>JANVCC010000018.1:3646400-3730214 GCA_025345505.1 Todiramphus chloris collaris
CTGAAATGTCTTCTGGGGATGCAACGTTGCCTGAAGCATACAAGCAGTGTTGTGCTCCCAGTGGGAACTGGCTATACCAGTCCTTCTGTGGCACCTCTTAAGGCCTGTGCATCTTCTTTCTCATGCACCCCTGTTGTAACTTTTTAGTCACAAGAAGAAGTCTTAGTCACAAGAAGTCTTCTTAAAATTCAGTAAGGCTTTAGAAACTTTTTGCTGGAAGACCCTGGTAGATAAGCTGTTGATTTATGGGCTGGATGAGCTGACTTGCTGAAAAGCCAGTCCTAAATATCTGTCATCAGTGGCATGATTTCCAGATGGAATCGAGTAACTATCAGGATACCCCAGCAATCAGTACTGAGTCCAGTCTTCTTTTATGTATTTATTAATGATCTGGATGATGGGGCAGAGTGTAGCCTCAGCAAGTTTGCTGATGACACCAAACTTGGAGGAGTGGCTGATGCACCAGAAGGTTGTGCCATCAACTAGAATGACTTCAACAGGTTGTAGAAATGGGATGAGAGGAACATTATGAAGTTCAACAAGGAGAAATGGAAAGTCCTGCACCTGAAGAGGAACAGCCCGTGGTACCAGTACTTGCTGGGGGTTGCCCGGCTGAGAAACAGCTTGTCAGAAAAGGACACAGGGGTGGACACCAAGTTAAACATAAGGCAACAATGTGCCCTTTCCACAAAGAAGGCTAATCGTATCCTGAGCTGCATTAAGAGCAGTGTGGTCAGAAGGTCAGAAGAGGTGATCCTTTCCCTCAACTCAGCACTGGTGAGGGCACACCAAAACTGCTGTGTTTAGTTATGGGTTCCCCAGTACAAAAGACATATGGACATATTGTAGAGAGTCAAGTAAAGGACTCCATGAAGATGATTAAGGGACTGGAGTATCTCTCCTATGAGGAGAGATTGAGAGTGCTGGGAGTGTTTAACCTGGGGAAGAGAAGACTGAGTTGGGATGTTATCAATATATCTAAATACCTGAAGAAGTAGTATAAAAAAGACAGAACCAGGCTCTTTTCTGTGGTGCCCAGTGACAGGACAAGATGCAAGTGACACAAATTGAAAGACAGGACATTCCCTCTGGATATCAGGAAACAATTTTTTACTGTGAGAGTGATTGAGCACTGGAACAGTCTGCCCAGTTAGGTTGTGGAGTCTTCCTCATTGGAGATACTCAAAAACTGTCTTAACATCATCTTGGGCACCTGTATCTAGGTGGTCCTGTTTTAAGCAGGTGGAGTTGAACAAGATGACCTCCAGAGGTCTTTCCCTACCTTAACTGTTCTGTGATCCTGTGATTTGAAACTCCCAATGACTTCAACTGAAAGAGAATTATATCGATACATAAGCATGTCAAAAGAAACAACTTCTGTGCAACTAATCACTTGGTCACTGACATTCTGATTTCAGCTCTCAGGATATCAAGGCTGTGACAGTACTATTGACAAAACCATAATTAATTAGTAACCTGAAGAACATGCAATATTTATGACCTTTATACCAAACACCAGGTTGATGACCTGTGGTTCTCCATGTTCTTGGACTCTCACTCTTTGCCAGTGAGCTACATGCTCGCCTAGTCGCACATGCTTGTCTAGCAAACATTTACCTGCCTCTGTACCATCCTGAGGATTCATTAGTAAGCACAGGCAAAGACAAGTAAACCAGTAAACAATTGCAAGAAAAACATCTTCCACAGAGAAAGAAGTTTATGGACTAATACAAGCATCTCTCACAAGGAATTTTTGCAGGAGGACAGAGATCCATAGTCCACATTTCCTTTTTTCTCTTCTGTAGGTCATAATTGTTTGTAGGTTATACTTGTCTGACTAGAGATGGACTGGAGCAGCTTCACTTCCACTGGTTTAGTATTCGTCCTGATTTTTCTATCCATTTTGAAAATGGGAGGTTTATGGAATAACCACCAGAAAAAGAAGTTTCCCCCAGGACCAAGAGCATTACCTATCATCGGAAATCTGCATTTGTTTGATTTGAAGAGACCCTACAGGACTTATCTACAGGTAGTCATTATTTTTTCTATTGGTACTATAATTGTATGTATCACCAAACCCCACAGTCCAAGATGTCAGAGTTTCTCCCATTTGTGTTGCATCCACAAATGACCCTTACCAAGTACACAGGAGATGGTTATTTGGGAAGAAAACTTTGAATGCAGGGAGATTTTTTCTTTACTGTAATACTTTCTTCATGTTACTTCATGCATCTAAGTTTCAGCTTTAATCAACTCTCAAATTAATAACAAGTCCTCATCTTATTTCTGTGGCAATTTTGGATGAAACGTAACTGACTAACGAGTGATTTTTATATGTGGTCTAACCCTCTCCACCTTCCACTGATTGACATGTCTGCAATCAAGTTCTGACTGCAGCTTCCTGCCTTCAGTGGTTTAGCAACCCTTATCTCCCTTTCCTCCTTTTATCCCCCAAAACTGAAGGTAACAATATACTATTAATATTAAGGGCAAACGGTTGCCAGAATATACAGGAAAGGTCTAACCAAATCAAAGTCATAAATCTTATTTTCTTCTAGTGCTTTCTTTACCTAGTTTATTGCAGGACTTATTTGATTTTGAGTCAGAAGTCTTCTATGAACCTCATCCTTTCTTAGAGTTTTTTTCTAGTTAAACAATTACAAATACTTGGCAGTGAACACACCATGATCGGTCAGGTGGTTTTCCCAGGGCAAGGCTCATCCACTCTGGATGTGCTGGCCCCTGAGATTTCCCCAAACGTGGGAAACTCAACTGTTTTTTCTTTATTTCCTTGGGGTTTTTTTGTTTTCTTTTTTTTTTTAGGAGAGTGATAGTTGTAGGGGATTCACTTCTATGAGGAACAGAAAGACCAATATGTTGGGCAGACCCTTCCCATAGGGAGGTGTGCTGCCTACCTGGAGCCTGGGTAAGGGACATCACTAAGAAAATCCCTAGCCTGGTGCGCTCTACAGACTACTATCCGTTATTGATCTTCCATGTAGGAGGAGAAGAAACAATGACTGATAGTCCTAGAATAATCAAAAATCACTTTAGAGCCTTGGGACGAGTGGTACAAGATTCTGGGGCACACATCGTCTTTTCTTCTGTTATTCCAACTGATGGCAGAGACATTGGATTAAACGTACGAATACCATCTTTTAATCCATGGCTCTGTGGATGGGGTCACCACCATAAATTTGGGTTCTTTGACAATGGTACGATCTATACAGCACCAGGGTTGTTGACACCAAACAGGAGACATCTCTCTCGAAGGGGGAAGAGGGTCTTTGTGGAGGAGATTGCAGGGCTAATTGACAGGGCTTTAAACTAGATGTGAAGGGGGAGGGGGACAATGTCACCAGGCTTCCATGTGGCAAGCTGTGGGAGGACACAAGAGTGTGGGACCAATGGGGGACTAGAAAAGGCTCTCAACCTGCTGCTCAAAAGCATGCTGGGGACAAAATCATGCAGTCAAAATGTTGCAGAGATGACCCAGATCCCCTTCAGGCAGTAGCTGCCAACAGGGAAAGATCGGGGAAACACATTAATGGAATAAAGGGGTGTTTCCCTGGCAAGATGATACGGCCAATGGCCCAGCTGAGTTGCCTCTGCACGAATGCACAAAGCATGGGAAACGAACAAGAGGAGCTGGAAGCCACCATACTACTAGAAGACTATGACATAGTGGCCATTACTGAAACATGGTGGGATGAATCCTATGACTGGAGTGTAGCTATTGATGGATACAAGCTATTCAGAAGGGACAGAAGAGGAAAGAGGAGTGAAGGAGTTGCCCTGTATGTTAAGAAATGGATTGAATGTGAGGAGATGTCCCTAAAGAATAACCACGAGCAAGTTGAAAGCTTATGGGTAGGAATTAGAAATCAAGGCAACAAGGGGAACCTTGTGGTTGGAGTCTACTACAGGCCACCCTGCTGAGCTACTACACCCACACCAAGCTGAGTGGTGCTGTTGACAGGCTGGGGGGACAGGATGTCATCCAGAGGGACCTGGATAAGCTGGAGAGGTGGGCCCAACAAGACTAAGTGCGGGGGTCCTGCACCTGGGTTGGAACAACCCTCACTATCAATACAGGCTGGGAGATGAGGTGCTGGAAAACAGTTCTGTGGAAAAGGACTTGGAGGTGTTGGTGGATGAGAAGCTGGACATGAGCCAACAGTGTGCGCTTGCAGCCCAAAAGGCCAATTGCATCCTGGGCTGCATCAAGAGAAGTGTGGCTATCAGATCGAAGGAGATGATTCTGCCCCTCTACTCTGCTCTGGTGAGACCTCACCTGGAGTACTGTGTCCAGCTCTGGAGCCCATAACACAGGAAAGACATGGACCTGATGGAGCGGGTCCAGAGGAGGCCACAAAGATGATCAGAGGGCTGGAACACCTCTGCTATGGGGACAGGCTGAGGGTTGTTCAGCCTGGAGAAGAGAAGGCTCTGGGGAGACCTACTAGCGACCTTTCAGTACCTGAAGAAGCCTACAGGAAGGCTGGAGAGGGGCTATTTATGAGGGCCGGTGGTGAAAGGACGAGGGGTAACAGGTTTAAATTAGAGAAGAGTATATTTAGATTGGATCTCAGGAAGAAGTTCTTTACACTGAGGGTGGTAGAACAGTGGAATAGGCTACCCAGGGAGATGGTTGAGGCCTCATCCCTGGAGATATTCAAGGTGAGGTTGGACAAGGCTCTGAGCAGCCTAGCCTAGTTGAGGGTATCCCTGCTCACTGCAGGGGGGCTGGACTAGATGACCTTTGGAGGTCCCTTCCAGCCCGAGCCATTCTATGAATTAAATTACATGTCCTCCTTGTTGATGATTTTAAAAGGGATATTTTCACCTACCTATCTGTATGTATGTTACATCCACAAATCAAAAGACTGATCAGATGCAGCTATCCAGTGAAGCCTAACTGTGTTGGCAAAAGAAAGCTCCATCTCTTTTCAGGCCAAAAGAATCAACAGGTCTCTGCTGTGGTGCATTGAACACATTCTAATGGAGGAAAGTGGTTCTCTGACTTGAGCTTAGCTCAAGGTTTAATGTTCAGATGTGCTTAGCGTGTAAAAGCAACTGGAGACCATATACTCATCTTGAGCATCACCATTGCAAGTATTGAAAAGTCCTTGCTGGAAAACACCCTTTGAAAAGTTCTTACTCTGCCACAACCACAGCAGCCTGGGATAACAGCATCACAATCTAAGAAGCTACTCTTAACTCAGACACATGTCACTATCCTTATGTTATTTCATGTAGCTGGCTGAACTTTTTGATTATCAATGTTAAAAACTTGCCTTCTGTTTCTTTGTGAAAACACACTACAAAATAAGTGCAGCCAAGAAATCCTCCTCCTATTGTCAGGACAATCAGGAACATTGATTTATATGAAAATAAATCTACATGTAAAACATAAAAGGTACCAATTTAGGCCAAACACTGTCTCTGAGACAGAACCATGGTGGATGTAATCACGTATAAAAAAGTGAGAATTTACCCAATGCTGGATCCTGTCCCAGAATCACATTGGGGGTTTTATACAGTAATGGTAACAAAGGTTTGAACAGATTTAATCTGTAAACAAAAGAAACACAATGACATAGAGATGAGTGTGAAAATGAGTCAAATATTCAATTTGCAGGGGTTTCTGAAGAAAGACTGGATACCTTAGCAGTGTTTGGATGACCTTGATGATCTTAAAGGGCTTTTCCAACCTAAACAAGTCTATGACTCTGTGATTCTATAAAGACAGTTGTCAGCACAGTCCTTGACCAACTTGGGGATTCAGCTGTTAACACTTCTGCTCAGTTTAGCACAATGGGACTCCACCCCTGACTGTGCCATTTAATCATTACCCATCATAATGTCTGGCACATTCATGTTATTTAAAACAATTCTCTTTCTCTGCACTTAGGAAAATCTTAGTAACTAAAAGGCAGGACATGAAAATAATCAACACTGCAAAGATGGTGAATTTTGTAAGCTGTAAAAGCTATAAATCACTGTTACCTTCTTCTGACAGCTGTCAAAAACATATGGTCCAGTCTTCAGTGTTCAGATGGGGCAAAGGAAAATAGTGGTGATTTCTGGGTATGAGACAGTGAAGGAAGCTCTTGTAAACCAGGCAGATGCATTTGCAGAGAGACCTAAAATCCCAATCTTTGAAGATTTGACCAAAGGGAATGGTAAGTTGGTTTTAGTTTTCCTTATCAGCCTGACTTATTCAAAAAGCTTTTTCCTAAAGATGTAGCAGGCGCATCACTTTTGATCAGATACCATCTAAAGCATTGGAAATAGGGAGCAATTTCACTGACTTCAGTGCACATATTCAAATTTGAAACTACTGAGAGTGACAATAAAACAACCATAAATCTAACAATAACCACAGCAACAGAAAATGAGCAGTGTCACACTTTCAGGATCTAAAACAGGGGCATGCGTGTGCCTAGAAGACATTCCTAGCTCTGACAATGTGGTTCTGGACTGCTGTTGTTTTGGTTTATTACAGAACCTCCTTTTCCTGAAATGTGTATTATCTTCTCATTTCAAGTGGTGAATACTTGTGAATTTCTGACCCTTGGACAAATTCAGGAATAATTCTGCAAACATTTTAACAGTTGCATCTTTTGATCCTATTATTGCATGTAAACTTTCTTTGCACCTAATTTTTTTCCTTCAAAAAAATATATGGTCCAGCCTTCAGTGTTCAGATGGGCAAAGGAAATTAGTGGTCAGTATATTTTTTTCCTTGAAAAAAAAACAAACCCTAAAATAATCAGTTACATGGTGTAACAATTTCATTGAAAAATATGATTGAGGACATTTTAAGCCACTACAGAAATTTTAGACATTTGTGCTCAGTCAGATTTTTCTTGCAGCCATTAAACACATGAGAGCTCAGTTCGATTCCACTTTCAAAGTATGATAATCACCAGTTTGAACTTGACTTTTCAATGCACTCTTTCTTTCAGTGACAAGTGTCTCTCAGGGAATATATATTCTTCTTAAGATTTTATTAAATATCTCTTAAATAGTTTATCCCACTTTTTTTTAGGGTCTGAAAATACCTATGGGAAAGTTGTTTTGCTCCTCAGACAGATGCAATTTAGGTTGTTTAAAAAGTGACTGCTACTAAATATCTACATTATTTGTCTACATATTAGTTATTTAAAAACTTCCGCCACCGTGAAAAGTTCTCTTTGTGTCAGGGATTGTTTTTGCTCATGGGGAAAACTGGAAGGTGATGAGAAGATTTACTCTCACAACCTTACGAGACTTTGGAATGGGAAAAAGGGCCATTGAGGACCGCATTGTAGAGGAGTATGGGTACCTGGCAGACATAATTGCATCACAAGAAGGTGGGTAGATGATTTATTCTTCAAACCTCTAATGTTTTGTTCAAGTACCCAGAGGCTTGATGGTAACCTTCTCAAGTTCAGACCTCTTCAGGAAATGCACATCACGCTGAATCACTGACTTTTTTTTCGTGTCTTGGCATCGTTTTCTAACATTGAATAATACTCAATAACAATCAATCGTAACAAATAAATAGCAATAATTGATATTAAATTTACATTTTCAAGTTCCATCTCTTGCCACAATGTAATATATTATTTTGTTCATTGTATAGGAAAGCCCTTTGATGCTAGTAAGATAATTAATGCAGCAGTTGCTAACATAATTGTGTCAATATTACTTGGAAAACGTTTTGATTACAAAGACTCCAGATTTACAAGACTTCTACAATTGACCAATGAAAACGTGAGGCTTGCTGGGAAACCTTTGGTTGCGGTAATGATAAATATTTTCATCTTACTGTTCCACTGAATGCCATAGGAACATGGTAATACTGGTAGTGAATTGTTTCTATTCAACAGAAAAATCTGAGACTCAGAGAAATAATAGTTCTACAAGCACTTCCTGGAGAGAAACAAAGCTTGAGAGACAGTCTTGGAATCTTGAAGCCAACAACCAAACCCCCAGTCTCTCAAAAACATACTTAAGATATAGTTTGAAGAGTGCTAAATCTAGACTGAAAAAACTAGACCATATATTGCATGAACAGCAGGCTCAGCATTCCCCAAATTCATGATTCACCTGTATATAAAGTGGCCAGGTAAAACAGGACACTCTCTGAACACGGGGCTGGGAGAAGCTATGGAGTGTGTGGTCTACCTGTACAAGGAGCCCCTACACAAAATCTATTTTCCCATGCTTCTAGCACACTGAAATGTCTCAATGAGCATACTCTCTGGTACTCACATGCAATGGTGCTGCACACCAGATTCATTTCTGTTCCTTTAGGCTTAGAAACAGGAAAACAAAAAAACCCCAAAACTAAGTCAGCAGAAATGCTGGCTAAACCAATAAAAAACCATCTCCCTAGTGGCAAATGGCAGGTGTTTAAGTCTGATGTCTACACTAGTCTGCCAAAATAATGATTTGGGGCTGAGAATTTTCCATGTATTCAGTGGTCCTTGATGCATTTTCTATCAGGAATTTGACCAGTCACTATTTCATGGTGTGAAGAACAAAATATTTGCAAAATGGGCACAATATTAGTAATTTGTTTCTGTAGTGTTTTCAGACCCCTGGCTGGTAAATTCTCTTTAACGTCTTTCACTCTCGTAGATGTACAACATCTTCCCGCTTCTTGGATTCCTCCTAAGGGCTAACAAGACTCTTCTCCGAAACAGAGATGAATTCCATACTTATGTACAAGTTACTTTTGTAGAACATCTCAAAACTCTGGATAAAAATGATCAGAGAAGCTTTATTGATGCTTTCCTGGTTAAACAGCAGGAGGTAACTGAATATTTCCTCATTTATTCCAACTTTATGGTTGTATGAAGACATTTACTGCTTCCTATCAGTGCTTATAATTACAGCTAAACTTCTTTAGGGAATCTATCTTGGACAAAACACATACAATAAACTGGTAGAGCTGAACAGATATTTCACTCTGTTGCAGTTCCAAATTCTTTTAAGCAACAAATATTTACCTTATTTATTCTTTTCTTCAGACTGTATCAACACAGTTACAGAGGCTGCATCTTTTTATCTGCTCTCTGTTCCCCTAACCTTTCTAGCTCTCTTAAAGCCATAATGCATTACAGAAGAAAAGTACAACCCAGGCTTTACTGGGATCCTTATCTGGGGTCTCTGATATATCCTGGGTTACTTTCTTCATAGAGAAACCAGCTCTTTTTGCAGCAGGACTCAGTAAATGCAGAAATCATGCAAAACATGAAACCTATGTCAACTCTTTTCCAGGTACAAGCCCAAAGCTCTTCTTGGTCTTACATACTTCTTTAAAATACAGGATTTATTTCTTAGTAAATGGTTAGCTATGTAAATTGCATTTTCATCCTTTTATCTCAATCACTTATTTCAGGAGAAATCCACTACCAATGGGTATTTCCATAATGGCAACTTGCTAAGCTTGGTGAGCAATTTGTTTACTGCTGGTGTTGAGACAATTTCCACCACATTAAATTGGAGCTTTCTGCTAATGCTCAAGTACCCCGAAATTCAGAGTAAGTGATTTTATGAAAAATGCTGTTACACTCAGTGCATTAGGAACTGACCAGGAACTTGGAAGGTCAGCATATCTGTTAATAAGTTACAAAAAGCCAAAATTTCCAGCTAATTATTGTCTAGGTATCTAGACAATGCCCTGTGGTTCAGACCCAGCGAGGAACACACTGGTCAGTATACCAGTAAATTATAAACAGAATTCATATGGGTCAAGTCCTTTGCTCTGTAAAATCTCATTAATTATAATGAAGACAGCTGTCCTCTGTTAGTCAGTGAAACTGTTCCAGATTTCCCTCAGAAACAGACTGATGATAAACCAAAGCCCTGTGTAGGTGTTAAATGGATTGCACTGAAGCTTTAAATACCTGAGAAGATTTAGGGAATTGCTCTTTGATATCTCCGTTCCAGCTCATGGTACAGGGTTGTTAGGAGTCAAGTGGGGTTTTTAAGTCATCTCTGGGTCAGACCATTGAAACTTTATGAAGAAGAGAGGGCAGTAAAACCGCCTTTAGGTTTTGAATTGTTAAAGAAATAATCAAACATTGTAGTTCTGTCCACCTCTTGTAATTTCTGAAAGGAAAAAAAAAACAAACAAAAAAGATCTTGGGAGAATTTATGGTTCAAGGTCTTTTATATTTTACATCAAGAAAGCACAGTATGTCTCCGGGACGAATGGCTCTGTGTTGCTTTCTTATAATTGATTCTTTCCTCAGGAAAGGTCCAAGAAGAGATAGAGGAAGTGATAGGGTCAAACCCCCCACGGATCGAGCATCGAACTCAGATGCCATATACAGATGCTGTCATCCATGAAGTTCAGAGGTTTGCTAATATCCTGCCATTGGATTTGCCTCATGAGACTGCTGCAGATGTGACCCTCAAAGGCTACTTCATTCCCAAGGTAAGATACCTACAAGATTGTTTCTTTTAGCATTTCTCCTTTCTCAAAGCTGGTTAATGTGATAAACACGAACTCCCTAATGAAGCTGCATTATTTCAGGCTGAACAACCGCTTTCTCCAGGCTGACAATATTGAAGTCTTATTGCCATTACTGCCACCACAGTATTTGTCCAGGGACTAATTCCACTGTTTTATTTTGCAGGGAACCTACATCATCCCCTTACTGACCTCTGTCCTGAAAGACAAATCACAGTGGGAGAAACCAGACATGTTCTATCCTGAACACTTTCTTGATGCTAACAGAAAATTTGTGAAGAAAGATGCTTTCATGCCTTTCTCAGCAGGTGCTTTCTCTTTTCCATTTACTGCTGCTGCAAGTACATATCTTAGACAAGAACTACTAATAACAGTGTTTTTTTGTTACTGAAACCTGGCCTCCACACGGCCTTTTTCATGGGACCATTTCACAACCTATATTTCAGTAATTTCTCAGGACACACCTCTGATAAGGGAGAGCACTCACAAATGTCTGTGAATTCCTCCTCTGGATGTTATTGGTTTCTCAGCTGTTATTCAGTGATTATAAATAAGAATTTTTAGTGCCTTCTTAAATAGGAGGGAGGTTTTCATCAAAGTCCGTGATGGTTTAGATAAAACATTTCTACATTAGAGAAACTGGGATTCTTTGTCTCTGACTCATACTGTACCCAGCTGCATGTCTATGCCCACACATAAAGCACACAGGAGAGGTGGCCTCTATGTCTTTCCTAGGGAACTGTGTTTCATTTTTGCACGTCTCTTATAAAAAGTCACAAGTAATATCGACTGGTATCAAGACTGCACATGCTGTGCCAACAAAGAGGAGTTGCCCTATATTAAAAATCCAAATTCTGTGCAAAATCAATGGAAAGAAAGGGGCTGACTCTTGAGACTTACACAGAGCATGATGTTCACCTAAGCTTACACACCTGCACCATTTGTGAAAGCATGGGAGTTTCCAAACCCCATAATGGATAGGACAAGAGGAAAGGTCCTCAAGTTGCATCAGAGGAGATCTGGGTTGCATATTAGGAAATATTTCTTCACTGAAAGGGTTGTTCAGCACTGAAACAGTCTGCCCAGGAAAGTGGTTCAATTACCACCCCTGGATTTGTTTAAAAGTTATACAGATATGGTGCTTAGGGACATGATTTAGCAGTGGGCTTGGTAGAGTTAGGTTAATGTTTGGACTCAATGAGTTTGAAGACCTTCTCCAACCTAAACAATTCCATAATTCTATGATTCTATGACTGCTCCTTCTCTGGCATTTCCCCTGCTTTGCAGGCTCTGTCATTGCTCAATTATGTTCCTACACAATAGTCTCTGCTAACTTGTGTACCATATACACAACACTGCATTTTTTAAAGACACTATTTGTGTATTTTTAATTCTGCATGATATTCAAATAAGGTTTTTTCTTGTCATACCATCCAAAATATAGTAATTTTTTTTTTCCTTTCATAAAAGGGCTTATGATACTTTCAGTTCACAGGCCTTCTTTTTCAGATTTAAGTCTAGATATCCTAGTTAAAAGCACATCCAGGAAATATCAGGTCTAGGCATTCCCTGGAGGGCTTATTTCATAGAACAGCCATGTAATAGCTCTTCATTTTCCACCTTCTGTCATACAATGGAGCAAAAATGATATCTTAGTTCAGGTCTTTGCTAGTTCTGGCCTTGAATCACCATGTTCTGATTAAGGAGGTTTACAAGCTGCTGAATTTGACCAGGACTGAGAAAAAATATTATTCACAGCCCTTTTGAAGAAAGGCTTATATTAGCAGCTTCATAGAATATCTCTACCACTTTTCCTCCTCAGTCTCACTCTAAGCGTTTGTGAGTCTCCAAGGTCTTTCCTGACAAATTTTAACGTAAAAAATTGCCTGTGACTAGAGTAATTGAGCCAAAGTCTAGACTAAACCAGCTAAAGTTGGTCTGGGATCCAAAAATTGAATGAAGTAGAGGAAAAATCTGAAAATTAAGAAAAAATATATTAAAAACAAGAATTAAGGAATTCAGATTACATTTCTATACATTTCTCCCCAAATGCAAGCCTTTAGACAAAGGAAAAGGGAAAAAAAAAAAAACCAGGTAGCTTTGTTATCATAGCTCTGAAGACCAAGTATTCTCTCTCAGGTGATTCTTCTACTCAGTAGACTTTTAAGAGCTACTGTGTTCTTTATTAATAGCTAGGGTATGACGTTTCACGTGTTCTAGATTCCTACTGATCTTCCTCAGTCTAAAAGCTGCTCAGAGGTTTCTATTTATTCCAGCTATTGAAGAAGCAGTTCCCACTGACTTTCTTATGGTCATTCTGCATTTTGCTCCAGGGCGGAGGATCTGCGCCGGTGAGACTCTTGCCAAAATGGAGCTCTTCCTCTTCTTCACCAGCCTCCTGCAGAGGTTCACCTTCCACCCTCCCCCTGGAGTTTCCACCTCAGACCTGGACCTCAGCCCTGCTATTTCATTTAACATCATCCCCAAACCCTATGAAATGTGTGCTGTAAAACGTTTCTAGAGCACCCATTTAGCACCACCTAATCAGCACCCATTTGTTTAAAAAATGTTAAAATTCCTATTTCACATTTGCCTTTTAAATTTGTCGGCCAAAATAATTCACTACATTACATCTTAATGAAGACTTACAGTACTTCTAAATCAAATTGTTCTTTTAATTTTTATTTATCGGGGAAGGACAGAAAGAGACCAGAAGAGTGAAAGAAAGAGACCATAACTCATGGATAACCATATTAAACCACCTACTCTGGGCTAAATAATACAGACCCTCAGCTTTCACATTCTTACTTCAGTTTTCTCTTGTCAATGTGTGTCTGTTGAAAGTATATCCCCCAGGAATGCTCCCAACTCCAGGTTTCTCCAAAGACACATTATGGACCATGAAGCTGTGCCTAGCTCCTACTATCCTGATTAAAAATAAATATTGCAGAGCCTCTGTGGTGCACATGGGATGTTCAGAGCTTCAGGGCTCCAGAACAGAAGGGTGGTTTGGTCTCGGTAGGCAGATGGGTTTGAAGCTGGGTTGGATATACCAATGTTCCCTAATACCTCATTGTGGCTTCTCCCCTTGGATCTTCTCCCTAATCCTTCTCCTCTTCAGAAGCGTTCAGTCCCTGCCTCTGTCTGAGCAGTAATCAATGCTGTCCCTCTGTGGTGTGCCTTAAAGTTCAGCTTTTCTTATGTTGGCTATTTTACTTTACTGTTAAAAAGGCAATATTCCCTGTCCTGACATTTTTCCTGAGAGCAGGTGTTGAAACAAGACACTCATTCCTTCTCCTCAGACACTCCTCTGAACATCCCCTTTTGTTTGAACTCATTCCCTTGGTTTGGGGGGGCAGGGGGGCTCATAGCAACACTTCTCCATATGCCTTTGTCACCTTGCCCAAACAAGATTCCAATCATTAGACTGTAAATGATTAAATAATCATGAGAAGATTCAATCCACTTTGAAGTTGATACGCAGAGCACAATTCAAATGTTTTAATCCCAAGCCTCTAGCACCATTTTAGATCTGTCGCTTAGCCTTCAGCTGCCAGGCTGTGGGGGAAAGGTACTGTGCCACAAAATCCCAGTGTCCGTGTTTCAAATAATGTGGATATTTCAAATATCTGTCAGTGTTCAAGTGTAGATGGCTAGATAGAGACTAATGATTCAACACTCAAAAATGAAAATAATACGAGAACCCAAAAACTGCATGAGTTGGTTGTACCGTTGTTATTTTCAGGAGCAAATTTCCCCTCTTGAATTCTTCCACGCTAGTAACTTCCTAATAATTTTAAGGAAAAGTATTACAAAGGAGTAGTAAACATCTTACTTAGATCTGTTGTATTTTAGATTCTGGATTCACAGAGGTGTTAGTAAGGAGGATTGGCCTGAGTTTTTTATTTGTTTCCCAATTTCAGGAGGCAAAGAATTCGTGTGTCTCCCTGTGTGTCTTCTGTCTTGTGTGTCTTGTCTTGTGTGTCTCCTACTTTCCAATCCAGGCTGTACAAACCTTCCCAAGATGGAGCTCTTCCTGTGCTTTGCAGGAGTTCTGCAGATGTTTTTTCCTACCCCTGGAGCATTCATCTCAAGACAAAAGGTGCACCGGCCTTTCAGTAGATAGATATTTTAGGATCTGCCCTATGATTTAATAGATTATTTATTTTTTTGACAATACATAAATCCACACACCCCTGTCACTGCAGAGGACTGTACAGGTGTGATGGTGGCAGGCATCTATTATTTTCCACTTTTTGTGAACACTTACATCTCCAAATTTCTACTTCATCCTGGCCATTTTAAACAATAAGCAGATTTCTCCATTTGTGGTGGAGGACAGACCAAAAAAGCCATGCATAAGAATGGTCAGACATACTAGATACAACAGGAGAACAGTCCTACAACTTTTCATGGTGCTTACTGAGCTTCATATTCTCCTGTCGTCATCCCCTCTGAAGTGCCAACTGTGCTAACCGTGCACCCTCGCTATTGGGCAGCATTTTGCATCTTGGAGGGAAGAACTTTAAAAAGTCAGAGCTGCTGCACTGGAAGTTGCCATACCCCAGATCATCAGTTGCTATTGAGTCCAGGGCTCCTGAGAGAAAAAATAATGTAATTTACAGGACATTTCCATTGCAATCATATGCGCGTCCATCTTCTGAACTATGTTTGCACTTGAAGAAGGTGATGTTTTTCATTAGTTAGCTGATATCTGTGAAAAAAAATTACTATTTAATTAGCAAACATTTCATTCTCTGCCCCTGAATTTTAAATGTTAAAAACATTTGTGAAAATACGAGGGGATTCGTATATAGATATACATTTCACAAATGAAGATACATTTCACAAATGAAGATATATTTTCACAAAAGTAGATACATCTTCCCCAACCTACCCTAGGCAAAGAAATAACACTTGTATACTTGTTATAGCAGATCCCTTCTCAGGGAAAATCCTCAAGCCAAGCTGACTTGAGTCGAGAAGGTCATTAAGATTTTTTCCTGAATTTTTCCAGAACTGGATAACCTCAGTAAATAAAGCATTCACTTGTAGCAAAATAGCTGGTACGTTTGTAATGAACCTTCTGACTTGCTTTTAAACATTGCATAAACACTGTCGACAAATTCCAGCTGGCAAAGGACTCCCACCTCCTGGCAAGAGTAAAAGGAAGCCAAAATTGACTGGGAGCCAAACTAGCCCAAGGTCGATCCTGCATCAAGCCTCCCCGTCTGCTCTCTCCCCCTAGCAGTGTGACAGTTGAGTGGTACACTTGGTTCAGGCCCAGCATCCTCAGGGTGCCACCAGGCACATCTGGGCTCATCATCTGACTGCTGGTGCAGAGAACATCACTGTTTCCTGAGTGATCACGACAGGGTGTGTGGGAAACCCTTCCCTCACCAAACCTGATGATGGTTACCTCTTTTCTATGTGCTTATTGTTTGTCCTGACTCTTCTGTTCACTATGAAAACCAGAAAGCTTCTGGAATAGATATTGCAGAAAGAATTTCCCCCAGACCACAGTCTTTACACATCATTGGAAACCTGCATACCACATAATTTATTCTCTTTAGAGTACATGCTCTTTTATCACACCAAAGTTCCAAATAATTTCTGACTTCTCTCAACAGTGTTTTTGGCCATTCAAAGGGATCACCCCAGTCATGAAGCATATATAGAATTTTGGGACTAATATAGAAAACAGGTTATGGCAAGGCACAAGATCATGTATACCCCTGTGAGAATCTGTTGCAAGGGCACCAAGACACCTAGACTGTGGTCACAGTCTGCTCTGGTACTGAGCCTGTAGACCCCAGGATGTTACTTTTTCTTTCATTCATAAAAAGCCATCTTCTTTTCACATGGCAGGTGGCTCCTCGCACTCTTCCATAAACTGGCAATAGTTCTTGGAGTAGATGGAGAAGGGTAATCCTTCATGAGAATCTGAAGTTCTTACCAACACCTTTCTGAAGGCAAGAAGACAAAAGCAGCAAAACTCTTATTAGTGATTCAGTGAGTTCCCCTCCGTGGCTGTTAATTGGGGGTTTCAATCAAAAAGTCAGTCTCATATGAACTGACCCTGCTCTCCCCTCCAGGACAATTTTTTGGCTAGGCAGACTGAAATTCTGCCTTTCATATGGCAGGATTCTACAGTGCATGACCACCTGAGGCTCTTTTCTGAGGTATTTCTGTTTATCAGGTGGTTATTTTCTATTTTCAGCTCAAACAGATGTAATTACCTGAAAATTCTTCTCCCTTATGATACATACAGGATCTCCACAGCTTATGTAAAACTGGTCAAATTGGGCTGAAAGAGATAGAATCTAGAGTAAGACATCCAGCCCCTCTCATAGGCAATTGCAGAATTTGCCTGGACTTGAGAAAGGCAAGGATTATGATCATGATCTCTTCAGTTATCCTAAAAATACTGCCTTAAACCCAGACGGGTCTTTCAATCACGAGCGTACACATCTGTGCACCCCCTCACAAACAAAGAAAGCACTGTTGTTTCCTGCAGTTCTCACTGTTCTGTGAGAATTTCTCTCCTGCAGAAATTCTCCCCTGTATGCCAGTAGCTCCCCAAGCCAGGAATCCCTGCTTTGCTCAAAAAAATTCAAAAAAAGGTGCCTTCCATTAACATCATCCTGTCAGGTACACGCTGCAAGTCACCCTGAAATTAGCCCATGAGTGTGCCAAGTGTGACCTCCTCAGAGACCTGCAGGCATCCAGTCCTTCCAGAGGTCTATGTACACAAACTATCTTGGGCCATTTTTAGGTAGCCCATTAGATCACATTGTTAGTGATGCCAAAGGATGAAAGGAAGAAAACCAGCAAGGCAATCAGATGGGTACTGTGTGAAGCTTTTAAACTACATAAAGCCAGAACTCATATTATTTGAATTTTTAGCAGCTTGACAGCTGCTGTTCAGAGGTTTGCTGGCAGCTGTTTGGCCAGCAATATGCCACTGCTATGCTTCTAGTCCACGTTGTCTGAATCAAAGGAGATCTGAGTGACAGTGTTGACATAAGTCAAGCCAGCAGCTTAGAGGACAGGCAAACCTTGGAGGAAGAAACAGTCTCCTGGGTAGTAACTAATCTGCTTTTGTACTCAAATCTCTGTAGAATGCACTTTTCCCTTTCTTGCTTTCTATAATACACCTCCTGAGCACATGTTGTCTGCATTAAACCCTTAAAGAAATGGAGCCAATTACTTAGCCTTCATTAACGACTAAGGTCACCTTTGCTATCAGTACCAAAGGAAACAGGCAGAAAATAAACAGGCCCATGGTCCCTTCCCAGGAAGGTCCTTTGCCTGAAGCTCATGGTTCATTTTCTCAAGTAGAGAGACTGACCTAATCTTGTTTCTCCAACAGGCTGACCCCTCAAATCTTCTCTCCCTTCCCCCCATGGCCTGTCTCTCTCTCTTTTGTTCTGTTTCATAGACAAATTCAGGAAAGAATCTGCACAGCTTTGCAGAGTCCTCTTCCGTCACTTGGACTCTATTCTGCCTTTGCCTGTCCTCCACCTTTCTGCTCTCCTTCCTTTGCCAGTTAGGACTGCCAAAACTGGTTCTCACTCAGACTTTAATCTCCTTGTCAAAAGGAAATAATAGACCTCCTTTTCTTCTGAACCTGCCTCCTGTGAGGTGCTGTAATCATGGCCACTTCCAGTTTAGCAGGTAAACACAGGCTTAAGGTTAAATCTTAAAGGTCCCCATTAAGTCTCCAAACAATGACTCATTTCAGGTTTGTGAGGAACATTACTAGCAGAGCTGGGTACACTTTAGCACAGATAGCCACACAATACTAGATGCACAGCAAACTCACCAGAAAGCAGCACCTGTGGACACACACATCCCCTTCAGTGTCACATCCTGCTTCCAGTCATGCTCATTCAAATCCCAAAGGTGAAATTGTGGTGCAAAACAGGAACGTCAATGCAGTCACAGGCTCACAGGACTGCAGGTCAGACTCAGTTGAGAGGTCTCCACCTCACTCCACCTGGAGTACTGCATTAAGCTCTAGGGCCTTCACCCAAGAAGAACATGGAGCTGTTGGGGTGAGTCCAGAGGGCCACGAAGATGATTAGGGGGCTTGGAACACCTCCTGTATGAGGACAGGCTGAGAGAGTTGGAGTTGTTTAGCATGGAGAAGGCTCCAAGGAGACCTTACTGCAGCCTTCCAGTACCTAAAGGGGACCTACAAGAAAGCTGGAGCGTGACTTCTTAAAAGGGCATGTGGTAATAGAACAAAGGGTAATGACTTTAAACGGAAAGAAGGTAGATTAGGTTAGATGTAAGGAAGAAGTTATTTATCATGAGGGTGGTGAGACACTGGAACAGTTGCTCAGAGAAGCTGTGGATGCCCCCCAGCCCAAGTGTTCAAGGCCAGGTTGGCCTATGTTTACTATACCGTAAAAAGCAGTGAATAACAAATTCCTACTCAAGGCTTTCATAAAATACTTTACAACTTTATTATTTCCTTCTTCAGTTACTGCCGATTCAACTTTTATTATATGGAATCTATATATCTCTGACTCCTACTTACTGCCCTTCTCCACACTTTATTTTTCCTTAGAAACCAGAAAAACACTATGTGCATAGTTGATGAAATTCAAAACCCACGTAAGTCAATTGCTCACATGTAGATGACCCTTAATGAAAGCAAAGGAGTACATCCTAGCAAAAATTAAGGTAGCTGGCATGCAGGAAAATCATTAACCCAAAATCTGCATTAAATGATGTGGGGTAGTGGTTATGTCAGCAAGTGCTCCCGTTGTCAAGATTAAAAATCTGAGAAATATTTCTGTTTATATACTTTTTTGATGTGATTCAGCAGAAAGCACACAACTACTTAGGCTGGTCTTACTGATCCTACATGTAGAAACTACAGAAAGGCTTTTAATCTCATAGGGGAATAGAGATAATTAGCTCACGTCTCATTAAGAGTACCAGCAACCTGTAAACAGAGAAAGGAGTGTTTGTGTGGCAAGTCAATGTAAAGGGCTATGATGCCTTCTAGAAGATAATTTGACTGCAGAAAGTACTTTATAATAACTAAATCTTTAAGGGAGAAATTCTATCACAGAAAAAATAGTGATGAGATTAAAGTGCATGGGAAAATAGACTTTATACTTAATTTTCTTTCTCTAAAGTGTGGAATATCTTACAATTAATGAAATAAGGTGAGCACACAACTCTGAGATTCGAGCTTTGCTCTGAAATGTTCTTATCTTCTTTCCCAAACCACCTGGATAAACCAGGTGTGAACATCTTTTTTTCAAGCAAAGCATATGAAAACGCTTTTAAAGTTCTGTATATTCGATTAAAAAAATATTCAATTCCCTGCCATGGAGAGTTTCTTTAAAATGGTAAGAAATTTCAACAGGGGATTTGCAACTGAGCATTAGATAATCATGTTTTTTTCTACATGTTTCAGGTTTGAAGAGGATTTAACTCCAAAATAAGTTAGTTTGGCAAGAGATACTGGCTTCACCGATTTACAGATGTCATATACAAGTTCAAATATAGAGTATATTATTAAAATGACCAACTAAATACAGGACTCATTTCCCTCCCTTCTACTAAGATACCATGTATCATCATCGCTGATCACTTCAATGACTGGAGTCCCAGAATGCATCAAGATTTAGACACCAATACTACAGCTACAACAGCAAAGCCATTAGGAAGAAAGTTTCCATGATCAGCAGCATCCTACTGCTCTACACTAACAGGGAGTGCTGGCTGAGGTTATCTTCTTCAAAGGTAACTCCACATATATCAGTTTCTCTGGAGGAAGTCAACCTTCTCATAGGTCTTTTCAATGAGGGTTAACATGTTTTTCAAGTCAGGCGACTGCTGAATACTGTTCAGATCCTCTAAAAGGCCTTTCTGATTTTTTATCTTCAAAATTTCTTCCTAAAGAAGCAAAGAAAGAATAATAGACAACAAATAAAAAAGAGCTTTCATTGAGTCCAATGGCATTTTCACTTTCCTGCAGCCTAACTGCACCTAAATACACTAAAATAAATAATAATAAAACAAAAAAAAAACCCAACCCCCCCCCCCCCAAAAAAAAAAAAAAAAGGACTCAAAAGACACAGAATGAGAAGTATCCTTCCATCAGTTAGAGATGTATTTCAGGAATGATTACAGTTTCCCTAGGATCATAGGGTTCCTAGGAAAAGATACGTGATCCTTTAAATGGTAGGTTTTAGGTTTTGAAGAGTTTTGTCCTGTTTTTAAAATGTAAGCATATGTTAAAAAAAATAAAAACAAAGCAAAAAAAACCAAAACAAACAAAAAAAAAAACCCAAAACCAAAAAACCCACAACATTCAGGTATTTCAGTATTTTCAGCACTGCCCCCTCTGGCAGAGGTTAAGTGATAAAAGTACATTCTGTTGCCTTCCTACTTATAGCCAAGGTGCCCCTGGAAATATCTTCCACGCTCACCTGCAAAGTGGGTGCTTGAAAACTGCTCTTGGGGAGTTCTGGAAGGTGGAGTGCTCCACTGCCATTTTCCTGGAATATCTAGAAAGGGAAAAAGAGAAAGGTAAAGTAATCCAAAAATCAAACATCAGGTGCACAAGCAGGAAAATAAACTGGCTGTCGCTATCTAACTTCTGAAAACTACACTTCTTAATTTTGCACCTGAAGTTGGAAAGACTGATCCCCAGAAGCAGATAATGGCTTCCTTATATGATGCTCTCTGCAGAAAACAGGTTTGTGCAGGCCCATGCTAACCTCATGAAGTTCAACAAAGCCAAGTGCAAGGTCCTGCACCTGGTCAGGGCAATCCCAAGCACAAGTACAAGCTGGGCCAAGTATGGGTTGATAGCAGTCCTAAGAAAGACACAGGGGTGCTGGTTGATGAAAAGCTCAACATGAGCCAACAATGTGTGAGTGTAGCCCAGAAAGCCAACTGTATCCTAGGCTGAATCAAAAGAAGTGTGGCCAGCAGGTCAAAAGAGGTGATTCTGTCCCTCTACTCCACTCTTGTGAGACTGCACCTGGAGTACTGCATTCAGCTCTGGAGTCCCCAACATAAGAAGCACATAGACCTGTTGGAGTGGGTCCAGAGGGGTGCCACAAAAATGGTCAGAGGGCTGGAACACCTCTCCTGTGAAGACAGGATGAGAGTTGGGGTTGTTCAGCTTGGAGAAGGCTCCAGAGAGATGTTATTGAAGCTTTCCAGTACCTGAAGAAGGCCTTCAAGAAGGCTTGGGGAGGAACTTTTTACACGTGCTTATAGTGATAGGACAAGGGGTAATGACTTCAAACTGGAAGAAGGTAGATTTAGATTAGATACAAGGAAGAAGTTTTTCACTATGGAAGTGGTCAGATACTGGAACAGGTTGCCCAGGGAAGCTGTGGATTCTCCATCACTGGATGAGTTTAAGTCCAGGCTGGATGGAGCTTTGAGTAACCTGGTCTAGTGGGAGGTGTCTTGGATCTATGGCAAAGGGCTTGGAACTAGATGGTTCTTCCAATCCAAACTGTTCTATGACAGCTCTGGAAGCCAGCCCACTCCTCTAGCTTCCAACACCTATTGGAAATACCTTTCTGACTTTTTTTTCGTCTTCTTCTAACTGGTTCTTGAGCATCTGGATTTTGTACTGCAGTTGCTGTGTAGTTTCTTCAATGCGTTCTGCTGATCTCTCAGCTTCAGTTATTTCCTCCTGTGACAAAATAGACACAAAACCAGAACAAAATTTACTTATAGAGATGGTGAGTGTATAAGTTGCTGACAATCAGCTTCAGTTCAGTCACTGAAAAACCATCCAAAAAGGTACACTGCTTGGCAGTGAAGATGGGTGACAATGACAGTGGACAACTCCTCCACAACAGCAAAAGCATAAATAGCAGTTCACCTACTAAAAAAGTCACAACAGACTGAACAGCAAACGGGTAAGATATTTTCTTCCTTTCCTTGCCTTTCATACCTGCAATTGTACCAAAGACTCTTCATTTGCCTCAAGCACTTGTTGCTCTGCCATTCGAAGGCTCATGACATTCTTCAGGTTGCCCATATTCTTTGGAGGCACCTTTAAAGTCTCGAAAAATCTCAGCACCCTTTATTACAGAAAAAGGAAAGCATGATTCGTTTGGAGTTTTTTGCAAAAAAAAAAAGAAAACTGACTAATGACTTCCCTGGGGAAAAACTAAACTCAGCTTAACCCAGCTGCTGCCAGTGAAGTAAAAGGATGCAGATAGGAAGAAAAGTTGTCTTGAATTGGTTTCCAAAATCCTGTGGAATATATGTCTAAGGTGGAACCAGGAACATGAAATCCCACTACTCTAAATTTTGCTATTACACTGGCATTGTATGCTTTTCCATCCCAATGGTCTGCGCACTGACTGTAAATTGACATTATCTAATATTTTTGCAGTTCTGACCTTTCTGCTTTTCAAAGTAAAACTAAGTTTTAAAAGCAGCATTTTTAACTGCTTCCAAACAAAGGTAATTTTAATAAAATCTGTAAATGCTTTTGTGAAACACGATATATCATTTTATACCAGAGGAAGAGTTTTAGCTTGCACTCAAAGGCCCTTCTGATTCTTCCAAGTTGGATCTGTCTGTTAAATACGTCAAACTGCCACAATTTTCATGCATCTCAGGTGAGATTGCAGGAGTCTGGCAGCTCAGAAATTAAACACATCACAAATTAAACCTTGCAAAATGTTTTGATTTTTCACTGACTCTCCCTTCCAAGACTTTCTAAATGCAATTGCTCCCAGGAGCAATTCTGTTAAGCATGGAACAAAACAACTGGGTAAACTAAATCCCTTCTCTCTACTTTTTCTTTTTTTTATTATAATTTCTTACCTTTCTTTCAGTAAGTTGAGGTGCTTCTGAGCATCTTCTTTTCTCTCACTTTGTTGGCACAAGAGAGATCTGGAAAGAAAATACATGCAGAATTTTCATCACAAAGACTGCAAGCACAGTGAACACATCAAGTTAAGTGAACATAGTCACAACTTCTCTAGCTAAAAATTTCCAACATCAGATAGAAAGCATTATATTATACCAGACAAAATACACACAGCCAGACATATTGCCCCATAAAGCTCCAAAGCTTTTCCAGTTAAAGCAATGTTATGATTTTTACTTTATTCCTTGTGGTCACAAAGGACCACCAGGATATTTGGCACTTACAGTATTACTGAATCCATTACAGTGGCCAGAAACTGCCTACTGCTCTCTGAGAGAGTCTGCCAAGATCCTGTTACAGCACTCTTTAGCTTCAACTGTTCTGAAGAACATTTTTCTCCTGTTAACACAAAGGAAAAGATGATTTGTCAAACACAGATAGTCAGCTTTGTGACTCAATTCAAGCACATCATAGTCAAAAGATGTAACAAGATTTTGTCCATGTCACAAAGTTACCAGGTCAAACCTATCCGTGTTAGGTGGTACTTATTTGCACATCACAAGTTGTTTAAAAAAGCACAAAATAGAAAAGGTTCTTTCTTGCAACAGTTTCATTATAAACATACACTTTCCCAGAATAACTGGTGATACAAGTGAGAAAACCCAGAATGAAACAAAAAAAAAAAAAAAGTGGGAATGTACATAAGCCAGAATCTCAATGCAGCAGGGACCTCATCTCATTTGTAAGTTCAATACTACCCATGCCAGACTTCAGACAGGGGGTTAACAGAGAAGACTGTGGCCTGTGAAGAGAAACTTAAGGTGGTCTAGGTGCTGGTGGTGGGATTTTACAAGAGAACACTACTTGCAAACAAAAGCATATGATTAATACCTGTATATACAACACATATAGTATGTATGCACACTGTCTGAGACCGTACAGTAAATACTCACTGGTACTGTTCAGAAAGAAAACTTTCAAACTTATTTCAGTGACATCTCAGATATTACAATTTCAGCATAGCAGTTACTGCTTTTACTGCCAGTGTTTCTTTGTAAACACTCCGTTTGCACAAAACAAGCATGAGCAAAGAATACAACCCTACCTGGAGGGGAATAGTCCCTGTGTTCTACAGCTTTCCTTTTGACTGTCTGAGCGACCTGCTGAAGAGGAAAATTCACAGAAAATGAGGCAATTTTGACATATCATCTACTATTAGCAACCCACTATATGAAGGCTGCAAAAGCATGTCAGTGCTCCATGGGTATCTACTGATACTGACCCCAAAAAAGGCTTTTTGAACTGTGTAAGACTAATTAATTTCAAGCAGGCTAAGGAAAGCAATTCACTCCTCTTAAGTCTTCCCATTCCAAGTATGAGAAATTAAGAAACGTGTGAGATGTTTGGCTAACCAGTCACACCTTGAGATCCTGCTGTTCCTAAATCCAGTGGTTAGGCAAGTTCCAACAAAAAGCTGCCCAGGCCAATCCTGAGACTCGCAGAGAATATTTTCCAGAACTGAATAAATGTCACCTGAGCTGCATGAGCTCTGACTTTATCTCTCAGTTCAAACAGATGCTGGGCAACTCTTCAGAACTGCACAGCCAGCTTGTCTTTTTACCAGTGATCAGACGATGCCTCCCTCTAGCTGTCACAGACAGTAGCATGAAACTAGCAATTCTGGAAACCAAGGAGCAGCTAAGGCAGCAGGTCTCAAAAGAGCCATTCACTCAAGAGGACTATGTTTAGTTCGTAAAATATTCTCTGTAAATTCGAGTAAAAATTGAGTAAAAATGCTTCTATTTTTTTTTTTCCTCTGGTTACTTTTCTAATTTCTTTGATCCAAAAGAATGATTACCTTTCTTTTTTGACCTAGTTTTTTTCCATCTCCATCTGTTCCCTTTTTTTTTCTGGAAGGCCCTTGTTGATCATGTGATTTAAATGCTTTTTTTGCTGATCTTCCACCAGTGGTCTCCCCTGTTTTACTGGAAGCTGCATGGTGGCGTTTCATTATCTGAAAACCAAATGGAACAGGAAGAAACAAAACCAAAATTAAAATCCATCAGTTATAATCCATACAGCACAAACCACACATTAAAAAAAGAAACCTGCAGAAATACCCAGTGCTAAACGAGGCCAAATGTTTGCACATTTGCTAACCCAAAACCTAAATATTGCATAATTACCTAAGCACAAGACTAAAAAAGCATCCCCGTTTGCCCTTTAGACAAGTCTTTGCAAGTTCCACATCTCTTTCTAAACTTAAAAGCCAGGAAGTCAGTATGCTAAAGAGCAGCAACGGCAATACAACGGTAACTGCACTGAGAACAATCTAATTTGTTCTTTAAGGCCTCCAGGAATAAAAATTATCTTTCTAATGTCAGTGCAGTCATGCACGTTCTGTTACCAGAACTTTTTACCACAGCACGTAATCATAACATGCCTTGCTGTAAACATAGAGCTTCTTCTCATATTCACTGTGGAGACGGAGGAAAAAGAATGGGGGATCTGGCCAATGATTATCAGCATCTAAAGGGTGGGAGGTGAGGATGGGACCAGACTCTTTTCAGTGACAGGCTAAGGGTCAACGGGCACAAACTTCACACAAGGAGTTCCCCCTGTACATGAGGAAAAACTTCTTCACTGCGAGGCTGACAGAGCCTGGAACAGGCTGCCCAGAGAGGTCTCTGGAGACTTCCAACACCTCAGAAAGCGAGCCGTGGACCACAACTCCCGGCACGCAGCGCGCTCCGCCGCCACAACGGCGCCGGCCAGCGAGCGAAATGCCTGCTGGGAGTTGTAGTCTCCACCGCTCAAACCTCCACTCGACCCCCCCCCAGAATCCTGCTCCCCGTAGCTGCCGGGTAACAGCGCGGGAACCCGCACAAACCCCCTCACCCCCGTCCCCCAGCAGCTGATCCCGCCCCGGGACTCACCGCCTCCCCCGGGTACCTCCTCAGCGTTCCCCCCCAGTTCCGCGCTCGCCCGCGGAGCCGCTCACAAACCGTTTTGCCCGCGCGCCCGGGCGCACGCGCACTGCGGGTTCCCGCCTCCCGCAAGGGAGGGGGGAAAGGAGGGAAAGGGAAGAGGGCGCTACGCGCACGCGCCGCGCGGCGTACCACGAACGGAGCCGCGGGGCGCGCGCGGAGTGCGGGTGGCGGCGGAGGGGCCGGCAGCAGGTAACGGGGCGGGGAGGGGGGAAGCCTGGGCCCGGGGCCTGTCCTGAGCCCGCCGCTGCCCTCGTCCTTGAGGCGGGCAGGGCTGGGATCCCCCGGGGCAGCTCCCGGCCCTATTGGCCCCTGAGGGGGCGTGTTGGGGGCGGGCTGCCGCGGCGCGGGGACAGCTGGGCGCTGCGCTCAGCCGGGGCCTGGCCGGGCGGGTAACGGGGCTGCCAGGCCAGGCCAGGTCAGGCGGGGACGGTGAACGATGAACGATGCTTTCTGGTGGCTGTCCCCCTCTGGCTGTGGGTGCTGCGGTGTGAGGGGTAGGGAGAGGGCTGTGGAGGAGGGTGACAGCGCAGCTTTGGGGTTCCTTCGGCGTACGGGGACCGAGGGGATCGCGCTGGGAGCCGTGCAGAAGCACAGGCAGAGGTTGCCTCCCGTCTCTGCTGAGTTGCTCCTTTAGAGCTTCTTTGTGCTTGGCAGATGATATTGCGGAATCAGAATAGTTTGGGTTGGAAGGGATCTTATAGATCATCCAGTTCCAACCCCACAGGCGGGGACACCTCCCACTAGACCAGGTTGCTCAAAGCCCCATCCACCTTGGCCTTGAACATCTCCAGGGATGGTGCATCCACAGCTTCTCTGGGCAGCTTGTTCCAGTGCCTCACCACCCCCACAGCGAAGAATTTCTTCATTGTGTCTAATCTAGCCCGCTTGGATCTGTTCCTGTGTGGCCTGCCCTGGGTGTTCCTGCTCTGGCAGAGGGGTTGGATTCGATGATCTCCAGAGGTCCCTTCCAACCCCTGTCATTCTATGATTCTAAATCTGCCCTCTTTCAATATATGATTACCACATGTAACATATATATTATTTAAGCACTTTTGTGGAGTGCACTGGCGCAGCACTGTGTGATAGAGATGCTTTACAGGTCTATGCAGACTTTCTCTTAAAAGGCATCAGGGAAGGAGATAAGGCAGGGAGGAGATAACTGGCCCTTGGAACCAAGCTGTAAAGTGCAGAGATAGGGTGCAGAGGGGAGAAGCAGAAGAGCTTACATCTTTCAAGAGTCACCGAATTTACCTGCCATCTCAGTCTCATGCATGATGGGATGAGCTCTACAGCTCGTATTATCCCTCTGTTCTTGGATATCACATTTTTTAGCTTGTCTCTTTCTTAGTGTAGCTCTGATTTTCAATCCAGCCCAAGCCACCTTTTCCAAAGGGTATGACATGTCAGCAGTTTTCTGACAGACTGCTTCCTTCAGAGTGCCTTTCTTATGCTGAGGGTCTTGTTTGGCATTAAGGAATTTGTGGAGGAGAGAGATGGGACAGTGAGAAGATAGCTAGGCCATGCCATCTTCAGCTCTCACACTGACTTTTCAGTGATGGGTAAGCGATGGTGCTGCTTAGGGACTGAAATAAGTTACATGTTTTGTCCGTGAATGTAGATGCGTTGTAGGAATGTTTTCCTTAGATAGTGGAAAATGTAGGATTTTTCCCAAACCTTTTCTATGCATTGTCTGGTTGAAAGGCGAGGGGAGGGGGTGCCTATCAAATGGGTAAGTGCATAAATACACTTAGTTTTTTCCTGAGTCTTTTGTCTTTAGCAAACATCTTGATCTCACCACGCTCGCTTCTCCCGTGTTGGATTTATATGGTAATGCAAAATATGTGGTTTTGTTTTCTTCAGCTTACCCCATACTCACCAAGCAGTGGGACAGACATGCTGAGAGCCAAGGATGCTCTGCTGCGCCTGTGGCCTCACCACTGCACGTGCCTGGCACAGCTTCCAGCCTGCCAGGTCACGGGGCGTTCGCTGCATAGGCTACCGCTGCACCCCGAGTGGGCTGCCCTTGCTGAAAAGCAGCTAAAAGGCAAGAATCCAAAGGATTTAATTTGGCACACCCCAGAAGGGATCGACATCAAGCCCTTGTACTCCAAAAGGGACACAAAAGACCTGCCTGAGGAGCTGCCAGGGGTGAAACCTTACACTCGAGGACCCTACCCAACCATGTACACGTACAGGCCGTGGACTATCCGCCAATATGCTGGTTTCAGTACAGTGGAGGAGAGCAACAAGTTCTACAAGGACAACATCAAAGGTAAGACAGCTGATTTGGGAAACATTGCCTCACAAAGCAACGTGGAATGTTCATATGGAGAATTACATGGCAAATGGGATTATTCTGCCTTCTGAGTTTTGGTTTCTGATAGGATCTTCCCACTAGCACTG
This sequence comes from Todiramphus chloris collaris, assembly GCA_025345505.1. Lineage (NCBI taxonomy): Eukaryota > Metazoa > Chordata > Aves > Coraciiformes > Alcedinidae > Todiramphus > Todiramphus chloris. Next base: position 3,675,139 of record JANVCC010000018.1, read on the forward strand.
TATTTCTTTATTACTGGGAAACTGGATCATTTCTGAAAACACCTTTGCTTCATTTTGCTGTTGAGATGGAAAAATGAATGTGTTAAATGCTGTTTTTAGTTAATCGTGCCTCAACATTTAGAGATACACAATTTGACTGCATCCCAGGGTCCAACCAGCAGAGATCACAGAGCACTTTACACTCACTCTGTGTCCACAAGTGGAAGAAAATGTTGAACTTTGTCACTTAGCTGAACTTCTGGTGTCAGTGCATTCTGACATTTTGGGTTTCCATCTCATATTATAATTTATAAATTAACTCATGAATACGTATGAATAGCATCCTGTATTAGCAAAGCCAGCTTCCTAAAAGTATTATTTGAGAGTGGTTTTCCCAGTATTTCTGCAAAGTGTTGTGCTTTGCAACAATTTATTTAGCTAATAGCCAAAGCAGCATCATAATACACTGTTGAACTGTATACTACAAAACCACTACCAGAAAGTTTTCTTGATAGACTGAAGCGTTAGTTTTACACCAACCATACATCTTAGCAATTGTTTGAAGCTAATTATAACCTTACCAGTCAATGACAGACCAGTGAAAGGTGCCTTCTGAGGAATACATCTGTAATGCTTTTCTTTCCCATTTTATAGTCCTTCCTACTCAAAACATAATTGTTTAGCAATGGGGGGAGGAGTTTGTGGATTTTTCCCTCTCAGGATATCATGATTAGCTAACATGAAGCAATATAAGCAGCTGCAGTATCCTTGTGAGTATTTACGTTTATATAACTCTCAGTAAATTAAGAAATTAGAAATACAGGTTATTGGAGGTTTGCAAACAAAAATTTTAATAGAAGATGCTTCTGAATATTCTCTGTCGCCGTTGAAGCAGAAGTGCTAGCTTGGGTTAGTTGGTGGCACAGCTCAGTTACTTGAGAATGTTTGCTGCCAGGAATTTTTCATCTTTATTCGAGTTTTGTCATTGTGATCTTGTAATTTAACTTGTTGTGTTAATGGTTCGATTAATATTGAATTATTTAGCATAGATTCTGAATCCAACCTAGTTATTTTTATAAAGCATTTTAATAATTCAATTAAAATATCTCTGTAATTAGAGGAATGCTGCAAAAATTACCAGTCCTCATAATTGCTGAAATTTCCATTTCTTGAATCTAGGCAGAAATTTACATTTTTGTCATTCTTCAGAGCTAACAGCAGCTTTTTAAATGAGAGACAATAGCTGGTATCTGATAAGAGCTCTGCTGATGTTGAGAAGCGATTTGCAAGTGCAGTAGATACAGTTACTTCAGGAACAGCAGTGCTGCTCAGAGGGCAAATACCTGGACTAGCAGAGTTCTGGATACAGCTTTCAGGTTGCAGCAGCAACTCTGCCAAGAGCCCCATCTGTCCTGTTCCTTGCTTTATGTGAATAATTTTCTCATACTGTAGATTTAGTTTTGCATCACTCTGCTTTACAAATATACAACATATGTCACGTGAGCCAGTTACAGTCTCTGTGTGTGTGTTTAATTTGTGATAAAGTAGTTCATCACACTTCTGTTTCCAACAAAGCTAAGTAGAATTTCTGTATATAAGCCCAGATACTGTCCATCTATGCACAATTATAACTTGTGGCTAAACTGTTATTCATGAGTGACAGAGTGTTATTAGTATTTAGTACTTAGTTATTAGTGTTATTCATTAGCACATGACAGAGCTGGAAGGACTATAATAATATATTTTTTTTTTCTCAATTAAATTTTAAGACTAGAAGACCTTGAACAGGTTTGGGGAGGGAACAGTGTTTAACATCAAAAATCAGTTTGTTGTCCAGTTTTTAATTGGACAATTTTGATTTTTAATTCAATAAATTACTAAATTTAGATCCAGTTTTAATGCAACTCGTCTGAATCTCTCCCTTTGTTGTTTTTGTCTTTTTGTTTTTGTTTGTTTGTTTCATTTTGGTTGTGTGTTTTTTTGTTTGCTTGGTTTGGTTTGGGTTTTTTTTTTGTTTCTGTTTTTCTTTATTTCATTTAGCTGGCCAGCAGGGATTGTCTGTTGCTTTTGATTTAGCCACGCACCGCGGTTACGATTCAGACAATCCACGAGTTCGAGGAGATGTTGGGATGGCTGGAGTTGCCATTGATACAGTGGAAGACACCAAAATCCTTTTTGATGGCATTCCTTTAGAGAAAATGTCCGTTTCTATGACAATGAACGGCGCCGTCATTCCCGTCTTGGCAACGTTCATTGTAACTGGAGAAGAACAGGGAGTGCCTCAGGCCAAGCTGACGGGGACAATCCAAAATGACATCTTGAAGGAGTTCATGGTCCGAAATACGTATATTTTCCCCCCAGAACCATCAATGAGGATTATTGCTGACATTTTCCAGTACACCTCAAAGGTATTCATTGTTTAAATGTATTTACTTCAGTTATTACATCTAGTTAACTTTTGATGAGGCACTTTGGAGAAGAAAGCAGAAGACAGGAAGACGTGTGAAGAATGATGTGCTTACGGAAAAGGCCAGGCAGAGATGTTAAGATCCTAAATCACTTACAGCATAATTTTAAAGATTTTTAAGTCAGTCCTAATCAAAGTCAGATTAAGATGAGCCTAAACATGAAAAGATGTCAGGAAGCTTGGAGATGAGGAACAGACAGGCTGTTCTTTGCCTAGAAAATAAGAAGCCCAGTAATTAAGAAGCACTATACAGCAGGAGTGAAGAGGTAAGAAATCTTGAAGGACTTCTGCTGCAAAATGAAGTGTGAGAAGGAGGTAATGAAAGGAATGAAGTCCTGAACCAATGGCTGGAAGTTCAATTGTTTTCTTAGTTGCATTTTCATCAGAGGGGTGTCACGGAGCCTGTACTTGAGAACGATACTTACCACGGTGGCTGATGGTTTAAGCACAATGAATAGCAGGAAGAGGTAAAAGCACGTGAAGTAAACATCTGCAAACAGCACTTTATAGAGATGGGTTGTATTTGCAACATACAAAGAATGGATTATTTGTGAATATTGATAGAAGAATTATCTGATTCCCCCCTTCTTCTGTCATATCCTGTTGTCTCTTATTTTTGCAGTATATGCCAAAATTTAATTCCATTTCAATCAGTGGGTACCACATGCAAGAAGCAGGAGCTGATGCCATTCTGGAATTAGCTTATACTATAGCAGATGGCTTGGAGTACTGCAGAACTGGACTTAAAGCTGGCCTTACCATTGATGAATTTGCACCAAGGTGAGCTAAAGAAATTTGCAAGTATAAAACGCGCTTTTGGTAAAATCTCTAGAGTTTAATATCAAATTCTTTTTTTTCTTTCTACACATACGAGCAACATTGTCAGTGCTCACACTGCAGATTTGTTTTGGTTTTGTCAGATAGTTTCAGCAATAGGGCACTTAGAATATGTCTACGCTAATAAACTGAATAAAGCTCATGCACAAGCCCAAATGTTGTCACGGTCTGTTGTGATAGTTGATCTCTGGGACAGAAGGAGGATCTCTGAGCTGTTATATCTAATCCAGTTGTAGCTTTAGGACTGCAGAGTGCAGGAAGAGTTCTTGAAGTTCATTTATGTTGTAGTGTTACTGAATACTTTCCACTGGTATTATTCTGAAATATTTGGGAAAAATTCCTAGAAAGGGGAAGTTCAGGTAATTGAATTTGCAGTTGCAAATTTCCTAAACCCAAAATTTAATATTAAGCAGAAAATTGTATTTTTGTATCATTACTGCCAAGCTAAGCAGGACTACAGTTTCAGTAGTCTAGTTGATTTACAGATTCCCTGACTATAGGGTGAGTCTAAGAAACAAAAGGTGTGGTTTACACAGCCTGTTGCACACTCAAACTATAGGAGTCATCTGAATGAACCTGTTTCCAAGATCTGTGGCAAAATTAAAAGTGGATCATATAGGAAAAGATACAGCCTTGTTTTCAGACTTCCTAGTGATAAAGCCTTTGGTATTTTTTTCCAGTAGCTGTTAAAAAAATGCATCTCTAGTATAATGAGTTTTACTGGCTTTAACTGTGCATGTTTGCATTTATAAATCACAGAATCTCAAAGCAGGAAAAAGTAGATCATTCAGTCTGTTCCCTGATAATGCTGTCCAGTATTGAACTGATGTTTTATTTGGATTTTGATTAAAATCATCAAGAAAGGGATGGAAGTGTGCTTGTAATATGTAATGTCTTCTCATTATAAGTAGTTTGTGAGCATAATTAGACTAGTAGATGGTATATGGAAGCATTCCCTGGCACTAGAGTATCTGTATTAGTGACTTGTTGGAACCCTGCTTGTCTTAGGGCTCCCCTAAAACAGTTCCTGGGGACAGTTGAGCAGTCCTGGGGACCACTGTCCCTGGCAGTTTGCCTGTAGTCAACTTGTTTGGAGGCTAAATGAGTTTATTGGCATAAACAAGTGTTACTGTGTAGAAACTGGCATCAGCATCCAGGAATATTCCCATCATCTTATGTTTGGGTTATATCTGTAAAAGTAAATCAATCAGAGACTTTGATGTAGGACTTCTTTAATGAAACAGAGTTATTAGAATGGTTTAATGTTTTATTCTGTTCATGTGCTCTTACTGCAGGCTCTCCTTCTTCTGGGGAATTGGCATGAACTTCTATATGGAAATAGCTAAGATGAGAGCTGGGAGGCGGCTCTGGGCTCACTTGATAGAGAAAATGTTTAAGCCCAAGGATCCCAAATCTCTTCTGCTGAGAGCACACTGTCAGACTTCAGGCTGGTCACTCACTGAGCAGGTTAGAAATTGGACCCTCATCAACTTCCTCATTTAAATACGTTCTCATGGTGTATATCTGGAAGGGGGCTGCTGGTTTTACTCATAAAAATGCAGCTTTCTGAAGGAGACAACTTACCTTGCTCAGTCTGACAAATGCACACACTAGCATTGGATGCATCTTCTTGTTTATGCAACACAACGTCTTGTTGAGTGCCAGCAGCATTGCTTCCCAAAATGCTGGCTTACCAAATACCTGTCTTCTGGACTGCCCTGTAGTGCTCAGGTGAAAAGGATGAAACTAAAGACTTGAAACTGCATTCACAGAAGGCTTCCAGTACACTGATAGGCAGAGTGTCAGTGCTTAACTTTTAATTGTCTGGCTTTGTTTTCATTTTGAAATCACTGTCTTAAGCATATGTGTGCCCAATCTAATGGGTACTGAACAGAGAGTAGGACCAAACCTGCTAAGTAGAGAGAGAACTGGAGAGATGTGCTTACATTAGTTCAGGACTCAGAGGATGAAGTGCTCTCCTGGATTTGTCCTGCAAGTTATCCTTTCAGAATGCAGCTCAGTGAGAAAGTAGAGGCACCTTTTTTTCAGGATCATTGGCTTGAGAATTCGTTTGAGCAGCCAAGGAAGTCATTCATGCTCTCAACACTCACTTGCTGAAGTGAAGCAATGGTTACAGCAATGGTTCTTTTGAAACTGGGTGCACTATCTGCTCTTCCTGGACTTTCTAGTTTCCCATGTGAGGGCAGAGCTGGGTTCCAGCTCTTATTCCAAGGCTTGCTTCTCAATCAGAGTCATGCATTATAAGTTATTTTTAGATTGTGACAGCAACCATTGTTATTTGACTTTCGAGCCTTGGGTTTATTCTTTTTTTCAAAGGAAATGTAATGTTTACTTGTTTTTTTTTTTTTGCTGTGTTCCTGTAATACAAGGGATTTTTCTCAACAGTGGACTTTGCAGGTCCTCCAATTAGAAGTATTGCATGAGTGGAAAACTATTAATATTACCAAAAATATGGCCAACTATCTTCCAGTGTAAATATATTTCTGTCTGGATCATATCCCATTTTTTCTGTCTAAACATTGTTTATCTTAATACAGCTCCTTAGCACCAAGTATTTAATCCTTATAGGTTTCAGAGGGCAAATATATTTTCCTTTGGCCTGCTTTTAAGTATCCACTCATAAATTAGGTTTCACAGTCTTGTTTGTCCAAATCACGTTCTGTAATTCTTTAACTGGAATATTTAAACCAGAAATACACGCTAGTGTAAGTAGAATTACCATGTCTTTGTAAAATAGTGATATTAATTCCATTTCTTTATGGAAAATAATGTAATTCACAGGTCTCATGATTCCTTTTGCCTTCTTCAAGGTCCTGTTACATTGGTAGCTCTTAATTACTTTGATACCTTTCATCCCACCTAAGCATGTCAAGACCTAAAGGTTGAGATTATATTTTGTAATACTGTCTCTATTCCTATACCTTCTACTACAGATTATGGGTTTGTTTTGATTAATATCCCAGTTCTCTCATAGATAACTGTCAGTTTTCTAGCACCAGCAAATTTCAACTCATTCCTACCTTAATGTAATGCTGTCATTAATGAAAATATTAAGCCTGTTTAGGTCCAAACCAGATCTTGACTAGTAACCTGTCTGGCAGAGGTGCTGTTCACTGCTCCAAGGATTCTGGAATCTGACGATGGAGGACATCAGGAGTACCTGTTCCATCCTCTCCAAGCTGGATTCATTAAGTTCTTTGAAACACCACTCAGTATAAGTTAGGCTTGCTTTGTTATCATGACCAGTTGACTCACATGCTGATAATTTTGACTTTCTTTATGGATTAATCTGTTTGTCTGAGGTACATTGATGTGATACATCCGTTTGATTGGATGCTTATTATTGACTGTAGTTTTTTTAGCTTTTGTTATAATTACAGTGTTTCAGTGAGGAATCTTTCATTAATTTCATTGCAGTAATTGTATGTGTGACTAACCTTCCTCAGCCCCGTGGCAGAACCATTTTGCTTCAGAGCTCTCCTTTGCCTTCCAGGATCCCTTTAACAATGTGATCCGTACTACCATAGAAGCGATGGCTGCAGTGTTTGGAGGTACACAGTCCTTGCATACGAATTCCTATGATGAAGCCTTGGGTTTGCCTACAGTGAAGAGTGCTCGCATTGCTCGGAACACGCAGATCATCATTCAAGAGGAATCGGGGATTCCTAAAGTGGCAGACCCCTGGGGTGGATCTTACCTCATGGAGTGCCTCACCAATGATGTCTATGAAGCTGCTTTAAAGGTCTGTTTGCATAATCTTTTATGTTTTGTGGGGAAATTTTAGGTATAGGGGTTTTGAGAAATGTGCTTTAAGGGACTATTTGATAAGTTGGTAACTTGTAAAGAGGAAATTATTTTACACTTATATGCTTCACATATTTCACATCTTTCAACCTGTTATTCTTTTCCTTGCTGTTTCACTGGGTCCCATCCCAACAGGCTGTCATGGCCACTTCTTTACTAAATTTGAAGTCCCACTGCTGACTTCCACAGGAAAGAGGTGGTTAAAGACCTCATTTAACTTCTCTACTCAACCCTTTTCTCTTCCACTGCCATCGTCATCCACCATTTTCTCTTTATTCCATCTATGGCTCAGAAGATGTCTCTCTTCAGGTGCTAGGTGCTGAACCTGTCACCAAATTACAGAATGGTAGGGGTTGGAAGGGACCTCTGGGGATCGTCTGATCCAACCTGCCTGCTAAAGCAGGTTCACCTACAGCAGGTTGCCCAGGATCGTGTCCAGGCACGTTTTGGACCTTTCTTTTTTCTTTTTAGTGTTTTCTTTATAAGTGAACTTTACAAAAATTCATTGTATATTTAGATTCATGCCATTGATAATCTCCTTTAGACTTTAGGGGTTATTGAAAGCTAAGTTTTACAGCTAAGCTGTAGGCAGACAATTGTCTGGTCATGCTTGAGTATTAGGCAGAATTTAAGAGAAATTTTTCTTTTGGATCAGAATATTTATTTTTTTAATGATGTTTTTAGCTGCCTATCATTACTTGCATATGAAAAGTACGAAGCAGGAGTACTCTTACAGGTGGTAGTCCTGCATAAAGATACACAGAATCAGAATGGTTTCAGTTAGAAGGGACGTTAAAGATCATCTATTTCCAACCTCCCCTGCCATGGCCAGGGACACCTTCCACTAGAGCAGGTTGCTTAAAGGTCCATCCAGCCTGGCCTTGATCACTTCTGGGCCACCCAGAACTTCTCTGCGCAACCTGTTCCAGTGCCTCACCACCCTCACAGTAAAAAATATCTTCCTTATATCTAAGTTAAATTTAGCTTCTTTGAGTTTAAAGCTATTACCCCATATCTTATCACCACATGCTCTGATAGAGTCCCTCCCCTCTTAAGTACTGGAAGGCTGCTATGAGGTCTCCTTATGCCTACATGTCTAGCCTGCAGCTAAACCCAGTGATCCTCCTTTTCAGCAAATCACTGCTTTCAGGCAAAGTTCTGGGTTAATAAACTAAAACAGGCCCACACACTGCCCTGGGACTGTACAGACACAATTGTCTGACACGTGTTTGAGTCCTTGTCAACTAGGCTGCTTCTAGACAGTGCCAAGCATGATCTGATGGCCATTTTCAGTAGGCACTTTGAATGTGGTCACCATGTTTTGGGGCTGATTGGGCTTCTTCTGTGTGTATTTTTGCAATTTATTTGTATAGCTGGTTGGCAGGCAGAAGTCAAGCGTAGAGTCAAGGTCTTAAATTTTAAGCCTTCTTACGCATGAGTGGTACTGGTTGTACAATATGCTATGCAGTGTTACTGAATTCATGGAGATTTGGTAATAAAAATGCTCTTTTGTTTGAAATGTCTCTCAATTTATACCAAAACCTGTAGTCAGAGGCACAGAGATAGGAAACACTTAGAGCACAGGTCTATATGTATAGATCTAATCAAAATTTGGATGGTAGTACAAGTGCAAAGCTTGTTTTGTGAACCTTAGTCCTGCTCACTTTCTCAATCTACTTCATTTCTCAGCTTATTGAGGAAATAGAAGAAATGGGTGGAATGGCCAAAGCTGTTGCTGAGGGGATTCCCAAACTTCGCATTGAAGAGTGTGCAGCCCGAAGACAAGCCAGGATTGACTCTGGTAGGGAGCAGGGAGATGAAAGAAGGGAAAAATCCCAATTGAACACCTTTGTATAAAGGTTTTTTACACACATTTTCATTGGTCTTTGTCTTCTTGTATTAAAAGTAGCAGATCGTAAGTGATAGAATGGTAATAATTTTATGTCAGTGACAACTTCTAGAAAGAAATAGCAGTATGTATGAAATGCAGGACTAGTATGGAAACCGGCTTGCTTGACAAATCACTACAGAGGTTATTTTAAAGGAGTAATTGGTTTATTTTCTCATAGTATCTCTAAATTGTGATTCCTGAATTTAAAAGCCTGACACCAGTAGATGGCGATAGCGAATGTATTTGCTCAAATGCCTGGCTTTGCTTGAGAGCTGCCCATTCTTCCCGAAGACCAGAAAAAATGCAGTCGTCTCAGATTAGAGGATGATGCAGCACTTTGTTTGTGAGAGAGAGAGAGAGTGATATATATTTATATGCATATGTACACATATGGTAAGTAAATGTGGAGATTTGTGTACATGTTTATAGAGCTTATAGCTCTATTCTGCTTTTTGTAATCTATATTCCAGTACCAGACCAGTAACAGAAACTAGGGATCACTCAAACATGGAAGAAGTTATATGAATTTTTTCCTTTGGAGGATAAATTTGAAGCAGGTCTTTAATTAAGACTGGTAAAGAATAGTCAATAAAGTTTTGTGTTTTCTTTCCCAAGGTAAATTGATTCATATTACTTTGAAGAGTGTAGTAATGTTATCAAATAAAAATGGTTGTAAAATCCATACTGTCTGAAAGCTAAATTACAGTTTTCCAACATGTTAAATTAATTTTATTCACAAGGAGGAGTTTTAGGTAGGAAATTCACTTTCTTATTCATCTGGTAAATCGGAAAAGTAAATGCAGAGCACTGCAGGAGACCAGCACTTCTGCTTAATTCTGTAACATTCAGTTACAGAATACATAAACATAAATGGAGAAACATAAACATAAATGGAGAAAAATAGTTAATGTATCTTAGTGACTCATTGCTAAATCAGTTTGTGAGATAAATATTGTTCTATTTTAAGTCTTTTTTCTGGCCCAGTGCTCATTGAGTTGAATTTTCATACATCTAATAATCTCTTACTGTAAAATACAGAATATACAGACTTAAGTCCTTCCTCTAAGAACAAATTTTGAAATCTATATAGCTACAAAGCAAAATGCTTCATTTTATTCCTCAACATTTTCTTGTCCTATTAATATTGTGTTTTTTCACAGTAGTTTGCAAATGTATTCTGAGTTTCTGGTGTTTCCACTGGAAATAGGGTCTGAAGTAATCGTTGGAGTAAACAAGCATCAGCTAGAAAAAGAGGAGACAGTCGAAGTTCTGGCTATTGATAATACTTCAGTCCGTAGCAAGCAGATTGAGAAGATTAATAAGGTGGGAGCTAACTTCTTAAAAATGAAAATTCTTGTAATTGCAGATGGAACTCAAGTACTACTAAGGAAAGGTGGCCTTCCAGAAACTTGCCCCTCAAATTTCTGAGAATCTTCTCTAGTCTTTAGCAGAGAAGCTGTATTTCTCTTCAACTTCAGTGGAGGCTGATGGAAAGTCCCAAGAAACACAGTCTTAGAATCCAAACAAAAATGGTTTTGTTACGTTCGTTTGGTTTTCATCGTTGTATTTCAGATAGTCTCGTGAATATGTCTGACCTTTTAAAATTGAGAACTTTACATTTTCTGAGAATAAGATAGAAAATACTTATGCAATATTTCACTCTACAAGTACCTAACTACTTAATCACTCAGACCGTTTGGTGCATCTTGTCATGTGCTATTGTGGGACAGGGTTATGGAGCTAGTAATTGACACCCACTTGTGTAATTAGCAGAAAAGTAGATAAAATGATTTCAGAGTTATTTAATGCACTTGTTATAAGGTCTGAGCCACCTTTTAACTTGTAATTGTTTGGAAATATATAGCATATATTAACAATTGACAATTCCATGCCTCCAGAATTAATATTTGAAATCAGAAAGTCTTACATGCTCGACTTCCCAATTCGGCTTGTAGTTTCTTTTAAATGAATATTTTTCTCCTCCACTTTAGGTGAAAGCTAGTAGGGATGAAGCAGCAGCCCAGCAATGCCTTGCTGCTCTGACACAGTGTGCTGCAACTGGGGAAGGCAACTTGCTCGCGCTCGCAGTGGAAGCAGCACGTTCAAGGTATGGGGGTGGGGGTGAATAACCAACTGCTGTCTGAAAATCAATGGCTCATTTTCATCTTTCAACTCTTCTTGGGTATGGTGTCAGTGAGGTTGGTGTCTTGAGATGTTTTGGGTTTTTCTTCCAAGGTGGAAGGAGAAGGTGGCTGCAGTTTGACACTGTAGGATAGACTATTATTACATTTTCCAGTCTCTTAAGGTTGTGCTTTAATTTCTCACAAAGAGTATGGGTACAAAGAATCTCATATGGAATTAAGTTGTTCATACACATTGAGTTGTTTACAACTCAGAGTCTTACCAGTTTCAGGAAGTAACTAGGTTTCTTTGTCACCCCACTGTTTCATAGGTCAGGGAGCTTAAGAAGTGCCTGAGATGTGAAAATGGATATTCACAATCTTATCATGGTCTGTTGCTTCAGCCTTCCTTGCACCACAGATTGGTGTGAAAACATTTTTTTTTTAATTCAAAGAGAAATAAGTTTACTTAGCCAGGCAAAGATGTGTAAGATGCTCTTGAGTAGAGCGGTGAGGTATCCCTTAGAGTCCAGTGGAACAGTTACTTTTTTCACCTAAGGTGCTTGTTTTAAAACTGTTTTCATTTCTGCTTCAGTGTAAGCATCAGTCTCTAGAACAGATCACATCTCTGTTCCTTAATTAACTAAATACCTCAGAAATGAGCAAACCAAATTCACTCCTTGTTAGGGCACTGTCCTATTTTTACTGTGGTGTCTCAAATTTCTTCATTCCCTTTTCTTTAACACTTAAACAGACACGTTTGGAACACATTTGCTCACACAAAGAGCTCATCACAGTTCTGCCAGCAGCATGTCTACACCTGTCTTTGAACTGTAAAGGTCACAGGAGTGTAGTGTTAGATATAGATGAGCTCTGTGAACATTTATGGGGAGCACTGCTGTTAGGGGCAACATGGGAAAAGATTTTCAGGTCCTACCTCATGCATTCGTAGTTCACAAGTAGAATCATAAGAATCGGAATGTTTTGTGTTGGAAGGGACCTTTAAAGGTCACCTAATCCAACCCCCCTGCACTGAGAAGGGACATCTGCAACTAGAGCAGGTTGCTCAGAGCCCCATCCAACCTGACCTGGAATGTTTCCAGGGATGAGGCTTCTACCATCTTTCTGGGCAACCTGTTCCAGTGTCTCACCAACCTCACTGTAAAAAATTTCTTACTTGTATGTAGTCCAAATCTACCCTGTTTGAGTTTAAAACCATTGTAGTAGATAAGTAGGTCAGTATCACTGGCATGTTAGTGACAGATGCCTGTTTTCTACTAAATGGAAAGTGATGGCTTTTGGTCATGAAGATAAATAATGTAATTCAGTTGAAGTAAAAGGAGTAGCACAGAATTTTGTGTTGAACGATGGAAAAGACTCCATGGACCTACAGAGGGCTACAAGGGCGATGAAGGGGCTGGAACACCTCCCTTAGGATGAAAGGCTGAGAGACCTGGGGCTTTCTAGTTTGGAGAAAAGAAGACTGAGAGGGGATCAAATTAATGTCTATAAATACATAAGGGCTGGGCATCACAGAGGCAGGGACAACCTCTTCTCACTTGTGCATAGTGACAGGATGAAGGGTGATGGATTCAAGCTCAAGTACAGGAAGTTGCCCCTCAACATGAGGAAGAACTTCTTTACTGTAAGAGTTGTAGAGCATTGGAATAGACTTCCCAGAGAGGTGGTGGAGTCTCCTTCTCTGGAGACTTTCAAGACACATCTGGATGCATTTTTGAGGGATCTGCGCTACTTTTGTCCTGCTCTGGCAGGGGGTTGGATTCGATGATCGGAGGTCCCTTCCAACCCCTAACATTCTGTGATTCTGTAATTCTCTGACTAATAAAGAGATTTCAGTGTTGACAAACACAAGCAGCAGAGAAATTAAACACAAGTAGAAAAGTAATTTTCGAATTGTAACCCGAGTAATAAGTCGGCTAAATGTGATAAGGAATGGGAGCAGCACTGCCTCCCTTCTGTGTCTTATTTCTCATGAGGAGCCACATTACAGGAAAATGGGTGTAGTTTGGTGGGGTTATGAGACAGATTCTATCAAGTTCTTTCTCATCTCCTTCATCTGTTGTTCTGTTTTTCTTTCCCTTTCCAAACTCGCCATTCCTGCTGTGCCAACTGTTGGTGATGGAAAAGGCAGGCACAAAGTACCAATGCAACATGTAGTGCTGCTGCTTTGTCTGCCCAGTCTGTGTCTGGTGGTACTCTGTCACCTGATTACACAGTGCTACCTCTCGTTACTGGTGAAATGCAGAGAGGCAGCGGCAGTTGTGTGAGACTGAACAGCCAGGAGGTGACAATACTAACAGTCACATTATGGTCATTGACTTTTCTGTGTTCAGACGTATTCATGCAGCACAGGATCTACAGCTGGTTGTGAACCCACTAAGAGAGAGTCACAGCTAAAGGAGCTAGATCCTGTGCCTGGTAGGACACACTGAATTGAACGATACCCTCTCTGGCCATCACAGTTGTGGTTGTATTTCATCCTCTTGACCTGTTGAATTTCCCAAAAGCTTATTGAAGAACCAGGCTCATTTTATTTGGAAATCCCCTGCTTTTCAGGAAACTCAAGGGATCTGAACAGTTGAGGGCTCTGATATAGCACAGTTGGTCAACAGGAATTCTGAGCAGTGCAGTTCATAGGATGCAGACTGCAGTTTGTGTGCAAAAATGCTGTCCTTTGCACGAGGCACATTGTAAGGGCTACAGGCTAATAAAACACAAAACAAAGAATATAGCTATCATTTGGACTCTGCTTCAAAAGTGTAGCTTTACTTAAAACCCCAGATGAGATGATAAAATACCTGTTACTTATCAGCACAAAGGGTGCTACCAAAGCACAAGGCAGATGTGAATGACAGTCATAGGAAGCAGACACAAATTTATACAATAAAGGGAAAGTGAATTCTGTTCTGTTAATTTTGCATAATTGTCCAGTAGGTTTTTATCGGCATGCATAGAAAAAAAATACATAATAATAAGGTTATGCTACTTCAGTTTTATAATACCAAGATGAAAACGGTTGGTTTCAGAACAAAATTTTGCTGTAAAGCTAAACAGAAATGGGAGGAATTTTATACATCTAGATTGTAAAGACCCCTATTATTGCTTTGGAACTTTAGATTTAAAGGGTTGCAGCAAATTGGGGCAGAATTTTTATAATACAAGCATTTCAGAATCAGTGTTTGCAGGAGAAAGAAATGTATTTCATTTTCTGTGCAGCACACAAAATAAGCTTCATCCCAGACACTAGATTATACTTTAAAACAATTGATAGTCCAAACCATTTATTTTTCACTTGTTATGTGAAACATTCATTCACACTTTTACATGGTAAGAACAGGAAAGCCTACCACAAATGCATGCTCTACAGAGGGATCTAGGTAGCATGGATCGCTGGGCCAAGGCCAATTCCATGAGTTTCACTACGGCCAAATACTGGGTCCTGCACTCAGGCCACAGCAACCCCCAGCAGTGCTCCAGGCAGGAGTGGCTGGAGAGCTGCCAGGCAGAGAAGGACCTGGGGGTGTTGATTGACAGGTGCCTGAACATGAGCCAGCAGTGTGCCCAGGTGGCCAAGAAGGCCAGTGGCATCCTGGCCTGGATCAGGAATGGTGTGGACAGCAGGAGCAGGGAGGTGATCATTCCTCTGTGCTCGGCTTTGGTGAGGCCGCACCTCGAATACTGTGTCCAGTTTTGGGCCCCTCTCTCCAAGAAGGACATTGAGGTGCTGGAGAGGGTACAGAGGTGGGCTACAAAGCTAGGAAAGGGTTTGGAGCATGTGTCCTATGAGGAGAGGCTGAGGGATCTGGGGCTGTTTAGCCTTGAGAAAAGAAGGCTGAGGGGAGACCTTATTGCCCTCTACAGCTACCTGAAGGGAAGGTGTAGTGAGGTGGGAGTTGGTCTGTTCTCCCTAGTGACAAGTGACAGAACAAGAGGACATGCCCTGAAGTTGAACCAGGGGAGGTTGAGGCTGGAGATCAGGAAGCATTTCTTTCCAGAAAGGGTTGTCAGGCACTGGAATGGGCTGCCCAGGGAGGTCGTGGAGTCACCATCCCTGGAGGTGTTTAAGAGGCGGGTAGATGTTGTGCTTAGGGGCATGGTTGAGTGGTTTTTGATAGGGCTAGGTTGGACTTGATGATCTTGAAGGTCTCTTCCAGCCAAAACTATTTTCTGATTCTATGATTCTATGCTGCACTTCAGTGACTGCCGAAGTTATGCTCAGAGGCTGCTTCTGCAAAAGAGAAGGAGGAGAAAGATTAATCTAATTGCACAATTTTCCCTACAAAAGAAGGTGCGTGTTGTGCCACTGTAAATCTTCACCAAGCTGCCAGTGTTTACCAGGAGTGAGTTGTCACTGTTTACGCATGGGGTGTATCTCTGTCAGGCTGCAATCTGTGATGTCTAGCACTCTGAGAGGGAGTCTTTCAAGATACTGGTTTAAATTCTGCTGCAAACTTGCCTTTTAACCTTGGGGAAGTCACTTAACCTAGCACTTTGTCAGTTTACTTTTTAATTGTTAGTTAGTAATATTAGAGAGCAGTGACACTATCATGAAAGACAAGGACAGTGTTTTTAGCAGGGCCTGTTGCAAGAGGACAAGGTGTGATGGTTTTAAATTAAGAGAGGAGATTTAGACTAGATATAAGGAAGAAATTTTTTATGATGAGGGTGGTGAGACCCTGGCCCAGGTTGACCAGAGAGGTTGTTGATGCCCCATCCCTGAAAACATTCCCAGTGAGGCTGGACAGGGCTCTGAGCAACCTGCTCTAGTTACAGTTGTCCCTGATGACTGCAGGGAGGTTGGACCAGATGACCTTTAAAGGCCTTTTCCAACCCACACCAGTCTACAATTCTGTGTCCTGAAAACCAAGAACTGATTATATCAGTGAGTAAGATCTGAGGACGGTTGTAACTTGGGCAGTGCTTGTTAAGCTTTTTGACATCCTACAGGTGTTGTAAAAATGAAGCATGTTGCATAGCAATGTCACTGGGTTCTGATGCAGTTGTGGATGGGTTGCTTTATAGCTAATCCTTCTTAAATCATTGTTAATAGATAAATTCAAAGAGAGTGTCCAACTAAGTCACATTCACACATAGTCATACAGATACCATAAATTCATTAATAGAATCATAGAATGACTCAGGCTGGAAGGGACCTTAGAGATCATCTAATCCAACCTCCCCGCCATGGGCAAGGGATGCCTCTCAACTAGTCTAGGTTGCTCAAGGCCTCATCCAACCTGGGCTTGAACACCTCCAGGGAGGGGGCAGCCACAACCCCTCTGGGCAATCTATTCCAGAGTCTCACCACCCTCGTACTGAAGAACTTTTTCCTAAGATCCAATCCTATTTTCCCTCAGTTTAAAACCATTTCCCCTCATCCTGTCACTAGACACTCTTGTGAAGAGTCCCTCTGCAGCCTTCCTGTAGGATCCCTTTGGGTATTGGAAGGCAGTTATGAGGTCCCCCCAGAGTCTTCTCCTCTCCAGGCTGAATGATCACAGCTCCCTCAGCCTGTTTTGTAGCAGAGACGCTCCAGCCCCTGGATCATCTCTGTGGCCTTCCTCTGGACTCGTTCCAACAGATCTATGTCCCTCTTATGGTGGGGACACCAGAACTAGATGCTGTATTCTAGGTGGGGTCTCACAAGAGCAGAGTAAAGAAGGAGAATCGCCTCTTAGTGCACTGAGGAAGAAAATTAATAAAAGCAGAGAACTTTAAAAATATAATCCTAGAAAGCCAGGGAAGGACAGATGACAAAAAGTGGCCAAGACTCTTGTTAATAACTCAAGTTAAAAATGTTTTTTCCAGCATGATACTGTCTTCTAGCCAAAGCAGGCCAACTGTGAAGAGTGATACCTGGAGATAAGAAGCCGGCTTCAGGCATAAGCATTGTATAGATCTTGGCTATACATCCAAGATGGATTTTCTGCCCTTTTACATCGGCATAGTTGTAGTTTGTAGCTATAGTTAAGTTTGCTGAGTATAAAAATACATGAGCTAGCAAAAGAGTAAACTAGCTGGGGGTGACAGGAAGTAAAACACCTCTCTGAAACTGACTGAAGGAATCGGAGAACGGCCACTGAAACTGCACACAGCAGGGGGAAAACGGAGTGCAGTTCATACAGCCATCCCCTTCTAAAACTATGTGGACAAGAAGTCTCACCTTAACCAAACACCCTTTGAGCCTTTTCTATAAAAGCCTTAGAAGATGCTTAACCTCATTTTGCCTCAGACTCGCTTATAGTTAAATGCACTATGGCTGGAGAAAATGTGAATTCCAGGGGTTGGAAATGTTCTTAGCAGTAGCTGAATGGATGGGGTTTGGTCTCTGTATTTTCACACATACTTTTGAAGTGGTTTATAACAGTGACAGTTTTCTTTCTTTCATTGGACAAAGTTTGCAGCAAGTTGTAGTGATTTCTTAATATACAGAAATCCCTTAGTCTGTTCCTATTCAAGTATAAATGAAAATATCTTCATCAAAACATTTCTGATGACAGGTTTCATCAAGAGCTCAGCAGCATACCTTCAAAATCATTACACAATACTGAATCCCAGGTAGTTTCATACCAGAAGTGAGAAGCTAGCTGTGCTGGACCTACTGTCTGAACTGCATTTTCTCTGCAGATTATTTTCTTTTCCCTTCTAAGCAGTAGGTTCTTTTCATCAAGTATTTGCTTGTGGGCTCAACCATAATTAGAGCACAGCATTGGGGGTTTTTGGTACAGTCTGCGTTATAGATTTTATGCAGAAAGGTGGAATCCATTAGGCATGAGATCTTTAAATGCTTTGTGACAGAAGCTGTTATTTCTGATGTTTGTACAAGAAGACAGCACAGCCTCGTTGCTTCTAGCACTTGTGCTACAGCAGCGAAGTGTGGATTATTTCAAAGCTGCACGATGTCTCCAGTAGCAAACAAAACTTGTAACCTTCATGTAAATGGATTTTCCAGTTTCTTCTGCATCTCAGGATAAAGGAGCTATGTCAGGAGTAAAGAAGAAGAAACATTAACATATAAACATCAAGGGAAAGGCAAATAAAATCCACTTTAAAAATTAGGCTTCAGACTTTCCTGTGTGTTCTTTTTCTCTTGATTTATATTTTGAATTTTCCTGTGAGTCCTGATGCAAAACCTTGCAGTCTAAGCCCCCCAAAAAGTTTCCAATTGAGAAAATTTCTTTTAATTTCCTGAAATACTTTGCCACGTAGTGGTCCCCATTGCCTTGTCACTTGTAAAATCACTTCTCGCGTCAACAAAACCATATTTTCATAAAAATGCTCTTCCATGTTCCATTACTGGATGACAGTGGGGTGAGTCAGCTGTTCAGAGTTGTAGCACCAACGGGGAAAGAAGTGTAAATGAATTTGTCCTGCAGCGAGGCAAATAGTTGGGCCACTGCCAGTGATTTCTGTGTTCTGTTTTCACGTAAGCCTCCTGATAGCATTCATACTTTGTTTCTGTATCTTAGGTGCACCGTTGGAGAAATAACAGATGCAATGAAGAAGGTGTTTGGGGAGCATAAAGCCAGCGACCGAATGGTGAGCGGAGCTTATCGCCAGGAGTTTGGAGAGAGTGATGAAATTCTTCATGCCATCAATAGGTGAGAATAGCTTCCCGGAAAGCCAAACACAGACTCACATTTAATCCATGAGATACGTGTGCTACTCGCTGAGCCCTAAATAAACATTTCCCAAACCTGAGTAAAATCCCAGAATGACCTGCACAGGCACAGTAATGCCTCTAAGCAAGGAAGCAGAATGAGAAGAAATAAGTGCAGCAGGAGAATGACCTAAACGTTATCGAACTTGCATTTACTTACAAACAAAATCCACTGAGGTGATGTTATGATCTGAGGAATTTGTTTGAATAGACTATGCAGCCGTAGGATTAAGAAGCTGAGAAACATTGCCTGAAATCCCAATACATTGGATTGCTTCTTTTGAAGACTTTATAATAGTAATTTCTAAAAGATTTCCAGCAATTCATAGTTACAAAACCAGGTTTTGATCTGCCTGTAAGCTGTCCCTGCAACTTCACCCTTACTGTTCCTAAAATCTGTCTGGATATTCACATGCAACTTCCAGTCTGTGAGTGTTGCTTACTCATACCACGAGGGAGAAAACATCAGAAGTTGGTAATATGTGTGAAAACAGTTACCTCTTTGTGCCTTTTTTCAGCTTGTGCCTTTGCTCCTGTCCTCTTGGGTAAGGAGACTGAAGTGCTGTAGTGGGTGGTGATGTCATATGGATCGATGCTTGTCAATCCCTGCTGTGCTGGGGCTTACATATTAAAAGAGTTACAGGATCTCATAATGGGGAATTACTTGATGGCTTAACAATGGTGATATTCAGCTTGACTTGAAGGTAGTTGCACTGGGGGATGTCACCATCATTTTTTAAGTTTAAATATTTGTAATTATGTATTTACATGAAACTGAACCGATTCCTTGAGAATCAAGATGTAGCTCCACTTTTTACCTACCTGCCTTTACGTCCAAGGTCATACGTACCAGTGAGTAAATATGGTGACAAAACTGGATTTACTACGTGTCGCCTTTGCATAAGCCTTGAGAAGTGTGATTTCACACTCAACCCTGCTGAAACCAAGACTCAGTGACTCAGGTGGTCTGAGCCTGGCAGGCTTGGAGCAGCCAGAGCCATTCTCATTGTCAGGGAACCTGTGTGTGGGGAAGTAAGAAAACAAGAATATGGAAACAGAAAATAATACAGAGAAAAGGATTTGAAGATACCACAAATCAGTTCTGATACCTACTTTATTGACACTCTCAGCAGTCCTTAGAAACTGAGAAGGCAGGCCCAGCTCCTGTACATCCACCAAGTAGAAGCTTTCTCAGTCTGCTTCTTTAGGTTTTCTTGACTTAATTCCTTTTCAAGCTGTCCAAGTTCTTATTTTTTCCCACTTACATGATGCTTATTCCAGTCCTGGCATCATCTCTGAGGCTGTTCCAATTTGTGCTGATAAATGCTTTATTGAGAGTCATTCTTTTCCCTAAACTAAGCCACTGGATTCACATACAGTAATCATCTTAGCCGGGTCAGCATATGGCTTCAAAGTGCACCAAATCCATATGACTCTGTCATTAACAGAATGCTCAGAGTTCTGGGTTAATGGTTGTACTTGATGATCTTACACATCTTTTCCAACCAAAATGATTCAATGATTCTATGAATAGTATAATGTTAAAAAAAAACAAAACAAAACCAGAAGCTTTTATTTCTGAGAAGCAGTAGTCTTACTGCCCCACTCAAAGACAAGTAGGTAGAGGTGGTATGTGGATAATGAGAAGTAAGATGAAAGATTAATCTCTGAGGCCATGGTGACACAGCTGCTTTAATACAACAGAAGTAAGAACTGCCACTAACCAGGAAAAGGGAGGCACTGGAATGAGTGCACAGAATGGGGGATATGGTGATCCTTTTCTGCACGGACTTGTGCCCAGTTGAACGATGATGCACAGCATGATATCTAGGACCCATCTCTGTAGCCTATGTGTCATGCAAGTGCTTTTGCAATAATTGATACTAGTTATTCTTAAAATCTGAAATTGGTGGGTTAGTTAGTTGTAATTCAACTCATCAAACCCTCAGAGAATTCAGGGTTTTGTCCATTAGAAAGCAGAGAAGTAGCAGAATGGTTTTCTTTAGAACATATTATTTTTGAGGTTGGTAAATACAAGAAATCCATTAGAAATCCATTCATATTCAGGTACCATGAATATTAGCATAGTATGCAGGCTACATAGACAAACCATGACTTGGAAGATCTTTTTATTGGATGTATAGAAATTATGCTGCCAGTTGCACCCAGTGCTTTTTTCATTTGCAGAAACGATTCTCAGTGACTTACCATGATACGCTGTGTGTTTTCCATCAGGGTGAACAAGTTCATGGATCGCGAGGGGCGCAGGCCTCGTATACTTGTTGCAAAGATGGGTCAAGATGGCCATGACAGAGGAGCTAAAGTTATTGCTACAGGATTTGCAGACATTGGCTTTGATGTGGACATAGGTCCCCTCTTCCAGGTACGACCGATTGAGCAATGGCTGATGTATTTCAAATGACCCGATTTTCCCTCTAAAGCTTGTTCAGCAGCCAGGCTGGGGCTATTTTTTGTCACATAATCCTTTTTCCATACAGACACCCCGAGAAGTGGCCCAGCAGGCAGTTGATGCAGATGTGCACTGTGTTGGTGTGAGCACTCTTGCAGCAGGTCATAAAACTCTTGTGCCTGAACTCATCAAAGAACTCAACGCCCTTGACCGGCCAGACATCCTTGTCATATGTGGAGGTGTCATCCCACCTCAGGTATGGGTCGGCATCATTTCCATCAAGACTAGGAGACTGCTTCATTTCTGTCTGTGCTGTTTTTAGCTATATTCTGTTACTGTCAGAGGTGATTGACAGCGCTGAAGGCTGCTGTGTACAATCACCAGGGTCACATAGATCTACAGGATGACTGCAAAGTCCCATAAGATCTGAATGATCTGGGTTTTCTGTGTGGCGTGTCCTGGTTTAACTTGAAGTGTTTCTTGGGTGGAATATCCAGTTGTGTTGTGAAAAGACTAGCCTCAGGGAGATGTTCTTGATGCCCTGGCATTTCTGATTACCGTACCCTGCATATAACTGATAAAGGCTAGCTCCTCTCTTAAGAAACTTTATGACTTCAGATAATAGTTTGGAAGAAGCAGAGCTAGTGACTGAAACATGTGGCAGGTCCCAACACCTATGGGTGACACACCTATTTTGCTGTTTGGCCTCTTCTGTTCCCCACTTTCAGGCCTCAGTGTTGCCTCTCATTCCCCCTTCTTGACTATTTCTCCTAAACTGTTGAAGAGTTTGTTGAATTCCCTTGCAGTCAGATCTGTGCTTTTGTCTTTATGTTTTCCTTATCTTGTCCACAGTGTCCCTGGCTCTATGAAATTTAGGGTCATTATCTGTCTAGGGACATTCAAACTGATTTTGCTTGTAAATCTCCTGTTACTCCTTTTTCCCAGGCTTCTTCCATTTCTAGCCAGTTAGGTAAGTATTCAGGAATGACAGACTGTTAAATTGAACAAGCAAACCTCGTAGTATTTTCCTAAGAGACAAATTGTGTTCTGTCCAGTCTTTTAATGAGATGCTACTTGCCTGTGGTTGGGAAAGGTATAATCTATCCTGTAAAGAATTGAGAGAGACTATGTAATTGCTTCCCAGGTCTTTTTGAAATTTCAGGACAAGCATAGTAGTAAAGTAACTTAGATTACAAAAGACTGCTGGCAGTTATATGGTCCAAGCCCTTGTTTAAAGCAGTATTTTCAAAATTAGAACTTGGATCAAATTTAGATTAGGTTATTCAGGGCCATGTCCAGTTGACTTTTGAATATTTTCCAAGGATCTGACATTAGTCTGATTCTGAATGAATAAAACCTTTCCCATGGATGTTTTTTTCATAATTTTTTATTACCTACTAACTACCATATTTTTCCTATTTCCCTTGATGCTGCCTCTCTTTGAGACTTGATTCATCTTCTTTCTCAGGCCTAGGACAGAGCATACACCAATTATAAATTAATTATCAATTTTCTGTTGCACTACAGATCTTAAATTTCTTTCTAAACAGGATTACGACTTCTTGTACGAAGCCGGCGTTACCAATGTCTTTGGTCCAGGGACTCGTATTCCAAAAGCAGCTGTCCAAGTGTTGGATGATATTGAGAAGTGCCTGGAGAAGAGGCAGCAATCTATGTAATGCTGAAACATCACACGACTCAACCAGCCTTATACCGACCGCTTACGGAATGTAATCAGCAGCAAGGGATGGCCAGCCACACACCTTCAATTCCACTGCCCTGTGGCCTGGTGTTTTGTGCTTTCTGAGAAAGTTGTAAATTCTCTGCTTGTTCTATTTGAGGATTATTTATATAAATATATATATATATAGCCACAAGAAAATTTTATCTCTAAAACTATGACTTCAGGGAATGAAGGGAATTCAGTAGGGTTTGGTTTTCTCCCCCGGATATAATGATAAATAAAATGTCTGTTACAAGTCTTCAGTTGATCTCTTGCACGCAGAGAACTTTGGAATTTTTTGTCAGGCATTGTAGACCTAGATGTCTAGAAATCTTGAGACAAAATCACTGAAGTTCATCAGAGATGTGATTGAATCCAGCAGCACCTTGATAAACTTAAGTCTTTTTAGAAATGTGTAAGTAGATAAACCTTACTTTTTTTCAAAGTTCATGGTTTGTTTAATAAGATACAAATCTTATTTTAACCCATATAGGAGCAGCTTGTGCTCATCTGCTCTGTCTGTACCACTGCCCTTCCCCAGTACATCACTATTTCTCAAATGGAGTTCATTCCAGTGCTCCTCCTTTACTTAGTTCTTAATTTTTGTCCAGTATTGTTCTTGTTACCCTTGTCCATTTAGCAGCTGGACTTTAGGTAAATTGATCCTAAATTCTCACCATTTTTGTCTCCCCTCCAGAAGGAATTTGATTTATACATGTGCAAAGTCCTTTTTGGAATCCATACAAGGCAAATGGAGTGTGAGACTCTTGAGCAGCAGCAATCTCTGGCATTGTGGCCCTATCCCACTTCACTTCATTTTACCTTGTTGCTCATTTCATCGCATCATAAAGTGAGGCTACAGCCTCTGTGGGATAATGTGTGTGCCTGTGTCATGGTGGAAGAGGCTGTAGCACACTTCTAGGAAGTTCAGCACCATCATACTTTATTCAGAATGAGATTTCCTGCAGTTGACTGGAAATTACAGATACAATTAATAGCATTGGTTCCTCACTTCAAAGATTTGCTTAGAATAAGCTCATTGAATGCGTTATATGCCCGTAGTCTCACACTGCTCAAAAACAAGGAGGTTAACCACCTTGCTGTTTTCTTCTGTCTTTCTATTTAAGGTTTAAAGTATTGATCCCAAAACAAACCTTTACCTTGAAAACCCATTTGGGATTTATCCTTAGCCATTTGTAAATGTCTGATTCCCTCCCTGAAAGATCAGTATGGTTCAAACCAGGATATAGAGAAAGTGGCAACAATCAAAATATTCCTTTATGTCTTTTCACAAGTGTGTGAGCTGGCACAGGCAGGACCCTGGAACAACCACAAGACCATGGATAAAATGCAAAGAGTAAATTTATTTCTGTTATCTTGCCAAGCAGGAGATCACAGGCAGCACCTGGGCAGAGGCACACAAGCGGGGAGGCAGGCACTGCCGAGGTTGGTCCATGTTGGAGGATCACTGAACCTGCTGATTTCTTCTGTTTATCAGGGTTTTGTGCAGCTGTCATTTAGTGCCGTGTGTTGATCTTTCCCCCAGCAGGGCAGGAATCTCAAGCATGTTCAGCAGCGTGCCTCTAACTGTATCACAGACCCGTGTTATCCAAACACAGATGATCTACTCATCCAACACACAAGGCCAAACAACAATTAGTGTGATATATGTGTTTCTTGACACCCCAGCTGCAAGTCACTTGAGCGTGTTTACAGTGCTGCTCACCAACCTTCTGTTTTTTTCCCACACAAGCCTTCTTGCTTGCTAACTGGAAAAATACATTGTCAAATGTGTCAGTGACCTCTAAGCTTTGCAATGAAATCATTTCATTCATTTCACTCTGTGGTTTCTCTGCTCTTTGATGATGTGTCATTTACATGTGTTTGCCTTGCAGATTCTTCTTTTTGTTTTAACTCTCATGATCTTTAAAATCTTCATCTTGTTCCCTTCAATTCAATAAATAAATCCCCACCAACTTCAATTGGAATTGCTCCAGGCCTTCAATGCTTGAAGGAGGGCCCTTGAAGGCTCTAAACTAGGACTGACCACTGTACATTGATTCCCTTTTGTTAGAGCAAGGTTGGAAAACAAAATGGTCAGTCTAGGGAAAGAATGGTTTTCCCTCCCACGTGCTGTATTAGGCCTTAATACTCAAGTGAACAGACTTTCCTTACAGCTTGGTGTGAGCTCACTTTCTAAGTATTATGGGATGACAAGCTAAGATGGAACATGCTTTTTGCGTACATTCTGTGCTGCTGGAGCCGCGTAGCAGTGAACGTAGCGCTTACTGACAAGTTGGTGTCGGGTTGTCAGCCCTCCCTGATAAAGGTGAATGGTTGCCAACAAAAATCTTAGATGCTGCACACACTCCTTACCAACCTGGCTGCTTTAAAAGTGTGCTGCTGTTTGGGCCAGTGACAATTTGGGTTAATGCAAAATCTGCATATTCTGCAAATACACAGAAGCATTTTTTTTTTCAGGCATGTGACAGGACAAAATGGTAATTATAAACTGTGGGACTGGGTACTCAGATCTTTGCAATAGCAATGAGCAAGTTAGCAGCAGGTTACTGCATGGCTAAGTAATTTCCCTTGGGAAGTTCCAAAATAGTAGATCTTTTTTTATGTGTAAGGCAGTTTCTGTTTTGCAAAGATGCAAGGAATAGAGATAGAACAAAGAGCTGGCAATGTGGAGATCCAAATTTACACATAGGAATTGGCTTCCTGCCATGCATTGTCTATCAAGAAAGAAGTTTTGATAAAGCAAGAACTTGAGCATAGCACCAAGACCCAGGGCTAGTACCCTAACTGTGAATCAAACATCCCACTTGGTTATCCATCATAAAGTAACCTCTTGAGCATGGTAGTTGGATCCTACCGAGGTCAATCTGTAAGGGAGTGGCAATCCATCTTTCATAGAATCATAGAATGCATTGGGTTGGAATGGGTCTTTAAAGGCCATCTAATGCATCTTTCATTCTCACTGTTTTGCAACCTTCAGGATTGATGCTTTTGCACTTGGGTAAAACTGTTCATCAGTCATCGCTTTGCAAGGATGAGCAGCAAGACTGTCTCTTCTCTGTGGATAAAGGAAGAACCAAAGACCAAGTTTTAAGTGATTTCCCCAAAGTCACACAGTATTACTGGAGAAGTAATGAGGTGGAACCCAAGTCTCCAGAGCGTTAACCTCATGCTCTAACTCCTAACTATGACCTCCTTCAAATAATTGATCTTTGTTCTGAAATGAGTCAATTTTACAGATGGAAAATTGACATTGAAAAGTGGTAAGTGATGGAGCACTGGAATGGATGGAACAGGCTGCCCAGAGAGGTTGTGGAGACTCCTCTGGAGAGATTCCAAACCTGCCTGGACAATCCAATCCTGGACACCCTGCTCTAGGTGACCCTGCTGGAGCAGGGGGGCTGGACAAGATGATCTCCAGAGGTCCCTTCCAACCCCTACCAAACTATGATTATATGATTCTATAAAATTGACCATTAAGTGATCTAGTTCTGTAAGTTACTCCTGTGCTGCTATGGACAAACTGCCTAGAAGGTGTCTTCAAAGTAAGGCACTGAATTGCCATTTATTTTGATGCAATTCAGGGTGCTGTTTGTGTTATTTAACTTTATATGTCATCATCTGAGTAGGGAGCTCCATTTATCTTTGATAGGAAGAAAGGAACTTGCTCAGATGAGGATGTCAGCATCGTAAACTTTGCCAGTTTGATGAGAGAACTCCTGGTATGTGAATGGGTGGGATGTTCTTGAAATTTTACCTTAAATAATTGCACTGGGGTAACTGCAAAGATGCCCCGATTCACTGCCAAGTGCTTGCATTCTGTTTCAGGGTCTTGGAAGATCACTTAGTTGACAACACAGTCCAGGCAGGAAATACCATGAAATTAAGAGTTATAATTTGACCATAAATAAACTTCATGAAACTTAATTAAAACCAACTAGTCCCCTGACATTTATGCTACACTTGTTTTCCTAGTTCCTTGGTCAAGGGCAGCCCTGCTTTTCAAATCTTCCGTATGTAACATAAAACCATCTAAAATTCAGCATCTTCAATGGGGAAGTTCTGATTTGATTCTCATTGAGTCTGAAAAACGAAAAGGAAATTTGAGCCATACTTGATACACAAAGACCTGGGCTTTGATTTTTAAAACTGAAGTACATGAACAGGTAATAAATCAGGCTATTAAAGCATGATGCTTCAACATTAGCACTACGGACCTTTTGGATTTACAGAGATTTTTGCCTGTATTGCAGTGGCGTATTTTTTGTATGGCATGCACTTGAGAAGCATTTTAAAGCCAGCCGTTTACAAGTGGATATGGACCTGTTCTGCTTCTGCCTTTTTCATGTAACATGGTATTGCTAATGTGCATCTCACTGTTCTGTTCACAAATCTGCAGTTAGCAGATGGGACATATATATATATAATATATATATTTTGCTGTTTATATGAAAAATCAAGCAACTGAGCAAGTGAAAGGAAAAACTCTGAGGTTGAAGATGGTTATTAAAATACTTAATGTTCATTTTACCATCAAGTTATTTTTTAAAGCTGAAAAAAACCCTGATAATTAACACGTACCATAATGAGTCCCTTTCCAGCATGTGAACGTGTTCTCCACCAGCTGATACTCTGAGCCTTCTTTTGTTTTACACTATTAGCCCTTTTGCATTTCTGCCATCTTCCCAACCCCCAAACCCACTTGCATAACACTCTCCTGCCTCTTCTCCTCTTCCCAAATATTTTCCTTCAGCTTTCACATGCTCCCCTCTCAGTTACTGGTGTTTTCTCTGGCTCCTCACATTCATTTTCCGTTCTCCCATTTTCTCGGGCCATGGGATGTCAGAGGTGACTGTTTCCCAGAGGATGTTTCACCTCTTTGGGACAGAAGACTGAGGGCAGTCTAATTCCATATAGAACATCTGTGAGTGACAATCCAGGACAAGATAACGTTGCCCTGGAGCCTAAATTTAGGATTTTTTCACAACTTTTTACACATTAACCTAATTTAATCTAGTGGAATATTTACGAGAGTTGGTGACACTGCCAGTGGCTGGAGTTCAGGGGAAGAAAAGCTCCTTAAAGTTTCCTAACCTGGTAATTAGTTCATTCCTTGGTGTATGTTGCAGCTCGTGTCTCATTTTGTTTGTTCTTTCATAATCCACACTCCACAGGAACAGAAATTCTCATAGTCACAGAAGTGTTTAAGCGTATCTTTTAATCCTGTTCTTAGCCTTAGCTGTAGTTTATTAAATGAAACTGATTATTAGGGTTTGGGGGTTTTCAAGAACTCAGAAGTCCATTCACTATTGTTTTAGATTGTTTGTCTGTGCTAAATCTGCCTGTGGTTTAACTCTTCTTGTCTTCACCAAACTTAATGCAAAGATAGATGCCGTCAGCTGAGCGAGCAGGGAAAGCAAGAACTGCTGCAGCTATGAAGCTGTATTTTGTACAACATTTCAAGCCCTAAAGAGATGTGTTTATCTCCTTTAACATCACAAACAGTAAGTCAGAGAGAGAGAAATTTAAACTGCAGGAGCTCATCATTTCCACCTCCGAATCCCTTCTGCTACAGGGGGCTAGCAGGATGGCGTTACTGTTGTACATATGCTTTAAACTGAATCAGCAAAGGGTTCTCCATAGCAGTTGTGTCAGTGCTCCAGCCAGTGGGGATCTCAGGAGCTCCCTCTGAACCTCAGACCTACTATGGGGCAGGTCATCTTGGGGATGTCTTTTGGCATGGTATACAGAGAGCTTCTCCAGAAAACAAACCCTCCAACAGCTCTCATGGTACAAGAGCTGTCAGACCTCAGCGAGCAACAGCCTAAGTGTACAGTTCTTTTTTCTAAGAGGTTCTTACACTTCTCATCATGCTGCTATTTGTGGTATGCAGAAGGCATCCTTCACTGACTGCCACATTCCCACCCAACTGCTTCAGACTAAGGCCACTCCACTCCTTCTCGAGCTTGTGTTTTGAGGAGCTGGAACTCTGACACAGCAAGGAACTGCAGAGCTCTGCAAGACATTTTGATAGCAGCCACTTTATAATCTTCTGGCAGTGACTATTTCTCGTTGCCCATATGGTTGTCTGTCTGTATTGCTAAAAAGCTGCAGCCTCAGCTCTATTTATTTGGTAACGCTTCGTGTTCAACCTACAGTTTTCTCTGATGGCTGTTTGACTGAGAAAGCCAAGAGTCTGCTGATAGATTGCATTAAAAAGTCAAAAGTATAAGAAAAAAACCCTCAAAAGTAATAAACCCTCTTTTAATTACAGCTGTTTCCCTGATAATAAGTTTAGTTTACATGGTTTTCTGCCTAGTACATAAAATCTATTTCCTCTAAAGTGGAAAGTCTTGAAAAAAATAGAGGGTTCTTTTTATTTTTGGTGTTTAGCTTAAAGACAGTATTTAAGAGTTGCTTAAAAATATAAACTTAAACCTCTGTATCTGACATAAGATACGCAGTAACAACTCCACGTGCTGCACTCCTACTAATCTGAACCCCTGAATGAGCCCAGGTTTCGACCTACGTTGTGAAACCAGCGCTGCGTTTCAGCGAGCTGCAGCTCCCTGGTTCTCCAGCTTCGCAGCCGAAGAGAGACGAACGTTGTCTCTCCCGCTCCACATCATGGACACGGGATTTTCAGCGGAGTTGTCGGTGCTGAAGAACTGAACCCGCCAGCCGCAGCAACACTGCAAGTGTTTAATTTCACGCCGGAAAGTTTTGCTGAAGATGTAGTAAATGAAAGGGTTATACGCTGTGGAAGATTTGGCAAACAGACAGGGCAGCAGCGTGACAATGGGCTGGAGGGAATCGCTGGAGTTAAATATGGACCAGAAGCTGGCTGCTGCATACGGTGTCCACGAGCTCAGGAACCCGACCGAGATGAGCACAGCCATCTGAAAGGGAAACAGGGCTTCAGTTCACCTGAACCTGTGGAAATGCCTGAAACTAGGCTTGCTCTTGTTGTGACAGGAGCACAGGTAACACTAGACGGTGCATCTAGGCTTTTGCTGTAACTCTACACTGTGTTGTAACTACACTGTGGGTTTCTTAGGAAGCAGTTGTTACGCTCTCCTTCCCTGACTGGCTGCAATATGTCGTGGGAGACACGGCCCAACCAGATCATATCATCTACGAATATACTGGCCTCTAGAACACTTGGGTCATTCTGCTTTCCCACAAGAAATGATCAGTTGAAGTGCTTATTTGAAAAAAAAAAATGTTATACTAAAAAAAAAACTGTTTCCATTCAGAATTTCTGTGTAGCTCTCACTCAGAATAGTCAGTCAATTAAAAATACCCAAGATGACAGAACAAGACCCTTACCCCAGTTACAACAGGAAAGGATTCAACAGCTATTCTAGCATGACTGGAAATCCATACGTCCATGAAAAACTTGGATGCAACTGCCTAAAGATTTAAGCAGCTGCATTGTACCTATGATACATTACCCTGATCAAGCTCCTGAAATGACAAGGTTTTCAGGTGCTTCCTGCTCCTCTGAGGAGTTCATAGTATGGGTGAGACTGGAACCACCTTTGGTCAATACTGGACAAAAGCAACAAAGGATCATGAAGAGCCATGCTTGAGCAGAGCCCTGCAAGCTCCTGATGACGGCAGACTCTTCTCCTCACTGGGATAACTCACCAATGTCAGCTTCTTCTCCAGTTTAGCTGCATGAGGGATCCTGTCAATATTCTGGATCTCTTGGTACGCTTTGTGAACCTTCCAGGCGATTCCCAAGTAACAGGCAACGATGGTCAGTGCAGGCAGGACTGTGCACAGGAGGAACATGCTCAGGATGAATGAAAAGCCATTGGAGGAGTTGTGGAACTTGCTCCAGGCTATTGTACAAGAGATTCCAAATGGCTCGGGGCCATAGTAGCCCCAGCCTACCAAGGGCAGAATGGCCCAGAGCAAGGAGTAGAACCAGATGAAACTGATCAAGATGCGAACAGTGTTCTTGGTGATTTTGTTACCTGCAAGAAAGAGGAAGAGCAAGCATATACGGATCTCATCACAGCCACATGGTTTTGGCCATAACTTCTTAAAGAGAAGAATAGTGGCTACAGATATGCCTGGGCTGCTGCTGCAGTTCCTGCACCTTTAGTCTTGAGAAACATAACAGAAAGTGTCCATGCACAGAGTGAAATCTGAGTGCAGCTCTCAGTGCTGATCTAAACTTTAGTAAGAGAGCTTTACAAGATTAAGTTGACCCAAAATGTACCATGCTCCCAGCCCAGGAATGGCAGGAGAATACTCCTTCCTCTCAAATTCCAGTATGTCTGCTTGCACACAGATAGGAAGACAAGACAATCTGGTTGAGTAAAACATCTGGGCTCTCCACTCTCAAGTAGTTTCACGTAGTATTACTGAGAGGTGAGAAACATCACTGTTTAATAAAGAATTTAATCAGATCCTTCTAGGAACATTAAGGTTTGATACTGAGCTAAAAGTTGAGGCTTATTCCTCTGATCCTCCATGCCATATTCCACAAAGTACCCCTCTGAACATAATAGCCCAAATGTACCCCTACAAGGTTACTGGAGATGTAATCACTTACTGTTAGATTTGGATGAATTTGTGACGAGGAATCGAATCACAGCCATGGCACACAGGGTCATCATGCTGCAGACACCAAAAAGGAAACCCATCAGGGCATAATATATGCAGGACGCATCTCCTCCCAGCCAAGCGTGGTTCCAGGCGGATGCAATGGCCAGTGGATACATGCTGATTGCCATTCCAATATCTGCTACTGCCAAGTTGACTGTAAGCAGCTCTGGTGACTTCAGGAGAGAAGAGCGTTTAACAGCTGTAGCCAGGACAGCTGAGTTTCCAAGGATGGTCAGGATGGCTGAAAGAGAAGAATCAGAAGAGACAATAATATCACGTAGTTAACACGCCTGTGAAATCTGTTAACTAAATAAAGGATGTGAAAAATGGCCATCATTAGTCTGGGACTAAAGTCTGGAAGACTAGCCAGAATTCAGCACTGCCCTTCTACGCAACCTTGTTCTTCAGCACGTGGTGAGGAATCTTGTTCTCTTGGCAGGTAGGAGATGCCACCTGGATGGCATTTTTGAGAGCTGGTACACAGCTCAGCATCCTCACCGCAGCATCTGCTGTTGGGCTTCAGCCAGCTCTTGGGTTTCAATACCCTCCTCCCTGCTAGACAGGGATTTCCCAGGCAGGTTGTGTTTCCACCATGGACCTGCTAGAGCAAAGAGTGCTTCAGATTTCTGTTCACAGCCACCCGTAGCTCTGGACAGCCTTACTGGCTGGTGGAAATTATTCTGTATGAGTATATGACCATATATTACCCCTTTTTACCACCACACCATAGTTCTTCACTATATCCCACACATTCCACTGTGGCTCGTATGTCAATAGCCCTTATCCATTCGCTCCACTCTCTTACAGGATCTTGCACAACACACTATCAAGTAAAACACCTATCCAGCTTCATTTTTCCCTGGTAATATCCCCGCTTGCTTCTTCTTCCTACTGAAGAACTCCAGCTGTCCTGCCTGCTTGGCCTCTCCTCCCATTTGGTACCCTCCACTTCCAGAAGCCTTCCCTCTTTGCAATGCATCTTCCACTGGAGCCCCAGCACAAGCCTCCAGGGCTCTGAGCTGCCTCGATAGTCAAAATGTGCTGTCTGGGCAGCTCAGGGTCCTTGCTGGTCAAAGACCACAATAGCTATGTGCCACAGTTCAGACACGCAAACTGTTCTGGTGGTCTCTGATTGCAGTGAGACAGATGATAGAAATTGTTTAGCCAGAGGCACACAACAGACCAGAGACTGCTTTGCAGAAAGATATGGACATATATTATTCAGATATGCCATAGGGCTTCAAAGCATTCATGACAACAGTGTCAAAAGGACATGTAGTGAACAACTCATTTTCTCTCTTCTTTCAAACGAACATTGTGCTGGAGCTACATTTTGATCAAAGGTTTTCCTGAGAAGGTGTCCTCTAAAGTCAGAAGTGATATAGGGAAACGGAAGAAGATTGTCATGTTCCCTTGGAGCTGTGAAAGCAGAAGGGCTGCATTTGCTCACAGATATTCCATAATAAAGTGCCCACAGAGGAATTAATGAAGGCACATGCAACAAAATGGAATAAACAGTCATAAATCCAAAAATAGGCAGTGATGTCAAGAGGAAGCCTTAAGTGAAGCAGAGATACAAATCAGAGGCCCTACATCCCTCATTCATTCTCTTTCTAACCACACACACACTCACTTGGCACCTCCAGATAAGCCTGAAGAGTTCTCTGAGCTCTCAAGAGCTGTATGTCTGCACACACAGAGATGACCACAGTGGCTTGGCATGGGATGCTTGCTGACAGAGAGCAACCTGTGGCTTGGTGTGAAAAGCACTCTCCTGCCAAACACCTGCAGGTTAGGACATCCTCAGGCTTCAGGAGGAAAATGAACGCAGTTCACGTTCTTCTGTGAGAGCTCTAACCACCAGGCATGAGGTAGGAAGTAGCTCTTAGTCTTACCATCAGGGGTGGACATCCAGCACCACCCTTTCTTTTACTTTGACAGATACTGTTCCCCTCCATCCCACTGCCTGGGAGGCTGCTGAATGGCATGGGACAAACCTGTGAACTGCATTACTTTAGTGTGAGAAAATACTGGGCATCCTGACTTGCATTAAACGAAAAACACTTTGTTGTTCTTCAGACAGTTATTTTTCTCACCCCAAGTTGTCCTCTCTGCTGTCAGCACGACTGAGGGGACAGCACAGTGCAGTGAGAAGAGCGAGATGTGAAATGCTAAAGCCCAGCATTGCTGCCCAAAGCCTTGCCATTAAAGCACATCAAAATAATATGCTTGTCTTTCTTAAATGCATCTCAACCAGCATCTTCAAATGAGCTGAAGGGACAAAGGTACTCGCATCTTAGCAAAATTCAGTTGGAGTGCAAGCCTAAACCAACTCAGCTCCTCTTCAAATCTACACCGACAGTAAGCAAATCACCTGGGTACATGCAACAAGCAGACAAGGAAGAAAACACGTAGCTAAAGCCATGCTGGAGCAGACTGGTGCATACCCCCACTTCTACTTCATTGTAAACCTGCTTTCAGCAGGGCAAACCGGCCATTATAAAAACCAGAAGTGCTATTTGGAAGCCCTTTGCTATTTTCTACCACTTTATCCTACCAGGACACATCTGCTCTTCATGCATAATGAACATTGCCCTCCCACAATGGTCAGACCACAGTTGCTCTTCCCTGATCCGTCCCGTGAAACGGGTGCCTCAGCTCTCAATTCACAGGGCTGAGATGCCCGGGTAAGCAGCACGCAACTTATTTTGAATACTTCTGACACTTAAGGCAAACTTATGTTGTCGAGTCTTCAGCACTGAGACAAAAGATTGCCAGTCTGAGAGAGGAGATTAATCCTGGCATCCAACCGACTGGAAGGCAATAAACTGGAACCTGTGTGGAAATAGGTATTCTATCATTTCCCTCCACCTTCCTCCGGAGCTGCTGTTGCTGACCACAGCACACAGAAGGCAGCCCCGGTGTGTCCATTCCTAGGCTTGCAGCAAACAAGCAGGTTGTGAAGGCAGAACTCACCTATGATCAGAAGAAAGACCCCAGCTCCATAATCCACTACCGGGTGGAGTTTGGAAATATATTGCTCCTCCATTGTCCCTTGTGGAAAGTTTTAAATCAAAGGCAAAGAGGCTGTAGGAGCAAAGGAACCCTTCTTCATGGTTTGCCTGCTGGAGATGAGAGCCAGGCAGTTGGGTGCTCTCAGTGTGAAGGGACCCTTCTGCTTTCTCCTCTGTCCCTCCCTCTCGCGTGGCAGGGGAGAAGCCTGGAGTGAGAGAAAGGCTCCCTCCCTGGGGATGCTGAGTGAAAGCCAGGCAGAGCCACTGCCAGAGCGATCCCGCCTGCCTGGCTGGCAGAGCATCTCTCCACCCACCCCCTCCTCTCACACCGCTCTCATCCTTGGCTTGTCAAGCAACTTCACAACGCAAATCCCCTCGGACTGCCATGGCTGAGCAAAAACAACTGTCGTTCAGCCATCAGCAGCCTTGGGAGGTAAATGCAGGCTGAAGGATCCAGGCAGGGGAAGGAAGGTTGGGAGTTTTGTTTTCCAGCTTTACGGCTGGGTATGTAAAATATAAGGTTGGGGTGGGGGGGATTTCTGTGTTGAAGTATTAAGAGGAAAGCTGTTTGCTGCAGGGGTTCAGAAGGGTCGAAGTCACACCACTGAAGGCAGGAATTTTCAGAGCTGTTCCAAGGCAGAACTGAAGGATGGTCGGTCCAGCGTGCACAGCTGCAGAGCACCACAGCAGAACCAAGCTCTGAGCTCACTCTAGCGACACGCCAGTGTTTTCACATGGTAAGCAACACCTCACATTCCAGGTTACCTTCTCCTAATAACATCTTAGCCTAAAATCATCATCATTCTCTCTCAGTCTTTAGAAACAATGCTCAGTTTTGCTCCAGGCTCCAACTATGTGTTGCAGGTTCCTCTATCAATTTACATGAGCAAGTCTCAGTTTTGGTGCACACAGTTTACAGGTCTGTAGTTGCAGTGCCATTAACTTGACTTTTAGCCTGGGCAGCACCCAGACAGCACAGTGATGAGCTGATCTATTCTAAATTATTTAATTCCAGTACCTGGATATGCTAAGCTGCATTAGCGTCATTCTCTGCTTGACCTGTTTTACTCTGTTCAGACATAGGAAACTTTAAGATCCCCAAGAGTATGTAGGCATCTCATGTGCAATCTAGGTGGAATTTAGGTGCTGAAGTATAGGAGTAACGGCCTAAATTCTGAAATCCTTAGGAATCTGAGAGACTTGAAAAGTTCTGAGTTTCACCAGAAAACAAAGCTGGTCGTGCACAGAGAAGCTGCCACCTCAGCTTTGCTGCATACGTGTTCTTGTTCCCTGCTGAAGCTGCCTGGGGTTTACACACCAGGTATCCCTGCACTGAAGACTTGGAGGAGTTTAACTCAGCAACCAAGTACATGCAACACAGGGCTCAGCAGCACTCACAGCCTTTTCAGGGCTCCTTTGTCCTAAAAGTTTATCCATCCTCCATGATATGGAGAAACCAGTTCCCTCCTCTGGTTTCAGAGACTCGAATACTTATTTTTACCTGCAAGGGTGTTTTATTCTGTAGGTGACAGATGCTTTGGGGTGAGGAAAACAGCATAATAGAGAGATGTTTTCCTCTCTACTTGAAGCTGGATTGAAGCTGGATTGACCCACACCTAAGTCACAAGATTGGAGGGAGGAAAACAAATAGTATCTGACTCTCTAGTACAGTGCTGAAGGGAGCTCTTGCTCCAAAAGCTGCTAATATATTTTGGAATGGCAACTATGGCATAAAAGAAAACCCGGCAGGGGTAATGGTGGTTCAGTAACAGACAGTGGCTACAGCTTCAATGTGAACCAGTCTCACAGAGGTGCTGCTCAGGGTATAGGTATCACTCCAGAGACACAAAATCCCTGTATCTGGGATGATGGTCCCACTTCAGGATTCCTCACCGTCAGCACGCTGAGTGTTTCAACTTTTGTTCTTAGAAAATCTGCCTCCGTCACTAAACAGAGAACTCGGGTACCAAATTCAGCACTAATTCTGCTGTCACTGACACAAACCTTACTTTAAAAGGAGACTGAACACTACTAAGAGTTAGGTGGCTTCATCAGCCCACAGCAATGCTCCAGTTCCCAAGTCTTGCTGCCAGAAGCTAAATGTGGGCAAGATATAGTGCAGGAAAGAAGAGAGGGAATGTCCATTTTCCCATCAGAAAATAGACACTGTAGCATTATCAGAATGGAGATTTCAAGACATGCTACCACCCAAAGATTCCCATCTTCAGAAACCACTTCCCTGTGCTAAGCTACTTCTTGACTGAGGCTGGCTTACGTGTAGTCAGCTCAAGTGTTTCTGAAGAATTCCCCCAACCCATCCCACATCACCCCAAAGTCAGCAGAAGCATAATGGAGTCTGCATGTATTCGTGGCATAGGTTAAGTACTAGGAGATGGAACAGGCCACCAATTCTCCTCCAGAGCTTATAAAAATCTAATTCAATGACAGATATTGCTGGCCTGAAAAATCTGAACAGGTAAGACAAAAAGGTTGCAAGGTTCCTGTTCATGCTAGGAAGGCATGAGTTATAGGTGGAGGGAAAAAAATAGGTAAGAGGGACTTTGACTCTTAGCTGAGTGAAGAGACACTGATGTTCCAAACTTTGATCCAATGAAGAGAGCATCACAGAATCACTGAGGCTAGAAGTCACCTCTGAATATCATCTAGTACAAGCCTGCTGCTCAGAACAGGATCAGCTACAGTAGACTGCTCAAGGCTGTATCCAGATGGGTTTTGTATATCTCCAAGGATGGAGACTCCTCTACAGTGGAGCTCCTCTGTGGACAACTTGTTCCAGTATTCCTTTGTGGTCTCATTCAAAGTCTCATACAGTTTTTGAATAAAAGACATCACCTAAGTCAAGAAATCAAGCACCTGTTCATTGGATGTTCAGTGTGGACGTCCTTCCTGAAATGTTCCTTTCCAGACAGCAATGCTGTCCGTGCTGTCAGCTGCATGTGGTTGTTTCTCAAGTGTATAAGCAATCAAATATCAGTTTAATCTAGGAAGGCAGGATATATACAATATCAATTATAAAAGGCAGTTCTATCAGAAAAAGGACAAAAAAAGGATAGATACGATGTCTCAAAAACCATGCCTGTTAATGACAGTCTTAAATAGCTTGATCAAATCAGTGTGAACTGTTCAAGAAAGAGAGGTTACCATTTGATCTCAGCTTGAGGAAGAAATGCCTGCTAGACTCAGAGAAACACACAGTAAATCCTGTGACAGAAAGCAGAAGATTGATGCATTCTGACAATTAATCCAGTACAGTGCACACAAACCTGTAATACCAGCAAATGAAACCATGCCAGATCACCACAAAGATGCTGGAATTCAACTGCTCACCTTGCTACACTCACGGAACAGTTGCTGGCACCGTTACAGGCTGGGCCAACTAGCCCTGTCCTGAGTCATTCCCAGGCACAGGTCAGCTAAGATGGGCCCAGGACCATTTGCAGTATGCAGTAAGGTCACAGGTTTTGAAGATGAAGTGTCACTGTTTAGTTCCCTGGTACAGATGTTGCCCATGAGTTCTGCTCTTCTCCTGGGTGCAAACATTCATCTGAGATATAGATTCTCAAGGTACAAACATTAGACGAGAAGTGACTTTTTTAAAGGATTGTTAGTGCTCCAATAGAGCTGCTAATTATGATAAAGAAAATTCTTTGCAAAGTTTCCTGGCCTGTGCTACATAGTCAGCTCACCTGATGTTTCCCTTTGGCCTTTCATGGTGAAAACATGAGAGAGGGCTCAGTATGGGGAGCCTGATGTCACCCAATCCAAGCCGTATCTCCTGCTTTCCCACTTGTTGCATGATCCATCCTCTCACTACTGAAATAAGATATTGAACTTCTTCAGGCAAGCAAAGAGAAAACCAGAGGCAAGATTAAAACATTTTGCTGAGAATTTAATTACTCCCTGGAGACCTCATTGGCTACATCAGGAGCCTAGTCCTCTTCCAACTTTTGTGGGCACCTTAGATTACACTGTGTGGATATTTCATGCTGGTTTAGATGGCATTTCATTATTGTGAAACCCTGAACTTAGCATTCACATGGGGTAGGATTACATCAACAGTTCGGTTACGAAATGGAAGAAAGGAAAATAAATGATTAAAACCAGAAAAGCTGTCTGATCCCGAATCCAGTGCATTATTCATGTGTCATTTAACAATAGCAAGTTGTCCCCAGCATTATCTTTCTGCATGTCAGATCAATCTAGATTATCTGTTTACAACCAAAGCACAGTCAAACTTTATACATCTTGACAGACCCAATTTTGGGGCATCATATTTTAGAGGAGTTTTGTGAAATCTCCCTTCAATTTAAGTACTCTCCCTTCAATTTAAGTACTCTTTAAATTAGACAGATGGAAGAATAAAGTTGCTACCTACTCACTTCTGAAAGGTTATGTGAAACTTTGAACCAAAAATTAACTCACCATGAAACCACATGTACGTATTTGACGGAAATATACACATATACATAAAACAAATTCCTATTGTTTATGTAAAATAGGATATGGGTTGAATAATTTCTTGATCCTACCAACTTATAATGTCCTACAACGTTATTCTTACCAAAAAAAAAATTATTTTAAAAAGAGCACTCTGATTCTGCAGGAACAAGGAAGTTGTTCTGAACAATCAGTTCGCCAGCATGTGGTAGTTCATTCTGCAGGGATAAAATGTTTCAATGTTTGGAGCTGTTTGGGCCAAGAATATTGAGTTTGGTGCCATATGTCAAAATCATTGCTATCTCCTGATATCTGGAGAGGGCTATGAATCTATGTCCATACCTGCACAGAATTTTTGTGTCTATCAAAAATAATCATGTATCACTGAGAAGAGGAGCATGGCTTTGCTATTCCTGCTTATCTCTGGCTGCTCTGTCCAGATGTACTCTTCTGTGGAGACTCTGAGATTTCAAGCTGAGCAGAGTACTGAAAACAGTCTATTTGGACAGTCCCCTTTGGGTGCCTTCTCCTTGCTTCAAAACAAGTCTGCCACAATACACACTCAAGATTTTTCATTAACAAATGCCTCCTTTCTCAAACTCCTTGGAGGAGACAACTTCATCGTATTCTCCAGGAATTCCTATAACTTTCTTTCATTTAACTATTAGGCTATTTCTGCAAGCTTGCTTTCGGAAGCTCACAATTGAGCTGAGACCTCTAGCCGAGCTTCTAGCTTTCACCTCCATTTATGAAAACCAGAAGTAGCATTTAAGTTGAATTCTCAGAGTCTGCTCATGAGGTTGTATGTTTTCAACAACCGAATCTTGTTTAAGCTGGTATTTGCAACCTCAAGCATAGTAATTTGTAAATTGTTTTCTTCTGGATGCCTGCACTGACTTGCATGTTATTGCCTGAGGGGTTATTTACAAAGTCTAAACTTGATCTAGGGACACTAACCTCCCTAGCTTCCCCCTACAGTAACTGAAGGTAGCTGCCTGCTTGAAGAATCCAGTTTTTACCATACTTGGGTGTTGGTTAACCCAGTCACAGTGAACACAGATCTCCACCATAGCAGTTACATACTCAACAGGAAAACCTGAGTTGCAGTGGTTGTTCCAGCGAGTGTTTGACCCCAGGTCAGAGGAACATGGACTCCAAACCCAAGAACATCTTAGCATCATAGAATCATAGAATTCTTTGGGTTGCAAAAGACCTTAAGATCATCAAGTCCATTCATCAACCCAGCACTACCAGGTCACCACTAAACCCTCAGCACCACATCTACACATCTTTTAAATCCCTCCAGGGATGGAGACTCCCCCACTTCCCTGGGCAGCCTGTTTCAGGTCTTGACAACCCTTTTGGGGAAGACATTTTTCCCAATGTCCAAACTAAACCTCCCCTGGCACAACTTGAGTCTGTTTACTCTTGTCCCGTCTCTTGATCCTTGGAAGAAGAGACCGACCTCCACCTTGCTACAACCTTCTTTCAGGGAGTTGTAGAGAGTGAGAAGATCTCCCCTGAGCCTCCTTTTCCCCAGGCTAAACAATCCCAGGACTAAAAGATGATTTAAAGGCTTTTTACATCACTTTTATTCTTCACTTTTAAGAGGTGTTCAACAGCTGTGAGGAAAGTCGTACGTGAAGTAAAGATGTGTCATGCCCCTGACATGACAATCCAGTTCTTTTCAACTGGTCAATAGGCTTCCCTCTCCAGGACAATTTTTTAATTATTATTTTATTTTTCACAGTTCCCAAGTATGAAATGAAAGGCACTAATATCAGAAGTAATATAAAAACAAGACAAAGCAGAGACATAGCATGGGGTAGGAACAGAGAGATGGTAATGAGATTTGAAAAGGTTAATTCAACATGCAAGTACAGAGTATATTACAGCTATTTCTTTCAAAGGTGTGAGAAGACAGACACTAATACACTCTAAGTGGAAAAAAAAATGGCACCAAAGGTGCTAACATAAAAGGAAAATTACTGTTATCTGAGGAAAAGAGAAGAATACAATGGTGTGGAATTTGACAATGAAAAACTGCTCATATTTAATACAGTGACACTGTTTCCACACCTCAGTGTAATAGTATGATTCCTCTCATTTTCAAGGTTTCAAAGACAAATTCATGTCCTTTTATGCTGGACATTGCACAGATAATGATGGGGGGACACTTGCTTGCAGTTTAAGTAATTTTTCAACCATTTATTGACAGTAGTTTTTGGTCGCAGGCTCCACCGACTTCTCCTTTGCATTTTGGTTCTGCACTCTATTTATTCATCATTCCTCTGTCTTTCAGACCACGGGAAAAAGTCATACAATTTATAGAATGAACGACCCAGACCTCTACAACCACAAGAATATTCCTGTGCAGCAGGAATATCATCATCCTCTGCACACTTCTAGGCAGAGCACATGCAGAAGAGAAGGATGAACTGGGAAGCAATGCTTTGCAGCCACTCTACTCACCATAAAGACAGTGAACAGACTGAATCTCTTAAGACTTTTCAGTTCTGTGTAACTGTAGCAAGGTAGCACCAAAAAATTGACTGACTGCGATCCTAAGCTCAGAAGTGTCCTGGAAGCAGCAATCATGCCACTGGGAGTCAGAAATGAGAAAGGTATCACAGCGTGTAGGGTTGGGACCATACCTGCCCAGATCCCTCCAGCAGCACTCGGAGCAGGAAGGCCAGCTCTTCAGGAGTCTACCCAGCTTCATTCAAGACCAGTCCCAGCTCTGCTCCTTCTTTGTCTCTTTTTCATATGACCTTGTGCTGATTTGGACTCTCTCCCTCCTTTTTTGATTGATGAAACTCAATTCTCTCCACTTTGTTGGGAAATCTTGAACTATGTTGAGCGGTAGCATCACTCCAACAGCATGGGTGAAACTGGTCCTTTGCTTTGATCTTTAACTTTGGTAGAAGGAGTAGAATCTGGCAGAATTGAGATAGGACAACAGAAATAGGGACTTTTGACACACAGGGTCATATGGAATGGCAAGTGCTAGAGGGCGCTTTTGATCATCGGCATGAAGACAATCAAAGCTACCCAGTGCTGCCTCCAATTCCACCAGTTACATTCTTCCTGTTTTGGCATTGCATGCTTCAGTGAAGGAGAGAAGGGGGGATTTGTTTTGAGGGGAGCTTGTTGGATTTACTTAAAGGTAGTCAGAGGAAAAGTTACCAGAGTAGGAGACAAGAGATCGAGGTATTTTTACTACTTTTTTGAGACAGAGCTGAAGTATATACTGATATCTTTTACCCAAATGGTGTAACCTAGTTCTGTTGACACCACGGAGTCTTTGGATACTGTCTGGGTTTACAAACACTGTCTCCAGGATTGAAGCTCCAAGGTGCACCTGCCTCTATTCCCTCTTCCAGTTTCTCCAGAAGGGCAAGAATAGAGCAGACCAGGGGTCTGATAGCAAAGCAAACATGGCTGCGTGTCCAGCACAGACAGGCAGTGGAGTAGGGTTCAAGGATGTGATCATACGGCACTACAGATGAACTCGGTGGTTCTGCTCTGGCTCTGCTATTGCCTACTGTGTGACACTCATCAAGTCACTTCCTTCCTCTTTTTGCCTCTGATTTATCCACTGAGATCTTACATTTTTCAAGGTCTGATTGATCTCCTACTATTTCTGCTCAGTGTCTGGTAACAATGCAGCTCTGTTATTGGCTTGTGCCTCTCAACACCATTGTGATATAACAATAGTTTTAAGAAGGAGGTCAATTTTCTTTCATTTTAGGATTTGGATAATTTTACTCTTACTAATTTCTAAATGGACCCACACTGGGAATTCAGAAATGCCAGGATTACAACTTATTATTTAGAGAGACTTGGAAGAGAAAAAGAGCTGAGAAACTGAATCCCGCAAAAAATACAGTGGGAAAATATGAGTGGAAATTCATGGAGATGCTTCTCTTGGATGGAAAAGCACAGGTTTCCTTATTCAACCCGGAACATGACGTTTAATGGAGAAAGAAGACAGAAAGATGGGGAGACAAAGATTCAACAGAGACTTAATGATAACACATCTCGTATGTGTTTCTTAGGTAGAATGAGGATGACAAAACTTCTTTATTTACAATAAGCTGTAGTGGCACCAACAGTATTTTTTAGCATGACCTTGTTAAGGACAGCATTCAGCACAGCAACTACGAATGCAACAACCCACTGCTAAAACAACTCCCCTGGATCTTAACTTCATGTGAAAGATAGTGGTTGCCTGAGTGAGTTTAAGCATGCTGAGCAGCTGAGATGGTACCAGAAGCCTCATGTCAAAACCCTCTGTCGCTTCTAAAGTCTTTATGAAATCTGAAAACTCATGTTCAGGTCTCTTGCTC
Organism: Todiramphus chloris collaris; assembly: GCA_025345505.1. Taxonomy (NCBI): domain Eukaryota; kingdom Metazoa; phylum Chordata; class Aves; order Coraciiformes; family Alcedinidae; genus Todiramphus; species Todiramphus chloris. The sequence continues at coordinate 3,718,533 of JANVCC010000018.1, forward strand.
AGCTTTCAGATTCTACTTACGTGAGTGAGAGAAGTCACAGCTATTCTGTCTTGACTTCCTTTCCATGGCCTTTTGACCTTTTAAGCCAAGTGGTGTTTTCTCCTCACTCTACAAAACCACCAAGTTTCAAGCTGTATAAACATGGCACAGAGTATGACTGTGATGCAAACAAGAGAATCTACTGTACTACTTTCTTGGTACTATCAGACATCAGGCAGTAGAATTTTAATTGCTTCCCTTCTCCAAGTTAACTGCACTGCACTTACGTGTTGCCTTCCGAGAGCAGATCCCACACCTCTGTGTTGGAAGGTGCTTTGGTCTTTACTTCCTGGCACTTCACTCCCTCTTTGCAGTGCTGTGAAGTGCCCTTTGCAGGGATATAAGAAATCATCTTATAACCAAGTTAATAACCAAGTTAATAACCAAGACATGTGCTCTGCTCATTGCCCTTGACACTTCACAGGCAACTAAAGTGGGATCATAAGGTAAATATTTAGTGGATATTGCCTGTATTTGCACAAAGAAACTTTCAGCTGTTTCCTTCATGCTCAAACAGTGCTCAGCTATGCTTTGCTAATACTGAGTTATCCCTCTGATTACCTCCCAAAGGCCACTCTACAGTGAAAAACCAGCAGGAAGACAAAAGCTGTGCATCTCTGCAGCCTTTTGCATCTCCAGGTAGGTATGACACGAATTCCTCTGCTGCTTAAGTAATCTGCTGTACATTGGAAAAAGTACTGTCTCACTTTTAAGATCCTGGTTCATATTATTCTGTAATAGACCATACTTAAAAACAGCAACAGCTTTCTGCACTCAATTACGCTGAAAAAACAGAGATGAACCTAGCCTTGGAAAAAAAAAAAAAAGAAGTCTTGTGGAGAGGTCCCTGGGGAGCGCTGGGTTCAGTCCTTTGCCTTGCCACAGTCTTCCTGTCTGCTACTCAGCAAGTGATTAAATCTTTCTGTGCCTTAATACCCTCATGTTAAACTATGGATGTCAATAAACCTTTCTTCTTTAAATCCTTTAAATCACTAGCACACTTGGTAGTGGAGTAGTGGCCTGTGCGAATCAGCGTTCTCTCAGGCAATGTCTGGACACAATTCAAAGGGCACCAGTGCACCAGGATGGTGATTCCTCTTGGGCAGTTTCCCTCCTGTGTTGGGAGGGAAGAAGGTTCAGGCACATAGATCTGAGCTGTGCTATGCCACCTGCCCGGCTGCTGAGTGCACAGTTGATGGCTTGTTTTACTCAGGTAAGCACAGAGCTTGAGTCCAAAAGAGGCTTGTTGAACTCACATCAGCACAAGGGCAAAGGTCCACTTTGGCTTATCTGGAAGTAGAGAAGCTTGTCACTTGGAGAACCCCTCCCCAAGAGCATTTTCTATTCATTCTGTGTTGCAAACGTGTTTGTTTGTTTGTAGACTCCATTTCCTCATTAGGAGAGAATCTCTGTATTTATTCAGAAGGGAAAATTCTAGGCCATCTTTATCCATTACGATTATTTAGAAAAACTCTGACAGAATGAATACAACAGACAAAAAGCCCATGAGGTAAATGAAGAACCATAATTACGATGCATTTTTCAATCATCATTTCTGTGATACCGACTTGTGACCACTTTAATGCGTGGAGTTGACAGGGTAATATTAATCTATTTTTGCCTGTAACTGAATATATTAAAATATTTGTCTGCCACATGCACTTAAATGGATTTTATAACCCTAACATTAGAAGCAAAACTTATTTATTGGCTTGTAACTGAATATATTAAAATCTGTCACATGTACTTAAATGGATTTTATAACCCTAATGTTAGACCAGAATTTATTTCAGCTAAATAAAACCATTTAGAAGTTTCAGATCTAGTTTAAACTGGTCATCCAGACTACTTCTAGAGTCAGTGATGAAAGGCGGGCACTCTTGGTGGAGAAATATGCACCTTATCTGAATGAGATCAGTTGCCATTTAGAAGTGCCTAATTGGCCCAGAGACATGTCTTCAAACAAGCCACCTGGTTTGAGGTGGTAAGATTGGGCTGACCTGAATCCTGTCCTAATTCTAGGCAACACAAGAAACCTATAGGAAAGGATGAACTAGAAAATAGATGTCTCAAATCTTCAATTAAGGCTCTAAACTTTGTGTATATTCCCCTTGTTTCTATTACTACCAAAACTCGAAATTCTTCAGACCATGCAGTAGCCATGAATCCTGCTTGATATTTAAAATGAAAAAGGATTTTAGACATCCAACTTTAATATTATTTTCCCAAAGGTTTTATATTACCACTTTCTTCATGTGGAAACACTATTTGGACAATAATGTTATTAGTATTTGAATGGTTCCAGTTTCACTGTGAAATTGATATCACTCTGACCAGGACGACAGAGGGAACATGAGTTTGCCACTTTGCTGTTGCAGAAAATTGTTGATACCTGTAAGGCTCCGCTAGTCAGGCAAGGAGCGTGTTCTCTGAGGTGTTCTCCAGGCACAAACAAGTAATCTTTCCCAGAAACTGAAAAGGAAGATTGAAGCAGTGGGGTGAGTAAAAGTATAAGTATTGCAAAAGCACCCACAATGCCACAAAAATAAGACAAATCCTTAAACCCTCATGTTTTCTCTCCAGAGTCTTCACTTGCCCCAAAAGCTACAATCTCCTTCCTGTTATGCTTACTTACTGTTAATTAATGAAGTTTCGAGCTTCAGTAATACAGTTCAATAATGTATTTTCCTCTTACCAGTTCTCCCTCATATAAGCAACATCTCTGGCTGGCTGGTAGAGAGGAAGAACATGCAGTTTTATTCCAAAAGCTTTGTCTACCTTGACTTGTCAATGGTACTTTCAGTCCCCTCTTCACCAGAGGTAGTTTGTTCAATCCATCAGACTTGCTACAGAGATGTAGGCTTCAAGATGGTCAAATGATGAAAGGATAGAGACTGTACGTCAGGGAAACAGTTATTGATGGATTCACATTCTGGTTACAGTCCTGTAAACACCAGTTGCCCACAGGCCCCTCTTACAGCACAGTCAGAGACAGGCACTTTCCATATGAAACCTCATCCCACCCCCCTTCAGCTGGAGGTGACTTGCCCTTCACAAAACATAAAGAGAAACATAACTGCTTTAAAGTAGACTCCCTAACTTCTGTCTCTGGTGAGACAGCTGACCAGGGTGCTGGGGTGCTTTGAGAAAGGCAATTAACACTCAAGATTGGATGGGGAAGCTGTTCTTTGTAAACCACAGACAAGTGGCAGCCTTGGATTGGATGGACAAATGAATTAAGTATTGCCTGCCACGTCAGTGAAGACTGTGGACTAGATTGACCAAATCAGAGGGGACTCGGGTGCTGAGGGAAGGGATTGTTGTGCTAATGTATACTATCAGAGTAGCATATACACAGCCTTTACAACTGAGTGAGCCCCCATGTTAGACTATGACTCACTTTGTTCTGCCAGCTCTGCTGCAAGAGTGGCGACCTTTGGCAAAACATTAATAATAAAAACCAGAAGAATGATGTTATCTCAGATTGTGGCAGCCAGCTGCTAAATCAATGTATGCCGAAACCCCACTGTTTGCAAAGCCCACTGAAGCCAGTGGAAAGATTCCCATTGACCTCAGTGGGCTGTGAATCATTCCCAAATGGAAATGGAGCTTCAGTTCCAGTGGCTGTTCTCATCTCCATGCAGATTAATCTTTGGACAGATCCCATATCAGCCATGGTGTTTGTTGGGTCATGAAGCTATTGGCTGCTGATAAGACAAAGCATACCCTCGTTGTACTCTGAAGTGGGGATGGGATGAGTTCATCTAATCCCATTAGACATCTACATCTAAGATAATCACCCTCTGCTTCTCTGGTACTCAATGGAGAGAAGTCAGCATTTCATCTGCAACTCATCACTCCAAAATGGACATCTGAAATGGGTCAGATGACTCACACTCTAAATGCTTGTTTCTTCCCATTGACAATAAAGGGAGCCTGAGGTAATTTTCTCAGATTCAGACATTGACATGTGGTCGGAAGAATTTCACTCCAAGCATCTTCATTAGACAAGCTTCAAAAATGTGTTTTTATATCTGATTGCTAAATCAAACAGCTAAGTCAACATAAGAGCCTAGTGGAGACAGGTTCAGGTAAACCCAGTCAGCTTTGACTTGTCTTGCATGAACTACAGAACTTTGCCTCAGTAGGATTTTATATTAGCTTAAATATATGCCAAGAGGTTTTTTTTTTTTGGTGACAAGATAGCCTTTGATGTGCCCTTCCCCAGTTACATGATCTGGATGACAGATCCAAAATGGTCTCGTGTATATTCTAAAGATAATAATACTAAATGGACAAGAGGCTTCAAATTATTGGTATTATTTGTTCTCAGAAAGCTCTCATCCCACTGGTAAACAGTATAGGGTGAAATTCAGCACCAAATTCAAGCCTAAATGTTCACATCTACAACAAAGTTGAGGCTCCCATTATACTTACTGGAGAAGCAGTCGATACAAGCAATGGAAACTGGAAAGCAATTCACCTGTCTGAATGTAGATATCTACTTTAAAGTGCCTTGGACTACATTCCAGGTTCTGTTGGCTGTAGAAAATCTCCCTCCAAACCAGGAATTGGGACACCAGGTCCAGTGTAGTCACTATACAAAGAAGATACCTAAAATTAGGTAGTTTTAGTTGAATCCCATCCACTGGAAAGTGACCTCTTGATTGCCCAGTAATAGCATCCTTACCTGGACCATATCAAGCCAGGATACAGGGTGATGAGATGTGCCATATTCTGGACTGTTACATCAGGAGACAATGAACTATTACAAAGATGAAAAGAACCCAAAATAATCTTTGAAGTAACAATTTCATTTTGAAGTGAAGTTTCCTGCGTACATACATACACATATATGGGTTTTTAAAGCAATGCTTTTCTAAATGGACAGGAAAGTTTTTATACTTGTGGCTTTGTTTGCACTGAGAGTGAAAATATACTGTGAAACTTTGACATCTGCCATGAAATGGAAATGCTGAGTTTCAGACAGCTCAAGTAAAATCAACAGAGCCCTGCAAAGATCAAGTGTACAACATCTTTAGCACAACCAAAACCATAAACTGGCTCCACAAGGGGACATGTAAGTATGACTGCCAGTCTTTGTTGTGTTGGTCTGATCCCCTTCCACCAGATGTTTCTTGGATGATAGTCCAGACACACCAACATAAAGCTTCTCACAAAACTACCCAAAACATAATAGAGTCCTTGCATATTTGAAAAGCTCTATTCAGAGACACAGCTTCTAACTTGGCACTTTCCTCAAAATATTCATGATTGTCAGCAGCTATTAAAAACAAGAATAACAATGGCCATTTCCATAATAGCTGTATTTTGAAATCTCAGAGCACTTTGTGAACTTAACAGACTTATCTGAGATGTATGAACTCACCCATTAGGGAATGCAGCTCCCTCTGGGGCAAGAACTGGACTTCTGTTGTCAAAAGTTCTCTAAAGAAATACAGGTAGGGCATAAATACAGATTTCTGAAATTTGAGCCCAGTTTGTATTCTCAGGAAGACTGAATATGAATTTTTCTCTCAGAAGGCACCTAGAAACTACACTTAACCTTCGAAAGAGTGGAATTTCTTTTCTAATTAGCAGCAGGAAGTAGAATTTCTCTCTTTTGCACTAGCGAGATGGCATAAGTTTGCGAAGCACTGCGATATCAGGCAGGGGAACCGCTGTGAGAAGACAGCATGCTTTGCAAAACTGGGACTGCAATAAACAACATTATCTGCCTTTCGTGTTCCTGACTGTTGATACAGCACTGAGCTGGCACCCGGGACACCAAGACTGTGTTCCACATTTCTGTTTAGGCAAGAGAGTCCTCCTTGTTTTCTTTTCTTCATCTTTAAAACGAGATCTTTCCTTTGTAATATCTTTGGTGAGAAGCTTGTCTAATAGAAATATCGTTTGGTTTGTTTCTGAGTGAACCACAGCTACTCCAGGTAGCTCTAGCTAGGGAAAAGCCTAGCAGAGTGAACTTTGCCCCTTCTGGAATATGTACTAAATGCAGGCACAGCAAATGGCCCTCTGGAACAACCCCAAGGTCTGGTTTTCTCTTCCAGGGAAAGAAATGTAGTGTCTTCTTATAGCATGTAATACTGTATATACAAATACCGCACCCAGTTCTGGTGTCCCCACCATAAGAGGGACATAGATCTGTTGGAACGAGTCCAGAGGAGGGTCACAGAGATTATCCAGGGGCGGGAGCATCTCTGCTACAAAACAGGCTGTGGGAGCTGGGATTGTTCAGCCTGGAGAGGAGAAGACTCTGAGGGGACCTCATAACTGCCTTCCAATACCCAAAGGGATCCTACAGGAAGGCTGGAGAGGGACTCTTCACAAGAGTGTCCAGTGGCAGGATGCAGGGAAATGGTCTTAAACTGAGGGAAAATAGGTTTAGATTGGATCTTCGGAAAAAGGTCTTCAGTACAAGGCTGGTGAGACTTTGGAATAGATTGCCTGGAGGGGTTGTGGCTGCCCCCTCCCTGGAGGTGTTCAAAGCCAGGTTGGATGAGGCCTTGAGCAACCTAGACTAGTTGAGAGGCATCCCTTGCCCATGGCGGGGTGGTTGGATTAGATGATCTCTAAGGTCCCTTCCAGCCTAAGCCATTCTATGATTGATTCTATGTCACAGGCTGGAAGCACCACAAGCTAGTGGGCTTGGGACAGTTTGGAGAAATCAGGTGTGCCAAACAAGTTTCTTCCTAGCCCCTTTCCTTGGAAAGCTCCTTCGATTCATCATTATGTGAATGGTATTTTTCAGATGTGGGTCCCATCTGTGCTTAATTATAACAGAGCCATTGCAAATCTAATGCCTTTTGACTGGTAAGTCACCCTTGTAATCATCCTACTCTAATAAGAAGTCCATACCACTCAGTGAAAGCCTCGATCACTGCTAAGATGCTGTGTAACTACCACTTATGCAAGACAAAATGATGAGAAAAGTAAAAAAAAAAAAAAAAAAAAAAGTATTTTGTACTTGAACTGATTGGATTTGCTTGAAGCCAGACTTGGTACTCTGTAACATGCAGGGGAAAGTCAATTCTGGTGAGAATTTCTGTATCACATGAAATGCCCCTCATGTGTTTTTCCATTATTAAAAGTACAACTTAAACTCTTTTAGGGTCGCATAACCTAAGCTGGAAGGAGAATACAAAAAGAGGCCAGGAGCGACCAGGTATGTTTAGCTGGGGTGAGGGCTGCAAACACAGAAAGCTTTGGTTTCTCCTTTTCCATAATTTTCTATCAATTGCAATCTTGTCAGTATGACTAATGTAGTCGAATTTTGCTATGATTACGAAGCAGCTGCAGAATACATAACAAAGTTGAAAAACAGCTCAAAAAACAGTTATCTGTTTTGTTTTCAACTGAGACACTCCTCCCAACTGTAGAAAAGTAACCAAACTGACTGTAACTCCGTAAGCAACATCTGATCAGCATATTCTACTTTGGCACGGGGGCTGGACTTGATGATCTCCAGAGGTCCCTTCCAACACCTACTGTTTTGTGATTCTATGATGCTATGTTGCTATAGTTCAGGTTTTGGAGGTATTTTTTAAGAAATCTTTGAAAAAAGCCCAAACAATCAAAGTTACTTTTCTATTACAGTCAAACAAAATGTGTTTTCATGTAGTCAAACAAAATATCCTCATTGCAGCCCAGAAGTCAAGTGCTAACTCTGAGGTTTCTTGTTCTGCATGTACCCATTTATTCCCAGTGAAGAGTGGACTAAGTTTGCAGATAGAGACTTTGCAGGAAATTACAGAGGTACATTTGGAGAGGAGTCATCTAAGCTTGTCTAGACCCCCTTTATGTACTACAACAGGTATTTCCAGGTGAAAGACTCATCTTCTTTTCATGTAGACATCAGATGGATTGCACACTAAAGACGCCTATTTCTCTTTTATCCATCTGAAGGGCCTTAGGTGTCTGGTTTAAAGGAAGCCTTATTGAAGGGTAGATAGGTGAGGCAATACATTATTTGAAGAATTGGCAAAAGAGGAGAAAAGAAGATGGATTCAGTTCTGATTGTTCCAATTTTATGATATTTTACAGCAGATGTGTTTCTAGATGACTTGACTCGTGTGAGGCTTTCACCTGATTTAGTAAGGAAATTTATCTTCTCTGGTCATTCCCTCTGTTCCTCTGCCTTGCTCTTGGTCCTGGGAAATTGCCCCTGGCCCATGCTAACTCACAAACTGCTCCTGGAAATTCCTTAGGAGAGTTTTGGATTGCCTGGATCCAAGCCAGGACAGTACTATGTTGACAATATAGCTGGATTGAGTTCTACTGCCTTGTGCAGATGTCTGCCACTGTTTAATTGGTTGCAGTCACCTGGCAGGGACAGAGGATGGTTGGATGGATGGATGGATGGATGGATGGATGGATGGATGGATGGATGGATAATTGCCAAATGGCAACTGGGATCTGGCTGCTCAGTTTTGGAGGGTAAGAGAAATTCACACTAGGACATGACTAGATCACACCAAAAGGCCTCTAATCAACAAGAAAACCCTGCCACATTCAAAAACCATATCAAGAAACAGCTGAACAATAAAGTAATATCCAGTGAGAAGGAAGCAGAACATTCTCCATTTCAAGGGAGGTGCCTCAGCCACCAAGCTGTGTTTATCACGTTTTTAGGCTGGTCTTCAATCTTTGTGCCCGTGAAGAAACTTTTCCAATAAATAAATAATGTATACTTTATTTTATCTGGTGTGGATGTTTTAAGTTATTTTAAGCTCCTTAGGGATACCTCAAAATGAAATAAAGGAACTTTTTATTGTTATTCATATTCAGCCAACTGGATTGAGCCTGCAGCCAATGTTGTCAATGGAGTCTAGAGAGAGATTCACTGGCCAAAAGTAGCAGGTAGACTGCAGTGCCTAAAAAAAGGTGTCAAGACATTTGAAATGCCCTGGTTTATCTTGCCTAGTTCAAAGATGCTCTTCCAGAAGGGCTCATTTTCACATAGTTATCTACCATATCTGCCATCCCACACAGAGGACTCACATGCCCTGTGGCACTTCAAATGGTATAGGACACCATATTTAGGTAACTGAACTGATCAGATTAATTACTCCCTGGAGTCTATTGCTTGTAACTGGAGCTTAGACAGCTGCTGCATCTAAAGATACATGTGGTGCAGGTCTCTTCATCTGTAGCCCCATCCCATTTTAAGGACCTGAGTCAGTTCACAGATAGACTTCTAGCACCGTTTTAAATGCTCTGTGGTATAGGACACAGACTCACGGGGTTGGCCAATATGGCACGGTTAGATATGTGCTCCTTCTAGACCAGCAACAGAAGAAACAGTAGGGTAGCCCAGGGCTTCTCAATCAGTCCAAGGCATCTACCTATGTGCAGGTAACTGGACTGAGCCTCGTGTTTTAATCATAACCTGAACGCCACCAATGAAGCAAGTTGCTTCTTGTGTGTCCAACACGTATTTCAGTCTTACATGCTCCACTGCAGAAAACTTCACACAGATGGTAAACCATTAAATTCCTTCCACTAAGCAAATATACTTTCCTTCAGCTGCAAGTTACCCAGCAACTGACAAGCTGGCAGCAATACACTTATTTTTATGATTAACCTTGTCAATCCACAGGCACTTGCTTTCCCAAACAGCTGACCTTTTCCTACAGTATTGCTTTTGACAAGTGATGGCTTATTGCTCTCTGTTAAACTGTCAGCATTTTAATGTTCAGTTTTCAAATAATTATCAAAGGCAGAAGCACCAATATCCTATATTAACATTTCGTCACGCTTTCCACAATAAAATCTTGCTATACTGGAACTTTTAAGATGAAGTTTCCTTTGCCACATTTGTTTCACACTGATATTTTTACGGAAAGGTTAAATAAGAAAAAAATAAATAAATTTTAAAAACAGTCATTCCCAAGACAGACATTGAGAAATAGTTTGTGTATGCAAAATAATAATAATAAAAAAATTACAACCAGTCATAGACTATTGCTGAAAAGCTCTAACATTTCTGTGCTTTGAAGCAGGAACTCAAAATCAAGCCACACATGTAACCCTGGGGACAACGTTGCATCTTTGGCTGTTTTCATTATGTTCTCTCAAATGTGACACAGCTCTGAGCCCCTGGAAAAAAAAAAAAAATCAGTTTATACATGCTCAGGAGAGACTTAGTTTGACAGCTATATCATCCAGTGCACTGGTACCGACCTCCTCCCAGCACAGCTCCTTCCCCACCATGCCATGGATCATTAGGCACATTCACCCTGGAGTCACTGGGGCTGACCAATGCCTTCACTGTAAAGATTTCCCCAAGAAGCTTCAGATAACCAAAGTTCTGGTCAGTGATACAGAGAGCAGAAGGAATTCCTGGAGCCCCTACCATGCAAAGGAAGGTAAAAATTGAGTCAATTGAGTTTCTGAACAAAATGAAGATAATACGGGGAGTGAAAAGGTTTAGGAGAGAAGAGGGAAAGGGAGCAGAAGGAAAGATGGGAATCTGAGGAATGTGAAAGGAGAACTGTCAGATAAGGAAAATGGACAAAACACCATAAAATAACAGAAATAAGAGAAGAGGACAGAACAGATTCTGAAAATCATGAGCAAGAGATGAAGACAAGTGGGTGGCTTATGCATTTCATCATGTACTTAAGACACAGGACCTCCAGGACTCCCTCCTTTCTAGAGAAAAGAGATGTTACTAGGACTGCATGACAGAAACGTCTGGTATCATCTCTCATTCCTCTCTCAAACTGCAACAAACCCCACAACACAGATTTTTTTGGCTAATTGTTCAAATCAAAACTGGAAAGAACATTTTTTAGCTCTTTCTGCATACCTCCAGGAATGGCAACTTTGGTATCTAAGCATGGATTTATAAAATGCAGTCCTTTGGTTCAGAAATTCTCAGATGGGTGTTATTGCTGGCAGAGAGTCTCCATCTTTCATATCAGTAAACCACGTGAGAACTGCAGGGATGGAGAAGGAGCAAATTTAGTAGAATGGACTGTGATTTACTAGAGAAAGGGTTGCAGATTTCCAAGTTTTCCTGAGTACTGCCTTGGGTATATTTGTCTCCTGATTTAAGGAAATGCTGTGTATGGCAATAAATCAAACTCTGTTCCAATTACCAAGAGCTGCAAACATGTTCTAGACCTGCACTGTTCTCTTAAAGCAATGTGAAGAATGTAAAACACTTTGCAATCAACGGTGACCTGCACAAACCTGCACAAAAGAGTGGAAATCAAGCATCCTGGCTGCTATGCCCTAACTGTAAGACTGAATTTCTTCCCCAGTCACACAGTTTCAGTGAGTTCAAGGTGAACTTAAAGACAACACAATCAGCTTGGAGCAGAAAGTACTGAAAAGAAGAGTGCACTGTGGACTTCATATGACTCTCTCAATCCCCAGCTGCATCTCTCCACGGGTATTTGGTGTTAGAAGGCTCAGTCCCTAAGTGTTGCTCAGCTCTGCTCAGCTCTTTGTCAATGACTAGCTCCTCACTGATATGTTGTCTTCTCTTCCCTCTGGAACAGACTTAAGTGAAGCTGTTTGAAAAAGGAAAGAAAGACAGAAAGACGGAAAGAAAGACAGAAAGAAAGAAAAGAGAAAAGAAAAGAAAAGAAAAGAAAAGAAAAGAAAAGAAAAGAAAAG
>JANVCC010000018.1:3730224-3777056 GCA_025345505.1 Todiramphus chloris collaris
GAAAAGAAAAGAAAAGAAAAGAAAAGAAAAGAAAAGAAAAGAAAAGAGAAAAGAAAGAAAGAAAGAAAAAGAAAGAAAGAAAGAAAAAGAAAAAAAGAAAGAAAGAAAGAAAGAAAGAAAGAAAGAAAGAAAGAAAGAAAGAAAGAAAGAAAGAAGAAAAATGAGAAGAGTCAAAGGCAGTGTAAAAAAGAGAAAAACAGCAAGTCAGCAGGTTTTACAATAAAAGAGGACATTTAATTACTAAGCCTTGGTTTGTTATTGTGTCACGGTTTAGGGTCAGGACAGCTCCTTAGACCTACAACAGACGCTCTCTGCTAACCCCCCTCCCTCCCCAAAGGGGAAGGGAAAGGGAATAAGGGATAGAGACTTAGCAATTAGAAAAGAAAACTAGAACAGCTTTAATGAAAATGAAAATAGTTATAATAAAAATGAATATATACACAACCAGTATAGAACCCAACCCTCCCAATGGTAATTACATCACTGTCACCAGTGATGCTGTGGACCAGGCACAGGGAGAGTCCCAGACTGGGATTGTGTTCAGATGGGAGCTGTGTTCAGGAGCTGGATTCTGGTACCAGATTCAGGAATACACAGACTGGGATTGAAGGCAGAACAGACAGAGTCTTCCTCAGATGCTCCAAGGAAGAAACCGGAAAAGGATCCGAGCCAAGCCAAGCAAAGCCAGCAAAGCAGGACGAGAGGGCAAAGAGAGGGACAAGACCCTCCATATCCCTCAGCTTTCTACCCAACAGGCCGTATCTGGGCTGGGACCCCTGGCTGGTCAGTTTGGGGTCCCCTGTCCTGGCCACCCCTCCCTGCAGGGGCCGCCTTTTCCTTTCTGCACCCCCACCGTGGTGCACGAGATCCAGCAGTGGCCTTGGGCTGCACCCCAACCCTTGGTACCAACTCTGACCATGGGGGTTATCACTGCTAGCAGCAGAGCCTGCTGTGAGAACGGGCTGCTGGCTTCAGACACTGCACTGAGTTAGAGCTGAGCTGAAAAGTGCAATCACTGCACAGAATTAGTTCTGTTCTCACTCAAACCAGGGCATATTGCAATATCCTGGCTCTTAAAAAGCTGTGTTGTTGTATCTCACGGTGCTAATACAGCTGATACTGTGTTGACCAACTCTTCTAGAGATATTTTCCTTCTTTATATTAGCTGATATGTTAATGATTTCATTTCCAACTCATCCAAGCCTGTTCCTATGCTTTTCCAGCTGGATTTGTATTCAGCTACCACTTTCCTGCTCTAATTGCCAGACCATAACTGCATCTCACATTGTTTTCCTGGGAACAATTCTTTGACTCCCCCTGATTTAAAAGTGCCATTATCTTTTTTTTTCCCCTGGGGATTCAGGCTTTATGCTCAACTAAGACATTTCCAGCTAGATTTTTTTTTTGTTACATGCCAAACCCCAAAGATTTAGCTGAAATTACTCGGGAGCTGTGGATGTCTATGGCCAGAGGACAATCTCAAAGTGCCTACGTACGACCAGATTTGGTTTGAAGATTTAAACAGAACATTGCAATGCCTAGGAAAGGGTTTGTATTGCCGTGCAGCAGCATTTCCAAATGACAGGTTCTGCGGGTAGCTGTGTGAGTGATAATGACACACAGACACGGACTCAGGAGCATGAAATCCAAAGTGGCGTGTGCAACTGCTGCAGGAACAGCATTCATACAGCAGCAGCACTTAGGGGCTGGAATCAGACTGTGCTCCACTAAGCAAAGTACTATGCAAACAGAAACAGAGGCAAATGGCCGTGTGTATTCCACCTCATTTCAGTCTTGCAGCCAAAGCTTGCATTTTAGGAGTGTAATTTCCACAGGTTCTTGCCTAATCGAGAAAAACACAGGTTAAAAGGTGGATCAGGCTGGATGATCTCTAGGGGAGTACCTCACATCTGCTCTCCCTGAACAGCAATAATTTTGAACCCTCTCCAGCTTGCAGAAATTCTAATGCTCCCTCTTGCAGGTACAGAGGAGACATTACTGCTCTCTACAGCTACCTTAAGGGAGGTTGTAGTGAGGTGGATGTTGGTGTCTTCTCCCAGGTGGGTGATAGGACAAGAGGAAATGGGCTGAAGTTGCACCAGGGGAGGTTTAGGTTGTGTATTAGGAAAAATTTCTTTCCTGAGAGAGTGGTGAGGCCTTGGAACAGGCTGCCCAGGGAGGGGGTGGAATCACCATCCCTGGAGGTGTTTAAAAAACATCTAGACTTGTCACTGCATTTCATGTCAATACCTTATGCTAGTTGAGATAAATCATAGAATGGTATGGGTTGGAAGGGACCTTTAAGGGTCCAACCCCTCTTCAGTCAGCAAGGACATCTGCAACTAGAGCAGGTTGCTCAGAGCCCCGTCCAACCTGACCTGGAATGTTTCCAGGGCTGGGGCATCAACCACCTCTCTGGGCAACCTGGGCCAGGGTCTCACCACCCTCAGTGTAAACAATTTCTTCCTCCTATCTAGTCTAAATCTCCCTCTTTTAGTTTAAAACCATCACCCCTTGTCCTATTGAACTACTGCTAAAAAGTCTGTCCCCACCTTTCTCATAGGGCCCCTTTAAGTCCTGAAAGGCTGCAGTTAGGTCTCCTTAGTGCCTTCTCTTCTCCAGGCTGAACCCCCCAGCTCTCCCAGCCTGGCTCCCAGCAGAGGGGTTCCAGCCCTCCCAGCATTGCTGGGGCTCCTCTGGCCCCGCTCCACCAGGTCCCTGTCTCTGCTGTGCTCAGGACTCCAGAGCTGGCCCCAGCACTGCAGGGTGGGGTGTCCCACCAGTGCAGAGTAGAGGGGCAGAATCATTCTGGCCTCAGAGATGTCAAAAGTACACATTTCAAATCATTTTATTTTACTTGGGATACCTCAGTTTCTCACAGTGTGCAACATTTTCCATACCGTTTTTCAAACTGTATTATCTTCCAGAAACACAAGATACATATTTGACTGTTAATCAGTGCAGACGAAGTTTCAGCACTAATCAATGTCTGATTTTTATTTTACAGATGAAAAAAAATGCAGCCTGCCGAGTTGTTTTCTGTCAAAACATATTTCTCAAGATTATAATATTTCATATGCATTTTCCTATTTCTGTCACTGCTTAGGAAATCAAAGGAACACTCACTGATCAAGACACACTCATGCACAGATAATCCTAATCAAAGCTCATAAAGACAGGTCATAAAGACTCTGGGAAGACCTTACTGTGGCCTTACAATACTTAAAGGGGGTCTGTCAGAAGGATGGGGACAATTTTCAGCAGGGCCTATTGCAAACAGATAAGGGGTGATGGCTTTAAACTGGGGAAAAAAAAAAAAAAAAGTGAGATTTAGACTAGAGGGAAGAAGAAATATTTTATGATGAGGCTGGTGAAACACCGGCCCAGGCTTATCATTTATAGCTGTGTATAGAGTTTTGCAGGGTTTTAGGGCTTTTTTTTTTTGTGGGGAAGATATTTTTTCCTATAAGATAGCTTAAAAGTTTATGTTTAAAAAAAAAAAAAAAAGAAAGAATGGAAACAGATGTTAATCTCCTTCCAGTGAGAATACATGAACAACTAAAACATTCCCAGTAGAGTTCTTTTCCCCATTTTTGGCATTTCCTCAGCTGCAGACCCAAGTTAGGATGAAACACCAGCTGATGTGTGGCATACTTTTTAGCTGTTAACACCTGCACTTTTAAAATGCAAATCTGGAACCAGCACAGGAAAAAAAAAAATGATTCAGCAAATAGCTGAGACACAAATTAATACAAGAAATCAGTGTACACATCACTAAGAATTCAGGTGTGACTTGCAGCCGGAAAAGAAATCCTCTTCACAATGGGCTTCTTGCAGTTTCTTGCTGGGGTTTGTGCATTCTGAGTGTCACTATGGGATGGGAACAACAAACCCGTGGGATATTGCTTTTCCATTAGCTTGGATAAATACAACTGAGAGGATGTGCTTTCCCCACTTAACTTCTACTTGAAATTCAGATCTTACCTGCTACCCCTTCTCAAAGGAGATGTTCTGGACCAGCTGAACAGGGACAGGATTATTTGTGATCTCTCGCGTATTTTCAGGTTCTTTAATGGCAGAGCTTTTCTCAACACAGCCATGGAGCTAATCCATGGCCACAGAGACCTCTTGTGGAGAACATTCAGATGGTTCTAGCAGGAAACAGCTTTTTTTTGTTACTTTGTTGGGGTTTTTCTTTGCACAGGAAGAAGGAGAATCACAGAATGGTCGGGGTTGGAAGGGCTCTCTGGAGATCATCTCATCCAAGGTCAGGGTCACCCAAAGCAGGTTGCCCAGGATCACGTTGAGGTGTGTTTTGAAAACCTCTAGAGAAGGAGACTCCACAACCTCTCTGGGCAGCCTGTTCCAGGGCTCTGGCACCCTCAGAGGAAAGAAGTTTCTCCCTCACGTTCAGATGGAACTTCCTGTGTGCAGTTTGTGCCCGTTGGCCCTTGGCCTGTTGCTGGGCACCACTGAAAAGAATCTGGCCCCATCCTCTTGACACCCACTCTTTTATAAACATCGCAGAGAGAAGAGGAACAAAGTCCCATCGATTGCTGTGACAGGAAGAAGTCTAGACAAGACATCCTGCTCACCCCAGCATCTGCTTCACCCAGCCTGGAGTATCAGCAAGTCTCCTAACAGGCAATTCTCAAATTTCCTGAGAGCTGAAACACAGAATATTCCTCTCATCTTTGCCTAATTTAATACTCCCAGTTAGGAGGGTTTTGACAACCCCCCTGTCCAGAAGTTTATTCACTTGCACTTGAAAATATAACTGTGTCATCTGAATTTCACAAACCGAACTAATGCTTCTACCTAGGCTGGCGGATTTAATGAAACAGCCAAAGTAAAGCCAATATAAAGTTATATTTTATAAAGAAAAGCAGTCCTCAGGAACAAAATGATTCCAACTCAGCAAAACCAGGACAATATCCTTTGGGAATATTTAACTTCCCTAGAGATTTTATACTCAACTTCTGCAGAAATTGTTAGCTTTTAGCCAAGCTGTTAAAGAAAAAAAAACAGGACTGGGGATCTGGCCCAAATTCAAAGCCCTGTCAGCTTTGAAAACCAAGTCAGCATAAGCACCTGTGCATGACAATTTTCCAGCATAAGTATTTCATTTGGAATTTGCAACCACTCTAGGTGTAGGAAGCCATGGAATCACAAAAAAACCCAAAAACAAAAACCACAAACAAGGAAAAAGCAACAAACTCTTTGTCCTCACTCACACAGAGAGCAGCTTCCAGCCTATGGGCCTTAATGAATTGGGGAATTACCATGAATTAAGGACAGATGCTATCACTCACAGCTTATGGACCGTTAAGTATAGGGGCTGAACATGAATATCCACCACTGCAGGAAGAAGAAACCAGCAACATCAACATCATATTCTTCGCAATGAAGGACCTGAGGACCACAATTCCTGTGTTATCCTCCTCATGGTTAAAAACTGACTTCAGTACGCAGAGAAACAATGAAAGGGTGAGCATAACACCAAGAAAAAGTCACAGAGACTAACTACATGTTTTAACTGAACTGTTATTAAAGAGATTTCTTCTCTGCATAAGTATTCTAAGTATCTAAGTAAGTATATCTAATTCCTTTTCTGTTTTTTTTTTTTTTTTTTCCTGAATAAATATATTCAGACTAATAATTATTCTTGAATTAGACTGTTGTCAGTTGGGCCACCAATAAATTCTTGGTTTGCCCTATACATATAAGGTGTGCTGTGTCTTTGCCATAAAGAAGACTTTGAGCACAACACGAGCTACTGCAAAGATCCATACTATGTGTCTATACATATATATATGCGAGTTGGACTAGATGAGCTTTGGAGATCCCTTCCAACCTTGGGGCATTTTATGATTCTATACCCATTCTATTAGCAGAATCCCACCATGATCGGTCAGTGAGGAGAACAGGATGTGGCCACTCGTACCATTCACATCTGCATGAGTGCTTTAGATTTTCTGTCCGAGTTTATCTGTCTGGCTGACCATGTGTGAACACATCTATTTAGGTATCTATGTACATATTTGTGTACTGCGTGTATGAACAAGTGAGAGTCTTTTGGGAGTCCATGTTCAGCCTTGCTACCAGCTGGATGAGGGATCATGGAGCTGCAGCAGCCTCCTATGGAGTGGACCACTGGATTCAGCAAACTCTCCACACTTCTCTCTCAGGCCTTACAAGAGGGATTCACTTCATCCTTACCTTGTTAGAAGGGACAGTGAGATTTTGGTAGCACTTGAGGGCTCATCAAACCACTTGAGAACAATCTCTTCAGGGCAAATATGATCTATGTTACTCTCATTACTGATACATTTTATTTCTGTTTACCTTCCTTTGTTGTCTTTTCTCTCAACAGCCCCAGGGCATGGATAGCTGAACAGTAAAGGAGGAACAAAATCTCCTTTCATTCTGTAAGGTGGCCATCAGCACCTGCACTGACTCTGGGATGAATACTGTGTACTGTTCTGGGCCCCTCACTTCAAGAAGGACATTGAGGTGCTGGAGCAGGTCCAGAGGAGAGCAATGAGGCTGGGGAAGGGACTAGAGGAGAGGCTGAGGGAGCTGGGGTTGTTTAGCCTGGAGAAGAGGAGACCTTGTTGCTCTCTACAACTCACTGAAGGGAGGTTGCAGTCAGGTGGGGGTCGGGCTCTTCTCCCAGGCAGCCAGTGACAGGACAAAAGGGCATGGCCTGAAGCTGCAGCAGGGGAGGTTTATGTTGGATATCAGGAAGCATTTCCTGACAGAGAGGTTGATCAGACATTGGGATGGACTGCCCAGGGAGGTGGTGGAGTCACTGTCCCTGGAGGTGTTCAAAGGAAGGCTGGATGTGACACTTAGTGCCAGGGTCTGGCTGATGTGGTGGTGTTGGGTCATAGGCTGGACTTGTTGATCTCAGAGGTCTTTTCCAGCCTCAGTAATTCTGTGATTCCGTGAAGTTAAATTCCCTCATAGCAGCTCACGCAGTGCTGTGTTTTACATTTCTAACTGAACAGTGTTAATTAACACTACTGCGGCAGTCATATGGTATAGAATGACCCTGCCAGTCATTTGGATCAAGCTCCTTTTGGGGAGCTGGGGTCAGCTGCCATGGCTGTGTCCCCTCCCAACCTCCTGAGTACCCCCAGCCTACTCCATGTGGTGGTAAAATGAGAAACAGTGAACACCCTGATGCTGTGCAAACACTGTTCAGCCAAAATATGTGGCATTATCAAAGATGTTTTAATTGCAATTACAAAACACAGGGCCATACTGGCTGCTACAAGGAAAATCAACACTTTCACAGCCAGATCTGGTAATTTACTGCACTTTCTGAGACCCTTTGGGCTAATGACACCATGACTGTGCTTTTTCCTTAGTTTTTAAACTGAGTTGGCATGGACCTGGCACAGAGGAGTAAAAGTGGGGCGAAGCAATCTTTTGATCCCTGAGAAACCATTCACCAACCAGGAAACCAGTACACTGACTTCTGAGCTCAGACTGTCACCCACCAAGACACACTCAAATCTACTCCTGAAACCATCTCTGAAGGTCTGTGGTACCCACAGGAAGAGCAGGTTGGGGATGCTGCTCAGAAGACCTTGTGGCTCTCTCAGTAAATAGAGCCTGGGGCCTGCTCCATCACAGCCTCTCCCATCCCCTCCATCTCCTCAAACCTCCACCTCCCCTCCCCAAGAATCATAGAATGGTAGGGGTTGGAAGGGACCTCTGGAGATCATTGAGTCCAACCCCCCTGCCAGAGCAGGATCACCCAGGGCAGCCCACACAGGAACACATCCAGTCGGGTCTTGAAAGTCTCCAGAGAAGGAAACTCCACAACCTCTCTGGGCAGCCTGTTCCAGGCTCTGTCACTCTCACAGGGAAGAAGTTTTTCCTCATTTTGAGATAGAACTTCCTGGGTTTCACCTTGCTACCATTACCTCTCATCCTATCTCAGGGCACCACTGAAAAGAGACTGGCCCTTTCTACTTCACACCCACCCTTCAGAGATTTGTAAACATTCATGAGATCCCCTCTCAGTTTTCTCTTCTCGAGGCTAAACAGCCCCAGGGCTCTCAGCCTTTCCTCATCAGAGAGGTGTTACAGTCCCTTCAGCATCTTTGTATCTCTCTGTTGGACTCTCTCCAGTATTCCCCTGTCCCTCTTGAACTGGGGAGCCCAGAACTGGACACAACACTCCAGACGTGGTCTCACTAGGACAGAGCAGAGGTGGAGGAGAACCTCCCTCGCCCTGCTGGCCACACCCTTTATGCCCCCCAGGAGACCACTGGCTTTCCTGGCCATGAGGGTCCATTGCTGTCCCGCGGAGAACTTATTGTCTACCAGAACTCCAAGGTCCTCCTCCATGGGGCTGTTTTCCAGCGGGCCTACCCCTAACCTGTACCGACACATGGTGCTGTTCCTCCCCGAGTGCAGGACTCCACACGTAAGCCGGGCCGAAGGGCGCGGGGCTTTCCGTGGCCAGCCCACCGCCAGCGCCGCGGCCATTTCTGCGTGCGGGCGGCAGGCTGCGGGGCACCGCGCGCTCCACGGGCTGCCTCTGCCCCTTCGTTTGCTTCACCTGGGAACAGGCTTTGCACAGCGCTCGGCTCCGCCCCGTCCCTGCCCCCGCCCGCCATTACTCGGGCCCGGCTCGCTGGGGGTTAAACTGGTTTGCAAAGCGATTCAAACCCACGCCGCCGGCGCCCGCTCGCGCGCAGCAGGCCCTGCGTCATCCCCGCGAGCGGGAGTATACCCCCCCACCCCCGACCCCTGCTTAGGCCACGCCCCTCCGCCGCCGCTCGGTCCAATCAGAAGTCAGCAATTTCTTCTCCCCGCCCACCTCCTGCCCCCTCCACCTCCCCCCCCCATGACCACTGGAAAAACGCGCGAAAGGCGCACGCGCAGTAGGCTGGCGCATGCGTGCCGCTGTTGCGCGGTTCCTGCCGGGGGGTTGCCGGAGTCCGGGGTCAGGGTGCGGGAATGTCGGCGGGGCAGGGGACGGCGGAACCGGCGGGCGATAGCGGTAGGTGCTCGTTTCTCGGGTGAGGACCCGCCGGGGGTTGAGGGGCTCGACCTGGGGGGGGGGGTGTGTGTGGGCGGAGGGAGGTTTCGGTTATTCCAGGCTGAGTGGGGGGTTGCGCGCATGCGTACCGGGCCGGGCCTCCCGTTCTCTGCGCGCTCGTCACCTATGGTGGTTTTTTTTTTGTCTTGGAAATAGTCTCGAATGCTTGTGTTTTTGTGCCCCTAGAGCCGGATGAGTTTGAAATCGTTCTGCCCATCACGGTCTTTGTGCTGAGCGATGATGACTTTCTCCAGAGCGACACCGAGGAGCCAGCAGCGGAGCATGAGCTGGAGCTGAATTCCAACAACAGCAATTTCCTCACGCCTTCAAATGACGGTACCAGCTTAAGCATTGGGGAAGAAAACAAGACTGCCTCAAATAAGGACAATAGCACAAATCACTCTGGAGAAAAATGCGTTGCAGAGAGCATGTGTAACAGCCCCAAATCATCTTCAAGTGATTGGTGTGATGCAGGCGAGGATAAATGCAGTCAAAATGAGATGTTGCCTGCATCATCTTGCAAAACAGAGCTTACAAGCGTAAATGAAACCAGCGACGGTGAGCAATGTGATGGTGGTGACGGCCTCCAGAAAATTCCTCCTCTCCTCCAGTCTGCTGGAGATGTGGGTGAGGATGAGACTGTGAAGACAAGCAGACAGTTGACATTGGTAGAGGTACCCAGAAATGAAGAGAAACTTGTCAGTGTTGCAGGTGTTCTTTCTGATGGCTGCCAAGACATCTACAGAAATGCAGAACCAGAAATCTACAAGGACATGGAAGCAATTGTTGAAATGGAAGGTAACTTCTTAATAAGAGTAGTGCAAGAAATCTGGTAAATCTCAAGTTTTTTTGAAATAGTTAGGAAAGTGTATTAGAAAAATACCAAACCTGTTTATTTTACAGATTATTATCATAGGCAGCAAAAAGAGAATATCATCTGGAATATGTTTAATTCTTTCACAGACTCCTGTGAAAATAGTGAAATGACAATAAATCGGTACTGTTTCATTCTACTGTATTTTGCAGAGGACAGCCGTTAATTAGGGAAAAGCATCTGAAAATAAAAAGTTAGGTTAAAGGGGTTTTATTCCCAATTAGAGATATTAGGGAGTGAAAACCAGCTCTCGTAGAATCACAGACTGGAAGGGATTGGAAGGGACTTCTGGAGATCATCAAGGCCAACCCCCGCTGACAAAGCAGGCTCACGTAGGGCAGGTTGCACAGGAATGTGTCCAGGTGGGTTTTGAAAGTTTCCAGAAAGGAGACTCCACAACCTCTCTGTGCAGCCTGTTCCAGGGCTCTGTCATCCAAAATGCTTATAAGAAGGTTGTAGCGGGGTGAGGGTTGGTCTCTTCTCCCTTGTAACAAGTGATGGGACAAGAGGAAATGTCCTCAAGTTGCACCAGGGGAGGTTTAGGTTGGACATGAGGAACAACTTCCATGAAAGTGTTGTCAAGCCTTGGCCCAATCTGACCAGGGGAGTGGTGGAGTCCTCGTCCCTGAAGGGATAGGAAAGATGTGTAGATGTGGTGCTGAGGGACCCGGTTTAGTGGTGACTTGGCAGTGCTGGGTTAGCGGTTGGACTTGATGATCTTAACAGTCTCTTACAAGCAGGGTCATTCTATAAGCAGAGACTGGGAGAGGCATAATTTAGATTTAAAATCCACCATTCCTTATAGCATGTGAAAAGCCTTCAGGAAGAAAGGCATAGAGAACTACTAAGAGTACTTTCCTGTCGAACAGACAGAAGACAGCAGAAAGAGCATCATACTTGTCAGAATGGAGCCCTAGCAGAGTTCAATGATGATACTTTCATGGGAATTCTGGCGTAAAACTGTTTCATTAAAAACTGTAGGGCTGCAGTGTTGCCCTATGAAATACAGGGCCTTGAGTGACAAGAGGAAGTGGAAAGAAGGAGGCTCCTAATTAGGATTTCTTCTTTTAAAACATTTAAATGTTGGGTGGGGGGACATGGAGAGAGACATTAGGAAATTAGTGGGATACAGGAAAATATTAAGGAAGCAAAAGAGCCAAGAGCAAGTGTTTAGACAATTTGGGATTATTACTACCAATTAATGATGAACATTGGTGATTGTATGGAATGTCATTCACATGACTTTTTTATCCCCTTGTAGATTGTGATTCTTTCAAGACTGGCAATAATGAAGCTATAAACAGAAAAAGAAAGAGAAGAAAATTTGAGGATGAAACTCTGAGTTCTCTTTTGGAAAATGGCTTGAAAGAAGAACAAGAAGCTACCGATGATTGTTTTGGTCCTCTTCTTAATGTGTGTTCTCTGACTTCAGAAGAATTGCTAAAAGATGTAGGAAAACCAGAGATGAATGCTTCCACTTCTACTGAATCAAATACACCTGGAGAGCCTATTTATAAGACATTGACACCATTTCCTAAAAAAAGATACAGGCAACAAAAAGATGTTTCTCCTCATGCAAGCCCAAAAGAATTCCAAAGCCAGCAAGAAGATCTAGGATGGATAAGTGATAGTGTGATCATCAAACCTCTTTCAAAAGCATCTTGTTCTGTAAATAAGCGTGAAAGACTGAAGTGCAGGTTTTGTAGTTCTGTATATAAATGCAGTGGACGTCTAAAGAGACACATTTATTCAGTTCACAAAGATAAGAAAACACATAAATGCTGCTTTTGTAAAAGAACCTTTTTCTTTTCTGTCAACCTTAAGAATCATCTTAAATTTCATAAGAAAATGATGAGGTTGCAGAAGGTGAGAAAAAACAGAGTAAATGCGAGAAAACTCAGGCAGAGATCAGAAGAAAGGAAATTAGAGACCAAGAAAAAAGAAAGTAAATATGAGAAGTTTTTCATCAAAATTGAAAGGGACTTTACGTCTCTGGATATGCCAGTTAGTTTTTCCTGCAAAAGCTGTTTTTTTGCTTCATCAAATCCTCGGATTTTTATTCATCACATGAAGGGACATAAAGAGAGACCACCTTACCAGTGTCCTCAGTGTGACTACGCTTGCGTTAGCTTATCTTACCTGTTAAACCACATGTACTGGCATGCTGGGTATAAGCTGTACCAGTGCAGGTTTTGCACCTTTTTTTCATCATATTTTGCAAGCATGGTGAGACACAGCTACGTGCACACAGGGGCCAAACCATATTCCTGTGAGTTCTGCCAGTTGATGTTCACAAGTGCCACTGGTTTAAAGAGACACAAAAGATTACATGAGGGCAAAGAAACATGCCAAGGACAGCAGCTTGACTTGGTAAGTGGAGGAAAGAAAGCTCAAAGACCTGTAAAGAATTATACATGTGATGACTGTCACGTAGTGTTTTACACCAGAGGACATCTCAGCTTTCATAAGAAATACCACAAACAGTTTAAGGCTACTGCTAATGGTTATATGGATCAGAGTAATGAATATCATGAAAGCAAAATATGTGAAGCTGACGGTAATTCCCAGGGCGATGTTTCTTTGTGTCTTGCTGGTAAAGAAAAGTATTGTCTTAGTGGGGGAGTGCTGGCTTCGGAAGTTGACTTTGAGCAGGCAGGTGATGTGGAGCACAGTAAGAAAATGTGCTCTGGAAAGAAATTCCCTGAAAATGGCCATGGAAGCAAGAGCTTACCTATTACTGGGAATAAATCAGAAGTTCCTCTGAATTCATACAACATGGACACTGTCATTTACAAAGAGGAACCTCTCTTCCACTCCAAGGCCTCTCCTTCACAAGATCAAGATGATGATGCATATCACAGATTTGTGGAAAACTTAAAGAACACGTGGCCTTCTAATCTGTGTACGTTCAAAACATACAGGTGCCAGCGCTGCAGTTATGCTACTGCTGTTCATAGTGACTTTAAGCTGCACTTAAAAATGCATACAGAAGAAAGATCGTTTGTGTGTAAAGAATGCAATAAGGCATTTAAAACGTCAAACCATTTGCAGAAGCACAGCCTCGTGCACGTAAAGAATGGCTACGAGTTTGGCAGTTGCCTCTGTGTAGATGGCTGTTTAGAGAATCTTGAATTGCATTATGAAATGCATGCAGGCATGTGTCCAGAAAGAGATTTTGGTTCCTCAGAAGGTTCAAGCAGCATCCATTCCTCGCTTGGTTCAGAAATCTGTGGAGTGCAGCCAGATGTCCAGGGGGACGGAGAAAATGATTTGCTGGAACAAAGTCAGCCCCTATTCTATCAGTGCGCAGAGTGTGAGTATGCTACTTACAATTTAAGCAACCTTGAACTACATGTAAGAACTCACACAGGTGAGAAACCTTACAGCTGCAGTGTTTGTCAGAAGAAGTTTCGTACTTCCAGCCACCTGAGAAGACACAGAGTCACGCATTGTAATCTGGAGCATCTCAAGTGCAGGAACTGTGATTATTCAACAAACAAATGGGTGTCCTTGAAACAGCATCTGGCTTCGCACTCTTGCGAGGGAAGCTCATCTGCTGGTGTGCTCTATGAACAAAATCTGCTACCTGTCAAAACGTACACGTGTGAAGAGTGTGGCTATTGTACAGCCCACAATGGAAACTTGAAGCCACACTTGAGAATTCACACAGGGGAGAAGCCGTTCAAGTGCAATCAGTGTGCCCTTGCTTTCCGCACGTCGAGTCACCTGAAGAGGCACTTGCTGACCCATCTGAGGTTGCACTGCATAAAGTGTGAGTTTTCTACAGTAGATAAGCGTGCTTTCCAAAAACATGTTAAAACACACATAAAAAAGTACAAGTGTGGAAAGTGTCATGTGATGCTCCCTACCAGAAAACTTCTGGAAAAGCATAAGCAGCAACATAAGGTTGGAGTATAAGCTTGGGAATTGCAAGTTGTCACTTCCTTCTGAAGAGGTTTGCAAGTTGCTGCACTGTTCTGGAGAAGTTTACATGGCCTGAATTTGGTAAATTGCTTTACATTCCAGTGTTTTGGTACAGAGGGTGAAACTCAAGGTCCTGGTTTGCTCCAGGTTCTCCTGCGAGCTTCATTTCTAGGCTGTACTGAAGGAGATCTTGGAGGCACTTTTTCATGCCTAAGTAACACCTTAATACTGTGAGGTCAGTTATGATTTGGCCAATGTTCATCAGTAAACAGTTACTCTGTGCCATGTATTATCTTGTAAAAAAATTAAATAAAAAAAATCTCATCTAACTGAAAAATGATTAAAGGGAGGGAAGGAAGTGCACATTGTCGTGTAGTAATAACTTTTAATGTAAAAATGGTCAGTGTGTTTGGAGGCTTCATGCTACCTCCCATCTGCTGAGAGTTTAATTCCTTACAGGTTCTTCAAGGAAAAAATAGCATCTCACAGAATTACAGAAAAGTTTCATGTAATAGTTAGATAATTTGGACATGAAAATATTTTCTATGTATATATAAAAGTTTTATTAGACAGTTATCTTGTCTGTACTTTTGGTAGTTCTTTGTAGGCTGACAGGAAGGGTAATGTCCTTAATCAGATATTTTATGACACCGAGAATTCTTAAATTGATCTTCTATTTTATGTAAATGTCTAAAGTTAATCTGATATGAAATGCCATCTTTTCTCAGGCTGGTAGTTAGTTTGCTCTTTGTTTCTTAAAATAGAAATTACCATATTTTTTAAGGAACTTATGTTTATTTAAGCATTTTCTCCTGTATTGCAAATAGTACTTAGTTACACTGAAAATCTTAAGAGTTGAACTGAAAAATTCCTTTTTTTTAAAGTGGTTTAGTGTGCATCTGAAATACCACATATAGGGATCACTTGTGCCGAGAAGCGGTTGTTACCTGGTATGGTGAAGACAGATGAATGCTGCTTCCAGTTTATATTCAACTCTATAGACAAACCTTTGTTTGTGTTACAGGGTGCTAGAAACTCTGCGTGGGCATTGCAGACTGTCCTGTGTTCAATGGTGTCAATAAAGGAGGAAAAACAATGGCAAAGGGCTGACACTAATTGTCCCCTGATGTTACAGTTCAGTTCATGAAGCAGCAGAGTAAACCTACAGCTTAATGTAGAGAATGTAAACATGGAACTATCACTGTTTTTTACTACTTTTTATGTTTTTCTTTATAATTCTAGCTAATACCTTGCAGAGGCTTTTTGGTAATATAGGAGACAGATTGTAGATGGTTGCCTGAAGAGGTGGTAGAGTCTCCATCTTTGGAGACACTCAGAATCCATCCCGACAGCCAGCTCTGGGTGGCCCTGCTTGAGCAGGCAATTGGACCAGATGAAGTTGTCTCCTGAAGTTCCTCAGCCATTCCATGATTTGGAATGCAATTTTGCAAAAAATAGATTGAAATTCACAAATAGATAACATGTATTTAAGGCCAGATCAGCAAAGGTATTAGAGTGATCTAGTTTTTTTGTTAGTTGCTGCAACATCAAAGAAGTAAATACCTGTAGCTCTGTACCCCAGTGGTTATGGATGATAGGACTACAAACTGGAAAGTCACCATTCGAGAACAAGTCATTCAGATCCCAGAATGTTTGAGCAAACCACCTGATCCAGCTGTGAGGAAGAAGAAGAATGTTATCCTGATCTGAATAAAAAAAAAAGCATTTCTGGGAAATACTGACACTGTTAAGCAAGTATGGATGATTTTACTTATTTTTTTTTACCTACATAATTGCACAATTCTGATCATTTATTTGAAGAAAAATTCAAAACAACAGGTACAGAAAGGAAACAAAAATGGTGTGCAGAGTTATAAGCCTATATACTATCAGATGATTGTAGGAAAGTCAAATCTGATAGAGAAAAAATGTTTAAAGGCATGGTGTACAGTGATGAAGAAGGGAGCCCAATTTAAGGGCTGAATGAATGAAATTAATTAATTGAATGATTGAATTAAATTTTTTTTAAGAGTTTGTAAACAGCATAAGTTTCTTCTAGTTGTAAGAAAGATATTTTCAGATGGAGCTGGATGAGTTTGTAAGAATAATTGTTTCAAGTAGTTGCTTCTAATAAAAATAAAAGTGTTTTATGACTCATGAGGCTGCCCTCGTGTTCCTTATGCACACTTTGGGGTTGGAAGTGATTCTCTGTCAAGTCAGACATTTAGATGTAAAGGCACATTCTTTTTTAAGTCAGATCATGGGCATGTTCTTTGTGGGGTTTTTTTTTGCTAGGTAAAAGTGTAATCTTTTTCATCCTTCCAGAGTTTTACCAAAAATCAAGGCCTTTCTTAAATCAGATTGATTTTTTTTTTTCTTTTTTTTTTAATAGAAAACTTCACAAATTGCTTCATTTCCTTGATAAACACATCTTGAGTTTGGACAAAACAGTAAAACGTGGTAGGAAATCACATTGATGGCAACCAACTTGAGCAAATTTGGGTTTTTTTCCCCTCGAATTAACCCCCTGTAAACATAACACCGGTGAAACGTGTTTTGCTTTTTGTGTTTTTTTGGGGTTTTTTTTCTTTCCTCCGTTTGTGCCCTTGGGGGGAATGTGACAGAATTAATATTAATTATTAATTTAATCCTCGGGCTCATTCACTGCGAGCAGGCCCGAGCTCTTCCGCCACGCGCACCTCCCGCCCACAGGTGGCGCGCTCGCGGAGGGGAGGGGAGGGGAGGGGGCCGCGCGGCGGGGTGTGCGCGTGCGCAGAGCAGCCCGCTTTGTCTTTCCCCCCCCCCCCCCCCCCCCCCCCCTTCATTCCGCGCCTGCGCCGGGTCTGGGCCGGCCCCGCTGAGGCGAGCGGCGGTTCCTTCCTCTCGCCGTTTTTTCTTCTCTGCCGGATTTCGAGCCCCTTCACCGCCAAGATGCCGCGGATTATGATTAAAGGCGGTGTGTGGCGGAACACCGAGGTAGGCCTCTGATCGCTCCCCTTCCCTTCTCCCCCAAGGGCTGAGGCCTCAGCGGCTGAAGGGGGGGGGGAGGGTGAGGAGTTGCCCTGTGCTGCTGCGCAGGCGTCGGGTTCGTGTTGCGCATGCTCTGGGGGCTCCGGAGATGGGGTGTCTTCTAGTAGTGAGGAGTTATTCCAAACTGCCCCCCACCAGTTCTTTTGGGCCCTCTGTAGCGGGGGATGTAGAGGGTTAGGTGTCTGCGGGCCCTGAGGGGGTTGATTCCTCCAGGTCTTTTCTCCTGGCCCCGGCCGGTAGCGGACAGAGGTCACATCGGTGTTGGGGAGGGCTGGAAGCGCAGCCGTGCGTGTGTCCAGGCCCAGCCTCCTGGAGACACCGTTGTGGCGGCAGCTGGAGGGCATCCGTGGGCTGTGTTCGCGGAGATGTCCCTTTCCCATGCTGGACTGTGTCTTCCACTGTGTAGGCAGGGTACTTGTTCTTTAGGAGTGTGAT
This sequence comes from Todiramphus chloris collaris, assembly GCA_025345505.1. NCBI lineage: Eukaryota > Metazoa > Chordata > Aves > Coraciiformes > Alcedinidae > Todiramphus > Todiramphus chloris. The sequence continues at coordinate 3,747,546 of JANVCC010000018.1, forward strand.
GCAGCCAAAATGTGTTGCCCTTGAAGACCCTTCCAAATGCTGAAGTTGGTGAGGATGGGTATGTGCTCTTCATCTGCAGCCTGAGGTGTTTTGTACACAGAAATCTGTCACTCAAAGAAAAAGAAAAAGGAAGAAAACCCCAACACTCTCTCCCATTTGTTCTGTCAACATGCTTTCACAACTGCAAGTGATCGTGAAAAGGAAAGTAACACGAGAAATCAAGGATGTAATTTTTATTAGGTGTATGTTTAAAGCAAAAGGATCTACACAATGCTGTAAAATCCAGAACTGCGCCACTGTTTACTGTGAACACTTGGCATCTACATAGATCCAGAAAGCAGTGAGAAAAAATAATAGAAGATAAACGTACTGTGTGCTGTATGTACTTTTAACCTCTTGTGACATACCAGCTGTATGCCAGGAGGCAGATAAATTGGAAGTCAGCAGGTGATAGGAAGAACCACTATGTGTTTACCCCATTCTTATGGACTTCCATAATTGACTCATTTTGCTGTCAAGAAAAACAGCAGTGGGTTAAGTAGATTACTGTTTCATCCATGATTATGTGCCAGAGATGAAGCAGCTCTCCTTGGTGCTATTTGTTTGATGAACATTTTGATTTTATGTACAACATAAAAAATGCAGAAAGTGAAACCAGTTGCTATCAGATCATTAGGAAAATTACCAATTACTTGCAAAAAGCCTGCTAATCTCAGTAGTATGGCTACTGTGTGCAATATAACACCAAGGAAACGATAAAAAATGAGTGGATTTATTATTTAATTCCTAATAAAAACTACATGAACTGTTTTCTGTAGCAGCTCAAGCAAGAGCTCATCATCAGCTCACAGTTAAAGCTGCCCTGTGGTCTGAGAGCTGTCTGTGCTCGACAGAGTATCTGTCTCTGATGACTAGTATCTGCATAGTACACCTGAACAGATTTTGAGTGCAACTACAAGTTGTTCTGCAACTACAAGTACTTGTTGGATACAAAAGAGGAATGTCTGTGTTTGGTAAAGCTGCACAAATCGCTTTGATGCATTTAAAATACTTCTTTCTGACCTTTGAGGAAACCAGAAGTAATGAACCTGTTTATCTGGGGGAGGGAGGAAGGGATGGATGGATGCGTGGATTAACAGAGAATTGGTAAGACTTCTAAGTTTTATTCAAATATCAGTGCACACTTGGTGTATATGAACAACTTGGCTCCTAAGCAGAATCAGTTACATTTTCACTTTTTTACCCCCCAGAAGTTTATAAGCTTTGGGATCAGTGCTTTTCAATACTACATTCTGAACATTGAAGAGATTTATTTTAAGATTTACTTGTAAAAAAGAAGCTTACTATAAAGTTCCTTTATTTTCGTGATACAGCATATTCCTTTAATAGGTAAACATTCTATTGGCATTAAAAGATGCAAAAGAAAAAGAAGATAATTTTATGGTATTATTTAAAACAAGCGCCCCAAAGGTATCCGACAAATCTGTTTTTTCCAAATGACTCATTATCATATAAACACTGCCTTACCTCTCTATTGCTGTCCTTCGAGGAAAACATATAGAACCTTTAAAAACTCTGCTCTAGAGAGTATTGAAAGTAATTGTTGTCGAAGTTTTGTCAGGTCTGTGAAGCTGGCCACAATAATCATCACGTGTCTCTTTGGTGCTCTTTAGGTGAAATCCACTGTCTTCTCCTCTGCTTGACCTTATGCTTTCTGATTTGCAAGTTCTTGTGATCCATAACAATATTTTTTTTTTCCCCTTTTAAAGGATGAAATTCTGAAAGCAGCTGTAATGAAATATGGCAAAAACCAGTGGTCTCGTATTGCTTCTTTATTGCATAGAAAATCAGCAAAGCAGTGCAAAGCCAGATGGTAAGTGAGAAGTGCCATGTCTGGGTATATGAGGTTCATAATTAGTTGGGAATATAGAAATTACCACGGGTTAATTTATGTCCACAGAGGAACAGTAGTTTCAAGATTGTTTGATTTCTGCTGTTGTGGATGTTTTAAATTCCTGTTGCTTGAACAAAAGTAGCCAAATGTTCTCTTTCCTGACAAATGCAGTGTTAGCTACTGCAGGATCACTTAAAGTTGTGTATGTGACTTTTTTCCCCAGTATTTACACAGTTTTAATCAGCGAGTATTACAAAGGAAGTAAAATTGTAAGATCTTAATCTCCCTTACGGCTAATTTTCTAATTTTTCACAATGAGAGTTTGGCTTGAGGATAAATGCTTAGAAATTGCACTGTGGAATTTCATTTTATATAAAACAATAGAAGCTTGAAACTAATGCAGGTACATGCAGTGGAAGTTTATTTGAGAATCAGACTTAGTTTCTTAAGTCCTGAACTGCACATACTTATCAGAATACATCTGTGTGATGTACTGGCATAGTTAAGGATTAATAAGGTAACTGTTGAAGGAGCCAGACCAGATGAATTTACCATTTCTGGTGCTTTTGGTTGTTGCAATTTTTACTTCTCTCTTTTCTGGATTAATTTTGTGACTCTTCACTTTGCCAGAATAGAGATGGGGAAAGGAAGAAGATGCATTATCTGTATGAAAAGTTGTGGATAAATGATTTAAAAATTAATTTAAAAATTAATTAATTTAAAAGCTCTAATACACATGTCAGAAAATACTCTGGAATAGCATCCTTTTGTGTAGCAAAAAACTTGTATGAAATTTGCATGACATTTTGAAATCTTGTGATGATTTGGCTAAACTCTGTTCTGAATTAATTCCAGACAAATCAATGGATAGCTTGGATCTGTCATCCTTAATTATTTTTTTTTCACTTTATAACAGGTACGAATGGCTAGACCCAAGCATCAAAAAGACAGAGTGGTCACGAGAAGAAGAGGAGAAACTGTTGCACCTGGCCAAGCTCATGCCAACCCAGTGGAGAACTATTGCCCCAATTATTGGGAGGACGGCTGCACAGTGTTTGGAGCACTATGAATTTCTGCTGTGAGTTACTGTTTTGCTAGAGGTGCCTACCAGGGAAACCTGCAGAGTTTGTTTTATAGATGCATCATTCCCTTCTCCCATGGTGCTGAGGTGTGGTGGTTTCAGGTTGATCAGGTCTTTTTATAAGCAAATCCAGAAGGACTGTTTCTTTTCAGTTGTGTCTAGCTTGAAAGAACAATCATCTGGAACCTAGAGAGCAGGCTTGAGTAGATAGAGGTGTATATTTTTTTGCTTCTGGTTGTTCCAGGTCAAGACTCATGCTTTTTATAGACTTCCATTTCATGTTTATTTGGGTATTTTTTGAGTGTCTGTTCAGCATGAGTGAGCACATGAGAGAGGAGAAGAAAGACACATCAAACACATGTTATTGAAATGGATGAATGTGCAGCTGGCATCTGCTACAGAGGGTTTCTTTAGGCCATGAGAAGAAAAAGTGCTGTTTTCCCTTGTGAGCTTTCTTAATTCCGGTCTGATTGGTTGAGTATAAAGGAATAATGGGAAACACTTGATTGTTTGTTTTGAATTCTTGTCCTTACTGTTAAAGATTACCCAAAGAGTTCTCTACTATCAATACTGTATTTTATATAATATCTTGTTGTAATGTAATACTGTGTTGGCTGCTTTCTCTTGTCTGATTTAAGACTGTTACCATTCCACGTCCATGAATCTTTTCTGCAGTAACTGTATAACAAGATTAATATATGGGATATATTACAATGTGACTTTTTTACCAGTCTTTGGTGGCATTTAAGGGGTGGTTATTATGAGCCTGGAGGAAAACAACAAGCCAGTTGTGACATACATCATGATTTGTTTTGAATTAATATATTCAATGTTCTTTCAGGGACAAAGCTGCTCAGAGAGACAATGAGGAAGAAACTGCTGATGATCCTCGGAAACTTAAACCTGGAGAAATCGATCCAAATCCAGAAACCAAACCAGCCAGGCCAGATCCTATTGATATGGATGAAGGTCAGATAGGAGTTTGTTTACCCCTTTTCACACAAGTTGGATCTCTTTGTTTTTTGTTCTTACACAACCTTTGTACCCTGACTTTTTCTGTTGTTTTTTCTTGTCCCCCTGATTAATTTTCCTTTCAAGTTTTGCCTTATTTCTGTGTCTGGCCAGTGAGTTACACTTTTCCATTTTTTTCTTCTTTTTCCTCATGTGTTTTCTGCCTTTTAATCTGCCTTCATCATCTTTCACCACAACTGACTGACTGACAACCACTCTGCTTGTCTGCATTCTTCTGTATCTTCATCTTCTCCCATCAGCTCATACCTCACAGAAGAATCTGTGCTGAAGCACAGGAAGACTACATGATTTTTTGTTTTCTTTTTTCCCCTGCATATAGCAATGTTACGAACTAAGAAATCAACATTGCTAAAATTTCATGAGTGAACCAGTGGTGTTTTTGAGCAGTCACAGGTTCACATGTATAGCACTCTTGCATCTGGATGTAAATTAACAAGTATTTTAATATAGTACTCTCAGATGAAGATGTAAATGAAATTTCAGTTTTATTAGTGTGGTCAGCTTTCCTCTTTATGTAGATATTTTGATTTGTTGTAGATCTTGGTTGAATTATTTTCCACATTAGGCATTTTTTTTCTTGCATGTGAAAACATTGATTCATTCAGCTTTCAAAGACTGCTTTCTGATCTTAATGTCACTTTTTCCCTTACTCCCATCTTTAAGTGCAAATTCATAGCTGTGTTTATCTGTGCTATTGTAGATGAACTAGAAATGCTGTCTGAAGCTAGAGCTCGTCTGGCTAATACACAGGGAAAGAAAGCCAAAAGAAAAGCAAGGGAGAAGCAGCTGGAAGAAGCCAGGTAAACCTCTCCTTAGTTTTGTATCCTGGGGCTGCTCTTGTTGACTCTGGAGCATTTACAGTGCATAAAGTCAGGCACAGCCTTAAGTCATTGCAGAATAGACTTTTTGTGGTCATTTCTGACAAGAGCTTCATTCTTGTTTAAATATTGCAGCCCTATCTCAGCAACAACTGATTAAAGTAGTACCAGTTTTTAGGATACAAGAGCCACCTATAGGTATACACTTTAAATCATACAGTGTTACTGTTTCTTTAGACGACTTGCTGCTCTCCAGAAAAGACGAGAACTTCGAGCTGCTGGAATTGAGATTCAGAAAAAAAGAAAAAAGAAGAGAGGTGTGGATTATAATGCAGAAATTCCATTTGAAAAGAAGCCTGCCCCTGGCTTTTATGACACATCAGAGGAAAACTACCAGTCCTTGGATGCAGATTTCAGGAAGCTACGTCAGCAAGACCTGGATGGAGAATTAAGATCGTAAGTGTGTTATTCTAAGAAGAAAACAATATAGTTGAAAAAAAAAAAACCAAAATGTATATATAGAAGCGTGAAGTGCTGTAAATGCCTGAAATACAATACGAACAGGAGTTTTATTTTCTGCAGGATGGATACTAGAGCAGGTTGTTTCTGCCTTTCCAGTGTCCTGAGCTTTTTATCTTTAAAGATCTAGTTGACTTTTTTTCTATGAGAATTAAATTCCTCATGCACATTCTTAATCTCTAAATGGATATCTTAGGAATTTTGAGGTTCATTTTCTTTTAGCAGTAGTTTTGTTTGTGTATTTGCAGTCCTTTCTCCAAGTAATAACATTATTAAGATTGCTTACAGGAGCAGATTTTATTTGTTGTAGTATTACTTTTGATGGAATTGTTCTTAAGTAGAATCTCTTTAAATGCTTGAATCTCCACCTCCCTAAAAATAAAATCCTGAAATAACCACACAGTTGAGAAATTAAATGCTCATCTTCATTTTGAGCAGTGTGGCACCTACTTAATTGTACAACTACATTTCCCACTGCTTCTGACAACTGATTTTTACTGAATGAGTAGGTCCAGTACAACATACAGTTTGTTAGCTTATGAGATAATTGATTCTGTTTTGTATGGTTCTTAGTTCAGAGGGTTTGGCAGAAGTTTCAAACTGAACCATAGGATCTCACAGACTCTGTTGCTGTTTGAGGAAAATACCATTTTTATTAAATACTGAAGAGAAATTGGTTCCCATATTCCACAGAAAATACTAATCTTCTCTTAGCACCTGCTGGTCAAAAAAGGAACTGTTCACATCCTCTGATTCTTGCTATCTAAATTCTTGAACTGGTATTTTATTCTTGCTCCAGTGACCCCACTGACAGTAGCTGAAGCAACCACCTGTTGCCTAACTCAGTAATGTAGAAGCATTAACCTACCTTGTAGGTTCTGCTGCAAGATCTGCAGACCATATCAAATTGCTGAACTTCTGCACCACAAGGTGGTTCTCTATTCCTGCAACGTGTTTTATTTCAGCATATCCAACTTTAGATTAGGCTACAGGCTTTTTGCCCTTTGCTTGTTTGTTTTACTTTGTCTCTGTTCTCTGTGTTCTAACATGATTCTCTTACCCATGACAGTGAAAGGGAGGGAAGAGAGCGCAAAAAGGACAAACAACATATGAAACGAAAAAAAGAGTCAGACTTGCCTTCAGCTATTCTGCAGACCAGTGGAGTGTCAGAATTTACCAAAAAAAGAAGTAAACTAGTGCTTCCTGCTCCTCAGGTAAGCTGTTAATTGGTCAATAAATGACATATGAAGCCAATTCCAATCAACGATATATGTTTTATCCAGTGAATCTCATGGTTGTGTTTTATCTTACTATGCCTTGGAATTTTCTCTTTTAAAGATATCTGATACAGAACTTGAAGAAGTTGTAAAAGTAGGCCAGGCGAGTGAGATTGCACGCCAGACTGCTGAGGAATCTGGAATTACAAACTCAGCTTCCAGCACTCTTCTGTCCGAATATAATGTGACCAACAACACCGTAGCACTAAGGACTCCCAAAACTCCAGCAGCACAGGACAGGATCCTGCAGGTAGAGTATAAGCGTACAGAACAGGCTTTTGGGTTTAGTGCAGTGGTCAACTGAATAGAAGGTGTAAATACCATACAGATGTTCCTTAGATGATGTGTGGTCCTGGGGTTTGAACTGACATATTGTCTCCAGGACACACTGAAAAACGTAGAAGCAGATCCACTTTTATCTGATCAGTTGTCACCATGCTCGAGAACACTGTGATGTTTTTAATTAATTTTTTTTTTTGTTATTACTTATTGCATGCAACTTTTAGCATTAACCATTCCCATGGTGTCTTATATAACTTCCCCTTGTCTTGGGTGCCTCTCAGTGTTGAAGATGTATATGGTGTTCATGTCCTTAAAACAATGTCTTTAATGTTGTTTCCTACATTGTTCTGCTGTTCACCTTTTTGGTTAACAAGAATTAATTAATGACAACAAATGCAAGAATATTTTCTTAGCACTTTATTGGCTTAAAACCACTGAAGACAAAGATTGGCAAAGTCTGCCTTTGCAACCTCTGAATTATATTTGTGTTCCACAAATACACAGTTATATTTGTAATTGTGTGAGTGTCTGGGTTCTTTCAAAAACAGGTAGTGTCGGGTAAAGTTTTGTTGAATGTGAGGAAATGGCCAAATGAAAATCAGTGCAATTAACATGTAAAACAAACAAAACCCCACCCTAAAACAAACAAACCAAGAAACAAAACCATGTTGATAATGAGCTGTATTTCAACAGTTTCATGATAGGAGAAGAGAGAAAGTTCCTGATGCTACAGATCATGACCCAAGTCTGTGCAATGTTTGCAGGAATGGTCACGTTCCCCTTCAAATGTATGTTGCAGTATTGTGCATATTCACAGTTCTGTAGCTGGATTACTATTCTGCAAAGATTAACTGCTATGTGCAGTAGTTTCATTAGCTCAGCTCATTTTCAGAGTGCTTTAATAAATAAAAACAAAATGAAAAATAAGGAGTATTCATAAAGGCCTCAGTTTAGTCATGGGCTAAAAACCTGAATTGCAACCATCTCTTTTGGGACACTGAAGTGCAATTTGGATAAACTTAATTGATGTTGAATTTCAGAGTGCAAATGTGTTGTTTCCTCTGAAAATCAGGATCCTTAGGGTGAATTGAGTATTGAGGCACTAATAAATCTTGCAGTCTGTAGCAAACTGAAGGAAGTTGAAACAGTAAGTAATCTGCTCATTTTTACAACTCCAAAATACAGTCTATTTTACTGGAAGTTAAGATTAAAATCCCTTTCAGTGGAACAGTAGGGTTTATAAATACCAGTGTAGGGGTGTTAAGTGCGAAAACACTTTCCACAAACTGATTGCTATTTAAATAACTCTTCAGCTGTTACTACTAATGCTGAATCTGATAAACTCATGTAATAGAGTGTGAGTGTGAAAGTCTTAATGATGTACTGTATGTGTTTGTTACACAGGAAGCCCAGAATTTGATGGCTCTCACAAATGTGGACACCCCCCTGAAAGGAGGTCTTAACACTCCCTTGCATGAAAGTGACTTTTCAGGGGTAACACCACAGAAGCAGGTTGTTCAGACTCCAAATACTGTGCTTTCCACACCCTTCAGGTAAAACAGACTCTCTGAAATGGTTGTGATCAGTGCTTCAAAACAGATTTTAACTTGTTTTTATTTCAAGCCCGTGATGTACAACATACTCCTTCTCTTGTATCATTCACAAGCTCAGCCACATCATCTTCCTCTGTATTTGTGCTGTTTATAGCTCACTGGAGTTTTGGTCCAAAATGAGGTCTTCTGTGGTCTGGAGCAATATAAATTATACTGAAGTAATATAGGAGTATAAATAGTAAGATGGAGTGTCATTCTGTGTGTGGATCATAGCCTTTCCAAAGTATTACCTCTGAGTTGAAGGTGTAGGAGATCTGTTAGCCAAACCCACACTGAATTTTTGAAAAGCTGGAGTAAATATTGTATAAGCCATATATCCAAAATAAAACATTTCTTACATTGCCAATCTAAATAGTATGGAATTGCTGGTGTAACTCTTACAGTGGGTCCTGAATAAATATACATCCCACAAACGCCAAAGACCATACAGTTAAAAAATATTACACCTGGTATGTCTTGTCTGTCAATTTTTTCAACTCAGGTTCTAATTTTACTTGTGTCATGCTAGCAGGAAAAGCTAGAGAATGACATAAAAAGGACCTTTATGGCAGCTTTTCAAAAGAAGCTTTATTTTGTTGTTTAAAAGCTGTGTGCAAAAGTCCTGCTTTTTTAATTGGGACTGCATCAATGAATCCTTTTCTGGAGATCTATTTGCGTCAGTGCGGTGCAGAATGAATGCAGAGTTTGGCCTGGAGTGATCTGGCTGTTCATTTAGGTTATTTTATGTTAAAAAATGTAAAGACATTCTAATTTTCTTGTTTGGTTGGTTTGGTTTTTGGTGATGGTGCTGTTTTAGCTTCTGAAGTTCAGATTTGTGCATGTAAATCTGGTACTTATGTATTAACTTGGTTTGCTTGCGGAAATGCTCTATCACTGTGAAAAGACCTTGAGCAGAGGAAAACAAAAATCAAATTCCAGTAAGAGGTTAAAAATAGACCGTAACTTTTTAAGGAGGCAGAGGAGTGAAGCCATCATCTTGTTATTTAGGTCAAAAGAGCAATTATTGAAGTACACCTTTTTTTACCGATGATGTTATGAAATTTGTAATATTTTGATGCAAGTTTTTTATGAAAGTTGTTGTCTTACATTAGGTTGTTTGTTTTGTTTTGTTTTCATGTCCTAGTTCATAGAATCATAAAATGTTTTGGATTGGAAGGGACCTTGAAAGGTCGTCTAGTCCAACCCCCCTGCACTGAGCAGGGACATCTTCATCTAGAGCAGGTTGCTCAGAGCCCTGTCCAGCCTGACCTGGAATGGTTCCAGGGATGAGGCATTGACCACCTCTCTGGGCAACCTGGGCCAGGGTCTCACCACCCTCATAGTAAAAAGATCTCTTAAAAGATACTAGGTTAATTGTAATAGGATTAAAGACTGCATGGAACTGAGACAGCTAGAAAGAAAACAACCCACATACTTGGAAATTGTGTCTTTTGGAAAGACAGCTTAGAAGTTTTTTCTGCTTGTATAATCAACAAAGTAAATATATCTTATGAAACATTCATTTGAAAACAGAAAAATTCATTTTACTGTTTTGTTTTGTTTGGGTTTTTTTTGCAGGCATCATCCTGCAAATGTCATTACTTGCATTTGTTATCCTAAATGAGAGTTCATAAAAATATGTGAAAAACCTCAAGCAAGAGGAGAGTCTCATTTCCCTCTCACAGACATACCCAGTAAATAAGACACTGTTACATCTCTTAAAAGAGGACCAGTAGCACGTGTCAAGCCATATATACAATTGTTTGTCCACCATTATGCCATCTTACTGGCACTATGGAATTACAGTAATAAGTAGTGGAAACGTTGTATTAAATAATCTTGTCCAGTGTCTCTCTGCCAGGGTTATTCTTCACTTGTCATTACTGTCTGAAAATATTTAGGTAAGAGTATTTCTTCCCAATCTGGTAAAAAATGGCAACGGAAGCCCATAAAATCTAATACACTAATCCATCTTGCCTGACCTTAGGTGCTTAGAAGTAATTACTGTGATGTAATTACTCCTTCAATAATCAGTTAAAGCAAAGTGACATCTTCAGAGCAATTCATTCAATGTAAGATAAGACGGATGTTAAGCCAGATGAATTCAGAGTGAATGACTTACCACAGGTGGTAGAGAAATCAGAGCTTGCAATTAAATCCTGATTACTACATCCCAGAATAGTTCCTGGTGACTGGATAATCTTTTCTCTCAGTAGCAGTAGGAGTTTCATGTTTGTGTAGTTCCTGAGACTTCTCTAAATATAATGGTGTCCCTAGATTTCAGCTTGACAGGTCTTTGGCTACACCCTGACAAGTTTAAACACTTTACTTTTTGGATCCTTTAATTACAAGTTATAGTTTCACTGACTCACAATAAAAAAATCTAGATTGACTTTATTAATGGTATTCATGTAATGTTTTGCAGCATTCAGACTTTGTAAGTAAGGAAAAAAATAAATGACTGTATCTGCATTTCTTTTAGGACACCTTCTCATGGACCAGAAGGTTTAACTCCTCGTGGAGGGCTAACTCCTAAACCTGTGGTTGGTACAACTCCTGGTAGAACTCCACTGCGTGATAAATTGAACATAAACCCAGAAGAGGGAATGGTAGATTACAGTGACCCATCTTATGCAAAACAAATGGTAAGAACTTCATAAGAAGTGGAAATCAGTGCTCTACTAATTTTCAGGATTTTTGATTCTCATCTCCTGAACAGAGTTTTATTTTATAATAAAAGCAAGTGTTATTTCTACCACTTCTCTACAGGTCTGCACTCATCACCTGGTAATACCTAATACTGCCACTCAGAATGACTTCTGATGTGCTTGGTAAAAGCACTCTAAAGCTATTTGTCAAAGAAGACATAGTCAAGTTTCAGTCCTACTTGTGTCTTTGAAGCTGAGTGGGAAACGTATCTCAAGCAAAGATTCATTTTTCTTGCAATCCTACACAGTCCTCAAATCCCTCATCGTCTTGGTTTCCCGATTTACCTACAGGACCTTTTCATCAGTCTGTGGTGTTGACAACACTGAGCTAAAGGGAGTTTAATTTTTGCCATTAGGAGCACTTGGTTTTGAGATGTCCAGTAACCCGAGTCCCATCCAGATACTTTCATCACCCTTAGCAACAGATGTTTCCATTCTTGGAGATCCAGCCAGATGTACTCTACCAATTAGGCATGGTATAAAAGGGCATATACCTAATAGGTAGCACCTTGGGAACTCCTGTAATGTGTCTGATTCTGGCTTTGGATATCTCCCACCAGACCTATTGACATTTTTCTTACTGGGCTAGCTAAGGATATCTACCTCAAGTTTTTGGCATGTTCTTCTCGCAAAAATAACTCTTCAAGTTTAGAATTTAAGATTTCCTCTTAGCTTGATGGACAGGGTTTATTTGAAGTCCTTATACTTGCTTTGGTTCTGCCTTTTTTTGCTGGTAGCAGGAAAACTGGGGCTTCAATTTTCCAATGGACTCACTGGTTTCCAGATTGGGTGCTGTTTGTCTCATTTTCATCCTATGCCACAATCCCCAGATCTGTGAGCAACTGCAAGGAGAGAAGTTCCAGTTAGGCTTGCAAATACCTCTGTGTCCATTGTCAGTCTCGGACACGTTTTCACATACTCTCAATTTCTTTAAAGTTATTTATGTGAGTCTCTGCTGTTTTACTGAAACTACTGTTGGAGTGGGTCCATAGGAGGGCCACAAAAATGATCCAAGGAGGCTGAGAGAGTTGGGGGTTTTCAGCCTGGAGAAGAGAAGGGTCCAGAGAGACCTTATTGTGGCCTTTCAGTACTTAAAGGGGGCCTATAAGAAAAATGGGAATGGTATTTTTAGCAGGACCTGTTGTGACAGGACAATGGGTGGTGGTTTTAAAATAAAAGAGGAAGATTTAGACTGTAGAAAAGGAAAGTATTTTTTACACTGAGGGTGGTGAGACACTGTCTGAGGCTTCCCAGAGAGGTGGTCGATGCCCCATCCCTGGAAACATTCCAGGTGAGGTTGGACGGGGCTCTGAGCAACCTTCTCTAGTTGCAGATGTCCCTGCTGACTACAGTGGGTTGGACTAGATGACCTTTCAAGGTCCCTACCCACCCATTCTGTGGTTCTCCTGGGAGGTGAAGGTGCCATGCTGTTGTTTTACTTCAGTGTATTTCAGCCTGTTTGCAGATTTCATGAGCTATCTTTTAAGAAAGCGATCCATTGTTTTTTAGTATCGCACAGTTTCCCTGGTTGCTAATGCCTAAACTCTGGGCTCTTGCTTTGTAGATCAGCTTGGATTATTAATGTGCCTCTTTTGTTCAGACTTCAGAGATTTTGTTTCTCTTGGCTTTGTAGCAGACTAAGATGGGCAGATGATACTAGTTGTGTATTGTTCCTGCCTGTTAATGTAAATGAGTGGAATTTGATCGTTTTGCACCTTAGTGTGTGATTCTGGAAGCATTACAGGCTGCTCATCCTGGAGAAGAGGAAGGCTCTGGGAAGATATTCTTGTGGCCTACCAGTATCTGAAGGGGGCCTACAAGAAGGCTCGGGAAGGACATTTTACAAGGGCCTGTAGTGACAGGACAAGGGGCAGTGGTTTGAAACTGGAAGAGGGTAGATTTAGATTGGAAGTAAAGGAAATACTTCAACCTGAAGGTGTTGAAACACTGTAATAGGTTGCCCAGAGAAGTTGTGGATGCTCCATCACTGGATGTATTCAAATCCAGTTTGGAATGGGGCCTTGAGCAACCTGGTCCCTGCCATGACAGGGGGGTTGGAACTAGATGATCTGTAAGGTCCCTTCCAGTCTGTCCCCAAACCAGTCTATGATTCTGTGATTATATCTTACTGTTATTTCAACAGGAGAGGGAGTCTCGTGAACACCTGCGCCTTGGACTTATGGCCCTTCCTGCTCCAAAGAATGACTTTGAGATTGTTTTACCTGAAAATGCAGAAAAAGAACTTGAGGAACATGAAGTAGATGAAACCTTTGTAGAAGATAGTGCTGACATAGATGCCCGGAAGCAGGTAGGTGTGTGAGATGCAGATAGTGCCTTTTGTTTAAAATAAAGTACGTTCCTCGCATAAAATCAGTTTTCTCTCAGTCCTCTTCTTGATTTGTTAATATTACACATCACATGTAATTTTTTATGATGAAGTCTCTAAGTGTGTGTCTGTCCTACCTCTACCTTTTGTCCTCCCAAAAGATAAAAATATAAACAAAAGCATTTTTCTACATAGGCACATGCTTGATTTTAAGCCCATGATTCCCTCAAGGTTCAAAGTTACTGTTGGTGAAGCATAAGATGGGTATATACAAGTTCAGGCAGGCTGGTAGCACACAGATGGAAATGGGCCATGCTGTGAATTGGTCCCTTTTGTATGACTTGTACCACAGGATAACCCAGAGAGCCAAATTCTGAATTGGACCCCGGTTTTTTGTTTTGTTTTTTTTCTGGATCAAGGAAGCCTGCTACCTTAAATTCTGATGGTTAATCTAGGATTTGCTTCCTAGCATGTCTTGTTAGGGGAAGATCACATTATATACATATATATGCATGTCTTATCCATATACACCCTAATAAAATGTCTGAATAAATACAGAAAATTTGAGTGTAGAAGAAAGAAGAGAATTTGAGTTGTAATATCATACAAGAGAATAGAACCCTGCCCTTCAAATGCTAGCATGACATGGCTCAGATTAGAACGTGAAAGACCTTGGTCATCGTTCCTGAAGTTTTAAACAATGCTGCCTTTTCATGTTGTTTGTTGCCTCAAACTGGAATGTAAGGAGAAATCTGATGATTTTACACTTTCACAAGCATTGTTTTAGTAGTCACTTTATATCACTGAAGAGGACAAATAAATCTTGCCTGCAAATGTAAAAGTCTTCTTTTCATGTCTGGAGAGTTAGAGCAGTTGTCAGGCTTGATGTGGAGAAATTGTAAAGAATGAAGGCTGCTGGGATTGAGGCGGAAGGAGAATTTCATGTCTGGAAATGACTTTTTGGGTATCTCCTCTTAGTTTGCTGTGCTTTTCAGGCTTAGAGGCAGCACATTATGATGTCATCACATTATTTGACTCTGTCTTCATAACTTAAAGCCTTTATACTTTAAGGAATCTTTGCTGCAGTAATCAGTTTTTCTATCACGTACAGTTCTGATTGTGTTACAGTAGCTGGAGTAACACTGAGTTTGTTTGTCTAGGCTCTCCGAGAAGCAGAGCGTGCAAAGGAGCTGAAGAGAATGCACAAAGCTGTTCAGAAGAATCTACCCCGGCCCTCAGAAGTAAGTGGAAACAAAGTTCACTTTTAAGGAAAAAAACCCACAAAAATCAAGATTTTAACCATTATAGGAGGAAACACGTTTTAAGTAGATCACAAGAGAGTGAAATCTTTTTTTTGAGGATGCTGATTTCAGTGTTACGGGAAGCTTTTCACAGAAAAATTGCCAAGACGTATTTCATGTGCACAAACGAAAGTCTAATTGTGTGTTCAGATAGCTCTTTGTGTGTCATACCACAAGGAATTTTGGCACCTGTGCTACATGGTTTAACTGATAGATAAAATTTATACTATAAAAATTATTTAATGATCTTTGGTGCATATGTTTATGAGCTTGTGTTTTTTAATTCCTGGTCAGGTTAATGAAACAATACTGAGGCCCTTAAATGTGGAGCCACCTCTAACAGACTTGCAGAAAAGTGAAGAGCTAATAAAGAAAGAGATGATTACTATGTTGCATTTTGATCTTCTGCACCACCCATTTGGAGAACAGCCTAGTGGTAAGAAGGGGAAAGGCCCAGGATTCGGGAGCAACAATGCAGAACATATGGCTTACTTGGAACAAAATCCCTACGAGAAATTCTCCAAAGAAGATCTCAAGAAGGTGAGAATTGTATGGCCTCATTTCCAATGTCTCCTTATGTCGTGGTCCTGTATTCTTGCAAAAAAAAGGTGGATTCCAACCTGCACAGAAATGAGCTGGGAAATCTCCAGAGGGTTGTGTGGAAAGCTGTATAAGGATAATTTAAGGACACATTCTCTTTTCTGCGGGCTGATGTTAATTGAGGTGCTCCGCTGAATGATGAGAATGCTGTATTTGTCCAAAGACATGGTCTTTTAGATACAGTTTTGAATGTGTTGTGATTGATTTTAAGTAAGGGTAGGGGCTATAATACCTCAACATTTACCAAGTTCCACTTCACTCTTTCCTGAAATTGATGCTAAATCATTGATATTTTAACTCTGGTTAGGACCCCCCACCTTCTCCTGCCTGTGTAGTTTGTTAATCCAGGATTATTAAACATTTTTTTTTCATAGCAGTGCAGGCTAAATACAACAGTGGTAGCCAGTTTATAATTTGGAGCAGGGAATCAAGTTGTTTAATTATGCTTGTCAAGATTGATCCAACAGATCTTTGCTGGTGTTGAGCCTGCTGAGCTATGGCAAGTGTAAGATCACTTAGCGTACCTAGTTAAAAAGCACTGAGTAGGCAAAATATGTTGTTGCTGGCTGCCTGGGCACTCTGTCCTGTTTTGCATTGTAAACCCAAATTAAACAGCAGTCCTGTACCAAGGGTTCTGGTTCGGGTTGTTCATTTATTTAAGCAGCTACTTTTGCTGCCAAGTGACAGACAGAGGGTTCAGACACACAGGGCTGTGGTTTGCTTTTTCAGAGAGTTTCACCTGTGAAGTTGTGCCAGTAACCTTTGACCAAATGCTTACAGGAATAAAAATGAGGGAAAAGGACAAAATCGTGTGCCACCAAGTCATCTATATTTTATGCAGACTCCTGCTATCTGAGACTTGTGTTCTGACAATAGCTGTGGTATTTCTACACCTAAATCCCTTATTACTTTAAAGTGACTCTAAAAATATGCAAGTAGATTTTAAATCCGTCCCCTTGACTATATCTGACCAATGAATCAAGAGCCTAAAATGAGAAACACTGAACAGTATGTACTTCCAGTCTGCTGTTAAATGAAAAATTATACATGAAGATTTCTGAGCAGGAAAAGTTAAAGATGGAAAATACAGTTAGATCATGAATTTCACTGCTCTGCCAGTGTCAGATTGTTCCCTTAGGAACACTCTCTGAGTGCTTTCTTTGGTTGTTTTGAAGTGCAACGAGAATTGGGTTTTCTGTCACTTCCCTTAGAGACTACTACAGAGGCCAGTAGATTTTTGTCTGGATTCTTCAGAGTCCCTGGAAATTTTGTCTCCAAACTGATGAGCAGAAGGGTTTTTTTCATCCTTGACCTGCTTGCTCTCTAACATTCAGTGTTATATTCCCTCTTTGCCTAAAACCAAAATCAAACCAAGAAATTTTCCTATCTCTGCGCTCTCATCTGGGGCTCCTTTATTTTGCTTTATTTCTTCATTTGTTTTTAGAACATGTTCCTACTAAAATCCCTTCATAAAATGCTCCTTTCTTTTCCTGATGTGTAAAGCTCTTTCGGGAAGGATTAGCAGTGGTGCTGAGTACAGTGTGATGAGCTCTTAAAGCAAGTGTAAAGTGCTGCATCTGGGGAAGAACAACCCCATGGATCAGTACAGGTTGGGGGCTGAGCTGTTGGAAAGCAGCTCTGGGGAAAAAGACCTAGGGGTCCTGGTGGACAAGAGGATGACCATGAGCCAACAATGTGCCCTCGCCGCCAAGAAGGCCAATGGCATCCTGGGGTGCATTAAGAAGAGTGTGGTCAGCAGGTCGAGGGACGTTCTCCTCCCCCTCTACTCTGCACTGGTGAGGCCCCACCTGGAATACTGTGTCCAGTTCTGGGCACCCCAGTTCAAGAAAGACATTGAGCTACTGGAGAGAGTCCAGTGCAGGGCCGCCAAGATTATTAAGGGAGTGGAACATCTCCCTTATGAGGAGAGGCTGAGAGAGCTGGGTCTCTTTAGCCTGGAGGAGGCTGAGGGGAGACCTCATTAATGTCTGTAAATATGTTATGGGTGAGTGTAAGGAGGATGGAGCCAGACTCTTCTCAGTGTCATCCAGTGTTAGGACAAGAGGCAATGGGAGTAAGTTGGAACACAAGAGGTTTAGGGTAAACAGAAGGAAAAACTTTTTCACAGCGAGCGTGGCAGACACTGAAACAGGCTGCCCAAGGGGGTTGTGGAGTCTCCTTCTCTGGAGGCGTTCAAAACCCACCTGGATCTGTTCCTGTGTGACTTGATCTAGGTGATCCTGCTCTGGCAGGGTGGTTGGACTAGATGATCTTTGTAGGTCCCTTCCAACCCCTGACATTCTGTGATTCTATGGAACTTTTTCAGTGCCACAACTAAACAGCCCATAGTAGTTCCTCACCGTGTACTGGTAGTGAATAATTGAAAGCAAACCTTTGTAAAGTGTAGCTTTGTCAGGTGTGGTTAGAGTGCTTCTGTTTTATCTGTCTTGACCATCGAGGGCAAATGATGAATTTTCATTTCCCCGGTATCCCTGGAATCATCTAATCTGGTGATACCTGAATTACTTCCTGGGCAATATGGTATTACAAACCATATGTCTGCTTGCAGTGAAAGATCTACTGTATGGAAATGCTAAAAGTGAAGATGTGCACTTGTAACCAGTGAAGTCCAGATCAGCAAAGATTTAGGGTTTTATTTACAAATAAAACTGGGAAGGACCTGGGTGTCTGTGTAGTTTTGTGGACCAGGTTCTTGGTCAGAAATACTAAGAGTTGTGAGAACAAAGTGTATCTTTCCAGCTCACTATAAGTTACTTTGTAAACTAAACTGGAAACAACAGAACGCTTCTCTCACTAGTAGTTCACCAACAACAGAGTGTGTGTTAGTTAGAGTCGTATATCCTGCAGCGAAGCTTACACAGCTCACCCGTTAATATTTAGAGTTGACTTTCCAGGTTGTGTGGAGAAAAGCAAGCAAAAGGAAATGAAAAGTGATTTTTGTTTCATAGAACAGCTGCGTCTGTCTGTACAGTTCTCTTTCCCCTCAAGGTCATTGCTTTTATCTCTTTTCTTCTGCAGCGAGATGAAGTATCTAGCTGTGCCACAGCTTTCATTAGCTACAGCAGAGTGATGTCAGGTTCGGCCAAATTATATAAAATGAGGGATAGTTGTGCTCTGAGTAGCCTTCTAGCCTGGGTTTCATTTATAATCCACAGCATCTGTGTTAGATTTCATAGTTAGCTTAACCTGATGGTGAGCTTTTAGCATGAAAACAGAAACTGCCCCCATGAATTGCACACTGAAGGATGGAATAGAAGAGGAATTTTCTTGTATCCTGTGTATTGTAACTGCAATTTATTTCTCATCATTCCCAACAGGCACAGGATCTGCTGGCACAGGAGATGGAGGTGGTAAAGCAAGGAATGGGGCATGGAGAACTCTCAAGTGAAGCTTATAACCAGGTGTGGGAAGAATGTTACAGCCAAGTGTTATACCTGCCTGGACAAAGCCGCTACACAAGAGCTAACTTGGCCAGCAAAAAAGACAGGATAGAGTCACTTGAAAAGAGGCTTGAGGTCAGTGTCATTTTTTTCCTACTTTTTGCACCTGCCAGTTCCCACCCCGCCATGTATTTTGTTTCTTTTTTCCCTACATAAGAGTTACAGGTTACTTTATAAATCATTCAGGCCTTTTGTTGGGATTCTTTTGAAAAAGTTATTAAGGAATTCTCTTAGGGAGTTCATAGATGTTCTTGAGGTGTTGAAATCACCTGCTCTCTTCCTCCTTCTTTCCTTTAAATATCCCAGGGGTATTTCCGCACACCGTTTCTCTTCTCACTATTACCTGTAACACTGCTCATCACACCCACTTTATTCTCAACTGGACAGTAGGTCACGTTTTGCTCTCTCTTAATTTCTTGTGGATTTTTTGCTTTTTTCTTAATCTCCACTGTTAGCAGATCAGATCTTCCTAGGTTTGCTCCTTGTCCTTGATAGTGGCCAATATGAGATACTTCACAGGAAGATGCTTAAAATGCCTGTCCCAAAACTTCTCTCAAGTTCTATTTGCAACTTAAGATTTGTTTTTTGATTGATTATTACCTACGTGAAGGTCCAGAATTCTTGCCAAACTGGTGTCCTCTGCCATTTCCAGTGATTCCCTCCAAAAAAGAACAACGGATGTTTGTGATCCCATTCCACTTCATCAGGAAATAGTTGACTTCTTTATTGAGTGCATTTTAAACTTGGATTTAGAGTTTGCTGTTGTTTGTTTGCATAACTGATGTTTTTTTTGCAAGTATCAAATGCCAGAGCTCAAATAGCAACGTCTCCCCAGTGTGTCTGCTGGCAGTTTGAGTGCTCTGGCGGGGTGCTGGTACTAAGGGACCAAGAACTGAAGCTGCATCTTTTCCTGCTGAGTTTGTGGAGTACAACATTGCCCAGTGGCCACGTTCTTGCATTGGTTTATTCAAAATGCATCAGTCACAGGCCTTAACTCAACGAGGCATTAGGATTTGGAAGGGTGTTATGGGATTGAGGGAGTTGCGTGGGGAGAGGAAATCGTTTTGAGGTATGGTGCACTAAGTAGAAGGTGGCAGTTCAGACTCTTTGACCCTGATTTCCCTTGGTTTGTACTCTCGCTAGTGTTTCACCCAAATGCTCCACACAAAACACAAAACTACAGAGCTTTTGTGATAAAAACTAAGCTGGTTTTAAATGGTTTCTTCCCAAAGAACATAAGTTAGTTTAGACTTGCAGTAAGACGTTAACTGTTTTCCAGAGTAGGCTCTGGGGAGACCTTATTGTGGCCTTTCAGTACTGTAAATGGAGCCTATAGGAAAGATGGGGACAATCCTTTTAGCAAGGCCTCTTGTGACAGGACAAGGGGTGATGGTTTTAACCTAAAAGAGAGGAGATGTAGACTAGAGAGAGGGGAGATTTAGACTAGAGAGAAGGAAGACTTTTTTTACAATGAGGATGGTACAGCAGTGACCCAGGTTGTCCAGAGAGGTGGTTGATTCCCCATGCCTGGAAACATTCCAGGTGAGATTGGACAGGGCTCTGAGCAACCTGCTCTAGTTGCAGATGTCCCTGCTCAGTGTCAGGGGGGGGTTGGACTAGATGGCTTTTAAGAGTCCCTTCCAACCCAAACCAATCTGTGCAGATTAGTGGACTGGAGCATCTCTCTTATGAAGAAAGGCTGAGAGCCCTGGGGCGGTTAAGCTGGAGAAGACTGAGAAGGGATCTTATCAATGCTTATCCATATCTAAAGGGTGGATGTCAAGGGGGTGGGGCTAGAGTTTTCTGTGGAGCCCAGCAACCTGACATGGGGCATTTGGCACAAACTGGAACAAAGGAAGTTTTGTCTGAATGTGAGGAGACACTTCTTTCCATTGAGGATGCCAGAGCCCTGGAACAGGCTGCCCAGAGAGGTTGTGGAGTCTCCTTCTCTGGAGAGATTCAAAACTCACCTGGGTGTGATCCTGGGCAATCTGCCCTGGGTGACCCTGCTTTATCAGAGGGGTTGCACTAGATGATCTCCAGAGGTCCTTTCCAGTTGCTACTGTTCTGTGATTCTGTGTTATTCTATGATTTTTTGCTTAAAATTCTCTAAATCATGCAGACATCAGATTATTTTTTTCCATGGTGAAAGGAAACTTTAAAAAAAAGTTCTTCTGTATTTAACATCAACATAGCTACTGTTGCTAGAAGTAAATCTCCTCAAACAGCTACTAACACAGAAATAACATGAGAGAGGCCAGAAAGGCTGATTTTTCACTTGATTCATACAGCATGAATGTGTGTTTTGTAAAATCTGTCAGTCAAGAATGTCGCCCAGGTATAGACTCCACAGTCGTTAGTCAACCAGTCGGACCAGTTCACCTGCAGGTCGCCCAGTAGCCGAGGGGTTCAGTGCTGCACTCACCCAGCAGAGAGCACCATTGCCCTGCCCAAAGCTGCTCTCTTCTGTGTTCATAAAAAC
Source organism: Todiramphus chloris collaris (assembly GCA_025345505.1). NCBI lineage: Eukaryota > Metazoa > Chordata > Aves > Coraciiformes > Alcedinidae > Todiramphus > Todiramphus chloris. The sequence goes on from JANVCC010000018.1 coordinate 3,768,919, forward strand.
CATCTGAGCACAGCAGCAGCAGCCGGTTTTGCATGGCAGCAGGGGCTGTGCTGGCGTCGCACCAGCAATCCGAGGGCTGGACCTTATTTGTGTACAAATGTTTTTGAAATTTAAATATCTTACGCCCAAAACTACATTAGAAGTGCATTATTAAAGCTGCAAAGTCAGTCCAAGATAGGGAACGCACAGACAGCCTTATTCTGGCAGCCTTAATTTGCTTATGCATATGCATTATGAGACAGTCTTTAATTTCATGATTACAGCCTGGTTTTTCCACAGACTCATTTACTGCACAGGGTGGATGGTACTTGCTTAATGAGTAGCTATTGAATATTTTGTTTTCTTTTTATTGTTCAGTGTGTGGCCCTGTGCCTTTACGCTGCGCGCTATTTCTGCAGTCTAAATTGGTTACTTCTGTGTGGGCTTTCTCATGCTGTTGATTTCTGTTCATCTCCTCCCAGTATTTGAAGGAGTAGTTGGTGGTGGTACGCTTATTAAGGATACTGAAGCAAAGAAAGTAGAGTCATGTCGTGCATTTGTCAAAATCCTGTTGTTCTGTAAGTGCTCCTTGCTCTGTAGCCACAAGACAGTCACCCAGGAAGCAAAACACAGATCAGAGGTCTTGCCAAGAGGGAAAATTGGGGTTCATTTGACACCAACACCTCATAGGACTCCCTGGAAGACAGCTAACAAAATCCACCTAGCTGTTGCTGTGATCAAGAGACTTCATGTCTCACTGATGTAGCTACATCTCTTCGGATGAGCTGGGAGCTTAAAGTGCTGCTACACAAGGCTAATTGCTTAGTGCACTTAGAGCAGAATGAGAGAGCAAGCTTGTCTGCGTGTTCAAAATACCACCCCACCCAGTTCAGTCAGGCCCAGCAGAGTTTGCTGTGCCCTGCAGGTGCAGGGAAGGGACTGCGCTGCCTGTCACAACTTGCTCTCTGTGGAGTGCAGGTGGACTCTTTGCAAAGTTAAATTTGAGCTGAAAATCTCTCCCAAGAGTGTGCAAAATGCAGTTTACTGCAGCTCGCTTGCCTGACCGATGTAAAAAGCCCTTCCTAAAAACAAGATATACAGTTCTCTAAGTATAGGTCACCAGATGAATAATGTTTTAAATAATAAATAAAATGTGTAGCAATTTAATGAACAAACGAATACATAATGTAAAAAACTACAGCAGTTATCTTTTTTTCCTAACCTGTTCTCAGCAATGGCAAAACCCACCTTCATTTAAATGTTTTTCTGAGGAAAATTGTCTGAAAGCAGTATCAGTTGAAATAGATATTTTAATGGGAACTATCAGACAACCTTAATGAAAAGCAGGGATTTTAGCTCAGCTTTCAGTACCCCAAGATACTTTGGCTTCCTTTGAGAGAAGATGAGAAACTGTAAAACAGAGTTTGCCCTCAACAGAAACTGATGTTGGTCAGCTTTTGGGGCTGCTTCTTCCCCTTCGTATCACACTAAGATCATCAGGAAAAAAACCCTGAGAGTTTAGTGCTATTTACTGGAGACAGCTGCACATCAGATAGTCACTGTCTAATACTTCCATATGGGACTGCTAACACCCTGCAGATCCTGTGCAAAAAAAAAAAAACATAAAAGGCAGCTATTTTCTAGTGCTGTCTTCATCACTCGGAGATTGCTGGGTGGATTGATGGCGTGGACAAACAGTCAGCGTTCTCTAATTGGCCTGTTTTCAGTGCCTGAGTGATTTAGTGGTGGCAGCCTTGTATCTGTTGACATGACATTTATCTCTCTGAAATAGATGGTGATATCACAAACAGATTTGTGCTGTTATTGATGAACTTGAGGAAACGAAGTGGAGCGGTTGCGGAGAGCTTCTGTTTGGCTGGATATCCTGTCCAGGCATCATCAGCAGTGATGCACAACTCGACAATAGTTTTAATATTGGAATGTGCTGCTCTGTCTTAGTAATACTTTTCACTTCTTTATTTAGAGGGTTTGGGACTCTCTGAATGTGTTACTTAACACAGCTTGAGAGTATTGCAAGATGAGTATGTGAACTCTTTTGTGTTACAGATGGGGCATTTCAGGTCCGTGCAAGTGAATCTGTGTGACCTCGCTGTGTGTCTGTGGTACAGTTTAGATTTGCTTGGATCCTGGTGGAATTTTCTGATCTTTCTCTCTAGTTTGCGTGCTTCTAAAGCTTGTGGTTTCCTTTGCATTTTCAGGCATGCTGTTACTCAGACAGCACCTGGAGAAAATGAGTATTTATAAGACTAGGAATAAAGAAATTACTCAAAAAACCCTAAAAAATGGTGGAATCCCTGAGTAATTTATGGTCATATATATTCATTTGTACTACTGTGTTGCCTTTGTGGAACATGCTTTTTTTAATAAGGTCTGTTGGGAATGTAGTTGGCACCAGCAAATCACATCTGAGGGTTGTCAGTGGTCTTGATTGTCAAGCTGTTCAGAATCTGACAGAGCTGACTGTTTATGCAAGACCACTGTTGCACTGTCTGATCTCTGCTTAATGTACCAGACTACATGTATTTGGCATAGCAGTTTAGGAGGGTATATACTTCTTGTGGGTAACACAGAAGTACGGCAAATCCCTCAGGAATTGTCTTTACCAGCATGTGAAAACACTTCTACTGTTTACCAGCATGGTTTCCATGCAGCTTGTGTTATAGCTGGGATGCTTTAACATTTTATCTTGTGGCAGAAAGGGTCAGTGCTCCTTATCTTTCTCCAGCTGCCCTCTGCTATTACCTCCGACCTTGAATGAGTGATCTTGTAATCCTGTGGTCATCTGAATCAGTTCATTGAATTGGCAGAAAATTAATTATTTTTAGATTAAGCAGTAGACCCCCTTCCACAATAGCCCAGGTATTAGATCACCTTATCTACAACACATCATGTTGCTTGTAGAATTTTGGAATTGTGAGATCCACGATAGACTTAACCTATAGAGCAAAGCAATAAATAATGTTTTTGTATTGCCAGGGTTAACATCTGTCTACAATAAGAAAAAAAATGTGCCAGGGAAGATAAACAGATTTAGCCAGAAATTTTGTGTTTTCTTTTTAGTGCAGGTGAGTATTCATTGCCTGGTTTTGAGCAAGTCCCATGAGTTCAGATTTGATACACCTTATTTTAGCCTCCTAACTAAAACAAAGCTGCAGTTGCTTGAGGCTCCCTTTGTTTTTAGGAGAGACAAGGCACCTCCTGAGAGCAGCTTGGCCTGTTTAAGAGTTGAATTTCCCTCTCACATTTCCCGGGTTTCTCTTTTTATTACAGAGGCACCTAAAGCACCACAGATCAGTGAAACAGAACTAGGTCTTAATATCTCCTTCAGTTCCTCCGTCCCTGGAAAACGAGTAATGTTTACCTTATGGGGCTCTGTAGTTTTGTCAGCAAAGCACTTGTAGACCTGTGACTGAAAATCACTATCTAAAACTGCTAAATCTCTTAAGTGGACTCATACTACCTGAAAAGTAGTTGTCTTTTTCACTTAGAGCTTGTTGAGTTGAGCTGGAGCTTTGTATCTTTTTGTGTTAGAAGTCCGAAAAAACCACCAACATTGTTCATTCTCCTTTAGGTGAATTAAGTTATTGCATCCTTGGTTTTCCCTACAAATTATATTTGCAGTTAAGAGCTACCCACCATCCCCCACCTCAAAGCCTTCATCACCATGAGCAGGAAGGAGAAAAGCAGATCTAGTTATCTTCAAATGTTACTAGTCAACTCTTAAAGCAGAGACATTTCCCAGACTGCTAGTTGAACAGCTTTGGGAAATGGAACTGTACTTTTGCTGGTAAGTTACTTGCAGAGGAAAATGCTACTAGTTGATTTTAGACCAGTTCTCTAACTACAGTGGAAGGAAGCAAATGAACACCTGTTAGAGGGTTCTTTATATTACTGTTTCTGTAATCTTGCCTGTGAGTCTCAAATTTGTCTTCAGATTGGACCATTGTGTTAGTCTTTCTTCTAAGGTCATACCTTTTGGAGGGGGTGGATAAATCTTCTTGTATATAAAAAGTGGGGGGTTTTTCTGCATGTCCTCAGTCCCGGATATGCCAAAAACTCTGGAAATGAGCAATCAAAAAGTTCTTTAAAAACAAGCTTAGATTGCATAGAAGGTACTTTTTTTTGGGGGTTTTTTTTTTTTGTTCAGCTGTTCATAGTATAGTGGGATTTTTTTTTTTTTTTTTCCCCACGATGTCTAAAACCATTGATTTCTTCTGTGGTGGTCAGTAAAATCAGGTTTCCCATTTGGAAATGTTGTTCATGATGGAAATTTGTGTGCCTGGAAATAAAGTTCAGCACTGACAAAGCCCTTCATCGCAAAAGGCCTCTGCATGGCATCACTGTTGAAAACTGTTCAGAGAAAAGTATAAACTGAATGGGTCTTTTCCTGGAAGCCACCTCATCTGCAGATGTTTTGCTCTTTAAAGCCTGTCTTAATGTGGAGCAACATCAGAACCTGTGAATGTTGGCCCACTGTGAGTTGCTGCTCACAAAGTAACTTGCTTCATTTATACTTGTGTGATAATAACTGCTGGAGTACACAAGTAGTGACTGCTGCAAGCTCATCATGGGGCCTCTGCATCTTTACTGAGAAGGAACCAGGCTCTTTGCTAACTTGCTTGTTGAATGAGCTTCCACAAGATTGTTAGTCTCTTCTCTGGAAGAGACCAGTTCAAGAAGTCTGGGTTTGCAGTGATAGATTTTGAAGGTAATTAAACTGTCCTCACTGCTATATTATCTCATCAGACACAGCAGTAACCCATGTTTGCTTGCAGTTAATCAAAGCTGTTAGCCTGAGGTAGTGGTTGCTATCTGATCTTACTGTAATTTATTTTTTTCTTTTCATAGGGAGAGGTAGAGAGATTTCAGAAAAGCTTAGGAATAATAGATTATATGTTTTTCTTAAACTGTGCTCTTCTAAACATGTTTCTGCTGTAATTGTGATATATGGGTATCGCTGATAATCCTGCTAGTCTGAAAGGAATTGCCCCATAAAAATGTTGGAAGTGGGCTTTAATGTCACTGTAGATCAGCAATGACTGCTAACTTATCCAGTAGCTGTATGGATTATTCTAGATCTAGATAGTTGGATGCTAGGAATTTCAGGGGGAATGCTTGCTCTTGATGTACCCTGTACTGTCCTTACTCAGCAGTCCTACCTACTATGTTATGATATTTGAAGGCAAGTTGTAATTTCTGAAGCATAGTTCATGTGAAGATTGCTCTTCGATTATTAGTTTTGACTGTGAGTAGAGAGAACAGCCTTCTGCAGATATCAGTAAGTCTTAATGATATATGATCTACATAACAAAGTACAATATAGGAGTTTATGTCAAGGCTTCCCTTTTAAATTGGGGAAGGGTAGCTTTATGTTCCCATGAAAACTTTGAACATTTGGTCTGGTTTCAGTTGTGAAGTTGCAGTTCCATAAGTCCTAACTTTGAGGATCATCAATGACTGAATATTTCCATGGAAAACTTTGTGTGATCCTAATCAATTAGAATTAAATCCTACTTTGTCATAGAATCATGAATGGTAAGGGTTGGAAAGCACCTCGGGGATCATCGAGTCCAACCCTCCTGCCAGAGCAGGATCACCCAGGGCAGACCACACAGGAACAGATCCAGGCAGGTCTTGGAAATCTCTAGAGAAGGAGACTCCACAACTTCTCTGGGCAGCCTGGGCCAGGCTTCATCACCTTCACAGTAAAGACATTTTTCCTCATGTTGAATTGGAACTTCCTGTGTTCCAGTTTGTGACCATTGCCCCATGTCCTATTATAGGGCACAACTGAAAAGAGCCTGGCCCCTTCTCCTTGACACCCACCCTTCAGATATTTGTAAACATTCATAAGATCCCCTCTCAGTCTTCTCTTCTCCAGGCTAAACAGCCCCAGGGCTCTAAGCCTGTCCTCACAAGAGAGATGGTCCAGTCCTTTCATAGCTCTCCATTGGAGTCTCTCTAGTATTTCCCTGTCCCTCTTGAACTGGGGAGACCAGAACTGAACACAATACTCCAGATGTAGTCTCAGTAGTGCAGAGTAGAGGGGGAGGAGAACCTCCTTTGACATGCTGGCCATACTCTTCTTTATGCATCTCATCTTGGCCAGAAGGGCACATTGCTGTCCCATGGAGAACTTATTGTTAACCAGGACTCCAAGGTCCTTTTCTATGGGTCTGTTTTCCAGCAGGTCTATCCCCAGCCTATACTGGTGCATGGTGTCTTTCCTCCCCAGCTGCAGGACTCTGCACTTGCCCTTGTTGAACTGCATTAAGTTCCCCTTTGCCCAGCTCTCCAGCCTGTCCAGATCTTGCTGGACGGCAGCACAGCCTTCTGGTGAATCAGCCACTCCTCCCAGTTTAGTATCACAGCAAAATTACTGAGCGTACACTCTGTCCCTTCATCCAGGTCATCGATGAAGATGTTGAATTAGCCTGCAGTACTGACTGCTGGGAAACACCACTAGCTCCAGGTCTCCAACTGGACTCTGTGCCACTGATCACAACCCTCTGAGCTCTATTGTTCAGCCAGTTCTCAACCCATGTCACCATCCCCTCTTCTAATCCTCACTTCCTGAGCTTACTCACGAGGATGCTATGGGAGACAGTGTCAAAAGCCTTGCTAAAGGAATCTCTTGAAAGTTACACACTCAGTCCCTTTTTGGTCCGATAGTGATGAGCACCTTTTCTTCACGGTCCTCATACCCTTTTGTACACTTAAGTAAGCGTTGTCTTCAGCGTCGCCGCAGAGTGACAAAGTTCTGTCAAGCTATGGAGTGGTTTTGGTTGATTAGCTGAGCTAATGGTAGTGTTGATGTCACTTTGGTAGATTGAACCCATATTGTTCTACACGGGAAATGTAATTTTTTGGTTGATAGTAACCCCAAGCCTCAGTTTCCAGCAGAGTTGACTGTTACCTCCTACTTACTCCATGGTAAGAGGCAGTCTCTACGCAGAGTTTTGCCTGGTCAAACTAGACATATAAAACAGCATTTTAAGCCAAAAAATGGAGAATTCTGTGCAAGAGCTTGGAAGTGGAAGAATATTTTTAACTAGATGAATTAATGAATTTTAGTTTAAAAACATGCTATTGTAAAATGCACTATCAAGCTAGTAAAGGCAGGTCACCTAAACATGCCCAGAGGATGCCCTAGTGTTTTGCTCATTGTTGTACCTGGGGTGGTTTGAAATGCTGGTGAAACCTGGTTGGTGTAACCTGGTGGTGAGCAGAAGGCTGTCAGCTTAGTGTGCATTGTCTCTTCCAGCTGCTCTGGCTGACAGAGCCAGTATGAGGCAAGTTCACAAGCCCTGCTCTTTAACATAAATGAATCCAGCTCCTGCCAGCAGAACTGAGTATGGGAGGGCCACTTGTGGGTCTGAGGTGAGGAAGGAAATTATAGTAGCATTTGGAGTAGTCCTATATAGGTTCCAAGAGTAACCTGTTCAGCCAGCGTAGCTGAAGCTGGCAGAGGATTTGTCTGCACAAGCTAAGCAGCTATATGATGATATGTTGATTCTTCAAGGTCATGGAACAAGTTGGTTTACTTTTGACTATGGCTCTGGTAAGAACATGCAGTGGGTTTTCTTCCAGGTCTTTTTTTTTTTTTTTTTTTAATCCATTAGGCATGATTAAGAAAATCAATTGGAAGACAAGAGAGTTTAATGCTGTTTAGGGATTACCAGAAGCTCCACATTTAATGGAAAGACAACAAAACAGTACAGGGAAAAAGCAGCCCTTTGAACTGGGGAGGGGTGTCCTCAGTAGGCTTAGTGAGATGAGGAATTGTGAAAATGCACTTTTGAAGGCACTTGAGCCCTTCCTTTCTCAGAGACAGTTTTTCTAAAGTCTTTCCCAGTGGATGTTCTCATGAGCAGTCTTCCCCTGTTCTTCGTAAGGTTTAACTAAGGACAACAATTAACCTTCTATCTGAAATTTCCTTGCCAAATTTAAATCCCTCTTCCTTTCTCAGTGGACGTAAGAACAGACAGATTTTTTCACAAAAAAAAAATATCTTTGGGATATTAAAAACAAGTTGCTGTGTCTTTTTTTCATTTTCTCTATTTTTGTTACACGCAAAAAAAACACCAGCCTCCCCCCCCCTTTTTTTTTTTTTAGTCAATCTCCTTTTTTTGTGTTAT
>JANVCC010000018.1:3777066-3843582 GCA_025345505.1 Todiramphus chloris collaris
AGATATTTGGGAGGCTTTTTTATTTTTATTATATTCCCCCCCCCCCCTTTTTTTTTTCTTTTACAGCAGTGAGGCCTGTGATAATCCAAGATAGACAGGGAATTTAGTAGTAAAGCAAGTGCTGAATAGCAATATGCAACCTAAGGAGCTCTAGTAGTTAAAAGTAAGAATCTATATCCAGAGCAAGTTGGAAATATTAAGACCAGTTCTCATCTGAAAATGTCAAGAGTGCTTAAATAATCAGGGTCTGATACTGTAACGAGCATTAGATTTGAACTGGTTTTGTGTTTGTTGTTTGTTTTGTTTTTTTTCTTGGAGGAAAAAAAATGATTTGTTATATCTCATACATTAAAATAAGACATATGTAGGGTGAGATTGATCCACCTGACCTTAGGTAACTGTCAGAGCAAGCAGTCTGCTCCTTCCCATCGTAGGCAGCAAGGAGCAGTTCAGTGGCATGCTTAGTCTCGTTCTGAAGCCCTGGATCATACAAGCTGTGCTCTGGAGTTACCACTTTCTCTCCCTGTTCTGGGAAGACCTCAAGTGACAAGCTCGGATGTTGATGTCTAAAGCCAAGCAGAACAAATTCCAGCTAAAGGGCGTAAAAGTACGAGACCAACCCGGTGCTGCTGCTGCTGGTGATACACAGAGCATGCAGTTAATTCAGGACTTCTGTCCTCCATGCCCTGATCTGGATATGGTGGAGATAGCGCTGTGTTTCATGTCCTCAGCTACTCGGTGGTTAACATTCTATTAAAAAATTAGGTGTCTGCCAGTTCTTCTCAGAATGACAGAATAGTGGAACTTTACCAAATTATCTTTTTTTTTTTTTTTTTTAACCCTTTCTAGAAAAGTGAAGTTTCATTTCACACCAAGCATACTCTGCACTGTCTGTAACACCATAAAAAAACGACGTGGGACAATTGCTCTTTGTTACATCAGACCTCTGTTTGCCTGTGCATCCATCTATTCCATGATCTCTAAATGTCAGTGGCTCTCAACACACATTTTTCATCCAAGAAACAGTAATTGGAAAATAGTTCATTTACCGCACAGCTGTATTTGTTGTTGCAGTAATAGCATATTATTTACCAGTGAAGACATTTAAAGCTTTCATACTTTTCCATCAGAGAGTATCCTCACAAATCCCTAATCTATTTATTTAATTTTCTCTAGATTTATATAAATATTGAAAAAGAGGCGCCTTTCTGTATGCTTAAAGCACCTTGGGCATAGCTTAAGTCTACACTGCAAACAGAACCTGGAAAGCATAGCAGTCTGCAGCTCTCCCCCCAGGAGCAAGCTAGACAGCTCAGAAAGTCAAATTTCTCTTTCACTCGCCCATTAACAGTTTACTCCCTTGACCATTCACTTTGTTTATCTCTGCACCACCTACTAAAACTGTTTTAAATGAGCGAATAACTTGGTAAGGAGCAGGCATTTTACAGAAACCTGCAGCTGTATCATAGGGTTTACTTTATGGACGGCTGAAAGGTTGATGAAATGCAACTTTGCAACAGCTTGGTGCATAACTAGTCCTCGTGGCTGGGGTTCTCTGGGTGACTGTAGTTAACACCGTAAGGGACAGATCAGAAGTAGTTCCTTCCCAATGGAACTACACAATGCTTTCTGAAAAAAACTGTTCTTTTTCTTTTAAAGGAAGAAGCATAAAACAAAACCCAACTGGGAACCTTACGGCTGTGCTTAGAGATGTGAAGTGCTACACCCCCACACAGTTTTGCTCAGTGTAGTATATATTTGCTTGGTATAGTCCTGTGCTATTTGCTATTTGGTGATTCAGTGTGGAAGATTTCTTTGAGGCCATCTAGTAAGCTTTGATGACCATTTTATGTTTTTGCTGCTCATTTAATTTTACCCCCCTGAACATATGTGTAAAAATACATAGAGGCTTTTGGTACCTTTGCTATTTATAAATGTTACATAAATCATTGATAGCATGTTAACCTAAATATGCTTGTTTATTTGTGTTGTATCTCAGTTGTCAGGATTCTGTAATTTTTATCACTTGTCTGTTCATGGATTAATGTCTGGATTATGGTTTTAGAGGACTGACTGAGGCAACTTTGGGGAAAATAAGACTTCTAAATCCTGAGCACACCTGGTAGTGCCTACTGGAGTGATACAGGAAGGAAAGCTTCATGTCCAACACGCCAGTTGCTTTGAGGTTTTGATACCACATTTTAGTTTCATCGCTCCGTTGTGTACTCTGTTAGATTGTAAATTGGGGGGGGGGTTGCTTCTGGATTTTGCCACTGACCTTAGGAAGCAGATTCATTTTTCTGTCTCGGTAATTGTCAGCTAGCTAATGATAATCTTGCTTTCTAACTGTGAGATCTGTGAGGGAAAAGCACTGTGCAAAAACTAGAGAGGCCACTGGGGGAGCTCCAGGTTTTTGGTGTGGAGTTGGAGGGAATAATATTGCAATGTTACAGCAAGGTAGTAAAGCTGAGTGGGAGATCTGATAGATGGAGGAGTTACTTTATTTTAAGACAAAGCCCATTTCACTTATTTGTAATCTCATGCTCATATGTTTATAAGCACTTAAGATGTGTAATCATGGAATGCTTTGGGTTGGAAGGGACCTTTAAAGGACATCTAGTCGAATCCCCCTGCACTGAGCAGGGACATCTGCAACTAGAGCAGGTTGCTCAGAGTCCTGTCCAATGTGACTTTGAACACTTAATCAAGTAAACTGTCCAGCATTCATCTACTGAGACATTTGAGTGCACGCAGTCTTTCTGATATGCTTTATGATGACACTAGGAAGGAAGGGTCTCCATCTGTTGCGTTCTCATCATGGCACCTCGGTTCTTCTTGGGATGGTGACCGTGGGGATTTTTTTGGTTGGTTTATTGGGGTTTGGTTATAGCTGGTTTGTTTGCTTTTGTTTGGGTTTGTTTTTTTATTTGATTTGATTTTCATGCCTTTCAGAAGACAGTAGTAGTTGATGTCTCCATCCTGTCCCATCTCTGTTAGTTACCAGGACATAGTCTTAATCCTCTGTCTCAATGTGGCTGTCCTGAGAAAGTGCTTGCAGATAGGTGGTAGGATTTAGTTACCATTATAATACTCTTACTACTGTTTCTTGCAGTGCTTGGATGCCCCAATATTGCCATGCATTTGACACTCAGACCTGTCTATATGTTTTCCTTATGGCTCTCTGCAACAGACAGACAGATGCAGAGCTGCCTTAATGTCCCCTGTTGCCTTTTTACTTTATATGGAATACGATTTGGATGAATCTTACTGGGAAAGGCAGAAGGATTCAAAGATGTGGCTGTTTTTGCAGACTAAGAATATAATTTTGAAGAGGAGAAACATAATATCTTTATTTCCTTTACTAAGGCAAAGAATATCTCCTGTGTAAGCGGGATGTGGCATAGCAAACTATCATGGGACTTGGCTGCTTACCCAACTGCAACGGTTCCTGTCTGTAGAGCTGTATTCTTATAGTGTGTCACCACCCCTGGTTTTGCTAGTGTCAATGTTTTGACATTGTAAAGGTTTTAATCCAAAAATCTGTGTTATTGTAAAACGTGCAGTTGGATTTGTCAATAGAAATCAAAGAACTCGAGCAACTCAAAGTTTCACAGATATGTTTTTAAAACTTTTTATTTTTTCCCCTCTTTTGAGTTCTGCATGAATGAAACAATTGTTGGGTTCTTTCTGACAGATCAACAGAGGTCACATGACAACTGAAGCAAAGAGGGCTGCTAAGATGGAGAAGAAGCTGAAGATCTTGCTTGGTGGTTATCAGTCCCGAGCAATGGGCCTCATCAAACAGTTGAATGATTTGTGGGACCAAATTGAACAGGCACATCTGGAGCTACGTACTTTTGAGGAACTGAAGAAACACGAAGATGCTGCAATCCCTCGGAGACTGGAGGTGAGATTCCTAAATGTAATACCTGAGGTCAAATATAGGCACTTTGTGGAGAAGGTTTTTTTACAGTGCATGGGCTCTGAGGTTCACAGCCTGAGTTTGTATCAAGTTTTTAATGGTCTCTTTAAATTATACTTTGGGCTATTGCAGACTCCTCTGCTATTCACTTCACTAACAAAGATTCTGTGAGATATATACATATATATTAGAACCTGGGACTAATCTACTAGTGTGTTCTTTAACTTTGTTTTTTGTTTAATTTCCTTGTGTGGTTTATTTTATTAATCTTCTGCAATGCATATCGGCAGAAGTTCCATATCTGTCTTAATTTGGCTTGTTTTGGTTTTAATTACTGTTAGAACTTAGGGTAGATCTGAAACTTGTGTAAAACCTCCTCCTTCCATAAAAGTCAGTGGACCAAATGCCAGTATATACTACAGCAAATTCTTCATTTTCACATGTTGATTGTATTACTCCAGGAAGCTAATGTTGTTGTCAGGCTTGCAGATGGCTGGACCTTTAGAAAGCCAGAAATGGGGTTATTGTACTGATTTCAACATGGCTCTCAGATCCAGCGGCTGAGCAGTTGTTGTGTAGTTATAGTTTGGAGCCGTTTCACTCTCATTACTGGCTGTGTGATCCTGAACCATTGCTCCTGAAAAACACCACCTGCCTTACTGGTCTCTAACTGGTTGACATGGCTTTGAGGAGGAAGATATTGCTTTCTCTTAAGGAGCCTTAACTTCAGCTCAGAACTAACAGAAACAAGTACGCTGAGGTACCTGGAAACAATACCTCAGAGACACTGTTTTTAGTTTAAGGATCTTCAGGATACTCTGCTCCGCTGTATCCAACTAACAAGGCAGTGCTCAACCAACACTCAGTCCTAGGCTTGAGCCAGTGCCAGGCTTGCTTTCCAAAAAATAAGAACTTAGCTGAGCACAGTTTTTCTTTTTTGTCTTCCAGAAGAGAGGGTTCCATTTAGCCTCAAATTTTCTCAACCACTTGCTATAAAAATGATAAAATGGATCAGTTGTTAAAACTGATCTTCTGAAGACAATTTAGAAATGCTGATAGCTGTGTTTACAAACTCAGAAGTGATCAGTTGATTTAGTGAAAGTTAACAGTAAAAATAGATTACAATAGCTTGATAATTGCTGATAGCACCTGGTTTTAGTAAATGGCTACTCAGGGCTCATCATAAGTTATTTTAGCAATGTCCTGTCTCAGTTCTGACCCCTTCCTCTGAAGGAACTAAAATACAACATTTGATAAAGATCTTCATGGGTGTAACTATTGGAAAAACTGACCGGTTGCTTAATTATATTTTCCTTACAGTGCCTGAAGGAAGATGTGCAGCGACAGCAGGAGAGAGAAAAGGAGCTTCAGCAGAGATTTGCTGACTTCATGTTGGATAAAGAGACTTTTCAAGCAAAGTACTAAAGCACAAAGTTCCATTTGTCGCCAATGTATCATTTTTAAAGTGTACAGATACTTCTCCATCAGCTTTTGCCATCGGTTGCAGAAATCAAGTGTAGTCTGCTGGTTGCATCTTGTCAAGTTTTGTTCCCTTAATGGACTATTCCAAATGCTCTAAGTATGAATGACTTTAGCCAGTATTAAAAACTGGATTGAAAAGTCCAAGATTTTATTAAAAGAAGAGGGGGGAAAAAAAAAAGTCACTCTGGTGTGATTTTAGCCATGTCTTCATTTGCTAGGTTTACCACATTATTCCTAGTGTTTTATCAGTCTTAAAACCTGTAAGATACATGCCTGCAGAATAATGTCTTTGGAATAAACCTGGAATGGTAAAAAATAACAAGGAAATAAAATGCCTGTCTTTTAACTAAATTTTAATCTTCCCCTATCCCAGCCCTGTTTTATGTTTCTGGTAAATTATTTTCCTTCCCATCTCTTGCAACTGCTTCTGTTTTCCAAGACTAATTTGCAATAGGAAGGACCTGTGTGGGGTAACTGTGGGTAACATTTCCAATTCTTCTGTGTGTGTGATTAAACACTCCCATTTTTATCAAGATGTTCAAAAACCATCCTGAAACAGGATAGGTTTGTATTTTATAAAAGCACCCAGCATCGCCTATCGCTTTCCATAGATTTCAGCAGAAAATATACCCTTAAATTTTCTAAGTATTAATGCTTTTAAAATCATCTCTGCATTATGTTCCCTCCATCTGTTTGATGAACCTTTTTCTGCTGACTTCTGTGCAGTGGGCTGGAGGACTTGGGTGACATCACAGTTCTACCTTGGCCCGGATCTTGTGGAAGATGGTCACAGAGGCTCTGTCCATATGTCTTAAACATCACAAGCACTGGAACTCAGTTGCTCATTCAGTTTTTAGAATTGTCCTTTGCTCTCTTCAGGCTTTGATGAACTAACTGGTGTCTTCAGAGCACCTCCAGGTCACAGTTTGTGAACTGGTGAAAACCAGGGACACTGGGAAAGTTCAGTAGCTTAACTGTGTCTGCTCTCTGCTAGTTAGTTAGCTTGGGTGCTTGAAAGCATAGTGTAAGCTTTGTTCAGTTTCCTACTGCAGACGTGGACACCTCATCTCACAAGGTCACTGTTGCGTGCCATTGTTTAGGCATCCATGCTGTACATCCCGAGAATGTAGTACTTTCAAGATCCATGATATTATTTCCTGTTGCTCCTTGAGAGCTGTTTACTCTGCACGCTTTGTTGCCCAGAGCAGCCATGGAGTGGAGAAAAGGTCCCTATATATTCTCCCCTTCTTTCTCCCTTCTCTTTCTCCTTCTCCCTTGTCCTTCTTCCTTCTCCTCCCAATTTTCTCACTGCTTTCACTGTTCTTCCAAAGCATAGGGATGGGATTATTGAAAGGGGTGAGTGCATTATTTCCTAGTCATCAAGGTATTTGCTAAATCTCATCTAGAATCTTTCTCTGAGTACTGTTTGGTCAGACCCCACTTGAGTTAGATGTTACTGCTTAAAATTTTGTCAGCTCTTCCCAATGCTTTTAATACACGTGCATTTGTCCAAGTCAGGCATCTCATGAGAGGATTGCTTCCATGTTCTTTTTTGTGGAGGGGTTCATCACTTCTTCAGGGATCAATCTTATTTCCAGCTCTTAGACTTTGGGTCTTTGGAGCCGAAATGCGTATGGGAAATAGACAAAACTACTGTTCACAGCACAGAATTCAGTAATTAAATACACCCAGTTGCATGTATCATGAAATTTTACTTCTACATATTTGAATTTCAGTGAGGACTTTGCTGTTTGCAATTTTGCCATGTTACAGAACGTCGCTTTGTTAAGGCCTTGGGTGTATTGCTGGGGGACACTGTTGGGGTTGTTGTTGTGTAGATGGTTTAAATGCCATCAACAGTGAACAATGATAATCAAAGAGATGTGTTTGAAGGCAACCTGTTTGATTTCTACTGATCGCTGGCAGAAGTAGGTACACAGCCAGCCTTGGCATAACTTTCCCTTTACTCACCAGGACATCATTCTTCTGAAGTATTAATGCAATTATAGAATACATACTTCTAGAAATGTGTTAAATATTTAACTAAACCAGAGCACATCTGGAAAGAAGTATTAAGCATCAATCTTTCAGCATATGGGCTATTTTAGCTTAGATGGTTATACCCAAAAGGAAAAATCATATAAATGCTTATCATGACAGTTCTTGTGGTTTTGTGGTAGCTGGAGATATTAACAGAAAACCCTTGTAGGTTTACCAATACCACAACTACAATTATTTCCTTTCTTTTTAGGGCTGCAGCGGAGCCTCTTTGATGTTTCTTCTAGTTTTGACAGCTTCGGAGCTAGACAGGTATTCACACACTCTGCCTTAGCAAATATTTTTAATGGCAAATTCAGAAGGACTGATAAATTGCAAAACACTCTTTTCTTTCTTGAAATGCATACAATTAACCAGTCATTAATTGTAGTAGATAAGCATTTGTGGCATGCAAAGCAGCAGACATGAGGTTGTTCTATTTGAAAAGTACCTGGCAGAGCGTTTGTTCAGTGTTTTCCCCACTTTTTTCACACAATGCTTAAGCAAGTTCACTGTTTTCCCTGTCTCTAGATGGATTTTTTTTTGTCCTGAAGTTTCTGCCTATCTCAATAATGAAAGGAACCTAATGAAACAAAGACTCTCGCCTTACTTAAAGCTGAATTGTACCCTGCTTTGGCTTTTTACCTGCCCTAAGCTGCCAAAAAATCCTGCTGTGAGTCAGGGAGACACACTTCTGGTTCAGAAGGTACTCAAGGGCCTGTGGTGCTTCTTGAGCTCAGAAAGAGTGCTGGAGAAGCCTTGATGTCAAGTTCTGCTGAGATCCTAAACAAGCCATGCTGTAATTGGGTCTCTAGTGACCAGAGGACAGATACTGTAAAGGTCATGTTAAGTTAAAGAGACTCCCCTATCTTGATGTTCTAGATAATCAGTACTAGAGCTCTGAACCTTTATTTTGCAGACAAAACACTGACAGAGGTGGGACTATAGCACCACTCCTTACTCCTTTTCCAGAACTATTCTGTGATTTCCTGATGGAGAGCAGCCCTGGGGAGAAGGAGTTGGGAGTGCTGGTGGGTAAAAAGCTGGACAGGAGCCAGTCCCGTGTAGCATTTTAGTACCTAAAGGAGGCCTATAAGAAAGATGGGGACAGACTTTTTAGCAGGGCCTGTTATGACAGAACAAGGGTTCTAAATTAAAAGAGGAGATTTAGACCAGAGAGAAGGAAGACATTTTTTATGATGAGGATGGTGAAACACTGGCCCAGGTTTCCCAGAGAGGTAGTCAATGCCCCATCCCTGGAAACTTTTGAGGTGAGGTAGAATGGGGCTCTGAGCAACCTACTCTAGATGAAGATGTCCCTGCTCAGTGCAGGAGGGTTGGACTAGGTGACCTTTAACAGTCCCTCCCAACCCAAACCATTCTATGATTTTATTGAAATATTTCAGTGCCATGGGACAGTAACTTATAACCAGCAGATGCTTAAGATGTTGCCTGTGGTAGTTAGTCCTGGGTGTCATGCAGAGCCTCAGCGCCCCCTCTAAGGCATCCAGTCATAGATCTCCTCAAATCACCCCTAAAACTTCACGCTGGATGCTCTGTACATGTGTGTGATGAACCTGGAGGGATGTGAATGGAGCAGCAGAGCCTGGCTAGGACATCCTGAGATCAAGGAATTCAGGTGTGGTAATGTAAACTGGAGTGCTCAGGAAATTTTTTTTATGAAATTTGGATGCTGGCAGATGTCAATGCTTCCAGCAGCAGATGGTGATGGAGCTTGAGCTTTCTAGATGTCTTTCTTAGGCTTAGGCCCAGTTTGTATCTTAAACAATGCTCCCTGACTCTATTTCTGAAAAGCTTTGTCATTGAGTACGGACGTTTGATGGACAAAAGAGTGACCAGCACACTTTGACACCAATTTTTTATTTTAAATTTCTGAAGGCAGTCACTAATTTGGTTTTTGTTTCCAAGAACAATAGTAAGTATAACCCCACCATCAGTGCCAACTAGTTAAGAGTTTACTGCAGTGGATAAACCATAACTTGACCGTGTGATAAAGGTAGATGGGGGTTGTGTTGTGTGTGTTGACAGTTATTTTGAGAATTATTTAACATTCTCCCTGAGAAATTCCTTCATTTCCATTTAGCATGCCAAGATATATCTGCAAGTCTTTAAAGAATTTCAGATGATGATTTTCCTCCCTTCCTGGAATCAGACTTGGCATTTACTTATTGGATCATCCCTGTAGCTGGAGCCCGCTTCAAAGGCCTTGGAGTTGATAAGACTGTCATGTACTTCAGTTGAGTTGGATTCAGGTACCTGGGAAAGCTAACGGGACAGCAGCGTTAAATCATAACTGCTGAGTGTCTCATCCATACCTGGCAGATAACAAAACTCAAGCATGAGCTGGAGTTAAGGGGGAGACTTTTCTAAAACACAGGAGGATCCCTGTGAGAAATCCAACGGAGCTGGAGCCAGCTCTTCAAAACATGGCAAATCTCCAGAGAAATAAGCACTGTTTTAACATTGTAATTAGTCACTCCAGCCAGCAATGGCCAAGAGATGCTGTAGTTCTCTGGCTTCCTTGAGCATAGACTGTGCCAATAGAAGGAGCATCTTGTCTTTGCCCGTTGCTGCTTGTTCTTATTTTGCATCCTTTTTTGCTGGTTCAAGAAGCCTTGGGGCAGCCACATTGGGTTTAAAATGTGTTAACCCACCTTGGTTGTCCAATCCCTTGTACAGATACGTGTGGGGCCAACTTTTGAGGCAGGAAGTGCAAGCAAAGGTGGACATGGGACAGAATTGCCTCTGTCAGAGGCTGTCCCACTTCATTATTCACTTAAAGTGACGGTGGCACATGGTCTGCAGTGCTCCAAGGTGAGTAGCTAACATGAGGCAACTACCCTCTCTAACTGAGTCAGCTGGATCTGAGCCCCTGATGATGAACAGTGAAGATTCATTGCTTCTTGCAAACATGGCCTGAATCTAGATTTCTAAAGAAAATGCAGAAACCCATGTGTGAACTTCTTGTTTTGGCTGCAAACTAGCTAGCGGTGTCTTAAACGAGTGTGTGAACTTTGGCTTGCCTTCGATATCCCAGGACAGTGATGTTGCTGGAAAAGATGACATTATTGTGGTCTGGACTTAATCTACCTCACATTCATCTCAGGAATCCATCTTGCAGTTATCTTCCATACTGTTGGGTTCAAAGCAACACCTGTCTTCCAAGCAGGGTTTAAAAGTGAAGTATCAAATAGCATTTCCCCTGTTCTTGTAGTTGAGTGAAATGCGTATTGAAAAATAGCCAGATACTCATCTAAAACAAAAGTGTCCTTATAACTGATTCCAGACTTGTGCTTTCCACCTTTCTAGGACTCCAGCTTGTACTTTTGCTTACGAACAACAGATTACATGGTCTTGAAGACTTGCATTCATGTTATCTTAACATGGGAGTGAGATCAGACCCTGATTCAGAAAAGGACTTCAAAGATGTGTTTAACATGTACATAAGCCAATCCATCCCTGTATCTCCATTAAGTACATACAACTGTCACACTACTTTTAAAGTTCAACATGATCTCTAACATGACCTCAACCAGGGCCTTAATGACTTCGAAGCAAAGGGCAGTAGCTGTAGATAAAAAATGGAGCTCCACTTTTTGGTCACGTGCGGGCACTGCTGTTAAGTAAGTCTCTCCTCACCAGCTAGCTCGTTAATTTTTTGATGTAATTAAATGAGTTGGCTTTAACCAAATCCTGCTGCCTCAGGCGTAGCCGTGATCCACACAGTAGGTGAAAAGGTAGGAGTGGGTACAGGCAGCATTTTACAGCATCACTTCTGCTGCCAGTGTGATTCCTCTGAGTGCCAGTTGTTGGGGGGTTTTTTCTGCATTTTCTTTATAATTTATTAAGAGATGCCTTAGTGTCAGAGTTAGAAAAATCTTGCTTTCAAGTCAAAGTCAAAGGTTTTTCACATATCAGACTAGACAGGGTCTGCCTCATTAGATCACTTTCAGGTTTCCAAGTTATAGCCGTGGTTCTGATGTAGTTGGATTCCTGAAAGATTCCTCAAAGGAAATGCAAGTACCTCTTGTAAGATCATTTATGTGCATCGAAAGCATTTATGAATTGTGACACGAGGAAACACAGGCTGTTATATTATTTATTCAGTTCATATATCAGATCTTTTGCCAAGTACATGCTACAGGTAGATGCCTCATAGGATCAGATAAATGTGTGTGTTAGGTTCCTCTCTTTCTGTTCCCACTCCCTCCCCTCTCTCCCCCCCCCAAAAAAAAAAAAGAAATGTGGGGTTTATTTTGTATAATTATCATGCCAGTAGCATTTTAATGCATGTTATGCATCTTAGGTGAGATTGTGGCCCCAGTGAAACCAATAGGAGATTTGGCTTCGACTTCAATGAAGCTGGGATTTCCTCTCCCCTCCTCTCCTGTCTGTATCTGGTGAGCTTTTCTGTCAGGAGAAGAAAGGGATCTTCTTTTGAAAAATAGTCATAGATGCTTTAATAAAGCTGAAGGAGCCAGCCAGGATTACATTTTTAGCTCTATGGCCAGCAAAATCTATTCCAGAACTAATTCTGATTAAAAGGACTGAACCCACTGGTTGAACCTCAGACACAAAGGCACCCCTGGAGTAATTCAACTGTATGCTTTTTATTTTTTTTTTCCAAGTAATTATTGCACTAATCTTTATAATATCTGTCCCTTGCGTAAACCATTGATTCCAAAGCTGTCTCTCTCTTATCTATTAATGCTCATGAATTATCCTAGAGCTCGGGAAGGATCATCACTATAGCTGGATCTTAAATAGAAGAGTAAGTTTTCTGGACACATTAATTAATCTGCATGGCAAACCATAAAATGACTATAAATAGAAGTTAAATTATTCTGTAGATGATGTCCCCCCTGCTTATTGTTCTTAATTCGAACTCAACCAAATCAATCTCTTAACACAGAACAGGCTGGTCCCTCCTTGGTCTGTGTTCCTACCAAAGCACTTTCAAGGGTTTGGGAAGATAAGGGGTCTTTCATTAGGCCATCTAGGTAGAGAACACATATTAATGAAGTCCTGAACTCTGAAACTGAAATCTCACTTCCCTCCCTATTCCAGCTGGCTTATTCAAAGATATTCTTCCTTCAAATCATGATGCTTCTACGTCCATAGCTCATCCTAGCTACAACAATGACCTCAAAGATTTTTATTTCCTTTTTCCCTTGTGCTTTAGTTGAAAAGAGAGAATGCTGGTCATCTTGCTTTAAGTTTAGAGGAAAACAAGACAAAAGCTAGGAGCAATAAATCCATTGGTAAAATAGGAGAGAGTTCCTTAAATACTGATGTCCCCTGGCTCTCAGACTTTGATGGATCCTATGTGCTTCAGAAATCACTCCCTTGACCTGGAGTGAAGGTGTTCTGAGCACAGAACCCACCTGACCATCACCAACCTGCTTATTATTCATCCCTGTTGATGAACTGAACAGGGCTCCTTTGCCTGGTGACTTGGGAAATGGGAGAGTTGAGTTTGACAGGTCTCATCTTTGTTGGCTAAATCTTGAAGATACTACTTTGTGTGTCTCTTCATATCTCTAAACCCATCCTTGGGCTTTTTGGTGATACAGAAACCTGCCTCATTGCCATGCAATGGCTCCATGGTTTTTCTTTTGGCCGTATGCACATCTGACCAGCATCATAACAGGATTTACACATGCACCACTTGCTGCCTTGGCCAAGCTGAGTCCTGCAGGGTCACCAACCTGCATAGCAGTTAATGGAGAAGGGACCCAGTTTCCTGGTAGAGCAGAAGGAAAGCCTCACCATCCCTGGCTGTGTCAGGGCTGAAGCACTCCCTTAGAGACCCAGAGCAAAAATCTTGAAGATGTGATCTGGAGCAGAGTGTGAAGCTTGCTTTTCTCCGGGCCAGGAAAACCCCCAACCCTGGACCTCTTGGACTTGCTTTTCCTCACCCCCATGGGGTACTTTCATCCCAAGTATCAAATGAGTGGTCATTGTTTTAGAGGGTCCCTGCACAGTCCCTGTGCAGATGTTATTTTTCTGTGTGAAAAAGTTCTGTTCTGGAGGAGATGCCAAACCTTAGCACTGTCAGGAATTTGAAGGTCCACACCTTGAGTGACACTTTTGCCAGTCCCAGAGATCAACCATCCAGCATCACTATGTTGCCTGGAAAGCATCCAAATTCCAGTGAAGGCAGAAGTTTTTGGCTTTGGCCTCCTGCTTGCTTTCTAGATAAGGAGGTGGAAGTATCTGGCCATCCTCTACCTCAGAAAAAGATTGCACAGAAAGAAAAGGAGGCTCAAGAACTGTGGTTTATGTATTTTGTGCTTGCTGTAACACATCCCCTGGGGCTTATTCTGTCATTCGTAATAATGGCAATGCTACCAAAATCCACATTCAACCAGGGGGTTGAATCGTGGGGGTGAGGATAGAGCAACGAATCCCATTTCCTAGCAGGTCCCAGAATGTATTGTTAGCATCAAAACAACCCCTCCAGCACTGTATTTCCCTTCCTTCTATTGCAAATGCCTTTTGGTTAACAGCAAGGATCTGTTTTAATTTTACAGTAACCCGCTGACCACAGGACGCAGATTGTGCATCAGCAGAGAATGCAGGAACGTCTGTCTGCCTTCCCTTCTTCCAGCAGGAACGAGTGATCACAGGAGCACGGCCAAGCCAATGCGGCCATTCCAGGGGCGGTTGTGACAGTAATTGAAGAAACTGACGAATCAGCCAGAAGAACAAGGGTTCACAGTGAAAGCTTGAGCTGGGCAGACACATGTCTTGAAAACAACATGCAAAAGATAAACATGGATAATGACAAAGAATTGTCCAGGAGAGGTCAAGAGAGGACATTTGGTAGGGAGGCACCTACTTACCTAGTAGGAAGTCATCTTCAGCAATTTGCCAAGCCCATGGTGTTGTAAGGGACAGATTTTTCTAATGGACTTCCTTGACTTTGGGTGAAGAGATACTGGGTGGTACCTCCAGAAGTCCTGAAGCGTAAGAATTAATGTAGTAATGGCCCTTTATGATGTTCTGAACTCCAAACTGGGGACTGGGTTACACCAAACCTGGACCTTCTGGGGACGCTTCAGCTTGTGCAAATCACAGAGTCATAGAACGGTTTGGGTTGGAAGGGCCCTTTAAAGGTCATCAAGTCCAGCCCCCTTGCAGTAAGCAAGGACATCTGCAACTAGATCTCAGAATCACAAAATCTTAAGGGTTGGAAGGGACCATGAAAGATTATCTAGTCCAACCCCCCTGCCAGAGGAGGACCACCTAAAGCATGTCACACAGGAACGCGTCCAGGCGGGTTTTATCATGTTGCATCATGGTAATGTTTAGACTAGAAAGAAGATTTTAGCCTAGGCTAGTTTTGGGTTTGCTTGTGAGAAAGAAATGAAGGGCCCCAAGGACTGCAAGAGCTTTTTATGCCAAACTAGCTATATTCTTTGCAAGTCCCACTTGCAAGCACTTAGGTGTTCCTGTTGATTTCACCCAATGTGCTTGGCCTGTTTCTGGTGTCTTCAGGAACCCAAACCTAGCACCACTATCCTGTTGGTTTCAAGAAGAAGCAGACACCCAACCTGTCTTAACACTGATGAGAAGAGCCCTTGCTATGAAAGGAAAGTTGCCTTAGGAAAATGGTTCTCTGTGAACCATTGCAGCCAAAGAAACTTGATCTGCAATGGCCTGAGTATCCAAGGTCATATAACCAGAGAGTGCTTTAAGAAGGCTTAAAAATCTTAAGAGTTTGATGATATTTGACATCCAACCAGACTTGAATCAGTAAGAAGCTGAGAAGGTAACCAAATGGGGAGAAAACACATGCCACAGACGGAGCCACCCACTGCCTGGGCACAGCACGTACAAGATCTTTTTTTTGCCAAATTCACTGCAAGAAGGGGAGATTCCCCAAGCAGCCGTTAGACCCTTCTTGCGTTAATGGTGTTGGTGACACCAGATTGCTACGTCCCACCTTGCTGAAATCTTCCTTTAGCTCTTTTATACCTACGCATCAACTTAGCTTGTCACAAGGGTCCTTCATGTTGCTGGCAGTGTCCAAACCCAGTGTCCAAACCTCCAAACCCCGTCTTGGGTAACTGCTTCCGAAGACAGTGAGCAGTAAGGACCAGCCTTTCCCCACCCGTTCCGTTGGTTTACGGAGCAGAAGCCTGAGAACAGCTGCACAGCGGCTGAGCGGCCCAGCCCACAGCTGGAAGCAGTTTTCTTGCAGAGGCTGAGCACGGCTTCCAAGCCCCAGGGTGGAAGGAGGATACTGCAGGGAAGCAGAGAAAAGTGGAGGAAGGGAGGGAGACAAGGAGCTGTAATGAAGTGCACACATG
Organism: Todiramphus chloris collaris; assembly: GCA_025345505.1. NCBI lineage: Eukaryota > Metazoa > Chordata > Aves > Coraciiformes > Alcedinidae > Todiramphus > Todiramphus chloris. The sequence goes on from JANVCC010000018.1 coordinate 3,792,844, forward strand.
CGTATGTGTGAAGGAACGACCTGACACACGAGACGTGTGCCAGTGAAATTAAAAAAAGTGTGTCCTGATGCTTTTCTGCTCATGTCACACGTGCAGGGCTGACCTCAAATGCCTTCTGTCTGGCATCACCACACTCCCAGAGACGATGGAACTCAGGTGACGTATTTGGTCTTGGGCTGTCTCTGGCTCAAGCTCATCAGCAGAGCACTTGGCCCGATAAAAATTAGGAGGAGGGACAGCTTGAGCTGGAAGACACTCATCCCCACAGCACTCTGCTGGGGAGCAATGCCTGATTTTGCACTATAGCAACAAAGCACTTGGCTCCTCTTCCCCTGACCCAGACCAGGCAGACAAGAGCCTTTCAAGGAAGAGGTTAGGAGATTCTGGTTGGGTTGTCTTTGTTTATTATATCCAGTCACTGTTAAATGAAAAAATATCTGAGCAGTCCTTGGACCTGGATGTGGAGTCTCGAGCTGCTCACTTCTTGCTGCCTTCCCCACTGAGGTTAAAGGGTCTTTCTTGCAATGCATGGTCCCATCTGTTCCAGGAAACTAAACCATACCTGTCCCTGAGGTGGGCTATGGCCATGCCCTCTCCCAGAATAACTATGTTAAAAATTGCCCCCACCCCAGCAAACATCTGAGGAAAGAGTGGGAATCAATGGTGCAATGGGCACATCCTACCAGCTGGACAATACAGACCCCCATGTCCAGCACATTGATGACACGTGGCCTCGTGCTGCATCTGTAACTGATTAATAGGAAGGAGGCAAGGTGATGGGAGCTTTTTTTTTGTGTCTGAGCATCCTGCCCCATGGGCTGCAGATTACACAACCCACTGCAATCACTTCCAGCATGTACAGACCCAAACCCATCCTCCCTGGGCTGGATCGTGTCTCTCTCATGAGGGAACAGCCATAAGCAGTCCTTGACCATCTTGGCAGACGCTGACACAGCCACAGCCTTATGATATCAGGTAGGATAGCACAATTAATTAATGTCTTGTAAAAGATTCCCATGACCAAACAGCTACAGCTGTTAAAGCAAAGCACTGTGAATTATTTTTCCAACATAGTTTAAAGTTTTGGATGATTTCAAACATGTCAGGTTCACATTCTTAAATGTTCCCCTTTTTCTGCCAATATTACCAGCTTATTTGCTTAGAGCTCTGGGAGTTGACTGTCTTCTCACCCTGCATCCAAAACTTCATCCAATATTTCAAGATTTGGAGCCAATTAAGTAGGTTTCCTCTCTCCTGCAGGAGGGGAGGTGGGGCTCACTTGCACTACCAGAGCTGTATTTTGGTAATCCCACAGTTTGCTAAGGAGCCCTTGGGGATAAGCTGGAGGACCACCATTGTGTCCTCCGTCCTCCTGTATCAATGTCTGGAGCCTGTGGCAGGGGGTGTAGACCCATCAGCTGGTATTTTGGTGATATTTTGGTGGGCAGCATCACTGCTGGATTTAAAGCTCTAAAACTGCATGAAAGATGGTGACAACACTCCTTGTGGCACTCCAGTGAACTGATTAATAGGAAGGAGGCAAGGTGATGGGAGCTTTTTTTTTTGTGTCTGAGCATCCTGCCCCATGGGCTGCAGATTACACAACCCACTCATGCAAAGATGTTCATCTCTAGTGATGAAAATGGTTCAGAGATGAAGCCCATCTCCTTGTCCATGCTAGTAATAAAACAAGGGCAGGAAACCTCAGAATCACTAAGACTGTACCAGCAAATGCACAAGAATACTCTTATTCACGTCCCCTACACAGAAGGATATGTCCCACATGGTGGGATGAAACCCAGCCCTCCAAAGCTCAGTCTAAGACCGGAGGTCCTCTCCACATAGGGCCTAAGCACGTAAACAAGGCCAATGGTCTCCTGAGGTACATAATGAAATGTGTGTCCAGCAGGGTGACGGAGTTTCTCCTCCCCCTCTACTCTGCACTAGTGAGACTACATCTGGGAGTAGTGCATCCAGTTCTGGTGTCCCCAGATCAAGATGGACAGGGAAATACTAGAGAGAGTCCAATGGAGGCTACAAAGATGCTGAAGGGACTGGAACATCTCTCTTATGAGGAAAGGCTGAGAGCCCTGGGGCTGTTTAGCCTGGAGAAGAAAAGACTGAGAGAGGATCTTAGGAATGTTTCCAAATCTCTGAAGGGTGGGTGTGAAGTAGAAAGGACCAGTCTCTTTTCAGTGGTGCCCTGTGATAGGACAAGAGGTAATGGTAGCAAGGTGAAACACAGGAAGTTCCACCTCAGTAAGAGGAAAAACTTTTTCCCTGTGAGACTGACAGAGCTTGAACAGGCTGCCCAGGGAGGTTGTGGAGTCATCTTCTCCAGACATTTTCAAGACCCTCCTGGATCTGTTCCTGTGTGGCCTGCCCTGGGTGACCCTGCTCTGGCAGTGGGCTTGGACTTGATGATCTCCAGAGGTCCCTTCCAACCCCCACCATTCATGATTCTATGACTGCTTGAGCAAAACTACAGGTTTTCCCCTGATTTCTGAGTCCTGATGTGTTTTAAGGTTATGTCTCTGCCCTGCAGCCATATCTACTGATGTACACAAACCCTTCCCAGCCCCATCCAGCCTCACTCCATTTCCACAGCCTGCAGCAGGATACCCTCCTCCCTAACCAGGTCTGCGTGTCATTAAATGCAATGCCAGACACTGACTTCCCTAGCTGTGTAAAACATTGCAGAGGTCCTAAAGATAGCATCAGACTGTCTCTCAAAATCACATCTTTGCTTGTATGCCGAGGCTAGAAAATGGCAAACAGGATGCAGGATTTGGCTCCGTAATATTCGCTGTTGTCATGACTCATGAGTTATTTTTATCTCTTTTTGTAACAGAACAAACAGCCATGGTAATTAATCTCCATCTGTTTTGACAATGGCCTGTCCAAAATACATTATGTTTTTGCATACAGTCAGAGTAAGGAAGGCAGCACGACTACATCATGTGAGCGAGTCTGGCTTTTTAATCTTTTCTTATGTTTGCTTCTTTTCTTAACGTATCTTTAAAATATGCTTATGTATTGTACTTAATGTATTAAATAAAGTCAAAGTGCTTTTACACAGGTTAGCTGCACCGATATACATCTCTGTTTTGAAGCTCAACCACATGTGAAACTAGAGCTAGTCACATCATGGCAAAGGCAAAATTAATTTAAGCCTTTTCAAGAGGATCCAATGAGGAAGCACCCAGTCCCAGCAGAGGATTTAACTCTTCCAAACTCCTTCCAACTTTATTGGCTAATAATTATTTCTATGGGGGAAAAAAATGTTGCAGTCAAAGACTCCCCCAACAGTACTTTTGTGTTCTACAGAGCTGGTTGAGCAATGAAAAGATTTATTAGTAGAGAATATATTAATGAGGAATTTGAGGAGGAACAACCAAAAAGTCAGCGAACGGGATTTCCGCAAAATATGTCTGGGAGGTAAGTCTGCCTTGCACACAGCTTGCAGATGCTGATCACTCCCTATGGGTAAACAATCATACCTAAGACTCTGTAAATAAATATTTTTGCCACCCAGCATGCCTAAAGAGTAATACCAATTTGCAGTAGTAGTCCAGATCTACTGATAACAACTCCCCTGTTCGCAAATCGGAGCAAGTACTTAGTCTTCTGAGTTCAGGCAAACCCCTAATTGTTGGCTTAGCAAAATTCTTCTGCTCATCTCATAAGTGTAAATTATGGTTTTTTGTCCCTTCCTCTGAAGCATCATGTTCTCATGGTCTAGCGGATATGAGCTAGACAAGCTTGTCTTGTCAACTTGCCGCTGTCTGACAGCCTCTCATGGGATTTATGCAAGAACATCCTAAAATAAGAAACATCCATTTTCAAAGCCTGCTACTCACTACTAACACAATATCTGAACTAACCTGTCACCCTTATTTAGTAGAGTTTTCCTTGTAATGACCCATGAGATAAGGCAATATTTAGGCTTGATTTAATCACTCAAAGTTCTGTTGCACAACACGACATTGATATAACAGCATATTTTTTTAAGATCTCAGAAAACCTCCTCCAAGGAGGTGTGTTAGTAAACATGATGGTTTTTTAATTCCTTCAGACTCTGGAAAAGACAGAGGAAAAACTAGTTTATTGCAATGTCTATGCCTTTAGGTTTTGTTTAGCAAAAGAAAGAATCTACCTTGGAGTTGCCTTTTTTTTTCTTTCTACCTATGGGAAAAGTTTGCAGGTTCCATATTTCATTAAATCATAGAATCTTAGAATGGTAGGGGTTGGAAGGGACCTCTGGAGATCATCGAGTCTAGTCCCTCTGCCCGAGCAGGAACACCCAGGGAAGGCCACACAGCAACAGATCCATGCAGGTCTTGAAAGCCTCTAGAGAAGGAGAACTATTTCTAGTTCTTCCAGTGCTGCAATATCTGTATTTGTGTTGAAGATAAAACACTGTCAAATTTCTCTTATTTCTAATTTACAGAGAATTCGGACTGATATATTTCCTGGAGTTGCATGAAACTGATGTATTTGATAGAATTCAGAAGATATTTTTAAACTGTTAAAGGAAAATACACAAGTATTTCCTGAATTTGTTTCTTCTTATCACATAGTTTACATGAACTGCTCAGCAACGGGAAGCAAAAGCTGAGTTTCAACCAAACCCAGACCAATACAGAGCTTCTGGTGGAAGCCGTGTTGGGATTAAATGATTTCCTTTGGTTTCCATCCAAAACCAAGCTGAACGTGGATTTCTGGGTTGAGTTTCACTTCAAATTTTTTGTTTTATTCAGTTATGAAGAATTAAGTGAAACTTGGGAGGTTCAAACCCTCATTGAATGATCCTGAAAAACGATCTGCAAAACCCTTTGCTATGGAGTCCTATTTCATACCTTTGATCTCTGTGGATGCTGGGAGCAGCACTCATGTCTCTTCCAACCTACCAAAAAACAGGCCAGTGAAGCCACTACATTTTTATGTAAAGACTTCGATATCTAAGAGACAACATCCAATCCCAGTCACCACCATGGGGCCAGCTGGAAAGTAGGAAATCCCAAAGTTCAGCCTTCTCTCAGAGAAGGTCCATGAAAGCCACACAAGTACCACCCGAGAACTCCTTGAGCCTTCCAAGAAATGCAGAGGGAGGTAGACAACCGGAGGTCCTACTAACTTCTTCCTCTAGGAAGAGGAAAACATCTATTTTTCTCAGCTTCCACCTAGTGCTGAAATCACAAGCAGAGCTCTTTGGGCTTCCCATCATGGTCAGTATGGTCCATGAGATCCCAGTTACATAGTGTAGCCATCACTGAACAGCCCACCCCAGATGGTAGGAGCAATAGGGTAATCATTGAGCTGCCCAGCCATACAAGTACGAGGCATTTTGCTCTTGCTTATCTACTCATCTACACCCTGGGGTGTAATTTCATACTGTGCCAGTTTTGTTAGGAGAGATGGTGCGAGAACTTCCTGCCCCACCATTTTGGATCTTTGTAGTTTGGTTTTTGACTAAGGTAGTTTCCATGATCCAAGTTTCAGCCTGACCTGTGCAAGGTGTTACGATAAGATTGGGGAGGGGTTAAATGCATACGTTGAGTAGCTTTTGGGGGAGGAGAAGACTTTGAAGCTACTGTCTCCCCTAAAATACCTTCAGGTTGGACCCTTCTTGTGAGTGTGTGACATGTCTCCCAGTTAAGTCATCTTTATGGGGCACGTATTTCCTGCTCCCTCGTGGTTTTATTTTCCTCTCCCTCTTCAAATACTTCCTGCCTTTGGCTGTCTGTTATTGAATTCCCCGGAGCCTTAATCATCTTGGAATCCCTTCACTTCTATAACTTGATTTTACTATTTAGAAGAAAGTTTGATTTCCCCTCCCCTCCTCCAAGAAAAAAAAAAAAAATAAAAAGGAGAGAAGAAAGGGGGGAAAAATTCACCCACCACCAAAGAAGCACGATCCAAAAAGACAAGATTATTCTCATTCAGCTATTCATAGCATTGGAGCACGTTTCATTTCAGTGTCTGCACAGGCCTTTGTAGCAGCCATCTGATTAAACATTACTTATACTGCATATTATATGCACTAATGAGAAAATGATTCTAAATTGCCCCTAGGGATGGTTATGATTAAACTATTTGCCTTCACTTCCTCTACTAAATTAAAGCAACCAAGAGAGAGAAGACAAAAAAAAAAAAAAAAAAAAGAAAACAAGACTCTATCTGGAAAGCAGTCAGAATAACGGTTTGGTAAAGTTTCTGAATTCCTAGGAAGATTTTTTTCTCCTAAACCTGGCGATTGGCTGTATATTTCATGCTGCAATTTTGCAATTTGAAGCTAAAGCTGTGACAAATACGTGACACGGAGAAGCATTTTGGAGGGCTGAACTGGGCATGATTTTCTTTGTTGTCAACTAGTCCGAAGCCCTGATCAGCTTTAATTGCACATGCCTGAAGCTGCTAAAGCCCTCGCTGCCACCGAGGAGCTCCTCCAAGGCGTCAGATGTCTGTCTCTTAAAAAGAGCATTTCAGAGGCTCCCATACATGGAGCCTCATTCAGACATTTTATTTAAACTCTTAAATCTTTCGAGCTTTGGATGAATAAACAAGTCCCTGAAATGCAATCCATTCTTACTGGTCAGGGTTTGCAAGTGTTTTTCACAGCGAAGAAACAAAATGTCATTGGTGTTTCCTTTGGCCTTTTTAAACAGAGCAGGATTTGGGGAGTGGGGAGCGGCGTGCCGTGAAACGTGCGTGTGCCTGTGTGTGCTCGCTTCAGTGGGAGTTTTATACATGATTGTCCGTGGCTGCTGAATTACATAATGAATTCATTAGATGTGTGCAAACTCCATGGGGCAAGCTGCCAGGTCACACAACTTCTGAAGCGCTGGTTGAAAAAATCTAAACTGACAGTTCTCAAACCAGAGCCCACATCCCTCTGGTGGTCCCCAAGTCTCTGCAACCTGGACACTGTTTCAATCCCACCACCCAACGCATCACATTGGGGTCAGTTTCTGCAGCTGGCTTATGGACTCCTCCTGTCACCCCAGTGATGGGGAACCCACCCTGAGATGACCTGTCTGCCAGCACACCAGAGCACCACAGCTTCTCTGCTACAACGTGAGAAATGGACATCCCTGACACAGAAGCACACTTACACCCAGGCTGTACAAGAGTTTGTCTCACCAAACCCAGCAGATGCTTTGGTGGTTCCTCCAAAGATAAATAGGTGCAGAGTTTAGAGACCCGACAGAACAACCAAAAGCTGCATTGTAGAGTCTTACTATAGAGGTTCTAATGATGTTACATCACAGCTTTCAACAATGTGCCCCATGTTTTGTTCTTTATATATCACAGGGACATGAAAAAAAAAAAATTTGGGAGCTATCTACATGATACCAGATATCACATGGCACTTCAATAACTCAGGATGAGAGGAACCTACTCGTCCTTTCCTGTGGCAATGAAGAAGGGATAACTGAGTAATTCAGATGCACATGTCTGCACCAATGACATCTGAAGATGAGGGGGGGTTGTGGGCAATGCTTAATTTTCCTAGGGTAATGGGAGACAACTCCAGGCCAAAAGTTCTCTGAGATGCCAGGCAAGTTCTTAGCTCAATGCTTGCCTTAACACAGGTTGTTACTGGGAATTATTCACAGTGCTTAATTAGGGGTGGACTACACCAGGGAGCTGAGACTCCGATCTGTGCAAAGACTGTAAGTGTCTAAGTAACTGATTCCCTTGAAGGAAGCCATTTCTGTCCACATACAGTCAGTGTATGACTTTGAAGTTCTTTCAGGAAACACAAGTACTCACAAACAGCCCAAAACACAAGTATTCAACCTACCTACCCAAGGCAGACAGGCTTTTCCCTTTAGAGGCTCTCAAAGGTGCTCACCATTAACTACCCAAAGAAACCTGGATCTTGGTGATACAAACATCTACAATTTTGACATTAGTTAGATACCCAAATACGACAAGATTTGGGCTGCTTGCCAAGAAATGAAGCCAACTGTTGTGCTTGGTTCACAGGGACAAAGTCTAGTTTCATGGATTCGACTGATATGGAGGTATCAGCACCACCAGGTTGCTCCCTGTCTGGCCATGTGTGTTTCTGTGCACGATGCAATTGGATGTATAGGTGGAAGGAGAGAGAGGGAGGAGGCAGATGTTTCTGGACATATATACTACAACCAAGAAGCTGTCCTGGCATTTTGCACAGAAGGATTTTGACTTTGGTGGCAAGAATGCATTTTCAACTGACCCCATGCTCAGACCCAAAGTCAGAGTCTTTGTTTCCCCCCCCCCCCCCCCCGCCCATAACTGGAAGGTTATGTGTTTCTTAGCTACTGGTCAGACTGGTGGTGCCTGCCAAGAAGCTTTCAGGGAATTTCCTCACTATGTAACAAATTTATGAGTCATATGAAAATCTGGGAAATGATTCAACCAGCTGTCTTTCGTTGACTCAAAGATTTTTACAACACCTCAGTGCCTCATCTTTGATTTGAGCCAGCAGAATGGTTTATTGTAACATCAAATGGTCTTATGTTCACTCGAAGGACGCTTCCTACTACTAAGGAGAAAAAAAAAAAAAAAAAAGCTGTAAAACTTTTGAAAACAGCCTGCAGCTAGGTGAATAATGTACAGAGCTACTATATTTATTCACTACGAACTGATGAATGTGGCTGGCCTGCTGTGTGCCTCCGGGATGGCTGTGGAGGTGGCTGCCACTGAGCAGTGGGGCTCAGCTGCTGCAGGCACAGCCTTCGCACGTGGCAGGCTTGCGAAAGCTTTGGTTCAATTTCCAGGCACATTTCAGAGAATCATCAGATTATAGCATAGAATGCTTTGGGTTTAAAGGGACCTTTCAAGGTCATCTAGTCCAACCCCCCGGCAGTGAACAGGGACATCGACAACTAGAGCAGGTTGCTCAGAGCCCCATTCAACCTGATGTTGAATGGTTCCAAGGATGGAGCATCAACCACCTCTCTGGGTAACGTGGGCCAGAGTCTCACCACCCTCCTTGTGAAAGATTTCTTCCTTCTATCTAGTCTAAATCTCCCCCCTTTTACCATCACTCCTTAACCAACCACCAGAGTCCTCACTAAAATGTCTATCCCCATCTTTCTTACAGGCCCCCTTTAAGTACTGACGAGTCACAGTAAGGTCTCCTCAGAGCCTTCTCTTCTCCAGGTTGAACAACCCCTACTCCCTCAGCCTTTCTTCATAGCAGAGGTGTTCCATCCTTCTGATCATTTTTGTGGCCCTTTTCTGGACCCACCCCAACAGGTCCATGTCTTTCTTTTGCTGAGGACTCTAGAGCTGGATGCAGTACTCCAGGTAAAGGGTGAACTGGCTATTTCAAGGAATTTGAGCAGAGCTCATCTGAGCAGCAACTCAGCTAAAACAGAGGAATGTTTTTAGATGTCTTTGCATCATTCAGTTTCAGGCACAGCCTTCAAAACCTTGGATTCAACTGAGCAGATAAGGATTTCATCCAAACAACCACCAAGCAGCCTCTGAAGAAAACTTCATAGGACATGTCTGCCCTGATACAGGGTTTTAGACACCTTGGTCCAGGCAACACATAGCTCCTGCTAACACATAGCTCCTGCTCACAGCTGCAGGGCCCACATCTGGGCAGGAGGGAATCCTGCCCTCTCAGACATACTTTTGAGATAGTCTCTGTCTTATTATCACGGTTTAAGGTCAGGGCAGCCCCCTAGACCTATAACAGACACTCTCTGTTAACCCCCCTCCCTCCCCAAAGGGAAGGAGAAAGGGAATAAGGGAGAGAGACTCATCAATTAGAAAAGGAAACTAGAACAGCTTTAATAAAGATAAAATTAATAATTATAAAAATGGAATATATACAAAACCAGTATCAAACCCAATCCCCCTGATGGTAATTATATCACCATCAAAAGTGATGCTGTGGAGCAGGCACCGGGGGAGTCCCAGACTGGGCCCAGCAGCAGATGGGATCTGTGTTGAGGGGGTGGATTCTGGTACCGGGGTCAGGAATACAGAGAATGGAATCAAAAGCAGAACAGACAGAGGCCTCCTTGGATGCTCCGAGGAAGGAACCAAAAGAGGACCTGAGCCAAGCCAAGCAAAGCTGGCAAAGCAGTCCAAGAGGGGAGAAGAGCCCAGAGACCCTTTGCCTCTTTCAGCTCTGAAATATTCAGCTGAATATGACTTATATGGGATGGAATATCTCACTGGTCAGTTTGGGGTCACCTGTCCTGTCCTCTCCTCCCTGCAGGTGCAGCCTTTCACTTTCTGCACCCCACAATGTGGTACACAAGACCCAGCAGTGGCCTTGGTCTGCACACCAATCCTTGATACTAACTCTAACCATGGGGTGTTATCACTGCTAGGAGCAGACACTGTCTGTGAGAACAGGCTGCTAACTTCAGAAAGTGCAGTTGTTTAGAAGAACTGAGCTGAAAAACAAAATTACTGAGCAGAATTAGTTCTGTTCTCACTCAAACCAGGACACTTATCTCCAAGGAGTGCAATTTGCAGTACATTATTTGCCAAGGAAGTAGAGTCTTAGGTCGCCTCTGTCCCAGCTGGGGGTGTAAAGAAACATTTTCCTTTACATATTTTCCTCCTGTCAACAAATATCTTGCAGTCATGCCTGAAGAAAAGCCAAAGATATATAAAAAAGATCTTCTACGGTAGCCTGTTCAGGTGGCAAGGAGAGATTGCATCCCCTCAAAGAGAAGCAGAAACTGGACCAGGACCTTCCATCACAATGGAAAATGTTCACTGTTCTATCAAGAATATTTTTTCCATCCTGACTTTTGAGCAAGACTATCCAAAGATGCTCTTTGTTGTGCTGGAATCACTGGTACCCATGTGCAGTAATGATGTTCACAGATTGGGCTGGCAAAGGGGCTGTGGGGAGCTTCATCTTACAGGTGTCTTGGGATGGTCCCAAGCACATGGAGCACTGAGAAAACAGCTTCAGCTGGAAGGGAGATGAACTTAGGAGTAGGAAGATACCTAGAGCTGTAGACACTATGCGGAGATCGAATGCCTGCCTCTTGGGTAACACAGCCAGCTCTGGATTCCCCTTCTCTTCTTAAGGGGACTTCCAGTATCAAAAAAAATCCACCTGGAAGTTATTGTGCGTGGGGGATGATCCCTCAAAGCCTCATCTGGCACAAGGACAGTGTACCAGCCAGGGCTGAACATCTAACCAATGGCTAATATGTGCCCCTGTGGTGGGGTACACCATTACAGTCCCAATGGCACCATATGGGAAAGAATTCCTTCTAAATCTTTTCAACCTCCCCTTCCTCCATTTTCCATCATTTTTCTTCTGACAGAGTAAAAGTTGAATAAATGTCACTGGCTTCAGGCCTAGAGTAATATTCTTGTAGGCACTGAAATTGCTTCCTCAGCATGGAAAAGCAGGTCTGTCAGGAGCATGTGAGCCTTGCCAACAGCCTCCTGTGCAGGGGATGGGTGAAAGGAGACCTCTGAATGTCCACCAGGAGCCCATGGGCAAGACCCTTGCCCACAACAAGTGTCACGAGCATTACTAGTGCTCATACCCAGCAAACAGTGTATTTTATAAGACTTAGTGAGGAAAAAAAAAACCCCACGAGCCCTGCATGGAGCTTGGTGTGGCATGGTAATCAGGAGAAGGACACCAATGCACCCTAAGATGCTTACTGAGGACAACGTCACCAGCAACAAGCATTAGCTGGAGGCAAAGTAGGACTGTGGGTCTTCTGCTGCTCACCCAGGCACAGCAGGCAACCTCCTACACCCAGGGCTGTACTCAGCAGACCTCAGCTCTTTATTTATCACTGATATTGCCAATAATCAGGATTAATGGGAACTGACTTTTTGCTCAAGAGTACCAGAATAAGAGTAATAAAATTCTGACAGAGCTACATGGGACCTGAAAATCCAGAGCACAACAAGGGTGTCACCAAACAACTTCAGCCACAGTTTAACCGCTTAGGATGCATATATTTGTATTTGCTAATTTGATATACCTCCAAATACAGAGAAATTGTTCAGATCCTATGGTTTTTGCGAACTACATAGGTGGATAAATCCATTTAATAGATGGCACCAGAGCTAATCAGAGAGTGGGAAGCAGAAGTAGAGCAGAAATGATTCTTCCAGTTATAGTTAAACTGCTGCGAATAAAAGACCAGGAATTTATTATTGCAGAACTAAACCAACACTCTATATTAAATATCCAAGTGAATTTAATTATTAGAACCATATTTCCAGCATGAGCTTCTGTGTCTATGAAAGCAATCAGCCACAGAAAGAATTGCCCACAGTAGCCCCAAATCCTTTGTTTTAGACACTTGATTTCATTGGCAAAATGCTTGTGGCAAGCAGCTCTCGGCATAGCTGAAACCAATGCACCTCTTGCAGCAGTCACCCAGCACTTTGCAGGTGCAATGTGGCTTACAGTTGTTGAAATGCTTTGTGTCAGCATCTGGAGAATCCACTGTACAACATAGGAAAGGCACATATGATACACTTTAAAGAGATAAGACAAGTAAGGGCTCAGAGGAGAGCAGTATTATTTCAATTTATTGAGGGTCACAGCCCATGTTCAGTGAATTTAACCACCCTTCTTTACCCAGGGACTTAGAGCAGCTGTACTCTTAAAATGAGTATTCAGGTAGGCAGTATAAATCCTTGTCAAAATTTTGATCCCCATCACAAATACACATACACCAGCTTGCATGAAACTCTTGTTTCTATCCATTTCCAAAGAATACAAAGCCAGGAACGCTGGAGGATGAGGGAATTGGAAACTTGGGACAAAGACTAAAAAAAATCCTAAATGGTGATATTGTCTCATGACGATTTTCTGGTTGAGAATTCCCCTTTCATCCTTCCATCCTCTTCCCGTTGAGCAGCATGGTGTCTGTCGTTTGTAACAGGCAGAGAGCATAAAGATATCTGACTTCAGGGGATTTGGCAAAGATTCTGGACTTGAACCTAGAAGCAGATACAGAGCACTTGTAACATTCAAAACAGGCTCTCTCTTTCTTGACCTCTGTGATTTTTATTGCTTATCTGGGTATACATAATCATTTTAAGATGTATCCTCTTACTTACAATAAAATAACCATGAATTATTTTTAAAAAGGTAGATAATAAACTTCAGAATAACTCTTAAATGTACCCAAGCAGACAAGGGGGAATGTGAGGTTACTGTCATGAAGGATAGCTTCTGGCAACTGATCTAAGAGAGCTGCTAATGATTTTAATTAGCTTTTGGAAGCACAATCCACCCATTCTGAAGCCAGTGCCTTGCTGGCAGTGATGGTGCTTTGGAAGATCAACAGCATAAAACATTTTCTGTAATGAGACTTCATACAACTCTGCGTGTCACGCAAGGAGCGATTTCTCTCCCGCAGAATTTCCATAAGAAAACTGTAGCTGGAAGGCTTTCCAGCTGTGGACCTCCAGCAGGTAACATGCGTGCTCCCCTGGGCAACTGGGGACTAATGACCAGGCACTGAGACCTGGCACTGTCAGGTGCAAATCTGAAAATCAGCTTTTCCTCCTGGCAAATCATCTCACCTTATTTATTTCATCTCTGTAGGTTATAGGCTTTTTAGAGGGATGTTAATCTCTGTGTGTTTGTACAACGCCTTGTGTGTAGTAAGGACTTAATCACAGACTATAGTAATAGGAACAGTGAAGCAGCAGAAATCTGGGCAAATCTGTCAGTGGTAGATGCTGGTCCCTTGGAGGTGGCTGGGACTAGGTTCTCCACTGGATGACCAAGTCTGTATCACAGTTCAGCAGGGAATAGCAAATCCATTCTAATAAGGAAAGAGCAACAGGAAAAAATAAAACAAGTAGAACTAGATGAAAGAGCTTTACCTGCATTCTCCTTTGGAGTCTTGGTGAACACATCAATGTTTTGCATGTTTGTGCAGTCATACCCGTGTTGGTCAGAGCTGGGAGCAGCCCTGCTGCCATTCAGGGTCTTGTTGGCCTTCAGGGCTGGGGCAGCTCAGCATGTCCTACAGTACTTTCCATTGAGAAACCTTCCCTAAGATCCTGAAAGATGGAAGAGGGTGGGAAATGCATGCATGCAAGAATGACAGGCAGCTGCCCTGCCAGGCAGCCAGTACGGCTTTCTGAAAATCGCTGAGGTACCTCAAGGTGGGTGATGAAAAGCAGAGGGACCCAAAAGCAATAATATCTTTGGAGGCTTTCAGCATGTCCCAGCAGGAGAGTTAGCAAAGCTTGATAGCCAGTGGTACACGGGAACCACACAGCTTTGCCATCCTATGGCATCCTCAACATCTCCATTAGAGTTCAGAGCAAATAAAACCCAGTGAACCAGGAGAAAGACACTTGTAAAGGACTTCAGGAACTGCACGATCTCAGAATGTGCTTCATAATTTGGAGAACTTCAAAACGACCTAACCTAACACCCTTCCAGGTCTGCAGCTACCCATTAATGCATGCATTTTAGGAGGCAAGCTTAAAGGAATGGCTGAGACAGGGAACAGGTGGTCCTTCAACACAGGCAACAGTTTACAGCACGGTAATGCAGGAGAAAAAAATATGCAAGGAATGTGTATTACTGGTGGGAAAGGAGACATTTAGACTGGGAGACATTTAGGCTAAGAGTTTATTAGCTCAAGTATTTGTGTTGAATTTTTGACCAGGTAGGAGGACACTGGACAAAGACAGAGATGTCCCTGTGCTCAACAGGTAAGAGCTGCTGCCCTCCCAGTCTGCGGGGGAATTGGAATATTCCAGAAGAGACGACGAATCAGCAGATGCACAGGTAGAGTCACTGACAGTTTTGAGCCCAGCATGACTTTATACTGATTGATGGAATCATAGATGAGTAGATATTAAATGTGCTGTTAAGTAAAACAAATCATATCAAAGGTAAGAAGAACCGATCAGAGTTTCCACTGAAAATGCAAATGGAAGCTGGGCTTAGTATTTTATACAACTTAGAAGAAGTTTGAGCTACTTTTATACCTTCTATTCTAAATCATTGGGCCCAGAGCACATGTTTAAGTACTTTGCTGAATCAGGGCCATTACGAATAGGAGCCTGGCAATGCTCCCCTGTAAATGAGCTTCCAGGAAATGTACAATTGTTTTTAGAAGGAGTCTAATGAAGACAGATTTGTATGAGATCTCATCTGATGCAGCCAGAAAATCCAAACTCATCAACTAAAAAAAAAAGCATGGGAGTCATTTTTTTAGGGTGTCTGATTATACTTCCAGGAGTGCTGGTGTGTAATGCTTTCAAACTTTCATTGAACTTTACTCTCTCACTCCAGGCGATTATTTTTCCTTGATGTCTGATGTTGAATGATATACGTGCACCTGTGTGATAATGGCTGGTTAGATATATCTTTACTGAACTGGGAAAACCCAGAATGTCACCTCTACACTTAACCATTTTATTTCTTTTATGGCTCTGGTACGGATCCCTTCTCTAAAAGCTACCGGTGGAGCTTACATTTGTCAGGGGAAATGTGGGTGTTTTATCATACCAGCTGTTTAAAGTCTCCTACAACTTTGCAAACTGCTTTAAGAGTCCTTGCTTTTATCACCGCTCAAACTTCCAAGCAGTCACCAGAACAAAGGAAAGAACAGCTGGGAAGTTTTAAAAGCAGCAATGTTTGCCATTTCACTCAGGTTTAAGCACAATAATTAATAAAACTTCCCCTCCTTTTCCACCCCGTCTCAGTGTGCAATCACTTTGTAACACGACTTCTTGATGGCTCCTTCTACTGAGTTTTAGCAGTTATATTCCCCTATTCCAAAATAACAATTATTATTATCATGTCACATCCATCTCAGTGCACAATCACTTCCTAGCAAGACTTTGTGACAACCTTTTCCGCTGAGTTTCAGCAGTTACATTCTTCTATTCCAAAATAACTGTTGTTATTATTTTCATGTCACATCCACATTGCTCTAGCATCTCACTAAGCTCAACCTGCATCTCTCGTCAGCCAGCCAAGAGGCAGTGCGCTCGGGGCAGTTTTTTATTAAGCATAAGAAAATCTTCTGGCATTTCATTCATCTGAAGAAGAAAATCCTGCAGAGAAGTAGCAATACAGCACACGTGGCCAACGGAGGCAAGAAACACCTTGCTTCACTACAGCCACCTAGAAGTTAGGTATCTCACATAGGCAAAACATGCAGCTTCCACCTACAGCCAACTTAAAGAGTCAGGGTTTCCAAAGGGTGATTTGTCTTAGCTGCCTTGGACACCTCTCTTAGAATGGGATGAATCATTCCCTGACCCTCTCCTGCTCTCTCCACCAACTAGAGAAGGATCTCTGTCCTTAGCCAAACTTGCAGGCAGTTGCAGTTAGGTCAGGCAAATCCCATCTGGGCAGCGCGGTGGTCTGTCCAGCCTGGTTTTCCGCCAGGCTTTCCATCAGCAGACGATGACGGATGCTCTGCAAAGATCCAAACCAAAGAGCAGCATCGAGATCTGTAACATACGGGGCTGCACAGTAATAAAGTGTGAAGAAAATTGCTTCCTTCCCCTCTGTGGTGATTAGCATGTGCTCTGAAGTATGAGGGCTGGATTGATGGCCGTTGTAATTTTATCCCAACCGGAGCTGCTGGAGTAGATTTGAGGGGCGGAAATAATGCTGCAGATCCCTAGAAGATGAGGCTGGGTCCTCTGAAAGGACCCAGAGTCTTGAAAAGGTGCTTGTAGAGAAACCAGATTGTGAGATTTTAATGGGAAATAGCACTGGTCATGTTTTCACACAGTACATGCTTGGAGAAATACTGGCAGCAGGTACAGTTCTGAGTGTTTCCCAAAGGCATCTGGGGGGCTTAACTGTGACTAAATACAAATATAGACAGTGAAATAATTGATTTTTTTTTTTTTTTTTTACCTATCTCTGGCAATTATTGCTGTAATTGGTGGCTTTGGCCTTTTTGCTGTGCTCAGGACATCCCTATGGCTGATGTCCTCCATTCCAATGGGACACTCTCCATGCCATGAATTGAGGTCTTCCTCCAACAAATAGCACGTGCAGCTGTGGTTTCAGCAGGCATCTTCCAGGGATGAGTTGCCCTCACTCAGAAATGACCCGGTGAGTTTTCCAAGACGTTCAGCTCCCCAAACCCCAGGCTAAGGCCATCTGTTCCTTATAGAGACCTCCCATATACCACCAAAAGAAGGGATGTCTGAATCTACCTTGAGACTTGAGCCATTCATCAGAGCATCATTTTGCTGTGGCCATACAGACTGGTGTCATTAACAGGCATTATTGTAAGGAAAAGCACTCAAAGCACATTAAATATGACAATTTACCTGTGCTCCCCAGCCAAGACTTTTCCAAGATAGTGGCAGCAACACTTCCGACAGATGGCGTTTACAAATCATTATTAACAAAGCAAAGCACTTTAAAGAGAGTCACCCCAGGGCACCCTGGCCTCTGTTAAAACAGACTTTTCAGAAACATTTATGGACTTAAATAAAACTCTTTTCGGAACGCCAGTGAAATTGCCTCCAGGTTGCACTCTGGCTTTGTTACCAGTCTAGTCCTTAAAATTACTCACCAGGAGAGGGAAAGTTATTTTTTTTCCCCAGATAAAGGGTTCCTGTGTGTGCTGCTCAACTCTGAGAGTCCTGCCAGAATGCAACTGGTCAGATGCGGGTGGCTGAGATTTGATGAAGTGTATGTACCAGATTGCCATTGTTGTTGTTGTTATTGTTATTATTAATGTGTTTTACAGCCTTGACTGAAAGTTTGCATAGGCAAAGTGTGGGAGTTAGAAATGCAATAGCAGAGGGACCAAGGCACAGTGAGATCAAGTGACTTGCCCTGGGACACATGGGGGGTTGTTGGCAGAACTGGGAAATAGCCCAATCTGCATGTAAACCACTGTCCTCTGGAAGCTGTTCTTTATTCTTCTGACATTAAATGCAAAACTCTCATTAATAAGAGTGGGAGAAATGGTTGCAGAAATGCATTTGCTGGTAACTTTCACTCTCTGACTCATATTGTTAACACACCCGGTTCCAGATTCTGGATGGCAGATGGAAATACTCATTGTCCTGATGGATTTATGGCTGTTTGAATCTTTGTGGCAGTACATATTGCCTTCAGAACAACATTTTCTTCACAGCGAGCCAAATCCTGGTGCAGCTGAAGTTATTGAAAGTTTTGCCACTAACTTTAATGGGATCAGTATTTGGATTTGTGTCCTCAGATACCTAATAATCCTCTATTGCAAATCTGGAAAGCAAGAGTTGAATTAAATGGGGTGAGAGTGAGGAAAACGAGAGATAAAACATTTAGCTCTGGTAAGATTTAGGGTCGAGTTTTGCCCCATCTCTGTGTCTCCTTGTTCTGAAGGAGGTAGTCACACAACTATGCAGATGGTATGGGCAGATCAGCATTTGGTCCAGGAAGAAATGTTTTTTTATCTCCAGGCAAGCAGCTGTGACTCCAGCCCATACCACTCCTGACCAAAAGCTGTCACTTGTGTGGCATTTCCCTGGTGTGCTGCATGAATCCAGGTGTTGTTCTCTGCCTGGTTTCCAGCTGATAATTGTCTACGCCATATAAAAATTCTTAAATCCAAGCACAAGATGGACACACTGCTATATATAGCAGGGGACTGAAATGAACAGGGGACTTTGGCCTACAAACAGTCCACACACTTTCTTTCAAAGAAACCTGTAGAATAAGTAAGAGAGAGAAGCAGGGACAACTGACCAAAGAGTTTTAGGCAAGACACACCCAGGTTTGAACACCCTGTGACACAGACCCCACGAGCTGTCAGCAGTCCTTGTTTTTCCTCACCCAAAAGAGTTGCTTGGAAGTCATTGCTTGCTGCAAGCATTTCTGATTGGGTGAATACGAAGCAGCACAGGACATTTCAGATGACTGACTCTTCTGGGGTGATTTGTAGCATATTTGGTATAAAAGCACAATTGCAAAACTCACAACAATCTAAATAGGTACCCTGGTGGTAGACAGGGAGGGGAGGATGCTGTTTTGGTGTGTGCTCATGCTACCATAGAATGGCAGGACCGACGCACAACAAGCAGAGGCTGGAGATGTCCAGCAGGTCCCAGTAGTCTGTGCTCAGTTTTGGTGAGTGGCACCATTTCCAGGCTGAGAAGTGGAAGGATGCACGTGGCAAATTTGACTTTTATGACATCAGTGTTTCTTTTAACTCTTTTGCCAGTGATGGGGGTTTATGTCACAAGATACCACAGCATATGAAGGTGGGTTTTGCAGTCAAAGCAAACCAACAGCAGCTGATAACATATGGCCTCAGCTCCTGGTATTACCTTGGTGATTTTGAGGCTGCTCTGAAACCACCAGGAAAGCTACAGATGCATGGGGTGGGGCAAGGATAGTGCATCACCTCCTGCAAGTCACCTCCATCACCTCCCAGGGAAGAATACTTAAACTAGAAACAATTTCAGAAGCTGAAGCAAATGCCATCCACCAAGTTCACTGAGCATCTTCAGTTTAGCTAGAGTGGAAAAACCTGTTGAGCTCAAGTCTCTTCACAGCTCTGCCTTGAAAGGGGAGACAAAACCCTTCCTCCTGAGCTGCTCTGCTTGACCAGCTCCAGCTGTGAGCTCACAGCCTCTCTCCTCCCTGGTCGGAGTGAGATAGAAATGCGGAAATCAACGCCCGTGGCTGATTATACAAGGCAGGTGCGATGCCAAGAACATCATCACCCACTTCGCTTGCCAAGTACCTGGATGCAGCACGAACAGTCGCGTCTTGCAGATAGCTCCGTCAGCCAGTGAGCACATTCCCCTTGGAGATAGGATGACTGAACATGCAAACTAATGTGTTTGTGAGCCTTTCATGTGTAGAGCTGTAACAGATGTTTAAAGATCATCCTCTGGCACTGGGAAAGTGTCTAGGAGGCCTGGGATAGGAGTTTTCTTGGCACACATTTTTTTCAATGAGCTGAAGGGGGAAAATTCCTGTTAGTGATTATTTTCTGTCTGTGAGCAAAGGGCTTATGATGAGTGTCCCAGCTCATGTATCAAGGAATGCCAAATAGATAAATGCAGCTCTCCTCTTCCCTGTGGGTCCCTATCTTTCAGCAAGCTTTACAAAGATCCATAAAACATCCCTTTTGGTGACACCAGCAATTAAAAACCTGCAGCTGGATGCACCTCACACTTTCCCCGACAGTGCTCCACACAAACACGAATCACAGGTGATGCCCACAAGAATTTCAACCAACAGTAAAAGGGATTTATGCAGAAATAATGTTGAAACTGAGAAAAAGCTGAGTGAAAAGTATTCTGGTGTGAGTGTGTTGTCCAGGGATGACCCCAGACACTAGATACTTTGAATTGCAGTGTTTCGGACCTCATTACATATGGTGGTCAGTCTCTTCAGTAAGACCTCTCCAGCTTGGCGGCTCCCTTCTCCTCAGTAACTAAGACATGGTTATTGCAGACTTGACTTCTGATGTCTTGATGCAAATAAGCTGGCCCTCATGATAACTAGACCCTTTCTAACACCACGTGAGCGTGAAGCTTTGCATCTCCCCATAATTCCCCTGCCAGCAGAGCCCTGGGTTGGGTTGGGTTGGGTTGGGTTTGCAGCAATGGTGAGCATGGACTCAGGCAGCTCAGCATGTGGATGGCCTTTGGGGCACAACTGGAGGATGCATCTCCTGCCTCAGTGCTCCATTCAGTAGGACCTGTCCTCAGAGTTCAACAGGAGACCATGACCCTGTCCTGATGTGTAAGTGAGGGCAGAGCACGTGAGGACCACCATTATGTGACTCTGGTGCCCAGCAATGGCAACAGCAGGTCACTCAAGCTTCAGAAAACATGGCCACTTAGTTGAGCACTGAAACAGTGAACCCCCCAGATTCTGCATGAGGAGCTCACTGCAAATCTGTCCTGATGTTCCTCTGACTCTGTCCTCCATGTGCAGAGTGGGGATGCCCACAACTCCTCTCTTTAATCTTCTCTGTCTTCTTGCATGCTCCCCAGGGTATGGGCTCCTTCCAGCTGTGGGTATATTTGATTTGCAGGCTGCTGAGACTTTAAAGTTCCTATTTGCCATTTCTACTGATTAGTCCAATGCCTGGCATGAGCAATCAGGATCACATCTAACCAAAGTCTGTAGTCCTGATATAAAACCCTGCAGCAACAATTTAAGCTGTTTTACCAAGGACTGCCCATCCCATCAAAAAATAATGCCTGCAGGGCACTGCACAACCTACTGGGCAAATCCTGTTTAATCAGTGATGTTTTTTTTGTAGGGCAGCTAAAACCTCTTTGACTCAGTGGGTTTGGCTTGCTTGCTGCAGAGCTACCTATCTTTAAACAAGAAGGAGCATTTATCATCAGGGTCTGATCTAGAGCCACTGCAAAGCATGAGGAACCTTTGAACTGATTACACAGAGCTGGGAATAGACCCCTACTGACTGCTGCAAGTATTTAGACCTTCTCTTTCATGCTGTTGTTGAGTAGAGACAGAGAAAACACAGACATCGATAAATAAGGCATAAAAGACATTTTTCTAGTATACATTGGAACACCACGGGAAAAATTCACCCATTCCCTCTTCTTCATTTATCAGTGATGTGTTTTGAACACTGGCTTTTGGTAAAGGGATATTCCATTATTAAGTTGTAAGGGGAAACTTAGCATTGAATGGCCATCAAAGTTAAAGGGACTTTTGCCCCAGGTGTCAAAACAAGACAGAGTCCCAGAATAGGATTTTTGCAATGTCTAATAAAAAAATGGAGCCAGTTGCTCTCAGGTTGTATCCATAAAAAAATGATTTCTCTCCCAGTTTTCTAGATTTTCTTTTTAGCAATGGGACTATAACACTGTAAGATTGTTTGCAGCCTCATTGAACGTGAAGTTTAATTCATTAATGTTTATAAAGTGCTTTAAGATCTGCAGCTGGATAAGTGCTAAGTGGTCTTATTGCTGTAATACAGATGAATTTGCTTATCTCTCATGTAAATCAGCTTAAAACATTACCCTGAAATTAACAGCTCTGGGGTTAACAATAGGCTCAACCACACACTAAACTGCAGCACTTATCATATCACAACATTACCCTTATTAATTACACGCCCTGCTGTGGGTTTTGGACCAAAATCAGCTACACTTCAGATACAGGCAGCCGGACAGCGCCGGGAGGAAAGCATTTGTAACTGCACGACACATATGTTAATCATGAAATTAAACAGATGGCCCAGTCACTCATCAGTGAAAGTCCACCAGGGGCTGTAAGAAAGAAGGAGATTTCCTATGTAACATAACAATTTGGACATCAGAAGGTTTCGAGTTACAAGATTTTTCTTTATCCTCCACCTGAAACTTTTAAGGGGTAACGTCAGGGAATTTCATCCGGACTTCAGATACTAATCTAGTTTTATGCTGTTTTAGTGTGTCTGTTGAGAGCTGGCAGCCAACTCCGCTGACTCCACGTAAGCGTACACCGTGCAGCAGATGGACCAGCTCTTTGCAGCCACCGAGATGTGTCTGGAGCTTGCAAAACCCTCATCTCCAGAAATCCTCACATGTGATGAGCTCATAAAAGAGCTAGACGCAGCAGTCACTGCATCATGTGCCTGCAGGACGGGTTTAGGGGATGAAATGGAGGGGAATGGGAGCAAGTATTCACCTGTTGCTCATCCATGCATTTCCAAGTGTCAGATCTAACCTTAAACCTGGTTTCAGGTCATGTAACTGCTCAGCTCACATCAAGCTCACTCTGCCAGTTTTGGTTACTCTAAGCAGCATGAACAAGTAGTACGGATTTCAGTAGTGCTTGGTCTAAAACTCTAAAAAAAGGGGATAATGCGGCCAGTTTAGATTAAAGTCAGTTTATGGCTGATTTCTTCTTCCTTCTTCACTTATAGGCATGAGAGGGATGGTCATCAATATTTTTAAAATGTGTTTCTGGCAGTGGCTAGCAGTTCTAACCCAAGTCAGGGCTCTGATGCGCACACGCACTGTAAAGGGGGCTTGTGCACAGAATTATTTACAATCTAAGAGGACACCAAAGAAAGGCTCGATGAAGGGAAGGAAGGGTTATTATCCTCAGAGCACCTACAGCCAAACCTTCAGTGGTATTTAAATGCCTACTGGTGTTTTCAAAACTTGACATCTAATTCCCTTTGAAAACCTGTTCCAGATTTACAGAAGTGGTCAGCTCTCCCCGCTGGAGATACGTTTTCAAAAGAGCTCAGATCCTAATTAGACAACGGGTGAGTTTTCAGAAGTGCCCAGTGTGGGGCTTTGAGATGTTTTGGAAAAAGGGGAATACGAATCAAAACGCCCACAGAGGGTATGAAAAAAACAGGTTTACACAGTATCAGTTGCAGCTTGAGATTACATGCTTGCACTTGTTTAGACTTAATCAAAAGCCTTTCTATGAAGACATTACTCCTTCTGACTTCAATTAAGCAAGTATCTACCTTTGTCTTTTTCTGCGACACAAGAAAACCATGGATAGCCTTTTCTCCCCATCACATTCATTTTTCTACACAGAAGAGTTTGGCAAGTGAAATCATTTTTCTCTGCCTGTTAAAGAAGGAAAAGGAGGTTTTTAATTTTATTATGTTCTCCTCCCTGGTCCTCTTAATTTTTTTAGGTTTCTTCTGAACCCTGAAGCTTTTCATTTACCTGTGTTCCTTTAAAAATTGCCTGGGTTTTAATGGAAACCTTAGAGTTTCTATTTCAAAAATACCAGTGAGTATGAAAAAAAAATGCTCATTTTACTCCTATTTTCCATGTATGATAAAATGGTTTCACAATGAGCCCAAACTAACAAGCAATTAAGAAAGCAGTTGGAAAATGCAGCAAAAGACATCTGTGTGAACTTTTTTCACACACCCACTAAAGGCACAATGTTGATTTGAATTTTTGCCATTTTTCTTTCAATCAGAATGAAAAATTCCTAGTCTGCTATCGAAACATGAACTTGCTCTTCTTTAGCCAAGAAAGGACAGGAGAAAGAAAAAAAAGTTTTGTCCATTAATAATAACTCAAAAACAGTTGTTGCCAGATCACTGTCTTGTATTGGGCTCTTTGGGTCCTATGTAGGTGCTCCAGCAATTGGCCCAAGGTTTCAGATTGGCATCCTATGGACGATGAAATCCCAGGGAAGAACATTTCATCTTTCGTAAAGGTTGATCTCTGTGGAGCTTTGAGCTTCACTGTGTTTAGAGCTCTGCTAGGTTACAGCAGGGGAATTAGGGGGTGATGCATCCATCACTACATCTAACAGGGCTCCTGGCAATTGCAAGGCATCAGGGCCACATCAGTGTTTGACACCTGGCACCGGGAGCACTCAGGGTGGTGGTACCCTGTGCAGAGCAATGAAAGATGAGCTGAAGATTGGTGACCTGGCCATGCATGATGTACCTTGTACTTGTGGACAGGCACCTGGGAAATACCCTGAAAGCCACATGGAGGTCTCCTTTTGAGTAGGACAAAGCTGTGTGTGTCCATGTCCAAATATCTGTGAGGGGGGGGCTATGAAATCCCACTGCCTGATCAGTTGGGTGTATTAGGATGGACTGCACTTACCTTTTGCTCTGGTTTTGAAGGGAGGGAGGTCAGGGATGTGCAGTCATATTAGTTTCTGATATTCTGAGATTCATAGAAACACAGAAACATAGAATCATAGAATACAAGTTTGGAAGGGACCTCAAGGATCACCTAGTCTAACCTTTTAAGGTAAACTATACATATGTATATATAGAATGATATATAGTTTAAATGAGATGGCCCAGCACCCTGTCAAGCTGACCCTTAAAAGTGTACAGTATAGGGCACTCCACCACTTCCCTGGGGAGATGATTCCAATGTCTAATTTTATTCATGGTTAAAAATTTTCATCTGAAGTGCAATCGGTATCTCCCCAGGAGTAATTTGTACCCATTAATCCTTGTCTTTCCCATGTGACTCCTTGTCAAAAGGGAGTGTCCATCTTCTTGGTAGCCACATTTTATGTACTGGTACATGGTCATAAGGTCTCCCCTAAGCCATCTCTTCTCAAAGCTGAACAAACCTGGTTTTCTCAGCCTTTCTTCATATGGCAGGTCTTCCACTCTGATGATCATCCTTGTGGCCCTTCTCTGGACCCTCTCCAGCCTGTCCACATCTTTTTTGTGCAGTGGGGACCAAAACTGAATGCAGTAGTCAAGGTGTGGTCTGACCAGTGCTGAGTAGAGTTGGGTAATGACTTCTTTATCTCTGATGGTGGTGCCCTTATTAATGCAACCCAGCATCCTGTTGGCTTTCTTTGCCACTGCAGCACACTGTTCACTTATGTTGAACTTGTTGTCAACTAAGACCCTGTAGTGGGTCTGGCTGAGCTGCTTTTCCCCACCCAGCCCTCACGCTGCAGCACTGGGAGCTGGAGGGTGTTGATAACACACCCGTGTTATCACTGCCAGTGCTCACACGGCACCAGAGGCTGGGGGAGAAGATACAGTCAACCTGAGCTGACCAGTGGGCTATTCCATACCATATGACGTCAACTCAACTATAAAGGGAGAGGGCAGGAGGAGGATGGGGGGGGCATTCTGCTTTGTCCTCCAAGTGGCTGCTTCGTGTTCCTGGAGCCCTGCTTCCTGATACATAGATAAGAATAACATCTTATCTATCATAACCCACACCCCTTTGCTTTGCATCTTATTCTCTCCCTGCGTGCCGTGCTGAAGGGGGTTGGGGGGAGTGATAGAAAGGCTTGGTGGGCACCTGGTGCCGTGCCAGGGTCAACCCACCACAGACCCCCAGGTTCAGCTAAACATGTCAGGGGAATGAAGTATCTCTCTGCTCTCTCACCAAGACAGTGGCTCACAGGTCAGGATCACAGGAGTATCATCATAGAAAGCCAGGAGAAAAGCCAGTCAATCAATCGACCACCTTGTAGGTGTGGGAATGCACAGCCACGACCAGTGCAGGCATCCTGCAAACACAGAGCTGGCACTGCCTTATAGCCAGAAGGTCCAATGTTTGTGGGCAGGCATTGCTTTGAGCACCTATCTCCTTTTGGCAATAACATGCTACAGGTGGAGAGCAGAAAGGCTTTCCTAATGCACAAACAGAAATCGGATACTCAGCCTGAATTTTTCACTGGGAGAATTTATGCCATAAGAAATCTCCCCTCTTTAATTATATCAACACCCAGCTGCCAACAGAGAGGGATTAACAACAGGACATGTGCTGAATAAATAACACTACAGTTCCCTCTCCTTCTCCATTTTTTAGCTTGTAACAGGGTTTTCCTGATGTGGTCACATTGCAGAAAGTCAGATAAGATGATCTCCCAAGGTCCATTCAACCCATTTATCCTCCAGTTCTGTGATATGATTCAATTTCCTGGGGATTAATGACCAGGTGGGGTTAATGGTGCTCAGCTGCAAAGTAAGCCACCAGCTCCTTCCAGATGGTCACTGTTTATCCCTGTGTGTCTGTCATGACTGCTGCCCTCTGGGTCTAAAAGCCCTGAAAAAAACATCATTTTTTCCATAACTATCTAGGCACACATTCTCCCCCAGAAAAGGGCTAGAAACAAAGCCCAGAAATAATCACCCAGTGGTGCAGGACAACCACTCCTGCATACAGTACCTTCACATTTTGCCCTGCTAAGCAAGCTGTTAATCAAAAGCCAAAGTTCTGGGCATCTTGAAAATAATTTCTTGTTGATTACAGAGATAGTCAGGCACTGATTATTCCTGGGTATCAAGCGGTCCTTTGTCAGCACAGGGAACTCTACTTGCCATCTCACTATCTGCTGAAGGCAGGGCTTGGCTTTCTCTGCCTGCATATCAGATGCCATGATCTTGTCATCAGCACAGCCTGGTGCCAGGGTGCCAGCAGAGGAGTTTTGAAATGCCTGTGCCTACAGGTCAGGAAGGGAAAGCAGGGGGTTGTTCTGGCACAACTGGGATGTTGGGATGGAGCACATGGACAAAATTCACAGGAAGCAGCAAGGATTTCATAACACAGGGGAAGACAACACACGCCACCAGTCCTCATCAGTCCAACCTGGAGAAAAACTTCACTAGATCCAGCATCAGCCTTTCCTGGAGCAAAAGAAAGTATTTACTGTGCCCAACAGGGTCCAGGGTGCTGCCCACACCCTGGGCATCTATTTGCCTACATTGTTCATGCTCAGCTCCAGCCCTGCAAAGTGAACCTGCCAGTGCTGAAATATTTTCCAGCATCCCATCATCTCCTGCCCTGGGAGCTGCTCCCAGAAGGAGAGAGGAGCTGAGCTCAGAAGGGGTTTTCTTGCAGTAATAGCAGGATAGGGAAATGAAAGCAAAGCCCGTGCCAGCCCCCAGCTAGCCCCAGGCACAGTCTCTGATTTTCCTGAAATCATCAACCCTCTGTCCTGGGAATACTGGCTCAGATGAACCGCCCAGAGGACCTGTTGTGAAAACAGCAGAGAGGGGGCGAATTTCTTATCCTTACTAGGCAAATTATGCACTTAATAAGAAAGACTATTTACCTAGAGGGCTTTAGCCAGTCCAAACCTTGAGATCTGGAGCATCTGGGACATGGAATCCCATCTCCCTGCATCTGGGCAGGGGGCACAGACAGAGACACCCTCCCTACCAGCTACCATGGCTCCTGCAAGGCAGGACAGCTGCAAATAAATGTGCAACTCATAAAACTGAAGGGGCTCTGTAAGCTATTAGGTAATTAAGCAAAGTGATGGCTTGGAGCGCCCGGTTGCTGCTTCCAGCCCATGGCTGTGCTCTCTTTAGAGTCTGATTGGATAAAGGATTTTTATTAACATCATATTTTTGCTTCTAATTTTCCTCTCTTTGCCTTTCATATTGCAGGCCCTGAGCTCCTCTGGTCTTGTGGTGATGTTTATTGGCACTGGCAGGTTGCAACACCCCTGCAGGCTTCCCACAGACAAACCCCAGAGCGCAGACCACGAACCGAAGCAACTTCATACGCTGCCTTCGCTGTGAAATTGCTCAGGCACTTCCCTCCCAGTTTTCCTCTCACCCTCAGCACCTTCCCAGCTGGAGCCTGCCCCCGCACCTCTTCTTTTCCAGCAGAAGAGGCAGCAGGCCCACAAGAGCAGCTGCCTTGCAGGGCATTGGCAAATTCCTCTTTTCACTGCTTCTTGAGGCTGTGGTTTGAGGTAGGAAACAAGCCCCAGTGAGCTGCAGCAGCCGTCACTTCTGTGTAGAGCAGGACAGACTCCAGACAAGGGGAGAGATAGAGGGTGGGTGGCTTCAAAGGAGCTGCAAAAGGCTTGTTCTTCTGCTTTTGGCTCCACCCCAGAGCCACTTCACATTCAAGACCATGTAAGAGAACCCCATTCATCCTGGACACCTGGGAACTTGCACTGTGACCCCTTAAATACACTCTCATCTTCAAAGCAGGTGCACAAGAACATAAAAATGCAATGGTATCTTTTTGGTGCCATGGTGCCCATGTTCAGGCACCTATTGTCTGCTTCAGAGAGCTCCTCAACCTTCCTTTGTGGCAGTGAGCACAAGGGAGTCCCAAGCACCTTTCTGGAAGCTTTCCACAGCCCAGGGATTTATTTAACCTCCTGCAGTTGCTTGTTGTGCCCCATTGAACAATAGACTCCAGTTTGCGAGCAGACTGGGTCGGCTCTACTGGCTTATTCTTCATGATGCTCACAGGCACATCTGTCAGCAACAGCTGGCTGCGAGCCCAGCCTCCCTTTTTTTTAATATCGCTTTGGGGTTTTACTGGTAGTGTCTCTGGACAGTAGGAGGCAAAGAGAGAAGCGGCAAACCCCCAGAGTGCCACCAGTGCATCCAAATAAAAGGCGAATGGGAAAGCGCCTGGTTGACTAGCAGCAGTGCCCGGTTTTGGTGGCCCTCCAGCTGCTTGTTAGGATAGCAGGGGAGTGGCTGGGTCACTTGATGATTTATTTCAGCCCCTTGTCCTGGTTGGAAGGAAGCATAAAAGATGCTTTGTTTCCCCGAACAGGAGATGGGGGAGTGCTTCAGCCTCCAAATCTCCTGCTTGCCAGCCGAGCTTGATACACTCCCCCTATGTGGGATCCATTTGAGTCTGAAGACTTGACAAGAAATGTCATAGCAACACCAGGATGCTCCCCCATCCAGCACAGCAGCGGCAGCTTATTTGTTCAGTGCTCAGCTGCTGTGCACAATCAATGCAACATGTAGCGTGCCAACGGGCTTTAAAGAGGTTGGGGTAATCTCTGGCTGCGTTGAAAAGATGGTCTGTCCACAGGGAGCGCTTTTTGAGACGCGCTCAGCATTGTTTAAGCTTCTAGGCATCTTGCCTGGCTCTTACAAGTCCTCGTCCTTCCCGAGCACTTGTGAAAATTTCAAGCTGAGCCATTTCCACCGTTTTGAGGCTGCTGCTGTATTCAGTGTGAATGCAGCCTTTTTGGGATCCTGTCTTCTTAACAAACTTGATTTGGGACCCAAAAGGTGATGCTGGATCCAGGACAACACATCTACAATTACCTGTTTGGGGCTTTTTTTGTTTGTTTGTTTGTTCTTTGGTTTTTTTAGTCATAAAATCATAGACTGTTGCGGGTTGAAAAGGACCTTGAAAGGTCATCTAGTCCAACCTCCCTGCAGTCATCAGGAACACCTTTAACAACAGCAGGTTGCTCAGAGGGACATCCAACATCACCTGGAATGTTTCCAGGGATGGGGCATTGACCACTTCTCTGGTCAACATGGGCCAGGGTCTCACCACCCTCAGCATGAAAGACATCTTCCTTCTATCTAGTCTAAATCTCCCTTCTTTTAATTTAAAAACATCACCCCTTGTCCTGTCATAACAAGCCCTGCTAAAAAGTTTATCCCCATCTTTGCTATAAGCTCCCTTTAGTACTGTAAGGATGCTATAAGGTCTCCTCAGATCCTTCTCTTCTCCAGACTGAACATCCCCAACTCTCCCAGCCTGGCCTCCCAGCAGAGGGGTTCCAGCCCCCAGATCATTGTTGTGGCCTCCTCTAGACACAATCCAACAGGTCCATATCTCTCTTGTGATGAGGACTCCAGTGCTGGACACACTAGTCCAGAGAAGAGCAGAGGAGCAGAAAGTCACCTCCCTTGACCTGCTGGCCACGCTGCTTTGGATGCAGCCCAGGATATGGTTGGCCTTCTGGGCTGTGAGCACACATTGCCAGTACTACTGAAGTCTCTTCTCTTTATGGCTGCAAATAAAAGCTGAAGAGCACAGAGATGTGATTGATGCCATTGCCAGTTTGCAAGTAGCCTGGAGTGGTAGTTCAGAGGAGCAGCAGCTGCTGCCTTCACCAGTGTCTGCTGTTACCCTGAGGGGAAGCAGACAGGTTCATCTTTGGAAGATGGCTTCTACAGGGCCCTTTTCAGATGTGTGGGGACACTTGAACCTCTCAGAGGAGTCATGTGGTGGGTCAGCCTATGTAGTTATCATAAACTCATTTAAAAGGATTTTGGCCATAAATAGAACATCTGCCAAGAGAAATCAAGTCTTCAGGGGTCTGTTAGAAGACCTGCATGGGTAGCAGACTCTTTTATTTAAAATAAATTAGTCTAAATAACAAATAATTTGAAAGGCACCAGCATTAATGGAAACAGCAGAGATCTGTGTAGCAGGATCCACCTGATTTGGGTTCTGCTTCCAATGTCACTGCTACGGTCTGAAGAGACAAGGGTTGTGGTTCTCCATGACTCCGAATTCTGAAATTACCCCAAGGAAGTAATATGTCATTATTTAAAAACATTTCCACACCATCTTTGCAATCTCTGAACAATGATACTGTGTTCTCTGGTCTGCAAATTACTTGATGAGGGCATTTTCTGCAGTTACTGAGGCTACCCGGTGTTATTACCCATACTTTACAAATGAAAACCCAGGCAGGTCAAAAGGCCCGCACAAGTCATGTACATGAAGAGTTCAAAGTTGAATTTCAGTTTCTGGACTTAGGTGGAAACCAGAAAATAAATAAATACGTATTGAAAGACTCTGTGATATGATCAGATAAATTTTTTAACCCTGGCCGTTCATCCAGTTGTCTCTTCTACACTGAGAATCACTGCTATGAGATGTTTCCCTTTGCTGCTGGAAGAAGCTTTTCTCCAGGCAAAAGACAAAAGACATTCTTCTGTCACATGGAAGCCCCTAAGGTATTCAGCAAGACATAATTCAGTGAGTAAAAAGCTCTGCTCAGAAGTGACTCAGTCCATGCTGGTTAAGCTGATACAGATCTTCAGTGACTTAAATTTGCCATGTAGTGATCATTTGTCTTGAGATGTCATTGGGCACCACGCTCATCTAGGTCAACCTGCAGCTCCAATCCTCATGGATATTCCATCTCTGAGAAGCTCCTACCACCATCTGACTAATGTTGACTCCAGTGAGTTTTAACAACAAAGAAAAAAATCCAACTTTTAAAACCTCACATTATTTTTGCTGTTTCCTGCAGTGTTCGTATGTTCTTAAACTACCAGCTCCTGTAGGCCAAGGATGCTGTGTGGCTGGCTGGAACCTGCTTAGCTCTCTAGAAGCACTGCCATTAACAACTAATAAATGTCAAGATACACTCCATAATCACCGATTGTTGCATCCAGACCCAAAAGCTCCCTGGATTGCTTTACCTTTAAGCAAAACCACCACCTCACTGGATTGACACTTTTTTTTTTAGGGCCAGAAGGCACTATTAGATTTTGCAGCTGAACCTCAAGGGACATATTTCAGGCAGAGAGAATCTAATATCCACAACAGACTTGCTGGAAAACAGCTGAGAGCAGGGCTTGAGCATGGGTACAACAGTCCCAATGTGTTACTTTGAGCTGCCCGTGTTCAGCTGTGAGCTGATCAACATCATAAGGTGATCCTTGTGAAATCCTGGTCACCTGCTGGTCCAATTAAAATATGGACATCTGCAAAATATAAGCCAAGAGACTCCCTGTGTCCTTGCAGCATGCGAGTTGTATTTTATAATGATTCCAAACCAGTTCTAAGTGAAAATAAGCCACCCTGCACAAGAGAGAACGCAGGCAGGGTGCAGAGCTGAAAAAGAACTGGAAAAAATTAACTTCTGGTATATATTTCCTATGGTTCCTTTCAGTTAACTCACTGCAATGCTTAAAATACTTCCTTGCCATATGAATCTGCTGCGGTATATTTAACACATTACCGGTATAAAACGATTCAAGCGCGAGCTTCTTTTATCAGCAGAGTCCAAACTACTTTCCTTCCTTTAAATCAGTGATGGAGCTAAACCAAAACCACAGATCTGATCACTCCCTGAACATTTGGGCAAGTTTGGATCTTCAGTCTAGCATCATGTGCAGTCCTGATTGTGTTAATAGGCCTACACCTAACTCCAAAAGTAATCCAAAATTCTATTTCTAGGAGACATAGGCTTTAAGAAAGTTTGGTTATGACAAAAAACAACTGCCCCTGACCTTTCTCTAAACAAAACAGAGAGGAGAAACTGGAATTTTACCCCTCTTGTGTTTGGACAGTACATTTCATTTTGTTCCAAAATCCTCCTGGCAAACACCATGGTTTGGGGCAGAAGAGTGAAATTTTACAAGGTGAGGAAATTACATATGTCTTTGAGGATTTGTCCTAAAGGGATTTGGGATTTTTTTTTTTTTTTAATTTTTTATTTATTTTGATTAAGGAAATTGTACCACATCTGTTTTTCTGGCGTGTGCAACCCTTCTCTACTAGTTTTGATATCAGCATGGTGAGAACCAATGGATAGAAATGAGCAGCCACAGGACAGTTTTCTCTTTACCTTGGCCTCATTAAGAACAACTAGCTGTCGCTGATGGCCTCTGCTGTCATGTTGCCAGAGTGGTCCTCGCCAGGCTGCCACGTCTCTCCCAGGCTGCTCCCAGGGATGTTGAAGGAACAGGCCCACTCCTAATAGGTGGCTGGATCCGGTCACTCTGTTTTAGAGTCTAACAGTTTAATAACATGAATGTAACTAGACTGTTAGTCTCCAAGGCAAAGAATGACTCCTGGCAATGCTTGTTTTATTAATACAGATGTAGCCACTGAGGTCAATGAGACAAACTGGAGAGACAGAGACACACATTTAAGTACTCTGAGAGATGAAGGCTGCAAGAAGATAAGAGTCTGGTCTATAAATCCTCTGCTTTCTCACTAGATGGGAATAACACAGGCAGCAGCACTTACTGCTGTATCACTAACCCAAAATCTCAGTTCTGAGCAAGATGTTGAGCTTTTCCTCTGAGACCATCTTCAGCCTTCCAGACCCAGTCTGGGTCAGCTTCCCAGACCCTGTCATTAGTTCTTTTTGCCAATGCCATCAATAAGACTCATCTGATGCTCTGGAAACCCCCAGTGGAACAAATCAAACACATGCCATATGGTCTGCCGAAAAAAGACACAGATCCTTTCTGTCTACCATTCTCTGTCGTGGTAATTATTGACAATAATTTTAAGATCCCATCCTCTTTCTTGTTGTGCCCAGTCATGGATGTTTTCCCAGCAGAAAGATCAATGAGGAACTCTAAGACCACCCTGCCCTTTAAGTGCTCTTCAGAGGAAGACATGGTCTGAATGACTCCCTGGCCGAAATGCCCTTGGTCTTCCATTATGTGTCACGTGGGGCAGTACCATAGAGAATACATCACTGCACAGTGAAATCACATTTCTGAGCCTCTTCACAGCTTCCTGGTCTGACCTTCTACACTACAGATGAATGCTATTCCAGACTCTCACCACTCATGGGACCATTGACAAAGTCAGACTGCTTCACCATCAAAACAATGCCTGGAGAAACTATGTATGCCACTTTTAGACTTGCCTCCTTATTCCTTTTCATCTCCCTTGCTCCATATTTTCCCACAAGGCCTTATCTGAGGAAGTTTTGCTTGGGTGCTTTCACCCTGATTCTCCTGAACCACAGCAGGGGAGACAGAGGGAACCTCTACGTATCCAGCGTGGAGTATTACCCTAAATTGCTAATGAAAGCCTGTTTGCACTAATTCATCAAACTCTGAGCTGCTTAAAAAGGACAGGCAGATGAGAGAGTAATATTTTAAACCCCCTTGCACAAGTCCTCAGAATAGCCATTTAAGTATCCCAAGTTTTTTGAGTTTAAGCTCAGAGAAAATTCTTCACATCAGAACTTCTCAATGTGGTTGCAGTGCTGGGAACCATTGTGGGTTTCCAACAGCTTTCACAGAAGCTCTGAAGAGCAGGTTTTTTTCCATAACAGTTTATTTTTGTGCATCTATTTAGCAGAAAGGACACACTCCTACAAGTAACTAACTTGTTGTGCATGGAAAGAATGATTTTGTAGAACTTCTGGCTTCAAGGCTATGGGAGATACATGCACCTACAGCACATTAGGAGAGGCTGCTCAACTGCTTGGTGGTGGATCAGGCTCTCTTTGGATGCTTTGGGCTGGAGACAGACCTCAGATGAGTACCCTGACCCAGTTCCAAAGCTCCTCCTCATGTGCTCTATCTCAGATCTGCATGACGAAGGCACAAACAGGGATAAGACTTAAAAATAACCACGAATATGATAGCATTTCTGTATTTCAGGTTCCCCAGTGTGCTCCTTGGTGGTAAATTCATCTGTGTTGATAAAACACCACCAGCATTCCCAGGACCCATACAAACAGAGGCATCTCAATACATGTAGGTCACCAAGGCATTGCTGCCAATGTTTTTTGGGGTTTTTTTCTTGGTGTTCCTTTTTTTTCACTCCAAGTTTCCCTCTTGTTTTAGACTGCTTTCATCTCCCTCTGTCTCTTGAGCACTGTCTCATTGTGCATCTGTTTTCCCTTTGCATGTTCTCCCTTCCCCCTATGTTTACTTTTGTAAGCAGACTGTTGTTTTTATTCAATTCCCTTTGGTTCTCTTCGGGTTTTTCAGTTCTTCTAATCTTCTCTGCAGCATTCCCATTCTCTCAACTTACCTTCCATCCTGGAGTGCCACTGGGACTGTTTTCAATTAGGTCTGTTTTGTCTTGTTTACTGGACTTTTCTTCTCCTCTGTATAGCTGGCCGCTACCTTTTTTTTTTTTTAATCTTTTTTTTTTTTTTCCCTTTCCCTTGTTGATCAGAAGCCAGGAAGCTACTTCTTCATTGTTGGTTTTATTCATTTACGTATTTTTCTTTCCCCAAGAAACAGAGCAGTTGGCTGTTTAAAAATGTTTACACTCTAATTGTAGCAACTGCCGTGGAAATTACTTTCATGCATAAATTGTAGTAAAGTCCATCTTACTAGCCTCTCTTTTTCTTTTTTACCTCAAAACACCTTATCCAATACAGATCATATCCTACTAGCTACCAAATTTCTTAACTGAAAGACCCACAGAGACTGGTTGCTGAGCACCCAGGTCCTCATCAAGCCCTCTTAAGGACTGACACTGAAAAATGAAGTATCGTTATAAGCCAACAGAAAATAACACAAATTTCCAGTGCAACTTCTTGCTTAGGTCTCCTGCAAGACTTGCCAAAAGCAAACTGCCTCCAAGAACCATTCAGATAGTAGCAACCCTGTGTTTCCTGGCAGGAAAATGATATGAGGGGAGACTTTCCCATGGAATCCGGTTCATATTCAGTGTTACCTTGTCCTGGGTAGTACAACAGGGAAAAGTTAGCATCACAAGAGAAGGCAAATTTCATTATCAAGAAAAAAGCTGAGAGATTGGCATGGGTTTCATCTGTTCATTTCCTTTTTTTTTCTTTTTTTCTTTTTTTTTTTTTTAGAAAAAGGAAACAAAACAAAATTTAGCTTCTGTGCTTGGCAGTCTTCTGTCCCCTCAAAGCTTAAGGGCTCTTTTCAACCTCTGGGCAAAAGAGTGGGGCTGACCAAGATGCATAAGGGTAGCAGAATCAAATTCTGCAGTAATAAAATTTGTGGGGAAAATTATCCACCAGCTCTGAGAATTCCAGCAGTGCTAAAAACCGTGAATGTCTGGCAACACAAGGCTTTCAAGAAATCTGAACGGGTGATGTTGGGTTTGGTTCTTTGAAAGCTTTCCTTCTCACTCCCTTTTGTTTTTTGTTTTTTTTTTTTTTTTTTCATATTTGATTCTTATGAGCAGAAGTGGTTAACTCAGGAGTCTATGAAACAAGAAACTTGGCTTCCACTCCTGGCTCTTGCATTCACTTTCTGCCTAGGTCTTGGAAAAGCCACTTAAAACTAGATCTACAAGCAGACTCGGGTTATTCCAGGCATCAGGCACTCAGGATCTCTGTAAACAGATTAGATGAGTGAGCAGGATTACCCAAAGCCAGAAAGTAGAGTTTAAAATTACCTGTGGCAACCTGTAGAAAATGGGAAGATGGGAAAGACTCAGGGATTCTAGATGCCTGGCCCTGGGTGAAGGAAGACATGGGTGTCTGGGAGTCTTAGCTGGGATTTTCATCTCTGAATGTCTAGATTAGGTGCCTTTGCCCAATTTTATGGAAACCTGCAGGAGGATGCATTGTTCTTTGACAGTGAAAGAAGAAAGGGGGAGTCATCTTCTCAGATATCACCTACACTTGTTTGAGGCAGGAGCTTCAGTCCATGTCTTGATTTTTGGGGTAGATTTTTGAGCATATTCTTGGTGGAGTAGGCAAGCTATCAGGAAACCAGTCCAGTTCAGTCACTAGTCTGTGGGATACAGTGGGACACGCATGGCAACATCAGCGAGTTTCATAACTACCTCTGGTTGGTGCAAAGCCAAGTATAATAACTGTGCTCAAAGAACAACATGCCCTGAAGCAGGTCCTAAAGGAAGGACCATGGAGCAAACAGGCAGTCTGAGAGCTCTGCTTTGCCTCTGATGTGACACAGGGGTCTGAGTATGGTGACAGTTTCAAGGCTGGTGTAATTTCTCTAGTGGACTTAAGGCCCGTGGGGCTTTGCCAGCAGCAATGTGAATGTGCATAGCCCTCAGCCACAGGAATTTGAAGGATCCCTGTAAAATACCATGTTGGAAGTAGCACTTAGGTCCATTTGTAGCTTTAGCTCAGAAACCTGATTCTGTGATCTGTCTGCACCCATGAGTGCTGGATTTCTGCATGAAAGATGTGAATATTCATGTGATTCAGTTGTGTTGAGGCAGTGAGCTGAAGTCGGCCAATTGTGTAGCATGTGTGTGTTTAAATACTTAATTCGCAATATGTTTTGAAAATCTAAAAAAGAACAGCACAGTTTTAATATATAATCCTATCAAATTTTTATGATGCCAAAGCCATAATATAAATCAATATGTTTAGACTTAAGTATGATAAATATACCTTAAAACAAATGATTTGAAAATAATTTCCTTATTCCCTTACCTGCCAATTTTTCAGTACAAAAGCCTTTGTTTCTCCAGCTACTCCTGATAACATCACAGCCACCTGAAACAGCTCTTGGAGCAAACCTCAGAAGCAATCCAAAACTCATGAACCATCTAGACAGGAATGAACAATTAGACTGGGACCTTCTAAAAATGCTGACTAGTACGAATCATTATTGTTTATAACAAGCTAGGGAACAGGGATGTGTGTGTAGTCATGGCTGTGTGACAAATGGGTGCAGCCCCACCAGGCTGGGTGATGAGCAATCAAAATCTTGGGAAAAAGCGCACACAAGTTTCTTTATTCCACTTGATCCCCTGCAATGTGATGTGGGTAGAAAGAATGGAAGAAGCAAGTGTTTTCCAGTGATCAGTAAAGTAATTAAAGGCTTCAGACAAAATAAAATGGTGTTCTACCTCATCAGTGAGGGCTAGACATGGGGCTTCGTGTTTGCTTCACCACTTTCTTAGACATCTAGGTTTTGTTTCTGTGTACAGACTCATTGCTACTTGGCATCCACAAAAAAAAACACCTCCAAAGTCAAACCTGGTTGTGCTTTCATCTACCTGGGGCCTGTTGGGCAGCAGTGGGGATCCAGGAGAAGACACCAGCTGCAGAACTTTCTACTTGTGAGGCAACCTATAACTGCATTTTTGTAGTCCACAACCCAGTCCTGTCACATAATGTCAATGATAGAGTTTCTTCCAGTCATTCTCCTCATACGGTCTTTGATTGCTTGGACCAGAGAGCTTGTTCCTTCTTGTCTGAAAACAACCAGCCCATTGCTAGATTAGAATGACTCCTACTATTCCAGGATGAGAAGCAGATGAGGTCTATGTCCTAAAGCTATGATGGCTTTTTTTTTTGTTGTTTTAAAAACATCCGAAAGGCAGACATTTTGCTCACTGTATATTTTAGCTACTGGCAAATGTTTCTAGCCATGCTAGAGAGCTGATTATATCCCTCCCAAGCTTCCACTTCAGATGAAAAAAAGTCTTAGTAACAGTTGCTAGCAAAAACATTCTGGAATGAATTTGTTGATAGAAGATGACTGCTGTGCTTTCAGAAGGAAAATTAAACTGAAGAACAAGTATATTTAAGCATAATTGCTTTAAAAACAGAACACATGCTACATTATAATCTGTAGTTCATTGGAAAATGGAATAATCCAGAAGGCTGAATCCAGTACAGTGCACTAGAAGAGTTATGTTAATTTGCAATGAGTCCTGCTTTCAGCTTTCTGTCAAACTATGTGTAAAATGCCTCAGCATCACTGGAGAAGAACCCAGCTTGAATTCTAGTAGGTCAATACAGGAAGCTTCAGATACGACTTTCAGGACTGTCATTTTGCAGAGTAAAATAATCTTACTCAAGGATGGTTTTTAAACAAGATCCCATTCCCTCTGCTGTCTGGGTAAACCCAATGTGACTGAGCCACAGGGTCCATCTGTGCTCCAGACTGGCTGCATAATGACCTTGCCTTTGGTGTTATGCAGCATCTTCTTGTTGGGCTGTATTAACCATGACACAGTATTATAATTTTGTAATCATAATTCTTCCCTGGTGAAGGTTTTAGTTTCCGTCTGATACAAGGTCATCTTTGAGTAACTACCAATTTTCTCAAGTTCTGATACTCAAAAGGAGATGATATCAGCACCCGATTTTCATTTTCAAAAGCTTCCCCAGTCTGTACATGAAATAGAGGCGGACCCAGACAAGTCCATTTGTTTAGTGGGCCTGATCCCTGAAGGTCTGAATAATGGCTCAGACATCCATGAGGCTAAATATCATTTCAAACCTCCAAACAATCATCTATTGCATACCTCACAAATTACTTACTTCGGCAAACAAATAAATAAACCGTAGCAAACCACTCAACAGTTTTTTGCTTGCCTTGTCTGCTCTACTTTTTTTTACCCTTTCCTCTTACATTGTAGTCTGCATCATATGCTTCTTGAGGAGAATGAGGCCACCTCACAGGAATGGACATTATATCTACTCTTCTAAACAGTGCTGTTGTAGGTCAAAATGAGCACTTTCTACACAGCAAAACCCGATGGAAGGCATAACAGCAACACTTCACCACACTGCAGTCTTACTGTGTTAGAAAGTTTTGGGGTTTTTTTTTTCAATGCAATGTCAAAAGATAACAACTCATGAGCAACACCAGCCTTCTTGTAGCTCCAAAGGAAGAAAATAATCCATCTCAAGATGCGTTGAGCCTGTTAATGTATAGTAATCTATGTCAAGTTTCTTTGGAGCTTGTAAACCAGGCAAGAATAATAAACAAGGGAAAGCTGAAAGGAGTTCAAAGGAGCCTGGTGTATATCACAGGGATTCAGCTCTGCTGACACCCAGATTTTAGCAGGCCTTCTCATGACAGCCTTACACTAGTCAATTCTCAGTTCAGGAAGGTTTAATCAATTTTCAAAAATTCTTATGGGCCTGATTTTCAAAAGAGTCATGGAATTGTTCTGTCTGGAAGAGACCTTCAAGGTCAAGTCCAAACATTAATCCAGCACAGCCAGGTCACCACTAAACCATGTACCTAAGCACCACATCTACATGCTTTTAAATACCTCCAAGGATTCCAACAACTTTTAACACAACTTGGCACACACCACACTATTTTCTCCCACAAAGAACTACAGAACTGCAACTCCACCCCTCCCCCCATCCATGAAAGCATCCTGAGCAGGTCAGGATCCTCCACCAGCTCTTTCAGGCATGCCTCTCACTGAAGTTGAGATTGCTCACTGGAGAATGGAGGTCCCAAGGCTTTCTTTAGGGACAGTATTTCTGAGTTGGCATTAGATGAGCTATGCTCCTTTGGGACCACAGTGGATGGGGGGCAACTCTGAGCCATACCCTATGGACATGTTTTCTTCACAGCTTTCCCCAGTGTTAGGTGTAGATGGGAGCCACATATTCATATCAGCTGAAACTCCACCAGCATTTCATAAACGTTCAGAGGTGATTCATCCAGGACCCTATGATTTTCATTATGATTAGTAGCCATGTCCTGATTGCCTGCTAAATGATGTTCAAGAAAATGAGGAAATTCAGGAGCTGAAATGCTTAGACATGCATTAACACATTAATTAAACCTTTTCAGTACAAACCTGGGAAACTGTATTGTCTGCATATATTAGCACCATCACATCAGAGTAGTAAGTAAACTGAGGCACATCCATTCAAGAGATTGGATGTGCACCACAATCTCTTTTGCAGTTGATCATTGCCACGTGGCCCTACAAGCTGTAGCAAAGACACATTGCCAGCAGTAAATATCCCAAGAGTAATGAGAATGCTAGTGTCAGATGTCTCTTATGTTCCCTGTGTATAGAACCACTGTCCAGTAAGACTGAGGATTATTTTGATAAGCAGTTGGTCTCAGACAATATTATGTTGTGGGAAAGTTTCTTGGATGTATCAAGTCTTCTCTGCAAGGCTCATTAAACTGCATTTTGCTACATTTACTGCACATGTTCTCTTCCCCTCACATGGATTGACTGTTTGTGCTCATTTCTCAGCTGTGTTTATTGGTAAAGTTTCACAGCCTTAATCACAAATGCATAACAGTCCTAACCAATATAGAGCCTCCACCATTTCTAATAACATATGGTCTGACCACTCAATAGTTTAGATGCCACGGTTCGTTAATTCTCCACAGGAGTAATAAGAATTTTATATTGTTTTGTATTTTAAACCAATTTCTTGTTCCGCAGAGAATGAAAAAGAAAAAAAAAAAGACTTCCTATAATCTGTGCAGCTGTGTGACAAAAAAATCAATGCCATGGGACTTTTGTCTTGGTTAAATAAATGTCACTTTCAACTGATTGAAAGCCTTCAGTGGCTAAATACTGCTTCATCTCTAAGGTCATTCTGATGTGCTTCTTTTCCTCACCCTATTTTGGAGAACAACCAACCTTAGCAAGAAGACACAGGAAAGAAAAAAATGGTAAATTTAATGACAAGTAAATTTAGAGTAAGTTAGTTGCTGCAACACACCAAAAGCCTTAAAAACTCCCATTGCTGGAAATCAGAAACTCAGAACGTTTGAACCTGAACTTCTGAGCCTCATCAGACTCCCAGAGATACGGAAGGAAGATTTCTAATGAAGAGGAGCAAGGTGTTTTTGCCTTAATTCTTTTTGGTTTTAATTCCTAGATAATTTCATAGCTAATATCACACCACAGTATATTAGAATTCTAATTGGGCTCCATCAAGGAATCTGTTGATTTTGTCAAGTTGGAGGAGATATTACACGTCACAACAATTATAGCATAGCCAACAAGTTGTAAGAAGGAGTATTATACCTTCCTTTGAAATATGAACCACCACCTGAGAAACTGAATGGCCAACCTGATCAGCTGGCAGTGGGATTGGTGCAGCCATCAGGCAGGTCGGTCAGTATTTCAGGTCATTTGACTGTCTCATTGTTGACTTCATGCAGTTGCTTCTTGTCCTTCTAGGACACTTCCCACCATAAAGCCAGCAAAATAGTCTCCTTTGCAAATGCTTTCATGTAGGGAAGTTGATTCAGTCACAGATCAAGAGGATGAGATTTTATGTGGGCTGTGGACCATGCTTTCAGGTCAATCCATGAGATATGCAGGACTGCAGCCAACTTATCCTTAAAGAGAGAATACTCTTGTTTAGGTTTTCTAAATTAATTCCTGAAATGTAAGGTACCAATAGAAGCGTGGTGATGGAGAATGACATCTAGTGGCTCCAGTCCACCAGAGTCTTTAATTGACTCCAGTCTGTAGTATTTCTGTGCTAGATTTTGTTTGTTAGAATACCTTCTTGTGCTACCACTGCTTGTAGCAGCAGTGAAAGCTCTACTATTCAAACAAGTTACTTATACCCACCAGAATAGCTGGGCCTGATGAGGGTAAGGTTAGCTGGGAAGGGAGTTGAAAGGTGGCAGCATTCATAACGATGCTCTGACCTTTGTTGCCTTCAGTGTAATTGAATATTTCTTTCAAGGCCTTCTTAGCAATTGTTAGGGACAGGAAATGGTCTGGGCTGTTGACTGTAGATCTCAGAGTTATGGAGGTATGTGATCTTTCACCTTACCAGTTAGTTTTCCTTTTTTTTCCTTAAATTGTGAGAAAAGAGATGGAAAAATTGAATCCTATTTGCTCTTCAGCCTTCTACTGGCATTTCTGATCGGAATGAAAATCACCCAAATGTCAGCAGATCAGAATTGTAAAGAATAAAAGGAAAGTAGGCTAAATTTTTACTTCAAAACCTGTAGTTCAGGACTAATTGATAATTCGGAATAATCCATTCCTCTACCTGGACTATTGTAAAAAACTCTTGGCTGCCAGTCAACTTTATTGACTTAATTTCTCTAAAGTTCCGTTCCACATGTCCAGAAAAAGAGCTGTTTCTGTCCTTGGAGAAGTGTGAATCAGATGAGATGTTTGTGGCTGTGCCTGTGCTGCAGGATTTGAGTGAGTGCCCCAGCCCCATCTGAACACTTTATCTGCATAATTTCCCTCAGCAGAGCAAGAACCAAAATCCTCTAATTTCCCCTCTCATGTCAAGGTTGCACTAGAAAAGGGGAATCTGGGTACCTGGACAAAGGTCATGAGACATAGCATCCAAGCCCTGAGCCCACTGTGCCCCATTTCTCCTACTAAATGAGGTGGATGGGAATACATCTAGGACATGAAGGCCAACAGGCATGGTGTGACCTGGTGTAGCATGATCTTTCAGTCTTCAGAACAGGATGGCTGGATGCAACCCACCTATTGGGCATGGTGCCTGCAAGGTCCTAGTTCCCAAGCCATACAGGGACACTATATGGACATTGTCATTTGTCCCCAACCATGGCATGGCATGGCATGGCATGGCAAGGTGAGTTCCACCAGTGTAATGGCAGAGATGATTACACTCCCAGGTGCCATTTAGGTACCAGGCTGTGGAGTCAGTGGTGGGATACACCCTGAGAGTGAATAAAAAGCAAAGCAAAACACTTTTGTGGCAAATCCTACTTGAGGAAAAGGAATTTTCCAAAAGTGACAAGTTCCTTTTCAGTCCATCATTGAGAAGAGCTCTGCTGGAAATAGGCAGAGAAGACAATTTGCAAAGAATGTGTGCTCAGCACTTGGAAGTTACATGGCTGTGAAATGGATCA
The DNA here is from genome assembly GCA_025345505.1 of Todiramphus chloris collaris. NCBI lineage: Eukaryota > Metazoa > Chordata > Aves > Coraciiformes > Alcedinidae > Todiramphus > Todiramphus chloris. The sequence goes on from JANVCC010000018.1 coordinate 3,836,214, forward strand.
GTTTTGGCCTCCATAAACTGAAACACTGAAGATCACCCTTGAAAACCCTAGCTATGGATGGTAGATAACAAAGCATACCTCTGAACATTCTACAGGTTTTGAATACAAAATGAGGGGCTCAGCTGGTAATAATACACAATCACACGGTAATCTGTAACAGGATAAGAAGGTATTGCACACAGAAAGAGAAAGAAAAAGGGTGACAATTATTATTATTTTGTAATCGTATACTAAGACAAATTAGGAAAGTTAAGGTTAAAGCTCTGGGGAGATAGCTTGATAGTACAAATTCTTACACATATTGATGCAACTCTATGGTTGCATCATTGCATCACGCCAGAACTTGTTGATTTTGGAAATGCTGTTTCTACATATTAGTGTACTTTGATTTGGCTTATGGTTCTTTTTTAACTGGAGTATAGTGAACTGTAGTGTGGAAATGTTACTTTTCTACCCTAGATCACTGATTTATGTCCATAGTTTTTATATGGCTGGCATAATTTTGAATCCCTGTAATATTCGAGCCATCTTCTTGACCAGTGAGAAAAAGTACATAATATGTGTTACTTGTTCACATAAACATTCAAATCTTTAAAAATATCTCTCTGACCTTCTTCAGCTCTGCCTCAATGATTTCCTGTGGCAGGGAATTCCTTAGGGTGATTATATGCTTTAAACAGAAGTATTTCCTTGCATCCATTTTAATTTTGTTGCCTATTAAAATCAACCCAGTAACCCTCTTAAGTTCTTGCTTTATGGGGTTGGATACAGAGAAACTTCCGGATGGGTTTTTTTGTTTTTTTTTTTTTCTACAAACTAGTAATTATTTTGTATTCCAGCATTATTTATATATAAATGTATACACAAAAAAGAAACACACAACAACAGCCCACTTATGTAAACAGGAGAAATCTGAAAGCTTTTCCAGAATCTTTTGTCACTTACATGCCAGGAAGAAAGAAAACTGAAAAGATAACTGCATCCAGTACACACAGGAAATGGAAAATCCAAGATGGCTCTTCCCACTTTTTCTTTTTTTTTTCTTTCTCAGGCTGAAAATATATTTGTCTGGACACCCATTCTTACATTAAGAGAATTGGCCCTCGAGTCCCTCTTGTCCACTCTGGGTTTCTCCTAGACCTTGCCATCATCAACAGTAAGGTTGCTGTTGGAGTAACAGGGTTAGAGATGAGCTACAGCCACCCAGCTCTGCATGGTGACCTCCATCCCTACCTACCAGGAGGAAGTGTGGCTTACCTAGAGCCATCCCCAGTGGGGCAAAAAGGGATGGTGCTGGAGGACTCAGCTTCTGCTACACAGAATCACAGCAATATTCCTGCTTCCATTTATCCCACCATTCCTACTGATGGTTGAAAATTATACACTTCAGGCCATGGTTTTTCATGTCAAGGTGGCCAAACAGGTTAATAAATTTGCTCAAGGTTATTGCAATCTCACTATCAATCACAGACCGAGCTGAAGACCTCCACCTCTCAGTCTGATTTGTAACTCTGGTTACTAATTACCTGCAGGATGAATTTTCCTTCTACAGTTATTGTACCTGTGAGTAGGTGGGTGAGAAAGGGTGGGATGAGTGGGAGATGCGTCAGGAGATGGGTGGGAGGGGACCTGTGGGAAATGAGTCCTGCTTTAGCTTTACTAAAGCTTTTAGCTTTAGTCTAGACTGTAAGGTCTTCTTAAACGAAATACTGGAATCTACTGAGGAAATAGAAATTATGAAACAGGAACTTCCTCACCAAGAGATATAAAATCACATCCCTCCATGGGGCCACTCTGGAAGATCCATGAAGCTGTGCTGGAGAGGACTGGCCCATTGTGCCAAACAGAAACAGTAAACATCTATTTCTATAATTGTAATGTATATAAAATATATAATTAGAATGGGCATTTACATTGCCTGGTTTTCAGTATATCACTTCTACCTCCCAGTTTGTCTTTCTTGAAGAAAAATGTCTATCATCCCAAATCAGGGATCTCAAAAGGCTTAGCAACTGGGAAGTCTTTCTTTGCAGTCACTTCCAAGATAGCCCCAAAGATTTTGTGCTCAAAAAGCAGACCCTTTACTGAAAAAAAATAGAAGTACTCTTAACCTCATTCATTAGCTCAGCCAAACAAGAACCCATCGGTTCTCTGAAGACCTCAGAGCTTCAGGATCAGACTCGTGTCACCCCTTGGGATGGAGAAACTTCCCAAAGGCCACCACACCACACTTGCCATCAGCGTAGATGTGTTTAATCAGGCTCTTGACAGGTAAAGACTGTGAAAAGAGGACAGTTTGTTCTCCCAAGCTGTTCGCTCTCTAAGCCCCCTGTTTATTTTGGAAGTGAATGAATAACATTGTGCTGGGAAAGGAAATTAAAAAAGCAGGCTTGTAATTTACAGTAGAGAAAAGAACAGATTTAGGGGCCCTTTTTTTTTTTTTTTTTTTTTTTTTTTTTCCTTCTTCCCCTGAATCTCCCATCTCCCTCCTCCTTTCCCCTTCTTTTCACTGCTCTGGTTCCAAACATCCAAGCGTGATACAGCTGAAAAAGAGGACCTCAAGCCTTCCTTACTGCTGGCAACAAGTGAGTTACAATTGCCAGTCTCTGTATTCTTGCCAAGAGAACAAACTGCTTTAAGGCAAAAGAAGAAGAAAAAAAAAAAAAGGAAAGAAAAAAAGGAGGTTTATCAAAACCAAATGCCACTGGAAATCCTAACGCTGCAGAGCCCAGTTCAAGATGTACATTGAAACCTATCCCCAGCCATTTAAGGAAAAAGAAGAAAATGGATTCTTTAATAGAATATTTAAAATATAACAATTGCTTTGGAGTGAGGAATTCTACTCTCTCTGGTTCTTATAAAAGCTCTTTTTTTTTTTTTTTTCCCTTCGTCTCTAAGTAAACTCCCAGCAGTTTTCTTTGAAAGTGGATCCTAGTCAGGCACCTCTTTTCCAAAGCGCTCAACATTGTTCTAATAAGATGTGATAGGTGGTTTGGAGTAGGAGCTGGTCCAAGCAGTGGAGGTATCGCTTTATTGTGTGTTTGTTTTTCTTTTAAAATTCAGTGATCTGGCTACTCTTCATTTTCACTTCAATACTTCTTATTATTTTGTTTCTAACCTGTCCACTGGATCCAAATCAGATCCAGCCTCCTTCTCCCTTCCAAGCATTCACTGCAGAATGGAAAAGGGCTTTTATTTTTAGAGTAGTCAGTTTTGAAGGCCAGAGGGAATGAACTATTTAGACCATCTAGTTTGATTGTGGGATACCACAGACCATAGAATTTCATGCAGTTACTTGTGCGTTTTGTGCAGGAGCTGGACAACACTTCCTGGGAAACCAACCAAGCATCAAGTCCTTCAGGAGCCATCAGCCTTGGGTGTATAGACCTAATGGAGACCCCTACAAGTTCTGCCAAATTTTTGCCTAGAGCACTTGCAAGTCCCAGTTCAAGACATTCAAGCTTGTAAGAACTTTAGAGGATACTTTAGCATTGTCCCAGTCTGTACCTCCAGGCCATGGTTAGGGCTGTGGCTCCTAAGTTTCATCTGAGCAAATAGCTGAGCTGGCCTGCTAACTTAAGCATCCACAATCAGATGCCATCTAAGAGGCAAGTGGCATTGGCTCACAGTGACACAGCAGCCATCAGCAAATGCTACCTTTGAGCTGAGACCAGAGTCTGCAGACAAACCAACTGACAGAAATACACCAAAATAGCAGGCAGAGGGAGAAACTGCACAGTCAGGCTCTCATTTCAGATGAGAGATGGGGAAGTTCCTGGTGCTTGTCTACATAAAATCCTTTCCCACCTTGCTGCTGCCCATAGGGAGATGTATGCAACTGCAGTCCAGCCTCAGACAAGACACAGTGCTGTTCACCATGAGGCCAAAGCCCAGACCTGACATTGCTCAGCACCATACTTGAGAAGAGGCACCTAAAAGTGTCAAAGCAGCCAAGAGTAACTTCCTAAGCTGGCTGTGAACTGAGAAGCCATCACCCATATTGCATACGAGAGCTGAGGGCAGCAAGCTGAACCTGCTGAGCAAATCTCAGTGGGCTTCCTAACTTCAGCTGCAGGCATATAGATTTAACAGAGTTCACTGCAAGTGATCTATGGTGAAAGATCAGGGTGAGATCAGACCATCTCCACCATGCAGACCCAGTTTAAATCACTCCCTAGTTGCCCCATGGAGAAACTAGGCAGCATCACTATCAGATGTGTTTGACAGATCCTGAATGACATCTTTAAATCTCTTCCAAAGCTTTTCTATTTACCCCATGTCTTCCTTGAAGTTCACCAGACCTGCAATGCAGCAACAGTCCAACTAATGCAAATCCAGACACAAGGCCATCTCCTCCACGTTATTTTCCTCCTTATTATTGCTGGGAAATATCTCTGATGGATGCAATCATGTTGTTTTCCCGGGATATTTCAAATGATGTCCACTATCCATGTGACCTCTTTAATGTGTGAACGTACTTGTTCTTTGATTATCCTGCTGAGGTTAATTAAGTACCAAATCACCTGTTCCAAGTCTCTTTGATTGATGATTAAGCCTTATCTATGCCAGCTTCAGCAGACAAGTTTGCCTCCCCAAGCTTCAACCCAACAAAGCTATTGCACTGGTTTCCTCCACCACCCAACCACGTGGCTGTGATGAAGAGAATGCAGTTTAGACCCGGAGGGGAGAGTGCCAGAGGAAATAAGAGGTTCTGGATGCAGTCCTGGGGCCTTGTAGCTTGACAAGTTTTGTTTCCTTCAGTAACGTGCCTCTGTAATTGCTACCCTGATATTTATACTTTCACTTATTAAACCTGTGTCATATAATAAAACTTGGTGTAAATTAAAGGCAGAGTCAAAGTGTTTTCATCTGTTCTCTGCTTCGTGTCAGCCTCAGGATGTTGCATTATGGAGCCTCAACTTGTTCGCCAGGCCTCCTGCTCCATTATGTCAAAAGACAAACTGGTGATATACTCCCTTGTTATTAACTGTTAATCTCTGATTTTTAATTTTTTTTTCTTTTTTTTTTTTTTCCTTTTTTTAACACACAACACTCTGAAATTGGAATTGGAGCTGCAGCACATTAGCAGCTGTTAACACATCTCTGTTAGTCTGTCCACTTGCCGTGGAGCACAGATTCCTTCTGCTTCGCAGCTGAGCAGCCAAGCTCTGTTTCAAATGAAAGCACAGCTCAGCTTCAAAGTGTGCATCCAGAGCAAAGCTTCCTCAGCATCAAAGGTGTGGACAGGCCCTTTCCAAGATGCACATCAGTCTCGACAGTCAGGTCCCAGTGAGGTTTTCCTAGGAACTAATCAGGATTTGCATGAAAGCAAGAAATCAAGCAAAAAGCTTGCTAGGATTTAGATGCTGGATTTGAACTCCACCACTGTCTGTTGACAAAGCACAGATTTCCACCCCCAGGTCCTGACTGCTGCTTTTCCCCAGATTTGTGGAGATAGGTGATGAGCATAAACATTGCCCATGTTTGTGGGTGCCCTTTTCTGTTTTTTTTCTTGCACCTGAAGACCAAGACATGGCTGACATGAAGGTGATGCAGAAGGGTAGCTGGCTTGGGTGGCACCTTGGGACAGTGGCTGTCTTGTCAGCTTCTCACAAGTGTAGAGGCAGCGTGTACTTTCAGGAAGCAGTACAGGGAAAGGAATTGTTGGTATTTGAGTGTTCCTGTATCGTCACTAAAATCTCTACAATATTTAGACAGGGTTACAACAGCAGAATTGCCAGAAATTTCTCTAAAAGTTGGATGAAGTGGTCAGGTACCAGTAGAGAACTCAGAGGACCATGGAAGTAAATATTAGGACATACTTGGTGATATCTGTCAATTAAGATTTTTTATATGCTCAAACTATATGCTTAGCCTGCATCTACATTCAGATCTGAGCTCTTATCCACCTATGAGAGTCCTTACTCCATGCTGCAATAGCTCCCCACCCAGGTTGTGAAACCCTTGAGCCAAAGCTCTGCAGGGTAAGTTGACCTTCTTGCTTTCACTTTAAAGAGGAGGTACAATACAGTTGAGAGGAGCTTGGGAACTGTTACTAATTTCTTGTCTGCTGGCCCTTAGCTGATATCAAGGTCCAGGAGTGATGGTGAGAGAAAAGGAGGCGGTCTTCTCTCCATTTTGACCTGTTCCCAGGGTCCAGCTTTAGGGGATATTGACACCAAGACTTAGAATTACAGGGAAGGAGAGTGAGGATTTCTCCCTTACCATTCTCCCTATGTCATGTCTCTGAGCTCTGTTCCAGCAAGACAGCTGATACAAGAAGCCAAAACTGCAGGGAGGTACCCACCATAATATTTGGGTCTGAGCTGGGCAGCTGGGACCTGTGCCTCACTGCAGAGTAAAGATCAGTAAATTCATCGATAGCTTACTAACTTCATAGTGACATTTAATGCATGAAGAAGCTGTGCCCATTGTGCATCATCTCTGAAGAGGCAGCAATCCATACCTGAGAAGTGGCAGCTTTTTCCGTTGTTGTAGTTGCTTATCAAGTGAATATCTGAATCGATCCTCAGAATGACTACAGCTGTCTGAAGGACAATGTAGTTCTTATCTTTCTTCAGTTGTCATTTGGCAGTTTATATAAGGGGCTCGTGATCATTTTCTCCTCCTTTCATATTTTCAGAGACATAACAGGACAGTGTAGTCTGCAAAGGTATGGAAAAGAGTCCAGGCTGTGAAATCCAAGTGAATAAACTGGATGTGTGAATTTCACCCAGGGAACAAGCACCTAAAATGTGAGAAGTTTTTCAACACAAATCCAACAAAGTCTCTTCATAAAGAGACACCTAAGCTCTATGTATGCCATTTTTCATTATTTACTTTGAGAATAAAACCACCTATATAACTCAGAAAAGGCACATCACCTGAGATATCTTGGTTACCATCACGAGGTAAGACTGGGTGGTATTAAGCAATGATGGAAGAGGGAATAGGGGAATAATCATCAATATCAGCAGCACTGTTCACAGCCTTAGTCCCAGTGATCTGCAAGTCCTTCTTGCTGCCTTACCACCTCATGGTGCAGAGGTCAGACACAGTGCCAAAACAGAGTGAGGTTGTCCCTAAGGCAGACAGAATATAGAGGTGAGAATCCTGCCTTTCACATACACGTTATGAAAAACAGTAGGATGTTTTTTGTAAGCTAGACCAACACCTGGTGTTTTGCTAAGTTCTGTTTATGGTACATTGGAAAAATATTTTGAAATAGGTGTTGTAGGACTTTAGCCAATCACCCTAGGAGATGGGTGATCACTGACCAATCACCCTGTGGGGCTAGGATATATAAACCGGGGTTATAAATTAATAAAGTTGCTTCTTTTGCCTTCTCTTACTGAATTTATGTGTTGCT
>JANVCC010000018.1:3843592-3871303 GCA_025345505.1 Todiramphus chloris collaris
GTTCAAAGAATGGATTGCAGTGAAGGAATCTCATTCAGCAAGTGTCTGTAATAAGACTACAGCATTGCAAACGGCTGATGTTAGAAGTGATACATATGTGTAAATCAGTGTTTCAGTGATGCCACTAACAGTGGGACATTTGATTCTGACCTGAAAAGCCACAGAGCAGCAATGTGATCACGGGATCACATGTTCATTCAGTTACAATCTCCTATAAAGTATGCATACACTAGGCAGGGTGAATTATTCTTTTCCATCCCTGCAAACATAGCCTCGGATCTGAGGTGCAAGGGGTTGTCTTCTTTGCTGAAGCATTACTTTCAATGAGGATCCTATTGAATAAATTATATCCTTAGTTTCTGTCTACCTTAAAGCCACTGAATGAGATATTCAGAGATATGTGTCCAACTCATTAAAGTCTGGTGGATTTGATTAGAAACAACTGAAGGGAAAACAAATAATTTCATTGACTGCACAGGGAGTGAGAGGCAGCCGACTCAGTCTTAAATACGCTTGTTCTGCAAGCCTAGGAGGACTGAAAGCCTATGTCTCTGGATGCATACAGGGGTAAGCTTGCAGGCTAAGAAAATGCCATTTCCTATCAGCTTTTCAGTGTAAGAACCACAGCATGGAACAGAAATAGCGACCTCTGAATCAGCAGAAAGAATGCAATTGTAGCTTCAAATGAATCTGAGCAAGGGGGTGCTGTGAATCCAGGATGCAGGGTATGAAGGAAGAAACAGATTATAAAAGAATTTACATGAAAGCCAGTTAAATGGACATTACCACAGCATCAGAGCTCTGCATCTTCCAGTGTCCTGATTCCAGCCAGTAATGAGGAATGCGTGGTTTTAAATTCATGAAAGAAAATTCAGCAGGTACTCCTGTAATCCCTGCACAGCAGAAGTGTGGTGTTTCCAGATGATAGAGCTTAATAATACCTACAAGAACAAAGGAGACAAAACTGAGCAAAATGCAGCAATTAGAGACACTTAGCAAAGCAGCAGGGAAGTTTAGGGGTTTGGCTTGTTTTTTGTATTATTTTTTTTATTTTTTTCTGTTCCTTTTGGTGCATTATTCTTCAACTATAAAAAAATAATAGGGAAATTCCTTCTCTCAGGGAATTTTTATGGAGAAATCTGAATGTGGTCTTGAAAGAAACTCCAAGTTTCCAAAAAAACCAAAAAGAAATTATGGAGAAACCTGAGAAGTTCCAGTGCAGTAAATCAACAGGAGTTCATGATCTTCACCCAAGGGTATAGAAGGAAATGAAGTGTGAAATAGCAGAGACCTGAGTTTATGCAATAAGGGACCATTCCAAGAGCCACTGAAATCAATGGAAAGACTCTCCATACTTCTCTGAAACCTGGATCAGACTTTCCCAAACAAATTTAGGAAAGCAACAAGTACTCACAGGAAGGTGTACATCACCATTTCAGGTCAGATGTGGGAAGCACAGTGGGGTGAGGAAAGATGTATCAAGTTGGATCTACCAGATCAGGAGCAACCCAGATCATACGGGACTATGAGGAAAACTTTCTGTAATTACAGAGCTTCATCTTGGCCTGTGCAATAGAGCTCTGCAGGAGTTGGCCCATAACATTGGGACTGACTTGTGACACTGTGAGCACCAAGCCAAATTCTGCTACCTACACAACATGGTGAATGCTCTCAGGATCTGGCCCATCTCAGTGGCACCACTGTGTTTGCATGACTACAGGCTCTTGCAGCTCAGCTTAGCTCCTGGCTTGTTAGATATAGTACATCTGAAAGCTGCTCTTTCTTCCCTGAAATCACTGCTGGCAATCATTTGTCACAGCTAAGGACAACATCTCCCGCTGCTTGGCGATAGGGCTTCTGCACAGACGATGCCTTATGGACAACTTCAAGTTTCCAAACCAGCATGAGTGCGGAGCACAGGCCAGGCTTCCCTTTTCAGACACCGAGAAGCAAACACTCCCAGCTGCCAACAATTTTACTTTATTGTCATTTAAGTTGGCTCCTTCTGCACAAGTCGCTGGCGGTCTCACAGTAGCAGGAGTTGAGTAATAATAGTATTTCCAGTATACTCACCTCCAAGCAATGCTTTAGAGGAGAGACTGCTGGGAGAACAGGATGAGGATGGTTTGTATTGGCTGTTCCTTCTCAGTTTCTCATCAGACTGTGATTCAAACTAGCATCAAACTACAAGCTCCATCACTCACATCCCCCCTGCAGATTTTCCATGTTGGCTCCTCAGCAAGTGGGATGAGGCTACCATCCATCAGTTCTCAGAGGTGCTGAGAGGGTCCTCTCATCTTGGAAATTCTGAAACAAAGTAATCCACCAGCTTTTCAACAGTGCCATGTCTTTACTACACAGGGTTTGGGAAGTGATATGTTTTTCCCTGAGAAGATTGCTCCAGGAAGTTTGCAAAACCTAGAGTCATGAGGCTTCACTCAACTAAATACAGAACATTCCTTCTTCCTGAAGCTTTCCTCATACTCAGAGAAATGCAAATCAAATCAAGAAACATATCTAGATGCAAGATAATGTCACAGAGCTCCAAAATCACCCCCACTGCAATCAATGTACTGTCTAAACCAGACTGTAAATATAGTCCTTGAGTGCAGAGATCCAATGTTCTTCTCCATTTACTTCTTTGAGCATGAGAAGAGGTCCTCCCCAGCCTCCATCCTCTTCCATATAATTGGCCTCTGCTTTTCCAAAACACTTTTGTTTCTAACTTAGAGACAAAGTCACATTGTTGTGGAGCAGGAACACCTCTGCTTTGTTGGTCATCTGGGGCAGTAGAAGCTGGAGAATGTGGTGTTTAAGAGTCCTTTGAAAGCAAATCCCCACTCATGGTGCTTACCTTGGCCTTGCTTGCTGAGATTCAAGGGAGCACCATGGCATGTTATCAATCCTGGCAAGAAGATTCACCAACCAGCTCCATCTGCAATGAGGTGCAACAGAACAGGAAGGGACTGGCCAAGTAAACACATGCAAGAAATAAAGCCATGGGGAAAGGGGAGCAAGGGCAGAAGGTGATCGTGTTACTGTATTGCTCACCAAAGGAAATAAAGACTAATGATACTGTCCCACCTGGAAGTAGTGGGTGGTGTATGGTTTGTCAGGGGATGTCTGACTAGGCTTTAATGATCACAACCTGTTGAAGAGAAATGGGAGAGAAGGATGGACTTACCATTATTGCCTCATTTTTTTTTATTTTGTGGCTGAAAACAGTTTTATGAGACAGTGCAATGAAAGATCAGCTATTGTCTTTGTTAGTTTGGTGATAGTTTTCTACCTCACAACAAAAAAAAGATAATGAAATTTTACACCACTAGACACAGTCTTAGAGTTTCCAGGATTTTTTTGACAAAATTGGTGGGCTTCTGTGATGGGAGAGAACAAGAGACTTCATGAAGTCCACTGGGAATTAGGATGACTTATCTGTTTTCCACACAACCTGCTCTTTTCCCAGCAGTGCCACAGCCAGTGACATCTTGGGAACCCCGTTCTTGCACAGGAATTCACAAAACAGTTAGGTGCTCACATGCCTTTATATGAAGTAAATGATCAACCAGGCAGGAATAGGGGGCATGTAGCCGAGTTGTGGAGGGGAGCCTACCAGTCAGTACAAAATGGTGAAAGATGGAATGATGTGAAATCATGTGTCCAAAGACTGGGACACCAACAATTACATACCTCTGTGAAGCTGTGATTCATAGGCTGAATTCTCCAGTTGTGTCCTTGTCTGTACTTGGGTTTAGGAGACTTCATCCCAAATGTGTCCTGATTCTCTTCCCAGAAGCTCTGTCTGGGAGGTTGGAGGATTGTGTACATCTTTGCAGTGTAATTCTGAACCTGCAGAAATATGGCACCTGCCTTACTCCTTGGATCATAATGGAGAGTGGGGTGCAGTATACAATTGTCAGTCTGATACTTCCCACCTGGGAAGTGGGATACCTGGATTCATCCACCACCTCAGTCTTTACATCTTCAAACCCACACATCTTGCCTCCCAGAACAAAGTCCTGACCAACAGGTTACCATCTACACCATGCAACAGAGATAGGACAGAGGTGGCGAGAGGGAGAGATCTGTCCTCCATGCTTCCCTATGACAGACAGATGAAGAATTCATGCATTAGCTCTTCTTGCACTAAATAGCTATTCAAATTCATCCAGACTTTCCAGGTGGGACATCCCCCAGATAGACCCACCAAGATCAAATACATATAGTCTGCTTTTTTGTCAGGACAGCCCCTGGATAGACCCACCAAGAAGATTTCCCCTAAGCCAAGGTCTTTGGGATTACAGGGTCTGTAGCTGTAGGGCAGGGAGTGATGCCAAAACTTCCAGACAGTCTCTTCTGGAGCCAAGAGCCTCGAAGAGTAGATATAATCTGGGCTCAGCTCCCAGGTCCACAGCAGGGAGCTTGGAAGCTCAGAGATGCCCTGCTAGAGCCAGAGCTCTCCAAGCATGCTGGTTCCCTGCTGCAAGCCTGCAACTCAGAGCCTGGACCAGGGGAACAGTCTCTAAGGGTGGGGAAAACAAACCCAAATGCAAGTTGTCCTGTTCAGGACCTAGTGGGACCAGTGCATGAATTAGAAGGCGATATGCCAGCAGTAACAGATGACAGTAGTAACAGGGCTCTTCTTCTGGTCTCTTCTTGTAATGCTGCAACAAGGAACATCTCTGTGTCAAAAGAGCCTGTTTCTTTTCAGGGCCATCCTGCTTTGGGACTCCTGCAAACAAAAGATTATTAGAAATTCAAAATGCTTTTTGGTTTATACCAAGCATAGTGGGAAATCAAATGTAAAAGATAAATAAATGCATAATGGAATTGAAAAAGAGGAAAGAAGAAAAAATAAAAATTCCCTAAAATTTTGAAACATTACCTTTTGCCAGCACTGTATTGCTCTAGGCACAGATGGAAGGAATTGACTAATTTGAACAAAATGTTTGGGTTTTTTTTTTTACCTTTTTTTCCTGTATATTTCTACATGAACTGATATAGTACTCCAAAGACAGAAATGTGGACTATGTTCCTCACCGGTACATGTGAGTGCAGTTCCAGTGACTTCTGGCAGGATTTTCCCCAAAGCAAATTATTCAAGAACGAGTGCAAAACCCATCAGTTAAATTATTCACAACTACAGTCCCTGCTTTATTAGACTGTTTAAAAAAAAAAAAAAAAAAAAAGGTAGAAAGACTAATTTATTTTAACTAATCACAAATTCAAATCGCTTTGCTGGAAAATGATATGCAAACAGCTCTAGTCAGCTTTAATAAGGTTTGGGAGGAAAGCCAGGCATTGATTTGGCCTCTTGGAGCTCTGATATCATGCTGGCTGCTGTGCAGTGGTTATAGGACTCAGAGATGCAGCATGCTGGTTCTTTTCAGAAGCGGAGGAGACAGATGCCTTTTGGACTAACACCCCCTGAACTCTGACACACGGCACACACGCACACACAGAGGGGTGTTTATTCACTTGTCCCCAGCTCTGTTGTTAAGTGGACACGTTCACACCCTCCCTGCTTGTTTTATGAAGTCTGACATGTTGTTGTGCACATGTGGAGCTTGGCATGTTGCAGAAAGTGGCTTTTCAGATGGGGTGAGTCCTTCCCGATGAGCTCTATGTGAATTTGGTAGCTTGTCCATTCCCTCATTAAGGAGGGATTAGTAATAGTGACTGATGCAAGTTGCGACCGAGCAGGCAGTACAGGCCACCCTTGGTGTTTTTCTGTTTAGAAGTTTTTCCTTCCCATCCTTTGACAGGTCTTGACTGCAGTGAAAAATTACATCTTTAATTGAAATGCAGGCTCCACTAGCAGGAAAAAAAAATTACAAAAAAAGAAGAGATCTTATGGGACAAACACAATACTAGGAGACAGGAGATATTAGTTTAGGTTCTGGCTCTCCTTCAGCCTGCCTGTATGATCCCTAACAATTCATCTGATACCTCCGTGCTTCTGTTCTCCTGCTAAATGAGAAAAACAAATTGCAGACTTCCTTCCTCTCTTGAATTCATTTAGCCTGGAAGACTCTTTGGGGCAGCCAGTGGCTCCTATTACACGTAGATACAGGGCCTTCCCCAACAGGTTGCAAACTCAGAGAAGATTCCTAAGTGCTACTGTAATAATGAGTCATTTATCCCCAAACTCCCCAAACAGGTTATTGGAACTAATAAATAAGGGCAAGACTGACCTTTACTGAAAGCCGAACTTTTTGAAGCTTTAAAAATCAGAACATGCCAGGACAAGAATGTCAATTCAGCTCCCTGCAGAAAGAAAGATAGACAATTATCTCCACTTTAGAGATCGAAAACTGAATAGGAAGAATAAGTGATAGCTTCCCAGTTCTCAATTCCCTGTGGAGTGTCTGGGAATTAAACATGAATCTCTGTTACAGAGCTCTAACTAACTGGTTTCTTCTTTGTTTTTCAAAATTAAAAAAAAAACACCAAACATTTTCCCCAAATTCCCAGTAAAGTCAGAAGGAGAGAATGGAGTGTTTTTTTCCAGTCCTTCATTTATTTTTTTTGTTGAGAAATATTTATAAATTCTAAATTCTGTAAATCTCAGGTCATTTTTGTTTAAGAAAAAAGCTTATGTATCCACCACAGGGTTACTTTCTCCTATTACTAAATAAGATTGCAGTTAAAAGAAATGCAGTTTAAAATCTCTTACCTCATAGTAAAATATGTGTATGCTCACTGCATGTGTATACGTATACTGATATATATATTCTCTAACTTTGAACTGCAAATATTTATCAAACACATTAAATATTGTAAACGAGTACAGCTCCAGCACTTTTTCCAAAGACATGAATAACCCTTACAGAATAATATACATGAATCTTGCCTGTATGTTTAGATTTCTCCTGTATATTAATTTCCTGAATAGGGCATCATCTCTGTCAGAGTCACAAAGCATCTTTTACACTCCTAGGTTCCACCATGCACATTACTATAATGTGGTCAGGAACTATGAATTTTTTAGGTACCATTCAGGGGGCATTTTATATGCATATTTCATGAGAGGAGGGGGTGGGAATAATATTCTTGGCAGACACTTGCCAGGATATGGATGGGATTCAGGAGAAGATGGCTTTTCATATAAGTAGTCAACTCCACTCAATTTAAACCATGGCTCTTGGGAAGCATTTAAAACACAGAGCTTAAATGGAGCTGCACTGTAAGCAGTACAGAGCAAACTGGCCAGAGTGTGTGTCTATGTATATATATATATTTATATATAGCCAGATGCTCAAGGTCAAACGCACAGAGCTAGCCATTTGGGGACTGAAACTATGAAGCAGTTTGCTGAGACAACTCGCTGTTCAGATCTGCTTACCCCTGAGAGGCTCCTTGATACTATAAGTTGTCCTTGGGGTAACCTACAGGAACTAAGTCACTGCTGTTGCCCCAGTGACAAGGCACATCTGAGGAGCTCAGGCAGCACATGCAGAGAAAATAATAGTGCAAGTTGCTTGGGGATTAAAGTGTAAAGCAAGTTATCCTTGTACAGCTGCTCAGAACCCATCACACTGAGATATCTTCTTTCTCAAAGAGCTACAAAGCTCTGGTCCTTACAAATGGTGCACACACAGCTACGAGCACAGGTGTAAGTGCAACAGTCCATCTGTGTCCAGAGTCAATGTCCCATGAGCAAAACTGTAGGGAATAATACCTTCATCGAGTAGTCTCCGTGCTCAGTAATAGCAGTTAGGAGTACCTGGTGCATGGCATCAGGCAGTCAGGGCTTGGGGATGACAAAAAGGGCACCAAATGAGAAAGAGAACTTGTCTTCTTAAGGTAATCAGTGGAAATCAGAGAGATGGAGAGGCACACACAATTACATCACAAGAATGGAGGGAATGACTTCTCAGGACGTTGTAAGGCACAGGGATCCTCATAATCAGATCCTCCTGATCTCCATCAGGGTCCTGTCCAGACAACTTCCTATTCTGCCCCAGGCACTTGGCTCCTGGCCTGCCCATGAGAAGTCTCATCCTTGCTTTTTAGACCATTTACTACGCAGTCAAAAGATTGAAAGCAATGAAAAAGCTTGGCAGTCTGAGTACATTACTAAAAGATTTTGGAAATACCTAATTGGCTGATGGTTCCAAAGCCTGTATTCATCCCACCTAACTTTAGGCACACAGTGGACCCACAAAAATAAGTAGCATAATTGCCTTCAGCTCCACTATAATCAGAGTAAAGAGGCAAGCAGTAACAGAGATGATATAGCTCTTAACTGAACCGGAGGTTTTCTCTCTCTTCATTAACTATAGTGGAGTATTTCTGTCTTTCTGTGATCATTGCTGATTTCAGCCTTCTTGGACTTCCCCAGTCCTGCCAGGAAGTACACCTTGTATGCTCTGGGCTATTTCTCTTGAGATTTTTCTCTCTCAAACCCTTGGATTTATTTTCACCTTTTCTCCAGTCATCACCTTTACTTCATTAATGGTATGGATCTAACCCAGCCCTTTCCTAACTTTGTTTGGACAAATCCAGTCTAACTGCTCTTATAAAATTCAAGTGTAATTTTTGTGTTGGACAGTAATGGTTTATCAGATCTACTTTGTCTGCTTGATTTCCCAGGAAGAACTGAGGATTTAAAACTCTCTGTTAGTAAAAGGCCAAATAAACTACAGGTCATCCACATATTCTTACTTTTGGGGGCAGTTTTTCACAAATTCACTCTCTAAAGATGGTGAAAGCAAGTTCATGAGCAGAGAACAGCTAAGTGTACCATTAAAATGGGCTGCTAATATTAGTCCCGTACCACTTCAGCTTGCTGGTGAGCACTCCCTCTGGGAGCAGTCAGAAACCAGAAAGCATCTGCCTTGGGACCAGTCAGTCATGCCTGCGTCCAATACTGGCACCAGTCCTGCTGAGAAAGGGGGCTTGTCTTTGATAATTTCATGATGTCACCATTAGAAGAGTGGGAAGCAATATTTCCATGAGTAATAATATACCATGAAGGGCAATCAGTGCTCAAGAACAACATCCTTGATCGTTGGCTAGCCAAGCAACCTAAAGAGCTCTCCTCCTCATTACGTAAGGAAACAAGTTATTGATTTGCACATTGTTAGAGAGGGCAGTTCTTAATCACAATTAGGCCACTGTGAAAAGTCAAAGCATTCAAATGATGTGAGGGCTTTCACCGTTGCCATCTGGTGTCCATATGTTCAATGACAACTCGAGCAGACTGCTTTAATTTTTTCTGCAGTTTTTTTTTCTCTGAAGACTCAATATCATTTACCCCTTTAAAAATGTCAGTTCTGTGTTTTTGGATATGCAGCCCCGTATTGTCTTTCAGAAGGCTAAGTTAAAACACAGCACCATATTTTGATGCACTATAAAATAAGAAAACCTCTCTTTATGAAAAATAAGATGACAATCACCATTGTATTGTGAGATATTCCCACAAACTCACGTGTTTCAATCTGTACATAGGTTGCTTCATAATCTGAGTTTCTCTAGTAAATTTTGAATAAGAGTAGCTAAAAAATACTTCTAGCTGATTGCTGATTTAGGGCACTGAATGCATCCTTCAGATATTTCCAGATGTCATTCAAATATTTCTAGCTGAAAGGTTTAGTATTTATGTTCATCTTGGGTTTGGTTAAGAACATTTTTTAAAAACCCTAACTAAAGTTTCCTCCTAAAATGAGTTAAAAGTGGTTGGTTTTCAGCAGTGAAGATCGGTGCTTATTCCCTCTTATTAAGGAAAAGGAGCTGTATGAGTAAAAGAGTAAAGAAGGCTCAAGTGTAAATGGGCTTCTGTTGACCTGGAGTATATTTACTCTAAAAATTAGATGTAGTTTTAAAATTTTCAGATTGCCAAGGTCTAAAAACATCTTACAATGAGAATGGTAACAAATAACTTTGTGATTTTAAGGGGAAGGATAATTGTTTTGTGAAAGGGTTGAGACTTTTCCTGACAGAAAGGACAGGATTCTTTAAACCCTGCAACACAGGTGGTGGCTGCCTCCTTTTGTAGGCCATGGGAATGGAGGGACTCCTTCAGGGCACTGGTCCTCTCAGCCTAAGGTAATGTCTAAAACAGGCTTCAGAAATCACTTCTAGATATACTGGTTTCTTTCCACTGTCTATAAAATAAGTCTAGTGTGACTAGGTTAGATGGGCAGAGCTACACCACAGGAGTTCGATGGTATGAAGCCCATCAGGGAAATACCTTAATTTCTTTCTATCAGACAAAACAACTCTTTACCCGTACCCAAAGACTGACAAAACCCACATTTTGTCTGAGATGTGGAGTACAAAGTAGAACTGAAGATGACATCACGTATTACAGGAGAAAATTCATCTTAGCTTATCTGAAAATCACTGGAATACATCAAATACATCACTTCTTCTTAGGGCCTTTCTGCCCTGAGTTTCTGCAGCTTCCAAATGCCTCCTCAGGTGTCCTACAGTGCATATACCCCAGGTCCCTTGCTTGCAATGTTAGCCAGCTTTTCCTCAGCAGCACATCACTCAGTGAATCCAGTAGGAAGCAGGAAAACAAACATCATTTTTTTTGAATCACATCCCATTGAGGATCTTCTATTGCCTCTATGAGCTACACAAGCAAAGCTGAGACAAGTTCATTGAAAGGACAAGAAAATAGAAATTATTAATTTATGCCAACCTAAAAGCCCCGGCAATTTAAAATGGGATGAGATTATGGACACACGTTTTCAGTGGAAGTGTTTTTAGTGATCCAGAGACTTAATTAACAATAAAGGGTAGAACCCTAAAACATATCAGACCCCATCTGAATGGGCAAAATATTAAAAACTTGCCACGTTCACCATCAGTTCCTGAGAAAGTAAGAGGGGGAAGTATCAGGAATGTGAGAGCTTAGAGCCACTGAACTAGTCCTAAAACTCAGTTCCTCCAGCTGGACTCCTGGCAGAGTCTGTTTAGAGAGTAATGTTACATGACGTCTCTCTAGTACATCTCTAGCTCTTCATATTGATGGACTTCATGACATGACAACCCTCTTTCCCTGACCCTGAAAAAAAGAGATAGTACTTAACATAACTATACAGATATTTATATCTATGGTGATGCCAGCTTGGCTTAGGTGATGGCTTCACAGCTCTTCAGCCACTGACAGATCATGTGCTTTACCACAAGAGGCCACTTACAGCACCCTATTGACATGGTAGAGTGTTTTTTAATATAAATTGGAAGTGTCACCTATTTCATGAGGCCTCAGCCTTGCAAATACTGAAAAAACAAAGCTGAAAATGCCTTGTTCTCCTGAAATCTCGAAGTATATAACATTATGCTCTACTCCAGCCTGGATAAGCAAATTGCATTCCTGATCACTTCATGTGAAGCCCAAGAAACCAATGGAAATAGAAGAACCTGCTCCTGTATTATCATAATGAATTACATTTGTTAAGCCTGCTTTAGCAAATTATTTGATTTGATATGGTTTAGGACAACAAAATTTTCCACTTTCTTTTGTCATTTTACCTCAATACTGCTGCATCCAAAAGATCCAGAGAGCAGAAGAGTTAAAATGAAGGACAGTGGAACTTGCTTCTCCTCTGGCTTACCATCCCCTGCAAAACCAAGAGCCATTCTGCATGGCAGCGTCCCCTCTCCCACCCCCAGTCTGAAATACTATGAATAAGGACCACAGTTCTCTGTTCACTCAGGAATGCCAGATATGAAACCACAATCAAGCTTCAATCTCTTCAGCACAGCAAGCTCCACATGCCAATCTACATGTTTGTTGAAAAAAAATGATTCTGCTGGAATAAGTTTCTATTATAAGCTCTCACTGTATACATTTTTTGGAGTTAGTGTATAATTCCTGCACCAGAACCCAATATCTTTTCTGTTTTACAACTGCACATAAATACAACTGCCTTCCATCTAAAAAAAATAAATATTCACAATGTCCGTTCAGTTTGCCTTCTCGCAGCATCTCTTTCCCTCTGCCCAAATATAATCGCACTTTCTATACCCCGATCACTCGTGGGGGGGAGAGCCAAACAAATCTCACATTCATAAGCTCAGATGACAGCCACCCTGAGCCATAGGAATAGCACAGAATTTATTGGAGCCGTTAGCGCAGTACAAAGCAACCGGAGTAAACAGCGACTTCCAAAAGAGGCAAAGTTATTTGGAGTGGCTCCAGCATGCAAATGGCAGAGACATTGATAGCTGCAGCAATTATTGCTTCCTTTCCCCACACCCTTTTCCTTTTTGCACTTTGGCCAAATGAGTTTCTCTGCAGATGCTGGAGGCACTGGAATCTGCTGAAAATGATGGTGATTTCTATGACCGCCCTTAGGATTTTCAGTACAGGAATGACAAAATTTCTAACTTACCCATCACCATAAATTCACGGTGGGAATATTGTTTGTCCCAATAATACGTTCACTGGGCCTTGGTTTCTTCTTGGAATTGGTAAAGCAGGTTATCTGACCAAGTGATTTGTGAGCTAATCCTTGTCTGTGTGAAGCAAACAGAAAAAAAGCCGATTTGTCTGGAATTATTTTTTAATTTTTTTTTAAATAACTGAGCTCCCACAAATATGAGCTGAGCCCAGAAAGATGACTCCAAGGTTAAAGCACAAAATTGGAAAATAAGATAATTATAACTGTTGGTAGTATTGTTACTGCCCTTAGCAGCCTCACACCCAAACCAGAAAGCTGTTAGAACAAAGAATTGTGCGAAGACTGAACAGAAAAACAGTCCTTGCCCCAAATAATGCATGATCTTATGCAAGAGACAGATTAACAGGGAAAGTACAGGGACACAGTGAGTAGTTGGTAGCCTGAACAAAGCGAAATGAGAAGAACTCCAGTGTCACTTTCTTTTTCCATCTGTCTGGGGTTTTTTCACACTCGCGGACCTTTGGGTCAGGGTGTCTCTTTCTGTGCATTTATACAGCTCCAAGCACCATCTCTGTTCTGATGGAAAATTTGGGGAAGCTTTCAGCAAGTTTCTAAGTGAAAGGTATGCAAATGGATACGACAGTCAGCCTGGCCTTGTTTGTGATCTTTATTCTAGTGTTAAATTCATATGTACATGGGATTGTGCCATATGTTTCCAGTCAGCCCTCGGATATGGGATTTTATGCTGAGAGGAGCAGGAGGCTGCAACAGTAAGGGGTGCTGCAGCTGATCCTTTTGGCTTACCTGCTGCAACTGTTAGGTTTCTTTTGTGCTAAGAGAGGAGAAAGGCTGGCCTAGTGTGACAAGCTGAAAAATTTATTGGTTTGGTGCTTTGGACACAGATCTGAGCGTGAACCACTGGGATGAGCACTGAATCAAGACCTGACTGATACTGTTTTAAGTTTCTATCTCTTGTTGATATCTTTGAGGAGATTTGGCAATGCACATGCACATTCCCATGGTGTTTTGCCCCAGCTGCACTCCACAGTCTTGCAGCAACTGAGAAAGCCCTAACCCAAGACCTGTCGCACAGTTAAATCCTTGCAAAAATTCCTGGGTCAGACACAATTGCTTCACGGATCAAAGAACCTACATGCATTTATTATCCCCTTTGTAACACATTATTAATTGACAATCTAAAAATCACCCACAGAACCGCAAAATGTTGTGCACAACAGCAATGTAGATATCTCATTCCTAAGATTGTCATAGAAAGTATATGGCACCACAAAATCCTGTAACACAGTGGCTTAATGCAACCTTAACTCATGGAGTATTTTAATGGAGCACATTGGACATAATTATCAACTCCACAGCAGGCTTCAATGTCAGCTGTGGTCTTGCAGCAAAGATTTATAAAGACCAGCCTGTCGACTTGTTCCAGGCTAAAGGCCAATGTTGTGTAACCCAGTACCTAAAGGGGTGACACAGTTGATGGAGGCAGAACAGAAGATTTCTGCATCAAAAGGGTCATCAGCACCTGAGCCGCTGTGAGGCACTCAGCTCATTTTATACTTTTTTCCCAGATTGAAATTTTATATGGTTTATCTGTCAGCAGGAGATATTTCAACAGCAAAATCAAACTGAACTTTCCTGAAGAGGTTGTCTCAGAATGCAGATCAGCTCACCATCAACCACTGGTTTTATTCTCATTTTAAAACTGGTTTTAAACATAATATGTCAGGATTTGTGACTTCAAGGATTTTCTTTCAACATAGGAAGCTGGTGCCAATAATTCTCAAAGCTATTTATCAACTAGATAAAAAACAGAAGTTGGACTATGTAATATCATTTGGAGATGTTGCCATCAGCATGTTGGCAGTCTTCTGGCAACATCCTCATGGGCTGCAGCAACAGTTGACAGCAAGTTCCACAAAGGATTGTCACCTAAGAAGGAGAAAGTCTGGCAGTGACTGGTGACTAACTTCAGATGAGACATGCCTTTCAAGCATCTATTTTATCCCTCAGAACTGTAATTGGAACTTGGATCAGATGCCAACATACACATTGTGAAGCTACAAAGTCAGATGAAACAAATTCCAGGCTCAGGGTAAGGTTGACTTGTTGCTTGCTGTGAGTAATCCTGAGGGCCTCTGGAGGTTGAGAAGTATCAGTCATGACAATATGGTCTCATACATGCAACCATGACATCCTCAGATGGGTGCATGAACCTTGGCATCCTAAGTACACTCAGCAGACCCATGTCCTCAGTGGCACACCCAACCCTGCCCTTTTCACATCCCTGATTACTTGCCCCATATATCTCCCCGAGGTAGTCCCTTTCTCCACTCTCAATAGCTTTTGTCAGTCTCAAGCCATTCCTATCTTCCTCTCAGGGCTCTTGGTAGTCTCCTGCAATCCTCTCCCAGTCTCCTGGAAGTCCTCTCAGTTTTGTTCCTAGATGTCCTGTTTCCCTTGATTCCTAAATCTTCTCAACAAAGGAGGCTCAGAATTTCCTCTCCTAGCTCCTTTTTTTCCTTTTTTACAACATTTTTCCTCCTAAAAGATCCATTCCTCCCCTTTCTTCATGTCAGAGCCCCACTGGATCTCACACTCAGTGTTTTTCCATATCTAAGATTCTTGAACTAATCTGTTCTTCATCTTTCCATTCAGTCTCAGATTATGTTCTCTTTTCAGTTTAATATGTTAGTCTCTTTGCCAAGCCTGAAATTCACACAAACAAAACAGCAAATCCCCTCTCTCTATCCACTTCTTCTCCCTTCTCCCACCCACAGCTTTACTCTCAGAAATATTAGAACTAGTCTTGCTAAATCTTAAAAAAGAGATTCCAAAATTTGTCTCCCAAGAGCTGAAGTGTGACAGTATTATAAGCACCAGAAAGGAAGGTCATGAAGGTCATAAAGGTCAGTCAGTCACCTTACAAGTAGTGGTATGTGACCTAATGAATTATGTAAGGGGTAGTGGTTTTAAACTAAAGGAGAGTTGATTTAAACTAGATATAAAGGAGACATTTTTTATAATGAAGGTGGTGAGACACTGTCCCAGCTTGCCCAGAGAGGTGGTCAATGCCCCATCGCTGGAAGCATTTCAGGTCAGGTTGGATGGGGCTCTGAGCAACCTGCTCTAGTTGAAGATGCAGGGGGTTTGGAGTAGAAGACATTTGAAGATCCTTTCCAACCCAAACTACTCTATGATTCTATAATGCATCCATAAGCATTGCAAATGCACGCACATACACACAGCCTGATGTTACTAAACAGTCTTAGGAAAGATGGCTGAAAACAACCTGACTGGCTTTAGATCTGCAGGTGTTCAGGCATGGTTTTAAAGCCACCTTTTACATACTTGCAAGAGAAATTGTTTTAATCAAACCAGCACTGCAAAAAATAAACACGTCCTTTAACTGATAAAAGGTGCCTGTGCAGTTTGTAGAAGTCACCAGAACCTTGAATCCATTTGAAATTCTGCCTTTGTTGTGTTTCCCCTTCAGCAAAGTAGTTGCTGAGTTAATGGGCAAGATCATAGTCAGTCTAGGTTAGCATGGTGGAACGTATGAGAGGCTACTTGATCAACAGTAGGCAGCTCTTCAAATTGTATCTCAGGCAAGATTTCCACTGAAAATTACATTTTCCATATTCATAATCCCCCTGTGCTGTCACTCCATTCACAAGTATTAAATTCTTCCTGCATATTAAAATAAATATTTTTGCCTTCACAAACAGCAATATTTTTAGTGTAACTATGTGCTGGTTTTATTGCCTAGCTCCTGTCACTTACACCCATATACCTTAGAATCCATTAAAATCTGAAAAATATCTCAATTTATACCCATTTCAAGGGAAAACTAGTGCAAAGCAGGAGTAGAAAGGATGAGCAGCACATGTTTCCAGGTTCAATTTACACTGGACTGTTGTTAAGAAACTTTGTTCTGTTGACAACAGCCATTACCCCTTCCTTTCTTATTTCCAAAAGCCCATGACTCCCAATAATAAATTACACCCAACCACAAATGTCTGGGTTTAGTGCAGGAATAACCAAGCAAGGTTCTGAATATCCTTTATATCAGAAGATCATTTATGTTGAGCTGTTCTTCATGATTTCCAAAGCCAAGAGATAAAGTAGAACAAGTATGTTCCCATCTCTCAGCTTCAATGTGTATTTACAGACAAGCTCTCATGAAACAATAAAATTCCTTAGCCAAAAATTCCCTTAGGTTAATTCCATGGGAAGAAAAAAAAGATAAAGAAAGAAAAAATATAAAATCTTTATGAGATTTCAGGCTCCAGCAGCCTATTGTGCTGACCACTGTCAAGCAGTAGTGTAGGTTGGAAGGGAACCTTGCTGAAAGGGTTTGTCGCAGACCAAAATGCAACTTGTTGTCCAGCCTGTCAAGTTCCTAATGATTAGCATCCCTACCTTCCACTATACCAGTCACTTTCTCTAGTTTACTGTTATCCATGATCTTGCTGAGGTGCTCTCTGTCCCATCTTCAAAGTTGTTAATAAGATGTTCAACAGTATCAGCCCCACAATTGACCCCTAAAGAAAACTATTAGCAACTGGTCACCCACTGCACTTCCTGCTGACAGCCATTGTTCCGTGATCCCAGTGGTCCTGTCAGTTTTCTACCTACGTTATAGTCCATCCATCCAGTTCACATCTCTCTGAATTTACAGTCATCTCATCATAGCATCACTGCTTCCTTTTGTTCCCTGTCTCTGCCCACCTGTCATCTCTTCTTCTGTATTTAGATAAGCTTTCTGCAGAAGGCTCTGTCTTTCTGTTCCATCTTTTTACAGTGCTTAGCACGGTGGTACACGAGCATGAAATTGCAGCTTCTGAGAACAACAGCAACAACAAAAAAACATTTGCTGAGTTTGGGTTCTTTTGTATTGCTTTAGGAAAAATTGTTGAGTTTGGGCTTTTTTTTTTTTGTATTGCTTTAGGAGAACTGGAAAATGGAGCTTTGAGATAATAGAAAGCAGAGCAGCAACAGTTGGTTCAGCTCATATCCAGACTTCTGAAGCATTCAAAGTTATCAGATACTCACCTTGCCTGTTGTAAAGATGCTTGGCATCCTAGGAAGTCAGGAGCTGGCTTTAAATGACTTGAGAAGTCTTTACCTCTAGAATTTTCTGTTATGATTCCATATGTGCATCTGAGAAACATTAACACATATCTTCATACCTGTCAATCTCAAGGTCTGACACTGAGTTGTACCAGAAGAAAGTTTGTTCGTGAACTTTTTTTCAGTCCAGTGAGGGGAAATTCCTGAAAGGCTGAGTAGTTCCTTGCTCAGTTGCTGGCAGCTCACAGTAGGCAAGTAACAGCTTTGGGTAGTATTGAAGGAAAAAGCCATCCCAGGAGTCCTTTGGCCAGATCAGACGGTGCTCATCTGATGCTCCAGGTCCAACATGCTATTTGGGACAACATCCTTTGCTTAGCAAACCCAAAGTTCGAAGTCTATGACCTTTCCCTATCATTCTGTTATAGGGAAAGCCTGAATCCATTTACCTCCAGCTAAACTAGTGGCACTAAGGGTACATATGCATAACCTAAATACTGACAGGGCATACTGTCTGACCCTGAGATTAACTGGCACGCTCTGGTCATACCCATATTATTAAATTCTCTTGCCTACAAAACAAAGTGGTTACATCATCTTGCCTATAGAAAATGGATCACAGATACTGTTGTCATGAGTCAAGAGAAGTAAAAAGGCATAAATCTTATTTTTTGACATGGTATATATGTATGTACATACTATATAGGTATAAAACCACCAAAATCAAGAGTGAAGGCTTTGAATGCACTCAGCATTGATGATGATGATGCTGACTTCAGCAGGGGCCATTAACTTAATGCTGAGCAAAATGCCTCAAATAAAACAGTTCAATACAACTATTTTGGGAGAAAATGCAGGCATAGGACTCAGGCACTTTGAAAGCCTATTCTAGGCTTCATCTCTCTTCCTGAGTAAAGGAAAAAATCAGATCACTATTTGATGATACTACTTTTCTACTTAGCAAGCAGTATTAGGATAAAAATCTACTAAAACATATAAAGAACAAGAAAAGCAGAAAGCACCGTCAGTGTTATATGTTGCTTTTATTATTATTTTATTATATAGGTATTAATCTTGGATTTGGTTCCCAGGAAATGTAATTTAGAAGTACAGCTCTAATAGGCAAAAATATTTGTCCGGTTCATTCCGGAAAGCTCAAGAGTAGCAAACTGTGTGAAAACAGCTATTAGGTGATATCTACAATAACTCCTGAAACATAGGTGCGATTACAGACAACTAGAGCAAATTCAGCGTGAAAAAAGGTGGAAAAAGAAGACTTTGACACTGGTGTATCTGTTTTGCTCAACATCTATTGCAAGACAATTCCTGGAATCTTAAAATGTATTGTTCTTCATTAAAAATGAAGCTTAAAAATATCTGTATCTCACTCAATTCGTAAATCACAGAAAATTACAAAGCATATATGAGACAAATTTTCAAGAATAAATCAAGGCAAACCAATTAAGTATCCCTTTATAATAGGCTAAAAATCCATCTGTCATATCTGGGATTTAATATGCTTTTTGACATTGTCTTCTATGAGCTTCTCATGAACAACATAAAGAAATATGGTATAGACATGACTACAGTAAACTGGGTATTCTCCTGTTCATGCTCACAAACTATTACCAATAGTGGAAAATAGTCCAAGTGGAAAAATATGCCCAGTAGTGTTCCTCAGGTATCTGATCTGGCTCTGTACCATATCCTCATTAATGACCCGAGTTATAAAATCTTGCAATTGCTAGAAAGTTTGTAGTTAATCCTAGTTTGAATTTGGAGGTGGACAGATGACCAGTTTGCTAATTGTCATTATTCATATCTTTCCTTTCTTTTACGGTAATTCAACCCAGATGACTATGGCAAGGAAACAATAAAAAAAAAAAACTAAAAAATGTATTTTAAATAGAATATGCAATGCCTCTGAAACACAGGGTTTGGGGCTTATTTTGCAAAGTATTTCTACTGTCCATTCATTATATCCTGAATAAAAACAACTGGTTTTCTATGCTGCAATATTTTTCCCCTGAGGTTTCCAGAACACTCTTCAAACACAGCTAACCAATTTTGCAAACCCTTCATAGATTTTTAAAGCTGAAGGGAACCATTTTAATCATGTAGCCTTATCTCGAGCTTAATACTTGAAATATAGGAATACGTGAAAACAGGTTTAAGACATCCTGAACTTTTTTTAAAAGAGCAGTAATTATCTGGGATTGATGTATTCATCTTCCTCTCAGGCCACCACCCTAGAATCTTCTTCTGCCATTTCCAATTTACTGAGTTGGGCATGGATTTAAGCCATTGCTGACCCTGGAAGAAAACCACAGCTACGCTACAGACTGGTTTAGATTTAGGCCAGGGAGTACAGGCTCCAACTTGAAATGCAGAGGTCAAACTTCAGTAACCAGAAATAATCTTCTGAGCTTTAAAATGGCGGGGATCCAAAGATCCATCTTTCTCCTTTGTTTGATAAATGCTGCCCAGAAATAAATCCTGGAGGATTTGTGTGTTTTTCACATATCTGGAGGCATGCAATGCGTTTGTCAGCTCTGCAAGTCAAAACCTTTCTAGCAAAAAATCAAGCCCTCCCTGCACTGAGTACCTGAGCTACCAAGCTGAGGCATCTTTGAAGACATGGAGGTGGGAGCTGGTGTAATGTAGCTGTGATGGGCAGGTTCAGGAGGTGCCAGGGCCCCAGTTGCCACAAGAAATGGTAAGAACGTTATCATGTTTTGCATGTGTGGGGAAGAGAGAGGTCTAATGGCTTTCCTCTCTCACTCCCCTTTGTATTCTCATTCTAGCAACTGAGAATATAACACAGAAGCAGCAGGAGTATTTATGTTTGCGGGAGGTTCTGAGTGTGATGGTGGGAAGCAGTATTTTGGGGACATCTGCAAAAAGGGAAAAAAACCTTCCTGAGGAATCCTGGTAAAGGGCAGCTTACAGTAAGAGAAATCCTGGTTCCACTCCATTCTTTGTCACCCCTACTGCCTTCTCCACAGAATTCCCCCTGGTTAGAGTGCTCACTGCAAGCAGGGTCAGATTTATGTCTCATCTGAGCTGTGGCTCTTCCAAGCACGATAATGCTCAGTTAACATAATACCATAACACTAGATCAGGTATCACCTGAGGGGGAAAACATGCCACCTCTGGAGGCACAAATATAACTTCCTCAGCACCTGGGTGTTCTTGGAGAGCTCTTACTCGCTAATTTGTTTTTTTAATATATACAGCTATTCATCAATGGCAGAGGGGGGCCACTGGGTGTTATGAGAAAGTAAGAAACCTTAGCTGAGTGGAGACATGGCTTCAAAATGGGTATTGAGAGTAGCATGTCACACAAGTCTCAGAAAACTCAAAAACCTGCTGGGATTTGTTTTCCTTACTGAGTAAATGGTGTGACATGGAGGGAGAGTCCTGCAGGAAATATAAACAGGGGATTCAAACTTCAAGTCAGGGTGACAGCATGGAAAAACAAACCCAGGTATGAGAAAACTCCTCTGTTTTTGACTACAGGTTTGAAGATTGCTTGGCTCTCCCTGGCTATTATTATCACTTCTGAGATGAATTGGTTTGGTTTTCCTGCTTCCTGCAAAGCTTGACGTGCAAAACCCAACATGCAAAGCCCATACAAGTGCTTCTATACGAAAGGGCGTAGGCAAACTCTGCTCTATGTTATTCTTAACGTCTCTCAAATCCCCACGCTCTGTCCGCTGCAGAACAGCAAACCCACTGCAGTAACCCCAGAGTACCTTCTGGGAAGATATAGAGTTTTCCTACTATCCATTTCCTCTCCTGACTCAAACAAGGAAGTGAAAAATCAAGGAAAATATAAAATTCAGTCAGCCTTGCTGTGCATACACACCTAGGACTCCTATAGCCTTTAGCAGGATATGTGAGTATGTCTGGAGCCATACTAAGGTCCTTCAATTATTGTGAGAGAAGCTTGTACTGCAGAGCTTTAACCCAGAATCATATTTGAATGCAAACTCTCAAATTATGCAAAACCCAGAGTTTTGTTTTGGTTTATTACACAACCTAGCTGCTAGAAAGTTTCCAAAGTCTGGAGGTGTTTGAGGCAAGGAGCTTCATACTTCAACACCAGTGATGTGGGAGGAGGGAAGGATAGCCTTGCTTTTGAATACTTCTGCACTTCCCATTTTACCTGTGACTGGAAGCAGAAGCCCTGTTCCATGCTGCAAAAATGTTCTTCATGTTGAATTCCATCTCAAAATGGGATATAGCACCCCCGAGAACACAGAGGAAAGCTCAGCCAAACATTTTCAATCCCCTAAAGATTTTCAGGTTCAGTTCAAGGCTTTGACAAAACTTCGGGTCACTTCTGATTTTATCCAACTCTATTTGCCCAGCCCTAATTGCAACACCACATCTGGAAATGCTACAGCTAAGGCCCTGCCAGCACTTTCATTATAAACCCTCCTGTTTTCAGGGTTTTGTAACTTTTCCTGAAAAAAAAAATAAAATGCAAGAGCAAAAGGGCTGAAACTTGATATAAAAAGTTCTCAGCTGGGGAGCAATTTTTTGTGTGTGTTGCAATATTTCAAGGAAATCAAATCAAATCATATTGAAAATGAGAAAAGAAATTGTAGAAAAGGGTGGGAAGGTAGAAAAGCATTTTCTTGAGTTTGTTTTTTTTTCTTATTTGAAGCACACAGGGAAAAAATATTGCAGTTATAAACCATTTCTCAACTATGACCTGTGGCTTGACTTGGATTAAAGGCTTTGGATGACACTTTCAAAGGATGGCAAGGACAGCAAAAAAAAAAATTAAAAACCACTTTCCAACAGCACCTGCTTTGAAATGACTCTGAGGGGCAAGAAGAGTCAGTATGTCCTGTCTTGGTACAAGGCAATGACAGGATGGCTGGAAACTCTGGGAGCATCCAGGACCTCTGCTGCTTAATAAAGGATGTGGGTTTGCTTGGAAGTACTGTTTGACAGAGGAACCTCTTAAGTAAGATCCCTCCAGATATGGAAAGCACAGAGGTCTCTTTCTGGACAATCCTTCCTCAGTTTTACTCTAGAGCCCCTGACTCAGTATAGCACTCATTCATGTAAAAGCAGAGCGAGGCCTGCTTGTGATAAACACTGAGTATATCCACAGGGTGAAACTAATTCTGAGGTTAAGATAAATGCAAAAACTTACAAGTAGCTCTCTAAGATCATGTTATAGGTAATGGAGATCTAATTTTCAGCATGAAATGCCTTGGCTAGCCAAGGAAAACACACAAATGCTGCTAGACAGGACGTGGGTCCTATTGGACCAGCAGCTGAGATACTTCAGGATGATACTACTGAGGTACTTTAGGGTACCTCAGGTGGCAGCAGGCAGCAGAATCACATAATACATGTATATTTACTAAGAGCTGAAGTGCTTACTAGATTCCATTGATTATACTGACCACATCAACTTTGCGTCCTCTCACTGCACAAGGAGGGAAGTCAGACAGATACATGTAGATACCTAGAAGTATCCAGAGTCTCCTCCCAACACACTGCATCAGCATCTACATAGCCAAATAGCACTTTACATCACTTGGTCTCAAAAAACATTAGAAAAGAGAGCAGTATTTTACCTGCAGTCACTACCTAGACACAACACATATTAAAAATATTTGAAAAACTTATTACTGCAGCTGACCCTTGATCCATACATTAGGTTCAGCTCCACCAAAACCACATGAACATATATATGATTTATTGCAGTGTAACAAGTTACGGATCAGATGATAACTTGGGAATATGAGGTTAAGTGGGTATAAAACGTTACCTGCAAGTGACCCTCCCTGTCTTGACTACCAAGGTAGGACACTTGACTAGTAGACAAGGGTCCGCTTAATATACTCCATCTCTTCATGACTGAATAGATACACATTGACTGTAAGAGAAGCTTGAGTTCATATGAAAATTAAATTTGTGTGCCTTAGTCTGGAGCTTGTTAAAGTTAGTCATTTTGTGGAGATGACTTCCAATCCTCATCTGCAGCATCCAACAGTTTGTGCCACGTAGCTTCAGCCCCTTTCACCAAGAGGTAAACTGTGTTGCATTATATCACATTTGCAACAAATACAGTCAACTGTGGCAGCTCAGCTGGCACATGGTAACTTGCAAAAACATGCTAACTTGTTTGTGTCCCTGAGCCATAACTCTTAAACAGTTCGGATGCAAACATGCAATTTGCATTCTAGCCAAATCAAAGACAAAGACACTTAAATCCTAATGTAGATTGATGAGAACTTGATGGAGGAGGATTGTTTTTAATACAGTTTTTTTAAGCCTGTCTCTCATCTAGATGGAGCTGAAATCACTGTGGAAGCATACTGGGAATTGTTTTCATTACACAAACCAGCCTGGCTAAAATCAGAATCTGTTTGACATGTCTTCACTCAGTAGAACCAAATTAGAAACTGTAAGCTTGGTGACTACAATTGCACAGGTGCAAAACTACTCACTTCTAGAACAGTAGTCACAATTCAGGTCACTTGTGATCAAGAAAGGTAAACTGGAAATAAGGACAGTGCAGAGAAGAGCACTGGGATCATCTCAGGAGTGTGGAACTGCATACACAAGAGGAGAGGCTTATTTTAAGTATCAGAACAGAAGCTAAAAGATTATTTGACTATTTAAACTACAGGCTGATTTTGGCATAAGGACAAATGGATATTAACTGGCCATGAATAAACTTCAGATGGACATTAGAAGATAGTTTCAAACAGTCAGAAGAGTGAGGTGAGGTTTTGAATCTGCCTTCCCATAGGAGTAGTTATGGCAAGAAACCTAACCACTTTTATGAAGGAGCACACTAAATTTATGAACAGATTATGTTACGCAGAAGGCTGAAGTAACATGTGGCTGGATTTGATGATCCACAAGACTCCTTTTAGGCTACTTCACAGAAAATTGTAGAATTTAATTTTCAAATGTCCTTTATACTTTCTGCACGTAGTCCTGAGGGTAGAAATACTTTAACTTTGCAGCTAAGTCTTCTTTTGTGTTATTTCCACCTTGAACAAATAAAGGAAGTACTTGGAAAACCACAGGAAACAATGATTACATTGTTTCATTACATTACATGAACATTACAAGCACAAAAATGAACAGATAAGGTAAAAGAAATCAGTCCATGCACCTCCACGTGCTGATTAACATCCTTTGCAAGATTTTAGTATTAGAACCTTGGGAACACCTATTTTCATTTTGTCTTATTAGAACCTGACCAACTTGTGCCATACTTAGCATGCTTCGTACAGAGAGCGAGCACAGGAATCAATGCACAATTCAAAGCATGTCAGTGGTATGCAAAGCAGCACAGGGAAGAAATATCTAGGAAATAACCAAAATAAGCTAGTTCCAGAAATGAAGGTATTATTATAGCTGTATTAGCCCAGTGTTGAGACGAGGACAAGTAGCTGAGAGGCAGAGGCAGTCATCCTGGAATGAAATCCAGTCCACTTAAATCCCATTTTTTGTCACAGAGAGCAAATTACACCGTATATTTTTCTGGATATATATACACCTTTATTTAATCAGATTTTTTTTTTTTTTTTTTTTACTCTTGAATGCATCATTAAACTTTGCTGTGATCAAAGTTCTAGCCTCTCCTAAGGCTATGTGACTTTGTCTCCACTAAATCTTACAGGGAGGGCTTTAAAGTCAGAGGTAGTGAGGGCATTGACAGTATCCGCTTTCATCCTAAGAGTCTAAAAGCTGTAGAAACAGGAAGATATTGTCTATAGCAAACATGAACTCACATTTTCCACAATGTTTTGACCAGAAAGCAATTTTTGTTTTTTTTTTTTTTTTTTTCTGGTCAACTGTGTATCAGAAAACAGGAAAACAAACAAACAAACCAAAACAAAACCCCCACTACCATCAGAAAACAACCAACCAACAAACAAACAAAAAAAGTCCACCACAAGAACAAGAGT
The DNA here is from genome assembly GCA_025345505.1 of Todiramphus chloris collaris. NCBI lineage: Eukaryota > Metazoa > Chordata > Aves > Coraciiformes > Alcedinidae > Todiramphus > Todiramphus chloris. The sequence continues at coordinate 3,868,989 of JANVCC010000018.1, forward strand.
CTAGTGGTTAGGAAAAGAGCAGGGATGACAGATCCTGCGTCTGGTAACATAAAGCAACTGGTGTATTCCAGGACACACAGTACTTTAGGTTTGTGGAGGAAAGAGAGACCATACTTTGCCTCGCCTTGACATTGTGATTAGGGAACCCTTGTGGGCAATGGAGAGTCAAACATCCTCGAGGCTGTGTAGACTTCAGGACCAGGATCTTGGGGAGACTGTCAGGCATGATGTCATTGTTATATAAAACTTGGGCACATGGCTCCTTTTCATTTTTCACTCCCCATGAGAACATGGTGGGTGGACTGGATCCTACACAGTTGCCATACCCAATAGTTTACTTCTGCTTCTTTGCACTCACAGAGGAAGAGATATATAACCAAGCAAAATGGGTTAACCTCTGTACATATTTAAGAGGAGTTATTTCTCGCCACTAACTATGCAGGAACTACAGAGGGTTATTTTATGTACACCTTTTGAAGGCAGGTACTTGTTTTTTCAGCAGGCAATACAGACTGAATTTTGGGCTCCCTACCACCCAGGTCCTACAGGATACTGGACCTGACCTATTATCTCTACATAACTCAGCAGCTTTTTCTACACAACCAAGCAGTTAGCTGCTTTCTGTGGTGTAAACAGTCCTTATGAGTCACCATGAAAAAACAGCTTTCAGGCTACTTATGGACCTCAACTCAAAGCAACAGTCTGTCCTCTGTCTGAGCACCAAGAGTATTTATACCTCTTAGAAATATAAAGGAAAAGTCAATTAACCAGTACAAAAGCTTGAATGTACAAAATAGAATGGAAAAGACCATTTAGTCAGCGATTTGGTCTCTGGTTATTGATCCTCAGCTGTGATAAGTTTTGTTACCTGAGTATTATTCAGGAACAATAATCAGGAAGCAGCAGTCAAACTGAGTTGTTCCATAAACAACTCTTTCTTTTTAATCTCTCACTTTTGCCATTTTGATCACTTTTTGATCTCTGTGTAAGACGTTGATTTATTTAATGAAGACATGCACCACCATTCAAGATACATCATTACATCTACTGGTTGGCAAAGTGCTAAGGAACTTCATGAAATTCAAGTCACTTAAAAAACTTACCATGTAATTTCTCATCTGCCCTCTGTTTTGTCTCCAAAAATTCCACCAAGTTTGTCAGACATGATTTTTCTCTTCCAGAAACTATCCTGATTCTTTTATATCACCTAGTATTTTTCCAGATGTTTTGTGATCTCATCCTCTGCTAATGTCTCCAAGACCTTGCCTACTGTCAAAATCAAACTTTATTGCAAACCTATAACTCCTTGATTTCACCTTAGTCCTCTTTGTATGGAATGGTTTCACATTTACATTGGTCTAGCCCCTTAGTACTCCTTCCTGTTACAATAAGCTAGTAAGTGTTCTTTAGTTGACCAGTATCCTCTTCCATCCTCTCTTTCATGAGATTCAGGTGTGACCAGGTGAGTCCTACAGCTGTCTCCTCTTTCCAGTGTTTTTTGTTTTTTTTTTTTTTAAGATTGATTCTCATATTGCTTTGGATTTCAGAAACTTTGCTTTAATTTCTAGCACTGTATTTTGTTTCTTCCTGGAGACCTACTTATCATTGATGGTAGAGGACTATGGCTGAAGTACTGATGATACATTAGCTAAAACAATCCACAGGCTGACTGTTGTTTATAGAGATTTTTATGTCCAGACAAGACTGGTAATGATAAAAGATAATGATCATCAGGTGTCTTCTTGCTGCTTTACATGCCAGTGAAAAACTTCAATTTACTGAAATTTTTATCTGGAATATCAGATCTCACAAATCGTCCAGAAGTTCAGTGGTCATGGTGTGATAGAGGAATATGCTCAAAGAGATGAGATGATCACAATGAAGGGATACAGTAGCTTCAAATCAGCTAATTTGTCCACCATGAATGTGTCCAAACCCACCAGGAAAGAGCATAACAGCTTTGAATTGAAGCATTCCACCTTCTCATCCAAGAGATGAGAAGCCTTGGGACAGTCCTGAGGCTAGAGAGGTGATTTGAGTCTAGGCTTCTTGCAGTCCTCTAGCCCCAGAAGACACCACTTACTTTGGAAATGTCTTACAGGATATAAGAACTAAAACCATGTGGTCTACATAAATGCTTCAAAAACCTTTAAAATTTAACAGATTGTAAGGCCCATTTATAATCCATCCTGTCAACTTTTGTGGACAAGATGTAATTCCATTTCAACATTATGTGCAGTGTTAAGATACATAGTTGTAGTTACATAAAACTTACATATTTGTTGGTGGTTTTTTGTGGGTGGGGTATGTTTTCT
>JANVCC010000018.1:3871403-3967624 GCA_025345505.1 Todiramphus chloris collaris
GTTGTTTGTTTGGGGATTTTTCCATAGTGAAAAAAAAAAGAATCTCATTTTGAAGCCAAAAGCTGACAGTCCATTTCTTGGGTGGGCTCCTAATTCCTCAAACCAGGCAAGGATCCCTTTTCATCAGGCCACTCAGAGCCTTTACACAGTGTAAATGGCTCAATTAGGATCCTTGTGAAAATGGTAACAGCCAGACTGAGGTCCTTCACAAAGCTCTTGTTGCTCTGTCCCTTTTCTTTGGCTGTCTGCAGAGTTTAGTTCTTCATGGTCTCAATTTAGCATCTTTCACATGGTTCCAAAAAGGAGTAAGCTATTGGTAGGGAGATTGTCCTAAAATGAGGAAAATATAAGTATTTCTAATATTCAGGGGCTCAACTGACATCACAAAACCTGAATTGCTCTCTCCAAGCCCTTCATGACACATGTGTGGTTGTCACTGTCTTTGTCACAGCTCTGTTCTCTCAGGAGAAGAAAGGCAGAAGGGTCCCATGGAGCCTGAAAATGGAGAATCATATCTCTTTGGCCACAAACTTGAACACTTCACATGGACTGGGATCCTGCACCAGGGGATTTAAGGATCACAGCTCTTAGAGATGTAGGACTATGCTTGATTCATTGCTGCTCAGTTTTGTAGGAAGTTTCCACAAGGACTTGCACAAGGGCCTTTTTTGTTTGTTTGTTTATATTCCTCTTCTCTCCACCAAACCAGCGTGAGGTTCCCAATATAGCTTTGACTCTCTTAGCTACATATTTCACCAGAAAAGTAGGGATAATAGCACTGTCCTTCTTTATAGGTGTGATTTACAAAAAAAAAAAAAAAATCTAGTGAGGGTTGTAAGCTATCACTCTTTCACTTAAGATACTGGGGAACGATGGCAATATGGTACCAACAAACATAAATAACCAGCAGACAAGACCCCACAGACTTTAAATTCTTAGTAAATTATTGGACAATTTAGATTATTCTACCACTTACATCAGTGGCAAAGTTTCCTCAGTTGGCAGTAGGATAAGAATTGTGTTACAGATAAGTGTCCTTGAGTAAGAGCCCTATATATCTCCAAACATTAGTCATTTTTATCATGTGAGCTATACAGGGAGCTGAAACCAGTGACAACTTCCCTTCTTTGCTGAGTTTGTGCAAACATTTCCTGAAGCTTTCAATTTTACCACAATAGAAGCCTTTTAAAGCTTAAGTAGGGATAACTTGAATTATTAGCATTGGTCCCCTAGCCCAACCACAAGCATGTCTGAAGCAGCTCTTGCTGATAACAACTGCAAAAACTAAGTTTTCCTCACAGATATACACAAAATAAACTGATACTCATTATTACCACCAAGTAGGAAATCACTGGGACTATTGCCCTCAAATAACCTCCCCATTTCTTTCTTGCATTTTTTTGCCTGACAATTTCAACATACAACTCAAACAATTTCTTAGAGAAACCACAGGCCAGACACTTGTTAACAGATATTGATGGCACCCTACTGAAGTCAGTGGCTGTCTGCAATGACTAACAGTAGAAGGTCTGGTCCTTTGTGACATCTTTTTGACATCTAATTTTCAATCAGTTGTGAGGGTTTCCTTACTTACACTCCTGGCAGACAAGAGTGGCTTTGGAAGCCAACCCATTGGTTTCACCTTCACCTTCAGCACTGCACAGCCAAAGGGACCCCACAAATACAGGAGCGCAGATTGTAAAACAAAGACCTTATTTCCTTCCATATGTGAGCAGAGCAGCACATCATTCCAGCTGAAGCCCAGCAGCATGTTTATAACTCAGTGAACTTTATATTTCCTTACCTGCTACTGGCAAGTTTCAAAACACATCTTTAGATCACATCTTCCCTTTTTACTACAATCAAGAAGAGCCATAATTGATGGTCCTCAGTCACCCCATGATTGTCCTCAGTTACCCCATGAATAACAAACAGTGTTGGTCTTCCTTACTCCTTCTTTCTCTAGTGGAAAGTCTGAAGCTTCCAGCAGAGCTCATGTTAGCAGGTGATTTTGCACTGTCACCTATTTTCTGCTGATTTTTGCTTTATATCTGCCTGCAGACTGACTACTCTCTTCTAGTTCCCATCAATGATCAGCTGTGGCATTCTCCACCCACCTGTATACAGGCCATTAGTAAATGCTGATTAGTCCTTAAGGCACCTCACTGTTAAATCCCCTCCTGGACCAACAGTTCCCTTTGGTACTCAGTTATCTTACCTTTGCTTTTCCTGTTCAAATTTCTATCTTCTCCACCTGAGCTTGCATCTGCTCACATGACATGATATGAAAAATATTAATGAAGACTTAACAGATTTCTTAGTCTAGGCTTGAGCCAAGCAGATATCTGGTCAAGGAGCCAGACCTGGTTCCTTGAATGCCACTGTAGATTTATATGCACCTCTATGTCCAGGTAGCTGAGGACATCAGAACCATGTTGTAGCTACACAGGCCACCCATGACTGTTTATTTCTTTTCTACAGAGAATTCCACGTATCATCCTGGATTCACCACAGGCTGGACACCAGTGTCTTGCAATGCACAGCTCCTACCTTGTTAATCCCATGTTTTATCAGTCTCTTCCAAAGCAGCAGTCCTTCAACTCTCACCCATCAGATGTCATTATAGGTTTTAGATTTGCTCCTCCAGTGACTTTATAACGTACAGGTGAATGAATACCCTTTCCATGATGAATGATGAGGAACGATGCACTGAGTGAAATCCACAGTGAAATGTCAGTGCTTTAGCTGTACGTTCACAAAGTGAGGAAGATCCCAGCTCCATAAGTAGTCTCTTAGCTGGCACCTTCCACTAGACAGACATTTCTCCATCTCCCAAGGTTTTATTTTCCCTGGAGGTTACTTTTTCTGTATGTTTGCTTTCTATCACATAATTTCCTTTCTGCCTTGCCACTATATTGTGCCCATGCAGCTTTACATTTGAAAGGGGAAGATTGTTTACAAACAATGTAACAGCACATTTCCAGCAGAAGTTTTCTCCCATGGGGACAAAAGAAGCTTTAACATGTTTTACCAAACTCAGATCTTGCTGTGGCAGTTAGGTCACCGTGCTAAAGTTGTTGCAAAGGGTAGATAAAAAGCTCGTTGGTAGACTAGCTTATTTCAGCCAGATGAAGCCTTGTTAAACAATGAATTGCTCCTCCTGGGGTTTCTTAATTAGACACTTCCATCTTCTTTTAGAACTTTGAAAGGGGTTGGGATTTTGATAAGCTACTGCTTATTTATAGAAATGTCTTACGGAAAAATGTCTTTATTCAATGCCTTATGCTTTGTCATTTCTAAACTATAAGAGTGGTCTTAACATTCCAAATTCTGTACTTTCTTCAGGAGAGCTAAGGGGCACTGATTTTGTTGGGTTTAGGACATAATTCAAGTCTTGATAACTAAGTTTACAAAGACAACATAAATGGTCCCATTGTAAAGTCTTATTCTATTCATGTGCTAGGGAATGGGTAAGTTGTCCTTCATTTCAACTGAGAAGAATAAGAGAGGGTTTTCATATTTGAAGATTTTGTTATTTCCTCTCACTCTTCTCAAAATAAAGAATAAATGAGTATTTTTCAATCAATCAATTAATTTCTTCTAAAAGATATTTTCTTTTAATTTTGCTCCCCCCCCCCCCCCCCCAACAGACACTCTAGTAATAATCTCTATTATAAGCATTTCCTTTCAAAGTTGCATTTAAAAAAAATTCTGGAGAACTGGTATGAAAACAGTCACAGAAGGACACAGCATTCATAATGCAAACAAGCAATGAAAAAGGTACCTACCATTGTAATATTTAAGAATGGAACCTCTTGAAAATGAGAAGGTTGGGTTTTTGGTTTGTTGGTTTTAGGGTTTTTTTTTTTTTAAGAAATAGGCACAGCTAAAAGGATCCCATGGTTGCAGTTGCTATGGAGACTTTTGAAGAGGAGATACTTTGATGACTTATAATATTTATCAACTGAAATTCTCCCTAAAATTTCCCCTGATTTTAACCCCTTTCAACAGAATATTTCTTCCCTTTTTCATGGGGCTCCTGAGATGTTTATCTAATAACTCGTTGTAAATCTGTTGGAAACCTGAATATCAAAAGTGCAAAGAATTAGAGGTCATTAATATTAGCTAATGCTGCCCTTGTCCCACATAACAATTTCACTTTGGAAAGTCAAGTCTCCATAAAAGAGAAACCATTCTTTGTACTTAGCGGGGATGGATTATGATCATTCTAGGACTCTAGCTATGTTTGTTGGCATAAACTTAGAGAAGTTTCAAACAGCCAAAGAAAAAATAAATCTTATTATTGTACATTTATACTAAGCAGGGTTCACAGTTTCCTCTTTATTTTTTTTAGATTGCTATTTTGATATTTTTCCCCTGAAAAACAAATACTGGAATATAATGTTATTTTAACTTTGAAATTTATGGTCTTCCTGACAACAGGTAGTCACAGTTGCATTCTCGAAAAAGAAAACAAAATTAAAAATATAGACACAGGAAATAAAATTAATTTTAAAATATATGAAAACATTTATTCTGTGCATCAGCCCAAGTGAACAGACAAGTCTCTGACTGATACCCACCACAGACTGCAGTTTCTTGAATTGATTGATTAATAGGACAGAAATGAGGAGGTGTGAATTTATTTTGGACTTCAGCGGGGTTGAAAAAGGTTTGGCACAGTTCAGCTGAGCTTAATCTGCATTTTAAAGTCTATGAACAGTGACCACCTACTGGCACCCTTCAATGTGTTAGGTCCCATAGAAAGGAAACATTTTGCACTAGACTTCATTTCAGCTAATGTTCCTGGATTTATAAAGGTACTAAAAAGGCAACAGCAATCTGATTTCAAACTAACAAAATACCCCTTTTCCCATAGCGGGATTGAAACTCAACAGAAGAGTCAAGGAAGGAGGAGGAGGGTAGGTAGGATTGGAGAAACAATTTCTCATTGTTTGGAGGTAGATTGTTCATGAGGGCAACGTTACCCTTAAAATAAAATTAAATTCCTTTGGGGTGTTTTCACCATTAAGCGTTGAGATTTTCATTTAGCTGTGTGAAAGGTAGTAAAGAAGTAATAAATAATGGTTCAAATGGGAAAAAGCTGCAGAGGAGTAAAAAAAAAAAAAAGGCTGAAATGCTGAGAATTTTATCTGAGCTAAAAAACATGGAAGCAGAAAGATCTCACTGTATTCAGCAGCAAGGATAATTAAAAACAAAGCTGTCTTTTAAGAGAGAGCAAACATTCCCCAGCATCTCCTTTTTCTGGCAAAGTCAGGAAACACCCTCTGAAGTAAAATAACCATAACAAGAAAAGACATCTTCTTGAAGAAATTTTGACTCATAGTTTACTGCTTTATAAGCAGTTCAATAGAAAGATGTTCCACGCCAAGGCAACAAGTCAAGAATCCACATTTTTAATGCTAGTTTAGTCTCCTCTGTGATTATTTTTACAACATCTGCAATTAAAGACAGATTTTGCAGCTCCCTGATTGTGACCGGATAGAAAACGGTTTGATGTGCGCACACACACAGACAGAGGGAAGGGAAACACCACTCCTCCCTGTAACGGTCTTCATTAAAAACAGCATTGCCCAGCTTCTGTTTTATTTCATTTTGATGATTGAAATTTTCCTTGTCTAGTTGTAGGTGGTGCTTTTTTCTTCCTTACACTCCACTGGCCCAACAGAAAAAATATGATAGTCCAGAGTCCAGCATTTTCAGTCATTTGGTTACAAAGGGGTTGTCATGTTTTCAGAGGAAGGATGGGGCTAGGATGGAAGAGAGAAAGGGAAAACTCAACAAATTCAGAGATTACTGTTCAAACCCTATGTCATGAACACTCATCCAGTTGTTCTGGTTGCAGCAGCACCAGAGGCTTGCAGTGGTAAAACCAGTCACCCCTTTGCAACCTATTGCACCTGTTGGAGAGTAAATGGCTCAAGGCATGAACTCGCCTTTCAGGCTCACTTCGCTGCCCACAAGCTTTTTTCACTCTGATCTGCAATTTTCTTCTGTGTATTTTTCTTAGCTCACCATCATGATTTTAAAATAAAAGTCTGTCACTGACCATGAAATTGCCTCCTGTGCCCATCGCTTTGGCACTTGAGTTACCAGGAGTTACATCTGCCTTTGCAAAAAAAAATTACACTCGTACAAGAAAAACAGCAGAAAAAAAAAATAATTCAGGAATTATTTTGTCAATTCATTATAACATTTTTATAGGCACTGACTCTGTTCCAGGTAAAATATGACCTTACAAGAAATTATCATTAATATTAAACTACACTCCAGGTTGAACTTTCTGTGGATCCATCTCTTTCAAAGGGAGACTCTGGAGATAAACTTGTTTCCCTGTGATCTAAAAGAGAGGGATCCATAAAAATCATAGAGCATTGAAGGCAAATGCTCCTTTTTTCATTTCCCTTTCTGGACAAATCTGACTGTATTCAAAGGATGTTTTTATCCCAGTGCTGAACTGGTGTGGACAGGAGCCCAACCTCGATCCTGTTGGAAACATCCATGGCATTTCAAGGTGAGCAAATATTGGGGTGGGGGTGGCATTTGGGGCTGTTGTCCCATTTGCTTGCTAGGATGTGAATACCCCAGAGGTTTGGAAGCATGTTGAGTGGGAACGAGGATTTTGGGGCTGTGCTGGGTTACGTGGGGTAGGCACAGGCAGAAAACCTCTTGTTTCAGGCCCTAACAGTCCCTGATGCCACCAAAGAGGAGCTTATCAGGGCATTGCATTTTTATTAGCTGGCTTCTGCTCCCCCAGTGCCTTTAGCTTGCTGGGGTGGCCCAAACCTCAGTGTTCAACAGCTTAGGGTTTGTTTTTTCCTTTTAAATAAACCCGAAACACCATTTTTCCCCTTGATCCTTTGATGCCGAAGCCTCAGAGCTGTGGGCAGCACGAAATAGGAATGCCACGCTGCCCAAACCTTCTTCCGTGGGATGAGTTTGGTTTTATAACTTGCTAAACCATGTCCCGGCGGGGAGGTGGGAGGCTGCACACCGAATCCGTGCCTGTTTGTGTGTGTGTGCGTATATGCACGTACACTGGGAAGTACAGGAGCTCGTAGGGCTCTCCAGGACTCTTTGGAAGGAAATACAGACCTGGAGACAAAAAAGAAGGTAGCATTCATGCTCAAGCACATAGTGGGGTAAACATATTTTTGTAAATGGAAGTTTGTTATTCACATTGTATGACAGGAATTGGTGTTTACCCACCGCCGGACGGATGGCGACGTTGCCAGAGGCTGAACGATTCAGCGGTGATCACTTATAAATAGTGCTGACCAGAAACAGGAACAGTGAAGAGTTTTCATGAAAAAAAAAAAAAACAAAAAAACACACCAAAAAACCTTGAATATTTTCTTGTTTTGATTTAAGGAAGAGTTAAAGCTTTACATGGTTTTATTGATATTTCCTTTTTTTCCTCTATCCTCTCTAGGGTCTCGTATCCTTCCTCTTATTTTGGTAATTTTGGAGTTTTACTTTTAATTTTTTATTTTATTTTCATTTTCTATAGCTTTATTTAATTTTTTAAAAAATATTTTATTTTGTGTTTTATTTTACTTTGTTTCACTACTGTAAAAAGTAGAGAGGACAGGAGAAAAGAGGAGAAAAACAGAAATAATGAAATGCAGGAAAATCCTGGCATTTGGGCATATGTTGAAACCCCAGACTCCTCTTTTTTTTTATTTAATATGGGTTTTAAATTAAAACTCCCATTTTGTATGAGAGAAATTCTTGTTATTAAAAATAATGCTTTGAGAATCCCTGCTAATTAATAATTTATCAATGTTTAGAGCCCACTGGTAGGTACAAAATCTAATGCCCCTTTGCCCTGGGGAGATGGAGGAGCTCAGGAAAGCTAAAACTTACCAGAACAAGGTAGAGTAATTCCTCCATGCCATGAACCTTTTCTGAGCACCTCCCTTGAATCCCCACTCTTCAGGTTATCCCTGGATAATATTAAGAGAAAGAAAGAGGACAAATATGGCAAGAGCCTGGATTTTTGCCCTTCAGTCAGTGAGAGCATGTGTGATACGGCAGCTGTGCCTGGTGATACTGGTTTGCATCGTCCTGCCGAACACAGTAAAATCTCCCTGTCATGTAGTTCCGAGCTGAAATTAAATACTGCAAATTCCAGGTCAGGCACTCACTCTTTTTGAAAGCTAAAGTGATCGTTTCCCTGTGCCCAGTTTTGATTTCCTGAGCATAAAAGTAATGTGTGTTCTCCAAAACATTGGCCCACACAAGCTGGGCACGTACCCACAGGTTTTGAAGGTTTCTTTTATGAATCTCACTCAGAAGTGCAGCTTTAGAAACCAGACAAAAGTCTGTCCTAAGTCAATGGGAGCTTTGCTTGTGCAAGGACTGCAGGACTGTAGCACATAAAAGCCAGGTGATCGTACTTTTTGCTTTTTACAGGATGATAATCCATAGCCTTTTATGAAAATGATGGGTTTTACTTGCAAGATAGCAGGCAGATGGCCACTCCCTGAGAAAGAAAGGAAGAAAAAAAGTACAACGGGTGCAGGGAATGGGAAATAAAAACAAGGAAATAAAAGACAATATGCTTAATTTTGAGAATGAACAGTGGAGAAATGAACGCTCTTATTACGTTCCTTTCCAGCACATCCTTGGCTCATCATCTGGTGCTGAAAAAGTGTCCCCTCCCTCCCAATGCACTGGACTTTTCTTTCTAGTTTGGCACAAAGTATAAGGAGTGAAAGGTAATTTTTTTTTTTTTTTTTTTTTTAACTAAATGAACCGAGTTGATTCCTTTTCCACAAGGTGGCAACATCGCTTCAGAGCTCACAGCATCCTGCAAAGCACAGAGACAGAAACTTCCTAACTTTAAAGCTATTTGAAACATGCTCTCTTGGATGGTTCAAAAGGAAAGGGTCCAAAAAAGCCACTATTCCTATTTTCACTATTGTTACATTTTCTAAATATGTGATTTAATATTATATCTACCATCTTTTGTACATTTTACTGTGCATACTACCTGTATGATCCCATTTGGTGCAGCTGTCTCTGTACAGCTCAGAACTGAGGAAGGTTGCTTTAATAGCCAACAAGTTTTAACTGAGTACAGGATGACATCTAAAATCAGAGTGGCCAAAACAAGAAATGGAACTAAAGCTGAGCCTTGATCTTCAGGGTTGAGCAGAAACTGAATTTAATTTACCATTTTTAGCCAGAGCCTAACTTTAAAGTAACTTTGTAGGAGCCAAACTCTCTGCCTCACAGACTGTCCTTTCATACCTTTCTTCTAGATGTTCCTAACTCCTTAAATAATTATGCAGTGGTTCTGCTCTTTTAAACAACACCTCGGCTTTTCACTACTGGAAACATTTTCATTTCTTCCATGCAAGTAAAAAAGAAAAGAAAGAACCCTGCCTTCCCAAAAACCTTAACCCAGCAATTCTGCTTGGCCTGCATGCTGATAAGGACACAAAAGTATGACAGTTAGTAGAAATAAACCACTTCAGAAAATAATACAGATGTTGTGAAGCTAATACCAAGTGCAAGGTTCTTCATTTCCCACTTTGGATGATGCAGGCTCTCATATTGTAAAGGGTGTGAGTAAGTACCTAACATCCTATTAGGACTCCTAGATCAGAATAGAAATGTTTCATGGCCATACTTGGCAACATCACTGTGCAAAGGGCAGAAGAATCTGTCCAAGGATCCTACCAGCATGACACACTTCACCAGGTTGTATCTACTTAAGCTGTGCATCCAAGAAACATTCCTGTAACATTACAGCAACTTCATCAGCACCTTTGTCTTCTTGTCTTCTTCTCTTTGGCCTCATAGAATCACAAAATTACTGAGACTGGGAAAGATCTCTGAGATCATCAAGTCCAGCCTATGACCCAACACCACCACTTTGGCTAGACCATGGTACTAAGTGCCACATCCAGCCTTTCTTTAAACACAGACAGGGACGGTGACTCCACCACCTCCCTGGGCAGTCCATCCCAATGTCCGATCATCCTCCCTGTCAGGAAGTGCTTCCTGATATCCAACCAAAACCTCCCCTGGCACATCTTCTGGCCATGCCCTCTCTCACCGGTTGCCTGGGAGAAGAGCCTGACCTCCATATGACTACAACCTCCCTTCAGGGAGCTGTAGAGAGTGACAAGGTGCCCCCTGAGTCTCCTCTTCTCCAGGCTAAACAACCCCAGCTCCCTCAGTCTCTCCTCATAAGACTTTCCTTCTAGTCCCTTCACCAGCCTCGTTTTTCTCCTCTGGACCTGCTCCAGCACCTTATCAGGTCTCATTGGGTACATCTGCATTAGAGCAGCTCAAGGGATGTCTCTAGGCCATGTTACCCTGCTGTGGATGCTCCATTCCTACAGGGCATCTTCAGGGCCAGCTTTGGGATTGCTGTAGAGCCAAGTGAATGTGTTTCACAATCTTTATGCATTTCTCCCAGCTGTCCTTGCCATGATGCTATCAGGCAGACTTAAAAACAAACCTTCCCCAAAATGACACAATGCCCTCTGCTACAAAGTCAAATGGGATAAATGTGCAAGCAAAACCCACGTTGCCTCCAGGCTGCCCATGAGGGCAGCATGTTGTGTGGCACTGGAGCTCCAGAGCAATGTGGCCAACGTATGCATAATGCATTTGGAGATGTAGTTTATTATGGATACAGGCATCATGTCTGGGAATAACCCTTCCAAAGTACACAGCTATGTATGTTTCAAAGGCCTGTTGGCATTAACAAGCCTGGTGTTCATGAAATGTTTCTACTTCTATGTAGATCAATGCTGGCTGGAGCAGATTCACTGCCGATACACTCCCAAGGCAAGAGCTGAGTGAAGACAAGTGTCTTTCATTAACCCCTCTACAATCACCAATTTTCCTGCTGCTCAGAAATGGATTGGGAATGGGGGTTTTCCACTGGCTTTGTCTACCTCTGCCCAAGCCAAGTTTCTCCACTGCTCCGTGGGTAACATCCACATGTTTGTTTTTAAGGAGGCTGCAGAGCCCAGAGATGCCTCGATAATGGACAGTCAATTGACTTGTGTATAAGTGACTAACTAGAGAGGGCGACTCAGCTCTTCTTTTCCACAGCCTTGACTTATCCAAGGAAAACTTGGGCATTGCTCTTGGCTAACGGCAGAAATTTGAGCTAGGAGTGGTGAATACAAGGCTGCTCCCATGTTAGCAGCTGAGCAGGCTTTAACTTTTCCTTTCTTCTCCTCTCCTCCCCCCTGTTTTTTCCATTGTAACTCAGAGTGCATTTTTGCAAGATATCCCTGAAATTACTATTACTACATCGCAATATTAGATCAATGCAGTGGTAACAAACTCCAGATTGTTATGGCATTCGCATCTTGATGCCTTCCATACTGTCTTGTGGAATCTAACCTAATACCATGATTAAAATGCCTTTTCCATTTCTCTAAAGCATGCTGCCTGCTGCCATTACATAAACGTCTGCCTATCTAGGGTTTTATACTGGCACCCATCACTAGGGTATTTGAGAGCCTAATGAAAAGGACCTCCGCTCATTAAAGGGAGTTGAAGGTTCCTGCCAAAGCCTGGGATTAAATTAGAGTCTGTTAGTTTTCTCTTCTCATTGACATCATTATGAATTAGGAAAAAAAACTCCATTCAAGTGAGTTGCATTACAGCAGTGTAAAGCCAGTGTGAGCTCAGAATCAAGATCATTTCATTTAAACACCAACCTACCTCCTTTTATTCTGGCAGGTTTCTCTGACTCAACCACTGAGAATAGGAGCCCTCAGTGTAATATATCCACTTCTCATGGGCAAGAACTAAGCTTCAAAGGGAGGAAGCTCTCAGAAGTCACCTTCAGGTGGGATGGGAGAGGGCAAAAAAATACCAAAAGGATGAAAAAAGAAAATAAAAGCTCCCACAGACTCTGTGTCACAGTCTTTGAAATTGGCAAAAAGTGCCTTGGTTGCTGCCAAAAAGAAGAGTGAAGCTTCAGATACTGTGTGACCTTGAGATAACTGCAGAAGGAGAAGCAGCAGCCCATCTCTTGTTGAGAGCTGCAGCCTGAGTCCAGCTCTCCTTCACACCACTCCAAGGCTCAGAAAAGCAAAAGAGATGCACAGGGAGAAGCAGCATCCACACCACCAGATTTTCCAAGCCTCCTCTCCAAAGGGCTGTACTCACACGCTCAAATACTTTCAAGGAGCAATTTGGGTCCTAGATGGGAAAAATGGGCTGTATGAGAAGGGTGGGTCAAATCTGGGACAAGGAGAACAAGCCACTTGGGGAACAAAACTCACTGAATTTAAAAGTACTGCTCATTAAAATACATCTGTGTTTGTCCTCCTATGTAGAAAAAGCCCTTCCAAAGGGTCATGTTATCATCCCAAACAGCAGCACAACAGTGACACTGTGACATTTTCACTTCAAAGCTGAAAAAAACCAACAGATTTTCAGAATTCTTTCTAGGATGTCTCCTGTCCCTTCTTCCGACATTAATAAACCTGGCTAGATCTTTTCTTGACTAAGGGCAAATTTCCATGAGAATTTTTGTTTTGAGGGAAGTTTGTACATCTGGTTCTTACAGCAACACTGCCGGCTCATGAAGGCTTGAATTGCAAAGCTGTATGAAAAGCCATGAGAACTAGTGTGAAAAACAGGGGATGTGAAAAAAAAAATCATTGCAATCATTATAATTATTTATTGTTATTGGCTATAAAGGGAAATTAATTACAACTGCATAAAATGACCTGATTACATGCAATAGGTCTGTGAAGTCCATGTACAAGCACTGCTGTGTCCCTCTTTTGTGATAAACAAAATGGGTTTGTTAATTAGGAGACTTAACAAAATGCTTTCATAACCACAGCAGTAATAATATCAATAGCAGTAATAATAATATCAGTGATGATGATAATCAAAATAGTAGTAATAATTCAATTGAACCTGAAATTAGGAAAATCAATAACAAGCAATTGGCTAAATTTTCATCAAATTCTTCTCACTGATAACTTGAGAGGAAAGCTGCTGGCATTCCTGTCTTAGTGGAATTAAATCCTGGTGCTACCTGGAGTCACTCTGGGATGTCAACATCTTGTCCTTAGTAATTAAGCATGTAGAAGAGAGAAGCTATTCTTGGCATTACCCACCAGCCGCATGGAAGCACTTGGACACTCCAGAAAGTCAAGAGCATTGCAAGCCTGACGTGTTGTAAATTCATTAGGCAGAGGAGGAAACTGAGGCAGTGGTGAGTTATGCATTGTAACCACACCACAAATCCACAGTGCCCAGACCTGCACGTTCTCCAATAGCAGCCCTCACAACACAAGCATCACTTCTCATGTATAGAAGTATTTCCAAGTAAAAACAAGAGATCAAAAGCAAAAGGCAGCCTTTCAGATACTCCATTTCATCTGTAAAGGCAGGCATAGGAAGTTTGAAATGATTACTTTTTTCCTTCTTGCCCATTCGATTAACATATGTTTGTCTGTGTTTCAGTATTTTAGCACATATTTGTATGAAATCTCTCTGCCTGTTTTTTTTCTTGGCCTCTCATACTCTTTCACCCGTGCTAGACAACTCCAAGGAATTTGCCCACAGTACATCATCCTTTTCCACACAACTGTGAACCAATTTCTACACCTCAGTCGGGTAGCATCCGAGTGCATCTCTGCTGTCTCCAAGAGGAGAGATACTCCTACTTTATACAACCTCCAGATAACCCCCAATCTACTCAATGAGTTCAGGAGTGTTAGAAAACATGTACCACTCAGATCAAAAGTGAACCCAATTACAACCATGTCACTGCCTTCTTTCCTTTCAGGAAGGTGGAGTGAGTCACAGCAAATGATGCTCGGTTCTTCTGGCTAGCTCTCAGGATTGTGGTTTCCAGTGATAAATTCAGCCCCTGGGCAATTTACTGAGGAATTACATAGTGTGGTATAGGCGTCCTTCCACCAGTATTCAAGCCCCAGGATCTGATGAGGTTCAGTGCAGAGCATTCAGATTTGGTTTCTTTTTAATAACACTTGCTGAACGTGAACAGCTTTAATAATCCTCAGCAGTCATTAAAAGCTTTTCATCTTCAAAGTGCTCTACATATGCTAATTAATGCTCACAACCATCCTGTGATGGTATTATTATCCCCATGTGGCAGTAAGGGAAATGGAAGCAATGAGGTTAAGTAATTTGCCTGAGGTCAGAGGGAGCTGATGACGAAGCCACAAGCATAACGCCTCATCCTCTGCTCCACCACGTATCTTCCTCCTGCATCACTGTCATCTGGTGCCCAAAGCCCTTGCTCTGTTTTGTCTTACGTAAACATGGGACAGGTACCAAGGAAGGGGTGATTAATGACATTTTGCCTTGCATCCCCACAGGCTCTGGCTATGCTGACAGTCCTACATGTGTGCCAGTCTACATGCCACATTGCTGATGCACAAAAAGCAGCATAGGCAAATTTTCTCAGTAAAGCTCCTTCTGCAGCTTCCTGTGCCAGAACAGGCCCAAACCCTCCCCTCATATCCTCCAGACCTAGCAGCCACAACCTCAGGCATCCCACAGCTCAACCCACTAGTAAATAACCAAAGACTGCCTCTTTCTAACCACTCTATGGACATTTGTGCTACATCGGTTCTAATAACTAACCAGTGTCAGGGTCTATTCTTCACCATTGAGACCAACTGGGACAGTGTGGCTGTACCTTTGTTCCAAGTCTCAACTCCCTAAGCCTGACAAACACAGTGACCGTATCAAAAACGCCTACGGGGAGCCGTCCCTGGTCTGCATTAACTCCCTGACCATGACTGGAAATTGCTGACAGCACTTTTGCTTGAGGCCAAAAGTTTGCCAGAGACAATTCCAACAATTTAATGGCACAAATAACCAGGTTGCAGTATTCAGGCCAAAGCCTGATGCCATTTGATTTTCTGGTCCAGATTTAGCCCCTGTTGCTAAACTACAGCTAGAGTCAGTAATGTGGATACCTTGTCCTCAAGAATTATCAAAGACAAGCATCATTGTCTCTCAACTGCCACCATATAGGAAAAAAACCAAGACTGAGAGTCATGATTTACTGAGGGTCAGATACTCTGTTAGTGTCACAAATGCAAGCATCACTTTGATTCCCTTTGGCTCAAAAGTTAATACTCTATTATTTGTCCAGCTTTGCCTTTCCAAAACATAGATACCTGAACATTAACCTAAATGCACCAGCTTGTTTCACAGCCAGCCTCTTTACGCTGGGTTCAGCTACCAAGGATTCACTTTTAGCCCACATGATTAGGAGCTGATGAACTTCTCCTTCTATTTTCTACCCATTCAAATAAACACTGAGCTGTGTTTTATTTTTAAAATAAACAAAGGCAAGGCTGGACTGAAATCATGGTAGGAATGGCCCTAATTCTCTTCTTGGCTGATCTACCACACATAGAAGGTTGTACTACGCTTATAGGGAGAAATGACTTATTACAATCAGAATAATAAACTCCTTCCTTTTATGCTTCAAATCAAACTGCAATCTGGTCTGTGCAAAACACATTTCCCACTCCTCCTCCTCATTCTCGTCTTCCTCTACCATGGGCTTCAAACACAGAATCCAGATGCAAGCTATTTTTCCTCCAGCCGAAGGTTCTGACTTTTTGGCAAGCTGTGCAAGCTGTTGTGTGGGTGGTTTAAAACTTCCCTCTGGGCCTGTCATGTGGTTAGGGCTGTCTGGGTTGCTCCGTACTTCTGGACACCATTTTCCTTTGAGTCACCTTTTATTCCAGCAGAAGCTGGGACCGAGTGTGCCTAGCAAACAGTACTACACAGAATTGTACTTTGAAGCCAGGATTTTGTCTTTTTTTTTTTTAACTCATGTTAAGTCCTCTGGCTGGGTTCACTAGACAATGCTGTCAGAAGGCAATCCCTGCAAATAGCTGTCTCCCTGGCTTTGCTTTGAGACACTTCCTACTCATTTTCTGAGCAGCTATTCCATGAAAATTCATGCTCTGTCATATGTTACTCGTTAAGTCAGCAGCAAAGTCTATTCTGAGTCTATCAGGAAGGCCTAATCCCAGCCGTCAGGGTTGCAGCACTGCCTTTCCTCTGCTGCCAGGCTGCCTTTCTTTAGATTATGTGCAAGAAGTGTTTTGCTTCTGCATCTTGAAGCATATGGAGATATGGCCCCAGAGTCAGAGTCTAAGAGAATAGAGCTTTGCATCTTCCTGGTTAAGAGAAGATACAGCTCTGGTAAAGCAGCCTGAGTCTGCAAGCAGTGTGCTCCAAGTTGAACAAACCCATCTGGACTCCATTTAACGTTGGCAAGCCAGAACACTGGGTAGGTCCACATCAATATAATTTCATCAAAGACCCCTGAGTGCATATTGTGTGTATGGATTCCTTAGCTTCTATTTACCCTATCATGCCTTTACACAGGCTCTATAGAACAATCTCCATACACTCAGGGTCATCTCCTTTTTAAAAGTCTAAGTGCTTCTGAAGGTGGAAGAGATTTCTTTACTATTTCACAAAGAAAAGCAACTGGACAACCCAGGAGTGCAATGACAGGACAAATAGCATTGCCTAGGGAAGGTGTCCTGCAACCCGTGACAGAGACTGAAATTGTGATCCAATGTAGGGCTGCAAGTGTTGATAGGTTTACTACATATAATGGATCACTGACTCAGCAGTGACAGCACTACAGAGAGATGAAAGGAGGCACAGACTGTATTTCACAAAATACCTCTTCCTTACAATGTCCCACCTCTAAACCCTCACAAACCTCTTTAGAACTAAGCATAGGCTTTTTTGAGTGCACTTCAAGCCCTCAATTGATTTTGGTCCTACATGATTAGAGCTAGTTCTGGTGGTGTTTCCTATGGGGAAAAGACTTGGTTTAAAATCTTGAAACCAGAACCACAAGTGTTATATACCACCAAGGCAGCAACATCTACCTGAGCCTGCAAGCAGCATGTTTGGATAGGGTGTCCAATCCACACATTTGAAATTCATTAAGTACAATCTTGCCTGGCAGCATCACAAAAGAGCTAAGAGAGTCACCATAATATGACAGTAATAAAATGTTTAATCCCTTGAAATGCATTAGTCCCTTCATATGGAGACAGCTAATTTTTCTAAGGGAGTCTGACAACATGATCTACAGAAATGGAAGAATCAAATTTACTCTATCACACAATCATTATAACATAAAGAAATATTATAAATACTGGCAAACAGGCCATGACAAGTTATTCCAGCAACATGCAAGAGCAGGAGAAGTTGTTATGGTTTAGAGTATCTCAGAAATTGTGGAGGTCAACTCAGGACATGAAATACAGAAATTAGGAGATTTGACTCAAGTCATGTTCAAGTGAAGCAGATAACTAACCTCAAATCTTTGCCCAGGGCTACTAAACCAGTGCCAAAACCATTTTTTGGACCTCTGAAACTGTTTTGATTAACTTCCTCTAATCTTCAGAAAGTACACAGATATCTACTCTGCCTCTTCTTGAGCTTTG
This sequence comes from Todiramphus chloris collaris, assembly GCA_025345505.1. NCBI lineage: Eukaryota > Metazoa > Chordata > Aves > Coraciiformes > Alcedinidae > Todiramphus > Todiramphus chloris. Next base: position 3,888,887 of record JANVCC010000018.1, read on the forward strand.
GGCTTCCAGGAAGATGGTTCTTCCCCAGGTATTTTTATGCAGTTCAGAAGCAGGGTGGGTTTCCAAGGGATTTTTATTTCACTAAAGAGACTTTCATGGTTTGGAGAGCATTCAAGCAAATCTGTATATTAGGATTCAACTGCTTGGTGTCCGGTGCTTGTCTCCACTGATTGCACAACTTTGGTATAAAAACCCAAGCCAAAGTTTTCAGAACTAGGTTGCTCAACATGAAGCCTGGGTTTGGCTAAGCGCACAGCCATTCCCTTCATATCAGCCTGACTTGATAGATTGTGAATGCCTATTTCTATGCCTTGTTTTGGATTTAGAAGCTTAACTGGAGGCATTTAGGTTTGAAATCTGGCCTCAGCTCTCTCAGTGCTTCTATTTCATCACCTATAAAATGGAGGATACCATTTCCCTACAGGTGTTTTATAAGGCTTAACTCATTCATGCGTGCAAAGTGTTGAGATACTTGAATGAGCAGCACCATACCAGAACAATGTCTTATTTTGTGAATGTAACCTCCAAAACTTTTTACACCCTCTTAGGCCTTCCTATACTTCCTGCTTCCTGCCAGGCTGGGACAACTCCTTTCAGGACACTTTTGTGCCTTATCCTGGCTAAGGAAACAGCAGGTGGTGAAAGGAACAAAAATGAATAGAGGTGGAAGGAAAAGTTATCCAAATATAGTGGAACCTCAGAAAAAAGTTTCAGCCGGAGGTGGAGCAAGACTGCAGAGGAATTTTCTTCTCCCCACCCCCACCCAGCTGTTTACCAGTTCCCATTGACAGCAGCTCCCCACTGACCCTGCCGTTTTACAGCCTGCTTTGGAGTGAGGAATCATCAGGGACTGTCACCACATCTCTGAGCACAGAGGGGCTGCAGAGATGCTGAGATGATTTTCTGCCTCTGCTCCCTCCCAAAGGAATGGGGGGAAGAGGGTGGTAGCGGCTGAGGCCCTCCTGCTATAAGTCTCCCTGGCTGTTTTAAAGCTGTGTGAGCTGGTGGAGGGCTCAAAACAGCCAAAGGGCAGACGGGGGATTTGAAAAGCACAAACGTGGTTTCAATCTGTTTCATCCTTTCTGCTCGTCTTGCGCGGAATATTTCTGGGGCATGACAGCAGCATCCCCCTAATACCTCCCCTTGCCTGGGCAACTTCTGCTCCTTCTCCCTGCTTGAACAATGTACAAGCAAGTCCGGAGTGGGAGACAGTGAGTGAATACTCACTTTCCTCACCCCCCTTCCCAGCCTTGACATAATAACAAACAGCTCTCCAAAAAGCACTTAAATTTACGAACAGTTTATAAATTCACAGACGTTGATTTATAGATGTTGGCTTGACCCAATATTAGACACTTTGGTTTCTTTTCTGTTTTCAAAGTGCTGCTGTTATGGCTTGGGTTTCGAGTGCCGTCACACACCAAAAACAGCCTCTAGGTCCTCCCCATGGGCTTTGCTTCGCCCGCAAGGATGGGCTGGAGCTGGGGCTGGGCTCCCACTCTTCGAGGGGTGGCTCTTCCCCTTGCTCAGCAGGACGGCTTCCAGCTGTTTAGTGAGCCGTGATGACAGGCTTTCTACGCAGCTTCATTTCAGTTTCCTTGTCTGCAGGAATGGTGGCTTCAACATGGGGCATGAGGAGGAGCCCGTGCCTATGTGTGTGGTATTCCCTGCTTACAAGCCCCCAGCGAGAGCACTGAATTAACCAGGGGGGGGGAACAAAACAAAACAAAACAAAACAAAACCAAAACACCCCCCCAAAAAAAAGAGAAAAAAACCCCAAACCATGAAACCCTGCCTGGAGCCAGCATTAATTGGTCAAAAGAAATACAAATGAGCAAATTTAAACTCTGGGAATATCAGAATTCCACCAGGCTTCTCATCCTATGGCCACCCAGTGCAAACAGGAAACCTCTCATGCAGATCATGCAAGCAGGTGACATGAGGGCTAGGGATAACCACTTTTCATCCCACAGAACTTTACAGTCATGTCCAGATTGGAAACCCAAAATTTGTGGTAACATACAGAGCTATGGGCTTTGATGGGAGCCATGAGAGCCTGGCTGGGGGATCACAACATGTTGAAAGGCAGCTGTGACCATTTCCTCCCCACCCACTCTGCGTACACACATACATGAAAATAAAAGATATGTTATCTACCAATCATTTCCATTTCTGCCTCTGGGCACATCACCCAAGTTTCTCCAGCTGTGAGAAGTGATGGTTCAGCTTGTATCCTGATCTCAGAGCTACTGAATGAGTAGAGAGAATTGCCCTCTTCGAAAAGAAGGCATTGAGCTTGCAGGAAATCCAAATGTTGGATAAATTGTCTCCTAGATTCAGGCAAAGCAATAATGGTCCCTCATACAACTGGACATTTTCTAAAACAATGTCCCAGTGATGGTATCAGCCCTTCGTGCCTCACGCTGCTGGCAAGTCTCTTTTCTAAACTGTAGCAGCAGCCAGCAGAAGATGCACAGAGTAAGGGCTCTAATAACTTTGTGACCAAGCTTTGTAGGCTCTTGCTTGGAGTCTGCCATTTTACTCCACTCCTTACAGTACCTCAGGATGCTTGCCTTAATAAGCATTCCCTCATTCAACCACCAACAGACAGTTTGTCACCAAGAGGAGAATTTGGTGGAGTCACTTGGAGAGGTAGTGCTGTACCATTTCGAACTGTTATCTTTGGTTATGGGGTTCATGTTACTTTTTTTTTTTTTTTTTTTCTTATACATGACTTCTGCAAAAGACTTTCACTAATAATAATTATTCTAAGTGTATAAAAGACTGGAGTTTGTCATAAAGTTTGTCATCAAAGCAAGAAACCAGTCTAAGTTCTTCTTTGAGAAGAATAATTTTTTTAGAAATAGAAAGAAAGCAAGAACTCTTTTTTTGTTTTGCTTTTAATGAAACAAAAGACCAGTTCTCACCAGGTCTTCTATATCTTAGGGACCACTTTTTCCTTGCTTTTGCATAGCCCTTCTCCATTGTTAATCCAGCTCTAGCTGTGTTGCAAAGATGGTCTGCATTCATTCTGTGGTTTTGTAACCATTAACAAATTAGAGAGTAGGCACTGGCTGTCCAATGCATTTTGACTTGTGATTTAATAAAGGATCTGAACTCCAGGCCACAGTTTCCTTGAGAGTCAACAGGCTTAAAACCTTCATGTTCATGGGCTTTGCCAACCAGAATTTAAATCAAATATCATCCAGCCCACCTCAGAAACAGGATGATGGATCTGTGGCCAAGACAACAGACTGGGATCCAAGAGACTTGAAGGTTAAATCCAAGCACGCCATCTCCTTCAGACTAAATTTCAGACCTGCTTGAACCCTAAGGAAACCACCCATTGGGAAGCCCAGTTCCTCCTTAACATTTATTCAGTGTGGGGAAGACAGTGGATTCACTAATGGAGCAGTATCCAATTCAGCATTCTCTGGAGATCCAGCAGACCCACGGCAAAGAGACAAAGACATAAGCAGGCAAGGGCAGAGCGGCTCACCCCAGCGTTTATTCAGGTGGTGTGCACCCATGTGCCATCCAGAAGGCCAAACAAACAAACAAACAAACAAAAATCATTGTGAAAAAGTGCACATAAAATAAATTACTGCAGCCCCCATTCGTAATTGAAATAACTCAGCTCTTCTCTTCATGTGTGCCTGTGTTTAAAGAGAAATCTGAAATGCACAAGTTCACATTATAGACTAATAGCCTGGAAAATTTCAGTTTAAAAAACAAAGCTGGCTTTGAGTTACACAGGAGAGGCCTGAAAAAAAGCATCTGAAACCACTAACTTCTATTTTTTCCTGCACTTTTTACAACATAATATGGCTGAACAGATTTTATTTTATTTTATTTTATTTTATTTTATTTTATTTTATTTTATTTTACTTTATTTTAAAAACTTGCTTTAAAAAAATAATCAACACAAAAATCCTCTCTCTGGCCTTCATGTGCCAAGTTTCAGCCCAGGGCAAATTTTTTACTGCTGAATTATACACCCTGAAAAATAAGGGGCTTATAATGACAACATTGAGAGTCCCCTAACTATAGTGGTATGAATGGGGAGGGAGGTATAATAAGAATGGTCCATAGTGTGTAGCAGCAGCAATAAGTGAAGGAGCCCTTACTCAGCATGAGGAATTCTATATATCTTGGAAGGCTTTCATGAACCTAAACATTATTGCTAAGAAAGGAATAAACAGTTTGAACTGCTGTTGCCATTCATCCAGTGCTCACACACTGAGGAATACACAGAGTTGTTCTCTCAAAGCCGGAGTGAAATATTCCAGACATAACTCTTACTTCAGGGCTGGAGAGGATTTTGAGCTGCTGTTTGAAGGCAAGCTGGAGAAACACTCTTGCTCTGGGAGAATTATTATTTTCTTTTTTTAATAGCAATGATGATAATTGACTGCTTACCTACGGCTCTTGGAGCTGAGGTCGCACTCCCCGACGTGAGCAGCGTCGGCCAAGGACACAAAGGATCATTATTGGCTGGAGGTGGTATCTGTAGGTGAAGCAAAACCAAATGAGGATGTTGGCAAAATAACTGGTTGCTTGGGGTGATTCAGTCTTGAAGGTGGACCAGACCTGGTAGCCCAGAAAAGGCATGGAAAACAGTGCCATTTTTAAAACTGCTACTTCTAAAATCATATCATCCAGCAAGTTGGAGGCAGAAGTGGAACTGAGTCAGATGTGGGAACCTAAGCTATCAGACCCTGAATATCTCCTTAGAAAATGAGATCAAATGTCAAAATTTCCACAGGGAGAAAATGCCTTCTCTGCAGTGCCATTTTCCCTTCTCCCCTCTAAATGCATTAGCTCAATCAAAGCACTGGGTTTCTGTCATTCCATAAATATTACATTTTAATTTCAGCACATCTATGAATGAAAAGGCATACATAATCACACAACATCTCCTCACTGTATTGTTATTTTCTATTACTTCACATTTGTTATATGAAGGACCACTTCAACATTCGTAACAGAAATTGACCATTTTCTGAGAAGAAAATTAAGATGAAAAACTTTCAACCAGCTCAGTGACTGTGGTCCTAGTTGACCAAAGAACATGAATTAGGCACTTGATTCTCATCTGAAGGTGGGCATCTAAAACTGGTTGGAGGAAACACGTCTTACAAATCCTTTTCCATTGCTGCTGATTTCCCAAGAGCCTATGCAATACTAGATCAGCTTTACATGTCTGCTTTGTAGCCACATAATATTACGTAAGAAAATTGCCACTCCAAAATGCCTTACTATGGTTCCTGTACCCCAACACTGCTGCTAGCTTTCCTCTCTCTCTGATTAAAAAGCAACAATTACCAGTAATTGCTGGATCAAAGGACTGATATGGATTTCACCACATTTTTATACCAGTATGATACCATTTCAGAGCTGTCAAGACTATAATGCAGATGAAACTTGCATCTGTTAGCACAGAAATTAAGATTACATAAATTTTCAAGCTCTCTACCATACGTCTTTCTGTATTAGTTAATGAACCATTTCTTTTTCTAATTACTTCTGCTGTAAATCAAGCCCATGAGCATAAATTGAACTTGCAAATAAGAATTCTAACAGAGAAAGTAGTTCATAGCCTTAAATTCACACTGCTCAAGTAAACCCAGTCTTTAATCTCTGGAACTCATCTTGGACAAACGTTTCTAGAGTAAGTGTCAAGTTTCTGGCAGTAAATTTGGAATAACAAACAAAAACCTCAGGTGAAGAAACTTTCTAAATCCCAAAACTGCATGAGCTACAAAGTTAATGTTATTAAGAAGAATTCCTGAGCATGATATTTTTTCCATACCTGTGAAAGGACTAAAGTCTAATGAGTTTGCAAAAAGTTTGGACATGGAAATTAGTAAAAATTACACTTGTGTATAATCCTAGAAGTTTGGACATGGAAATTAGTAAAAATGACATATGTGAATAATCCTAAAAGTAATTTCCTTGAAAGAGCAGTGAAAGAGTAGCCAAGTATTTAGTTCTTAATTTTGACATTTAACAAGACAGTGGAAACCTTAAAACCAACACATCTCTCTTGCAAGTTTTGGGTTTTACTTTGTGTCTTGTACCTCTCCACAAGACTGTTAACAGAAAGCAAGACTGCTGAGAGGGGAAAGAGGTCTTTTTTATGCACAAAGTATGTTACTTTCTATTGCATATAAGCAAGTACCTTCTTTTCTTTTCTTTTTAATACAGCAACATGGAGATATATACATCTGATAATATAGTTCACTGTAATGTTACTTGAGTATAAACTATTTTGTATTTATATCTGTGCAGTAACAAGAAGATATGTGGCTATGAAATTATGTTATAATACTGAAAAAGTTTATCTTCTAAAATTATGCCATATTGCTAATCTTCAAAACACTGGGAATGTTGAATGGTAGAAATGTTGGGTAGAAATCTATATTTTTAATCCAAAAATATGAGGACTTCACTTCTAAATGAAGTGGAGGAGGCATGTTTGACATGATTTTCCAGGTTCCATATGAAACAAAAATATTTTCAAAGCTTTTCAGTGATGCCAAAATATTTTGCCTGAATGTCTTGAAAATCTTAGAAAGATATTTTGGTGGGGAAGGAAACATTGTGAATGAAATCCTGAAAAATGCTTAGAAAGATGTGGTGAACAGTACCTTGACCATGTAAAGTGCCAAGGTCTTTGTGGAAGCTCAAGTGGACCCCTCTGCCAGCCACAGGGTCAGCTGGGCTGCAGAAGGCTCCATGTCTGCAGGGCAAGAGCTGCCCCAAACCTCTCACTGCTTTCTCTGTATTACTTTGTATTGCAGTCTAACAAGTCCCTGCTGCAATAATTTCTTCAAACTGGTGCCCAGGCCAAACAGTCCATCTTCCCCAGATGTCCCTACGTAACGAGTACTCAGCAACCAGATTGCAGAAAGACAGACAGCTTTCATTCATCCATAACAGTAGGATGGAAAGGGGAGGTTAAATATACATAACTTGAGTATATCAACTATGAAAAGTCATTTTGCTTTGTTTTGGTTGTCTGCCTTGCCTTGCTTTCCACATGGTCCTGAACATCCAATCCCTAAAAATCAGGTCTTCTCCAAGCTGCCGCAAGCTAAGCACCCAAAGGCACGGATCTGATCCTTTTTCACAGCCTTGCCTTCCCTTCATTTTGTAGCAATGCATGTCCACAGTAGCCCGCAGGAGCTACTCAATTTTGTTTAGCTCCTTTTCTTCACATAGGAACTTTGACTAGTCTCCTTCCTCTCTTTCACAAGAAAAGTGATTTTCCTAACGACACAGGCTAGACAGATGACAGATTGTCAGGACGCACAGCACATGTTTTCTTTAAGTGAGCTTTTTATTTGTTGTTTTAAGGTTATTTCCAGATCTCTGACACTTATTCCAAAAACTCAGGTAACCAAGACGGAGCTCAGAAACTGAAGTTATTCTTAGACTAATCAGCCAATGATCTAAATCCGCAACACTAATCTCATAATTTGGCATCACAAGGTTTAACGGTCACATCTGGATAAGGTATTCCACACTAACAGCCATATTTAGCACCGCTGTTTTCAACTTGTTTACACTGGGAAACAAAACACCGAGGCTGTTTTATTTTGAGCTCACATTAGTGAGACCTGCTTGGGTGTAGAGAAGGAGAATAATGACATTCAACAAGATAGGGCTGAAGTCATAGCTGCCCTAAGATCACGCAATTCCATACTATTTTTTATCTTCATACTATTTTGTAGGGTTTTGTAGACTGCACTTGTCTTTTACAACCTCCTCTGCACTGCAATGAGGTGTTGAAAGACACCACTATTATACAAGAACCTTTGTTGGGTTCTCAGGTGCATCAGAGCTGTGCATGATGGAGTCACCAATGAGCTCCTACAGGAGAAGAAAGGAAGCTTCTTCCTTTTGATTGTGCCCACCAAAGACCCCCCAAAAACCACTTCATACCACCCCTCTGCTCTTTCAACGCATAATCTCAAGGGGAAAGATTATTACTGTTATTGTTACCATTACAGTAGAGCAAGAAGGCTGTGCCAAGACCAAGTCTCAGTTGTGCTAAGTCCTGTGCAAACAAACACGTGGTGCGTTCATGCTCTAAGCAGCACAAGAAACAAAAGCAATATTATTAGTGTGTCCATGAACTGAGGCACACTGAGATTATCCAACTTGCCCAAGGTCACGCAGGAAGTAAGTGGCAGAGCTGGAAATTGAACCCAGATTTCTTGAATTGCAGGCCAGGATTTTAACCACAAGGCCATCTTTCGTCTCTCTTTATTTTTTTTCCCCTCCGATCGTTCTATTTTAGAACACTTTTGAAAAAAAAAAAATTACTCTTAAAAATCCATTCGGCAATACTTTAGGTATGTTGTGGCTTCCACAACCGTATTTAGCACAATTATAGGCTAAAAGGAACTCTTGCAAATTATGTGCAAATAGATATGTCTTTATGTAAATCCAAGTTCTTGGAACATAAATCTACAGCCAAAAAAATACAAAGGTTTAAGCCAGGGAGGAATTAAGCTCCAAATTTTTTCCTCTTCGAAGGCTGGTAACTGAGGGACAACGCTCTTCAGCTACAGAAAAGAGAATACAGACTAGATGCCTGGAAAGCAGTTATGCCAGCTCTAATAAACCTTTGATTTCACCTATAGAAATGCAAAGGCAACAGACACTTGGTCATTGTTTTAGAGGTTTCTGTCACATATATGACTGTTTTTATACACATGTGTATTTTCTAAACCAGTTACTGCACCATAAGAGCAGGAATACTGAAAGCCAGGCAACTTTCTGATAGTGCACAGCCCCACAGCTGATATAGGACCCGGAGCACAGGAAGGTGATTTGGTATTTGGCTAGGGATGTTGTACAAGTTTAACAGTCTGGGGAGATTTTCCATCTACTGAAATAAATGTCCAGGTGAAGCAAGGATTCTCTTTCTTGGGTGTGTCAAATTCCTGGACATTCCCAAACCAAAATATGGAAGCTTCTTTGCTGCTGTAATGCCAGGCACAGAGTAGGAGACAAGCTACCATGTTGCTTGGCACAAATGCAAGAAGCAAAACCAGATTATACGTACTCACCAGGGTACACAAACGTGATCTCTGATTCCCATGACAAGGACATGGGTAGCTCATGTGAAAATAAAGAGAGATGGGTTTTGTGCTTCTGATGCCAAGGGGAGAGAGCTCACTCAGAGTGATACACTCCATGAACAGTTGTGCCTTGGCTGCAGTCCTGCCTTGGATCTGCAGCTCTGGAAAACCACACCAGTTTTGTGTAGGCAGTCATTTAAAAGTTAAACGTAGGCATAGCACCCTCATTTTTCTCAAAGAAAGTCTTACAGATTTTTTCATGAACTTGACCAAATAGATTTATTGGAAATCGTGGTACATCTCCTTCCCTCCTCCAGAATTAAAAAGGTAAAGAATTAATATGGATACCTTGTGTTATTCTACATAACGTGGTAAGAAGAATATGAATCCATACAGTTTTTCTATAAGAATAAAAGTTAGGCAAAGTGTTCTGGAATGTACAGTCCTTCATTTACTATATAGCTAGAGACCCAAACATTAAATGGATCTATTCACTAGTTTGGAGTCTAAAGAGCACCCACTGCCTAGGCACATCCATACTATTCAGCTTTTTTAGTTTCTCAAAGAGGACAACCACATCTAAACCACATATCAGGTACAGTCTCTGTCTTGTGCAAACATCAGGAGGTGTTCAGTATCACCTACCGATCTGGCATCCGTCTGGACTGTACCCGAGTGTCTGTGCCTGAACATCTGTTTTGGCAGTATTAGATTTACTAGCTAGAAAGGAAATTTCTCCAATATTATTTTTAAATTCTGTGTCTTCTAATCAAAATCCTCACGCTTTTTTTGTGCAAAGACTGGGACCCTTAGCCCAAATGCTGACCACCCTCAGCCTCCAAGAATGGTTTCATTTGTCTAGAAAGAGCTGGCTATGGTTGGAGTTGCACCAGGGGCAATGGAGGAAGAGGGAAACAAGGGAAACCATGATGTTAAATGTGGAATCTAGTAGGTAGAAGACAAAAATGGAAGGGCCAATAGATCATCCTCTGCCTTGGGTGCTTCTAATGATATACCTGCACTTAAATACATATACATATATATATATATATATATGGTTTTCTGGAGTATATTGGAAAGTAAATGAACAGAGGGTCAGTTTGGTTGGGAGCTGGTGGGCAAGTTTATTTCTGGACCGCTTGTTGGGGCCAACACTGGTGGGAGTTCAGAATCAGCACCCACATACACTATGGAGTTGATAGAAAGTTACCAGCTTTCCCGCTCACATATCCAGTTCAACTGAGCATCATGAACCATGTTTCTCTGGAGGGAGAGGCACGTGCTCTTCTATGCATGCTGCACGTGGTGCCAGCAAAAGGGACCAAGAGAGCAATATCACAAGGGGCATCCTTCAGGAATGGCAACAGTGGGTTTCATAAAGCAATCCAGCCCTGTTACTATGGTAACCATTGGCAGTACTTGGCCTCTGTGTGAACACAGGCAAAGGCTGTGGAGTTTAATTTCAGACTAATTCAGCAGCAGGCAGGAGCACCAGAAGTGCTGGCTCAGCACTTCCACTGGGACTGGCGCAACTCACTATAACTCATTCCTTCTGGGCTCTTTTTTAAAGTGCCATCTGGGACTGTGCTGCTAAGCTGTCCTCTGAACAACAACACTGTTAATAATAATAACAATATTCAGGTCTTACATAGTATTTTTCACCTTTAGATCTCGAAGTGAATTACTAAGGAAGGCTTTAAGAGGGCTTTAAGAACTGATTACACAGACATCTGTCAGGAATAAACCAGATTTCCTGACCCTGCCACAAAGCAGGGGAACAGTTCGATGTTCTTTCTAGCCCAGAATTTCTATGATTACGCCCATTTTACACAAAGATGATTTTCACTTGTGGAGTAGCAAGATGACCTCAGTGGATCACACAGGTGCTTCTTTGAAACCCCCGTGACCTCCCAAGACATTATAAGTGGTTAAAGAAAAGAATTTAAGCTCTCCTCATGCTAACACTGTAACCAGCAGTTGTGGGTGGTCTCTGTGGAAATGCAGTAGCAGTATACCTCAGATTGGGTAATAATAGAAAGTGTTACACAGATAACATTTCCAAAGGTAGGAAACCATATGTTCTGTTGAAGCCTCAAAGAAGGCCATAAGTCAATGCCAAAGGCAGGATTTGTCCTTCAAGATGGGAATGAATAGCCATCCATCTCCCCCCACTGATAAAGGAGAGCTGGAGAAAGTAACAAGACTAGACACATGAATTTTTGGTTGATGATGTTAGATTAGAGATATTGCAGCCATCCTAGAAAGAGGGAGTAGGATAGTATCATGGTTTCTTTGCAGAAAGAGATCTCAAACCATTTCTGTTTTAAGTTTATCTGGTGTGGCAAGTACAAGACACTGCCACTGAGCCTCCTTAGGAGTGAGAGAACCAAACATATTAGAGGTGCAGACATGCCCTGTGGAGACTCTGCAGTTCAATACATATTTAGTGTCCCTCAGGGACTGGAATTTCTTTGCAAACATCAGTCTAAAAAGTAAAACCAGCAAGTGCCAAGATAAAGAGGAGCCACTCTCAAGCCAGGCACGACCTCATGTTATTTTGCAAGGGACACAGAAAAGTGAAGAAAAATGAGGACATTCTGAACCACAGGAATAAACTCCTCATTGTCATAGTTCACAGTTGGAGTTTAGTCATCATAAATGCACTTTCACACCTTTATTCATAAAGCAGCACCTAAAAGGACCCCAAGGTAGGTAAACAACAGCACAGACCTTAGCTGAACGGCTGCTCCGTGCAGACGCTACAATTTTAAGAATCATTTTATGAAACAGAAATGAATATTTTAAATTTTTTTTCCTTGTGAGTTTTTCATCTGAATTTCATAGAATCATGGAATCACAGACTAGTTTGAGCTGGGGTGACCTTTAATGGTCATCTATTCCAATTGTCTTGAACTGAGAAGGGACATCTGCAACTAGAGCAGGTTGTTCAGAGCCACCCACCACATCCAACCTGGTCTGGAATGTTTCACCACTCTCATGGTAAAATACTTCTTCCTTCTCTCTAGTCTAAATCTGCTCTCTTTTAGTTTAAAACCATCACCTTGTTCTGTCGCAACAGCTCCTGCAAAAAAATATTGTCCCTATCTTTCTTATAGGTCTCCTTTAAGTACTGAAAGGCTGCAGTAAGGTCTCCCTGGAGCCCTTTCTTCTCCAGGCTGAACAAGCCCAACTCTCTCAGCCTTTCTTCACAGAAGACATGTTCCAGGCCTCTGATAATTTTTGTGCTTTTTTTTTTTTTTTCTTCTTTTTTTCTCATCAAAGAAAATACAAAACCAAGAAACATCAACCTATTCTGTTCTGCAGATGATGCATCTAGTTTTGGAGATTTTTTTTTTTTTAATAAAAATGTTCAGTGCTCTGTAAATAATATTTAGGGTTTTTTTTCTTTTTCTTTTTTTTCCCAGGGAAAATCTTAATTTGTGACAAAAGTGAATATTTTGTGGAAATTACCTTTTGGAGGAAAATTTTGACCACCTGTGGAGATGAAATCTGTGAACAGCATATAATTTAGGAGTCGGATGAAGATAAGTTCAATGGACTGATTTCTTAGTTTCTCATGTTTCGGAGAGAGGCAGGGATCCAAATTCTACCATGCCAGCACGGCCGCAGGGTTGGAAGCTTATCAAAGAAGTTGCCCTATGGGCTCTCACGAGATTGGGTTTTTACTCGATGAGAACTCTGCATCTTTGGAGGGAGCAGCAAGGCCACAGGAACAGCCTCATTTCAGCATCGACCCCAAGGAAAATGAGGAACATGGAGGGACTTGAGAATTTTAAGAAACAGTAAACAGAAAACTAGTTCAATTTTTGCCCACAGAATCAGTAAAAAGTTGTTCAGTCATAGCTTAAAGTTTTATACCACTTTAAAAAGAAAAAAAAAACCCCACGTGAACTTGTTCACTCATCACCCTGAATAAAAAAGGGCAAAGTATCCCCATTCCATGGAGCTATTCTTGGCCACTGTGAGCTAAAAAGCAGGGAGGGCAGTTTAAAGGGGGCAAATACAATTAATGTTCCTGCTTTTGCCATATTTCTGGGCCCAGGGGAGAAATCAGGAAACTTTATGTCAGCAGGAATGTGAACAATAAAGGCAAAGTGGATTGCATGTTAGAAAACCATTTCACTCCCTTTTTATATTTTTTTTATTTTATTTTTTTGCCCAGCAGTATGATGTGTTAACAATTTTGTTGGTTTAACAGTTCACACTTCCAGCACATTTATCCATTGGCACATGGGGGTTTTATGCATTTAACAGTTTTCTTCATTAAAGTGGGTTCCACTGTGTCTTAAAAATTGTTTTCCTTAGACTCCGTGTTTGTTATTTTATATGGTGTGACTGAAAAGCAGGCCAAAATTTTAGCCTTGGAAAATGCACGCTGCAGAGAGGAGCCCAGTGCAGGCAGCAGGACTAGCCTCCCTCAAAGTCCAGCACATATTCTTTTCAGAACTGCTGATTGCACTTTGAAGCTTTCTTCCCTAATTTCTGGGAGATTCTTAATTTGTCCTGAGCTTGGGAAAATAAATTGCAGATGTATGTGCTGCAATCAAAACCCTCTCTGCACAGGATTTTTGCACGCTGCCGCTGAGATGGCCTTCATACCCTTCCCCAGTGCCCTTGAACCACCTGTTTTTTACAAGAACAGTGCCAGCATTTTATTTTTTTCTTTTAATTTTTTTTTTTTTTTTCTTTTTTATTTTGAAGGGAGAGCAATGGCTGGGGGAAGGGAGAGGGCGGCTGTTATTTCTACAGAAGCAGGACTGGTTCTTAGAGGCGTAAGAGACACCCAGGTGTTTTCACAGCGAGCCCTTTGCAGGGCCCTTTTGGAGCTGAACTCGATTCCTGTTTGCCAAACTACACTTTCAAGAGGTGTCAGATATCGAGAACCTGCTTCGAATGCCAAGTCAAGCAACGGAGGGGAAAAAAAAACTGAGGGGAGGGAGGAGGGGAGATGGGGGACGTGGGGAAAAAGGAAAAGGGGAAAACGTTCCTTCTCGAAGAAAAAGGTAGTTGTTCCAACTTGGCTGTTTCTTTTAAAAATAATTAGTTAAGCAGTGCATAAAAACAGGTAAGTCTGTTCTGCATTGCTCATAGCCTTGGCAGGCCCCGTCTTTCCCTGCATTAGAGGAATTTCTGTGAACCACCGCTGCACAGGAGAAGGGAGGGGAATTGTATCACTGTGACCTAAGGCAACCCAGCTTGTAAGGTTAACCATAATTTTTTAAACTAACATGACCTCTGTTAACCCCTCCACTCCAATCTTAAGAAAAGAAAGAAAGGAAGAGAGAGAAATATGTTTACAAATCCACTAGAAGGAGGAAGAGGGGGCGAAGAAGCCAAGAGTTTTGTTCCTTCTGTCTACCCTCCAGCCCTCCATCCATCCCTCACCTGATCCTTTGTCCCCGTGTGTCCCCACCAGTAACTGGTGTTTACTGGGTCCTGATGCAGCATGTCTAGGGACTTTGCTTTTTCTAATGAGTCACAGAATCATAAAATTAAGCCATTCTGGGAAGCCAAAAAAATTCAATTCCATGTGTGCATTTGGGGCTTTGCAGGAATGTTCACGTCTGGATGTCTGAGTCACATGCTTTCAAGGTAAACGTAATACATCCTCTTTTTAACGACACCATTGGCTTGCTCTATTTATTTTATTTCCTTCTACTCATCCCTCTCTCTTTATTCTGCAGAAGAACGCAGGCCATTTCCTCCAGCTGGGATGCCAGTTAAACCCACCTCAGGCACCCTTTGCCCTTCTCTCTTCTATAGCTGCCTTAAACCAAGTAACCAAAGCCAACACCAGCATGGCCCCGGGCCAGCTGGAGGTGGCATGGGGCCATGGTATATGGTGTAGTCAGCTTTTGTGTCAACATTTGGATGCTGAGTTCATCCTAACCAGAATGTGCCAAGCTCAAAGGAATCTGAGTCTGCCCCAGAAAATACGTATGAAATATGCAGCCCATACAAAGACACTGGCTCAGGGAGAGGACTTACTTATTTCTGGGACTCAAAATTTTCCTTATGGCTTAGTCCTACCTACATTCATTTCTGGTCACTCAGAGACAGAAGTGGCATGGGGAAAAAGGGTGTAGGTACAAGATGTAGAGACCTCACCTCGTCTCCCACCAACACATAAGCTGCAAGTACTGCCTAACTGCTCTTGAATACCCCCCTCCTCCATGCTCCACCAGGTCTCATGGTAGACACATACCTCTGATTTTCTATGGAACTGCAGTTAGGCCATGCTTAAAATGCCCTTTCTTTGAAACGGCTCCTTCCCTGCTTAAATAAGCACAAACAAACACTCCTGCTTATATATTTATAAGTATTAAGCGTGGAAAATCTGCCAATTAAATAAATTTAATGTAAAAAATAAGGAGCAAGAGGCCAGACTCTCAAGTGGTATGAACTGGCAGAGGTTCAAGACTTAGTTGGAAAAATAGGCCCGAACTACCATTTACCCAATATGTAGTCCAGCCCTCCATCCTAGAATGAGCTCATGTGCAATTAATTTATATAAATATAGTTTATATATATATATTTGCAGTCCTGTTTGAGCACAGTGAGCATAGTAAGCACCAGATCTACCACAGACTGCTCACCAGCAGACACACTGAGCTCAGCTTTCCCCAAACCCATTGTTTTGGCAATATTTATACAGCATAGTGTAAAGTGGCTACTGTAGCTGGCTATTCTGGGTGGTTGTCCTTCCTAAATGTCGTCCACAGTCCATGAGAAGACAGACACCCTACTTCCAAGAATGAAGCTGAGCATCCAGTTTCAGGACCTGAACCAGATGATGTTTTCTGGAAGTAGCTCCATCTACACTAAGTAGCAAGAAGACCTGCGTCCTTACAGAGGCACTTAAACAATTCAAACATATTCCCCTCACCTAGTAACTACAGTCAGTGCTATAAGAGGGAAGTGTGCATCTGAGAACCTGCTTTTCAGCCAAGTGGAAATAGCCTTCAAGTTGTGCTACAGGTAGCGATTATCTCAGGAGAAAGGACAGGATTTTAGGTGTGATCTCAGTATCTTGAGCTATGAAGACCCATGGGCTTCAAGGAAGGGAGGTGGATTGTAAAGGTCTGGTAAATATCATCACTGTTCTTCTTCTGTATGTGCCAAGATGGTCCACTATTGGATGGCTGAGTGATCTGAAAGCAACTGTGGTTAAACGTACAGCAGCCATTTGGGAGAGCATTTGGCCTTTGCCAAGTCTTGAGTTGTATCTTGGGAACTGTCTGGATGAGTAATAGTTGGTCTAAGCTCTGTGGGGACTCTCCTACTAATTTAGTGGTGTAACCAATCAAGTCTTACAGAAAAAAGTCAGGCCTTAATAAAGAAGTAGCATATCAGGTCACAGTTGAAATATCTCAATAGGTCCCACTGGACCACCTTCTATGACAGTTCCAAGGATGGCGATCCAGCCTGCTCATCGGTGCTTGAATGTCAGCAACTTTTTTCATTGACCATGTGCTTATGATTTAATTGTCATATCTCTGAAAGAAAAGAAAACTTTGGAGACTCATTTTATAAATTAAGCAAGGAGGAAGAGAAACTGATGATGGAGAAGAGTAAACTTGTCTCACCCTAAGGGCCCCACTTCCTCTAAGAAGTCATCACCGGCACATTTATTTGTGTAAGTCTTTCTATTCTCACCCTTCCTCCAATGTGCTTTTACCTATGCAAAAGCTGCTTGGAAAATAATGTAATTCTGATTGTTGACAAATATTTAGTGTCTCAGAGTTTGAATGAATATCTACTGCTTTTAAAATTTGCTTTGAGTTGAAGAAAAATAAAAAAATTAGTAAATTTTTTCCTACCTCATTCTTATAGCTGACACATCAGATCAACATAAAATGTTGATTTAATATAGTCTTCTAACATGGGGAGTTGACTTCAGCATCTTAATTGATAATGATCCACAAGGCATTTCTGAGCCATGTATGTAAACAGAGAAAAGAGTACTTCAGACTGTTATCTATCAGAAAAGCCAGAAGGCTTGCTTCTCATGTAGTTCATAGAAAGAATGCACCAGCATCTACCTGAACATGGCTCCTCAGACTCCTTGAAAATAAAAGTTATGGTAATGGAGTTTCACCCAGGTCTACCCAGCTTTGAACTGGTTTTCAATTCTTGGTTAGTTATTCCTAGACACTATTCATGTTCTTATCCTAAAATGTGTGGTCTCCATGAGAACTGGCAACTAAAGGAAGGGAACTGATGTGCACCAAGCAAGGGGCTGGGAGAGCTGACATCTCGAGTGTCAGATTCCCATTTCTGGGCCATATCCTGTATGACACCTTCCTCTGCCTTCTAACTTTCTCCTAAAATGTCTATTTAATTCACAGTCTTGTTTCTTGAAATCATCTCTTGAGAAGACTTTCCTAGCCAGAACAGAGAGCAGCACGTGTAAGATTCATTTGGTCTTAAAACTATTGCTGTAATGAAAAAATTTCTTCTTTTCCTCCCTAGCCTGGAAGACCTTGAGATTACATCGGAGTCATAAGGGAAATTAGGTCAATGCTGGGTCATCTTTCCTCATTTTCCCTTCTTCTGCTTTTCTGGCTGATGAGTTGGAGGCCTGATGATTTAGGTGAAACATTTAATATGTACAAGAATATGTTGGTATTCACATGCTTACTCCTCAGGCTCCAAACTGATGAGCAAAGAGTACTACTCTAATTGGTTCCAGGCCTTGATTTGGATTGGTATTGCACGTGCACATTTTGTAATTTCTTTTATTCACTAACAGGACATAAAATAAGACTTGGGTAAATTCAGAAGTACCCAAAACATTAACTATTCAAAAGTTTAAGAGATTTTCTGAAGCTGCTGAAATAATTCTAAATTCCTAATACAATTTAAATTGACCTCTTGTAATCCCTGCAAAAGCAGGCCACAGATAGCAGTAACTGGACATCTGAAATCATGATCTACCTTGAGGCAGGTTTTTCCTTGCCCCAGTTTCTTCCCTCTCATCACAGGAACATTGTAAATGCCTTAAAGTATTTTAATGAAATATTTGTTACCCATGCGATGTATATCACAAAGGGACTACAAGAGTGTGAAGTCTAACTCTCCAACCCTGAAATAAATAAAACCTGATGTTATACATCAGACAAAGGCAATCAGTAGCAGCCACTGAAGCACAGAATAATTCAGGGACAATTATATCCATTACAGATCTTTGTTTCCCTCTATAACACCAAGAATAGAGTCTTCTGACTCCATCAGACTTATTCACACCAGTCATCCCCACCTTTTCTGGTTGCCACTCTTATTTCAAAGTCTGGAGCTCCATCCCACTGAAGTCAGCTCCCCATTTTAGAAGACTATCTTAAATCAGCATTGTATGTTGATCTGATGTGTCAGCTATAAGAATGAGGTAGAAAAAAATTTACAAATTTGTTTATTTTTCTTCAACTCAAAGCAGATTTTAAAAGCAGTAGATATTCATTCAACTCCATCCATCACACAACTTCTGTATGAGTCTTGCAAGCACCCCTTCCAGTCCCTTCCTTCACTGTGTTGGCAGGATCTTCACTATCAGATTAAGGTGAATTACTGTGAGGCTTCTTCCTTCCCTTATATGCTGTATGATACTAGGATGATGAGTATTTAAAACATAGTAATTGCAATTTCTCAGCTTCTTCTACATGTCACTGAAATGGACTCCACATGGGAGAAGTAACTGGTGAGATAATCGTTGTCTTCCATTGTAGCTCTGGGTTGGATTATGATCAGAGTAGAGGCACTCTGGAAAAAACCAAGTGCCTGAATCCTAATAAGCTTCTACAAAATAGCTGAACAGCCCCCAAATGAGATTTTCAAAGACATTTGCCAAACTTGGATGGATTCTTTCAGAACTGCCAAAGCCAAACTCTCACTTCAGGGCATCCCACTCTTCCCATTCCAAATCTTGGCTCCTTAGAACAAGTCTACTGGAGCTTTGATAAAATAACTGTGTAGATTTTTTTTTTTTTTTTTTCAAGACAGCATAAAAATGTCTTTTTCTTCTGATGTTACTCTAAGAATAATTTTGGCTATAATTTTACAAAACAGCTCTGCGTATGGAGAGAAACCAGTGATGCTACATATACAACTAAGGGCAGGGTATTGTATTAAAGCATGTCAATCAAAATACACTTAATTGTCTGCTATCTCCATTTGAGTTTGTTTCAGTTCATACTTCATCCTTCTGGGTCGTGATTCTTCATTTTAAATCTGAAATTTATCCAGAGCCACAGGAAAAGTTGAGGTCAAGTGTCACACTGAGACTTGGAAGAAACCCAGCGGGAGCCTATGCAGCAGACTTTCTGGGTGATATTGGGTATATCAGTCAGTTCAGGTCTCTATGTTCACCTGTATTAAGGGGAACATACTATTTTTATTATTTTTCATATAAGTCTTTTCTTTTGAAATTCTAATTTCTGAAGCAGAGACTACTTTCAGTGTGTTTATTTGTGTATACAGAGAGTTTTTAATCCCATCTGAGGTCCCAATATGCTGCTCTTAAAGAACTGGGAATAATAAAAATTCCCACTGAATTAAGTGGTGGTAGGAGGAGGCAGTCCCTACGAAAAACTAATAAAACTCAACCTCTGATTCATCAGAACGGAACTCCGATTTATGAAAAATGCAAGGAAAAGACATTGATCCCCCTGCACAGGAAAGGCAATTGGCAAAACTAAACAATTTCAGCTCACATTCAGCAGAAGTAAAGAAATAAATCTGCATACTTGCTAATGTGATTCCTATGAAGGAACTTGAGCCCAACAGTAGCATATAGGCAGAAGCCTACATCCAAAAATAGAATCCTCTTGGAATCCACAGCTCATCTGGACAGGATTAGAGAAACGCTCCCTGAACATTTAATGAGTGACATGTCAGAAAAGAATTGAACCAATTTTTACAGCAGTCCTGGAACGTCCCAAACACAGTAGCTCTGAAAACAATGGGATAAGAAGGAATTCATTGTCCACTACAGCATAAAGCAACTATTTCAGGCATATCAGTGACATTAATGACTGCAACACTATCTTTGGGTAGCTCTGAAAAATTGTGGCTGGCCCATGGGTACAATGCTGAAATTGTACCCAACTGAATTTTTTTTTCCCTGATTTCACAGTTTCAGGGGAAATTAGTCAGATTTGTCTCTAACTTGTTTTTTTTGTTACCCTGAAGCAGAATAATGCATAACATGTTGACAGTGAGGTTTGCTGTGGGGAAATTAAGGTTTTCTTTCAATGAGGTAGTTAAAGGGGAAAGGAGAGAGGATTGTCAATACAGCCAAGTAGTTTGAGTTAAAAACCTCCTGAAAAAGTCACTCATATGTGTTGGGGCCAAGATTTAAACACTGAGATAGACCAAAGTAGTCAGTGCCTGTAAAGCATCATAGAATTTGCTCTCTTTCCAAGGCATAATGAAAGCTCACTGCCCATATCTTAGCTGACATGCATCAGGATAAAGTGCTTGCAAGACCAGGACTATCCAGCCTGGTAGAGGAATGCTGTTCTATCAGTGTTCATTCAGAAATTACCTTTGAGAGTATACATGAAAAAAAGGTCTTTCTTAAAGATGTTATTTCAACAGTTATTTGTCAGCTGTGTAGCAACACAAAATAATGAACCTCAACCTCTGTCTTCCAACCTCTGTCTCTGGGAGAAAGGCAAGCATCTCAGACTTGCTTCTGAAGGAAACAAAACATGCAGGAGACACATAGTCAACACTCGGGTCATGTGGGAATGAACACAGTGTAAATGCTTAGAAAGGACAGGTGAAAATATCTGGTATGGGTTTGATCCCATGTATTAAACTAATGTTCCAGATCACATCAAGTGGCCCATCTGGGGTCTTAAGTCTCCACCCCCACTGAAGAGGTTACAATCACTCCATCCACATCTCAGTAAAAATCTGTCCTGATTTTTCTTTGGTCCCTGGTATTTTTAGATTATATGTTCTTACCAAGAAGTCTTTGAAACAGATGTTGAACAGTGTTACTCCTGGCTTATGTCAAAGCCAGGAAGATTCATCCCCTAAGAGATCCTCTTGCTCTTTTAAGCTTGTTTTGCTTAAACTCTGGACAGGGATCTAAATGCAGTGAGACCAAAAGTGTAGCATGATAAAGAGCCTATCCAGAGTTTTCATAATGGTGATTAGGAGCCGCCAGAGACTTTTTTAAGGGGATAAAATTAATTTAGTTAGTAAAAGGGGTGAAGGTTGCCACATTTTAGATACTTAAAAGAAAACTGAAGTGCAAGACAGCACTTTGTATGAACCTCCACCTCAAAACTGGATCTTGGATCCAGATACTTGCAACTGCATTAACAACCTTCCAGACTTGAACCTACCAGGATGCAAAGTGTCATAACTAATGACCTAATGTCATAACTCCATCTAAGTGGAATGGCTAAGTGGAGGAGGAGAGACCTCTTAGTTCTTCCAAAGAAGAGAAGACTGCGTTGTGACCCCAGCTTTTATTAGGTACCTAAGACTCCATGTAGAGGATCATACATATAGATGTGCCAACTGCGTAAAGGCTTCATCCAGCATTCCTCACTTAGCAGACATCAGAAATCCTGCATCCAACATCACTGATTTGTTTCAGTATGGATTCTTTGATGTCTACTGCAAATTGAGTTTAAAAGTCCATCAATATGAAATACACACCCTTGGGAAATCAGGCTTAACTAGCACAGGTACATGTGGAGTGACTAGCCTTAATGCAAATAGTTGGACAAATAGATGATGGTTATTGTTCCTAGAAGGTTTTCAAAGATTCCGAAAAAGGCCATCAAGTATACAACGGATAGGAATAACATCTTCAAATCAAGCAAGGTGTTTTACAGGAATATGTATTTCAGTTACTGAATTCACTTATGGAGGTAAATGCCACAGCTGCTCTTATACCTATTGACCTAAATACCCTTCAGATATACAAATATGACTTTAAAGTCAACATAATTCCACTGAATCACTGTGAGGCTTTTAATATACGCGTAAGTCTCTGATGATCCAGATAAAGCAGCCACAGCAAATAAACACAGCATTACTAACACATTAGAGCTTTGAGTAATTGCTCCTTCCCTGCATGAATAAAAGGTCACTAGATATCCATGCAAGAGGTGCAATGCATCGTTTCTCCCATGGAAGAAAAGCAGCCACCTCAGGGCTTAATTATGCATAACAGTATTTGACAAACAGTTGAAATATCTTTGAACTGAAGTATGGTGTTTCTATGCACAAATTTCAAAAGAGAGGTTTTTATCTTCCTATTCATTTCAGTCATCTCAGAACTCAGAGAAGGAGAAATATAACCTTCAGCGGAGCACGCTGGTTTCCTACAAATGCCTAGCTCAGTGGATTATTTGTTACAGCTTTGCTCATTGCCCAAAGATCTTCCATGCTTAGGGGATAACCCCTCAGATGAACACCGTATGGGGAAGGTATACATCTTGTCAGAAAGTCCTCCTCTGATATTCATTTTGAGGGGCATATTTAGTTTCCTAAATTACTAGTACATCCCTTAGCATTCCAATAGATCTTCAGCTGACCAGACCCTACAATGCTTAGCTCACAATATGTGCTTTTTGCCCCAAGCCAGCACTCCAGAGATGGTGTCATCTTGGGACTTTCCATGTATCCTCTGCTCTAAGATTCATATGAGCAACTGTTTGTTTTAAGATGAATCATGTCATGCTTTTACAGTTTCTGACACTTAAAAATATTTTGTTTCCGCCCAGTGGTGAAGTCAACCACTTACTATTATTAAATGTTGTGCTGTGTTATTCTCCCTTTCGGGTGATGCTCTCAGAGGAACCTTTGCTGGATGCAACTTTACACTCTCAGATCTTACATGGATGCTACTGGTATGTCTCCCATTTGCAATGTCTCTGGTTCCCAGCTGCAGTTGAAAGTCTATGCTAATATGTTGGATTTACTTGTCCGCTCTAGCTGATTCCAGCCTTGTGGTTTATGGGTTGCCTTTGTGGTTTGCTAAAGGTCAGGCCCTGGATGGCTCTAAATTTTCTTAAGTGGAATTCAAACACCACAGATGGATATGTGCTCAAAGTAGTTGTCTTGGGTGGTATGGATTCGAATCCGGTTACTTGTGCTCAGGATTGATGCGTCTCATCTTCTTTGAGGCCATCATCAGTCATAGGTGTCCCTACCTCTCAGTGCACTGTCCAGCTACCGTCTTTAGTTCAGATCCCAACTATCTCCAAAATTTCACGTTCATGTTAGACCCCAAGTTGCATTTCAAATTGTGCACCTCCCACCCCCATCACTTCCCCAGCCTGATGCCAAGAGGCTGATCCTCGCCTTTGGCTTGACTCAACTGAAATTCTCACTCTCTTTTTGCTGGCTTGCAGGCAGAGACTGCATCAGCCATAATTCAAAATTGCGAACAGATGACTAGATTACTTACTTGAACTGTACTCAATCATTACATCACCCTAGTACTGAAAATCACAGCACTGGCTCCCCATATGATTTTGCATCCACTTTAGGGTTTGGCTCCAGAGCTACCGGACTTACTCACTTGATCCAGTTTACCTAAGAGAGCTGCTTGTGCCTCATGGACATCCTTAGACTCTGAGATCAGTCAGTGCCGATTTATTGATCATTCCAATGGTCTGACTAAAAACTGCTGGTGTTGAAGCCTTGGCTCCTCCAAATGTATTTTGTGGAAATCCCTGCAACCTTCATCCAAGGAGGGGGAAGGGAAGGGAAGAGAAAGAGGGGAAATAAATCTGTTAAACTGTCCAAACACAAAGAGAAAACACTTTCTTTAGGCTGACAACAGCTTGGACTCAGCAAAGGGAAACGACTTTTTTTTTTTTTTCCTCTTCCTTTCATGAAATTCTTTAGGTATAATCTTTGCATTCAGAAATTTTCCTGACTCAGGAATAGCTGTGACTGCTAGACAGGGTGCAGATAAGAGCAGCAGAAAGCCACAGGACCATGTTAGGCAAGTCAGCATGCCCAGCCATAGGGGATAAGCTCCCGGGATGTTTGACATGGGTCCTCCATCTCCATGGCAGCCAGCCCTGGTCTGGGATGCTGAGACCCCCTGGGCACCTCCAGCACAGCAAGATGGGTAGTTTTTGCAGTGATCAAAACAGTGTTGGAGATGCTGACCTCTTCTCACATGAAAGCCATTTCTGGCTGACTTAATTTGTCCCGCTGTCTGTCAGTGGCTCTTTCACTTCTGTTCACCCTGCAGTTGTCAGAGCGTTGTTCGTGATCCCTGCCTGCCCTTCTCACTTTCATGCTGATGTTTGGAAGTGAAGCCTGAGCTACGTTGAGCAACATGTTTCCTCTCCCTTGGAGAAAAGCAGCTCTGGACAAGCTCAAGGTCATGCGAACCATGAGTCAGGGCACCAGAATGGGCTTTCCAGCACCGTCATTGATGCACAGCCATCCCTGCTGCAATGAGAGAGCATTGCTGCCCACTTGATACTGGGTGAAATTATCCCATGAAATGCTGTGAGTTGGCAGCCTGAGTCTCATTTCAAAAGAAAAAATATCCACATAATGAAAGCCAGCATTTATGACTAATTTGCCCCTTGCTAAGCAGGCTTATGAGCTGGGTCAAGGTCTGAGTGTGCAGACACAGAGAAAGAAGAAATTTCTCTGTCCACGAGTCAGGTCAGTTCAGGCCAATGGGTCAGTGTCTCATATGGTCATCTCTTATTGTGAGAGTCAGACGCCATAAATCCTACAGCTTAGGGACCACTAAGATCAATTTTTTTTTTTTTTTTATAAATTTTTTTATAAAAAGAAATAAAAAAAAAAAAAGATAAAATAATAAAATAAAATAAAATAAATCACAAAGCAGATTGCTTTGATATGCAGAGCTAAAAACATCCTCCAACATTTTCTTTCCAGATTCCCACCCTAAAAGAGGTGTCATTCAGCTTTGTAGTTGCAGTCAAGATTTTCTCTTTAAAAAAGATTATAAAAAGTACTTCCATACATCACTGAATTCAGCAAAGGACACTGACATGAGGGATACTGACATAAAGAAGAGGGATCTTGCTGACTGTATGTAGCAACTTAGGCCAAGCCCAGAGGTTTCCTCTAGCAGTTGGGTGATATTTTCTTTTTTTCTAATATATTAGATGTAAAAGGAACCAAGGAACCAAGCATGCCTCTTGAGATAGAAACAGTTTCAAAGGGAAAAACACTGCAGCCACTTCTCCCACACAAACACCCACCTACCATCTAACCTGATCCCTGTGAGTGACATACTGCTGACAGCCATGGGACTTATAGCAGAGACCTGAAGGGGCTGAGACCTCTGGCAGCATTTCACAGGCAGGGAATGACATTGGCTTCCCACTCATCATCTCACCAACCCCTGGGGATGGGACTCTGCTCAGTTCTCGGTGAGGTCAGTGCCAGAAGCTTCATCAGCTCACACTTTGCATTTTTCTTCCCAGGTGGGGTTTTGGGGCTTGCCAGCACCCTACACCAGCATGATACAGCTTTGACACAAGCCACGTGTGTCTCTGGACCTGCAGGTTGTTCATCCCATTATTAGCTCTTCCCTCTCCTAAACAGTGCCACATGTATTTTCATATTCTCCGTTGAAGATTTCATAATCACAGTAGGGCTACAGCGAAGCCTTAGGAATGGCTTCATAAGCTCAAGATGTCACACAATAGATGCCAAATGTTATTATGAAACACAGCTCCTAGACACATGCTGGATTGGCAGAGGTGCCTAACTTTAGGGAGGGCCCCCAAACACACTCTAGACATGTTTAGCTACAAGGCTCCAAGACTACTTCACAGAATGCTGGCAAAAACTGTGATACTGTCTCAGCTCATCCAGGGAAAAGCAGGTTTCGAGTTAACTGCTTGGGGCTTGCTGTGAGCATTCATGTGATTCCCCTTCCTATCCAGATATAGCTCTGCTCATTCCTACTTTACAGATGGCCAGAGCCCTCCACTCCCTGTCATGTATAATGAAGGGCAGGAAGGAGAGAGGATTTTTGACATGTTTAAATGTTATTCAAAACAAAGATAGCTAAAAAGCCAGGGATGGATTTAAATAAATTAAAGCTGCCAGCAAAATCCCATATTTGTTACAGTTCATTCCATTTCATCCTCAGAGCCATCTCTCTGCAAAACATGGCAGCTCCTGTAGTTTGGTGTCCAGATGTTCCCCATCATACCCTCTGCATTGCATCATGCTTTTTTTCCTGATGTGACTCCTTAAAAACAGTGAACTCGGATTCCAGGACAACCTGAGTACACTTTTCCATAATGAGGGGTGATTGAAATAACACGGTTGTTGACTTGGCCAGTTAAACACGGGCTTTTTTGTTCTTCTCTTCATCACCCCTCTCCCTCTCTTTTTTAATTCTCCAGCTGGCTGGTAATCCAGCATCATCAACATCTTTTTGCATTTTATTCCTTAAGCCATTCATATTATACACATTCCTGTTTTTAAAACACAGATTTTAGGAGTGATTTGATGTGGCTTGGAATACTGACATGCTTACACATTTATAAAAAATTCATTAACTTGGGGGGAGGAAAAGAAAAGATTGCATCTTTTATTTTCTTTCCTTCCCTTCCCTTTTCTTCATTTCCAGCATATGAAATTATTTGCCGACCATTTAGGAACCACAATGTCAAGATGTGGTTGCCCCATAGGGAGGAAAAAAGACAGTTCATCCTTGCAGTTTGCAAGTCAGTTGTTAAGAAGTAGCTTTGGCAAAGGCCAAAGCCAAATTGATCTTTGAGCTGCAATGTTTAAAGGCTATGTTAGCAGTTCTGCTCACTGTTATTGAGAACACCTCTTCCCACAGCCCTTAAATCTGCCAAATCATAACCAAAAGATGATGCTGTACAGTGCCTTTGTTCCAACCTTGTGAAATCCCAGCCTCCAAGTTACAACTGCCAATTACTCCCGTCTCTAGGATCAGTCATTCTTAGACCTCCGGTGAGATCAGCAAAAAAAAAAGAAAATTAAAAAAAAATGACAATTTGGAACCCTTCTCAAGAACACTGAAATATCTAATTCATCTAAGCTATAAGGTGATAACTTGGTGTCCAATCCACAGAGGGGTTTAAATGGATAAACTCACTGAACTCAGATGGAGTTTAGCACCTAAAGAGGGAATCTGTAATGTCAAAGAGAGTTAGAAAGTCCTTGTGCTTTTATGAAGTTCTGCACAACTTTCTTTCAAAGTGTCTTACTACATCCCTCTACCAACTCTCTCTCCTTGCACTAAGTTGTGCCTTATATGCAAATATGAAGAAGTAACAGTTATGGTCTGGGGTTTTTTTTGGTTGTTTTTTGTTGGTTTTGTTTGGTGGTGGGGTTTTTTGTTGTTGTTTTTTGTGTTTTGGGGTTTTTTTTTTGTTTGTTTTTTTTTTGTTTGGTGCAGGGACACTTTACAAATTGGCCTCTATTTAACTTGAGAGAAAAAAAGCAGTTCTGCTTAGGAGCCAATAATATTACTTCTGTTCAAACTATAATGTACGTAGACCTCTAGCAAAGATACCTCTCAAATGTGCACCCATTTTCAGTAGCAGTGGTTAAAACCCCATTGCAAGTTGCTTGTTTCTCTGTATAAGCTTTTAACAGATTACCTTATTACCACTATATTAAGCTCCATTCTCTCACCACTACATACAAAAAAAGTATAAATTGACCCTTTCCCACAGAGGAGGAAATTACTTTGATCTTGGAAGCAATGAATGATGGAAGTTTCTGCTGGTTTCTTGATATGAAAATAATTTTTTATTTTCCAGGTTATTCCATCTTCAGACAAACAGCCTTAAATTCCAGATTTTGTGCTCTAGAGATATTTGAATCTGACAAATATTTTTAATTAAGGTTATTTCAATTGTTATGCCGTAATTGCAAATCTCGCAAGAGATTCATATTTCCATACATATTTGTATTGAAGCTACAATTCCATAGGACAAAAAAGAGATGTCATCTGACTATTTATTCTCTTTCATCGGATTTCTTCTGTTCTCACCTTGTCATGATACTGGATTTAAAGAGTGGCGAAGTAGAAATTCAACCTCACCTCATTTTGATACCCTGCTACCTACAAGTCAGGTGTACAATCTTATGAGGCAAGGGGATAAATCTAACTGCTTTGTCTCTATGACACAGATTTAATACCACCATCAACTCAGAAGGCCAGGCTGACCACCACATTAATAAAACCACATTAATTCAACTTAAGCACATGCTTCAGTTGAAACCTCAGGATCATTCTGGTCTTCAGCAAGACTTTAGCACACGTTTCAGTTCTTTAACAAATAATATAACATTGGTAAAACATTTCTTTTTCTCCTGCCTGAGTAGCAATCATACTCAAATGATGAAATATTACACTGTCTTGAAAGAGCTGAAACTATCCAGATTCAGTCCTGAAACAATGTTTTATGTAAAGATCTAAACTACAACAGTTTGTCTTTACAATGACAGGGGTGTTGCATGAAATATAACTTATATTTAAGCAGTATCAAATCTTCAAAAAAGAATACAAAACAGTCCTAAATTCTTACTTTGCATTCACACACAAGATTTTAAGCAACCAGTTGGCACTAAAGTGTATTATTTAAAATCCAATATATGTAATGATTTCAAGCTAACCTGAAGTACTAGAATCTGTCGTTCACTAGCTTTGAGCCCCTCAGTCCAGTGGGAAGAATACATTGATTTGCTTCCATCCAGGATCTGTGGTTGTCTCATGCCTGTCTTAGACTGTTCACAAGATGACAGTCTAACACCATAAGATTTTAATCTTTGAACTATCAAAAATGTGGAGCTGTCGATCGTTGTTTCAACCTAAAATTGCCTTTGAGATTTTTATTTTCCAGTCCATCCAAAGATGACTTTGAAGATCACATGAAAGGGAAACAGAAAGGACCAACTTTGATCAGGATAATACAATGAAGCTATTAAGGACTGTGGACTGGGTAAATGACTCACATGCCCTGTAGTAGTGGTAACTAATAAAAACAATTAATAATAATAAAGTCAGAGAGTCAGAGAGCCAGTCAGTGGCTCAGTGACCTCACATAAGAGCAAGCATCTGCTGGATTGATATTTTGGGCTGACTGGAGTATAAAGGCTGAAAGAAGATTATCACTGGATTCTTATAATTGTTTTATGAACCCCCTGGTGAATGCAAACAGGGACTAAATAACAGCCTTTCTTACATAAGTTGACAATTAAAGCCTTGGCAGGCCAAACAGTAGTTTCTAGTCTTTCAGCAATGAAGCTTAATGCTCAAAGAAAATCTCTTTTTTTTCACTATTTTGTCATGTTCTCTCCAGCTGGTAAACATGAGTCAGGAGTAAAGTCTGGGGGAGGGGAGGGCTGGCTGCTAAGAAACCAGTTGCCTCTAAAATGGGACCTCTCCATGCATATAAATGTCAAAGAAAGCTCAGTTCATGTTAGCTGATGTTACCTCTGGCTTTGCAGTGCAGTTGGTCCTGAAATGGGGTGCAAACAGATACTATCAGGCCAGCTCTGACAGCACTCAAATAACATCCCCAACAGTGACTTTTTCTACCTGAATATTTCAGATGTTTGCAGGACTGGAGTCTGGACTCTGTTGTGGATGACACACCCAGAGGAAAACTACCCCATGCCACTCTACTTCCCTATTTCCAACAAATACAAGTCTGTAATTGCAGTGGGAACTGTATATGCTTTCTTCTTCTTTACCTTCCTCCACGTGAAGGACCTAAACCACTGAGCTTTTCTAATATGAAACCCTGAGTAACCCTGTCTTACCTCATTGCTGACCCTGCTTTGAGAATTGCTTTTGAGGTCCTGTCTAACTGGAATTATTCTATGCTTCTGTGATATTAAGCTAATTTGACCTGGATAGTCCTTTTCTTTTTCTGTGTTAGATTAGAGAAAACAAAACCCACCATGAACTCCTGACTTACTGTCTTTTTCTTACTGTAATTGTTATACACCTTTCTTGCAACATCATAGGAGAAATGAGCACCTAGACAGTATCTGAAACAGGAGAAGGTGATGTCTTTGTGATATAGCCATATCAGTTTAAGAGTCATCTCTTTGACAGACAACAAAGTTTCCTGCATTCCCAAGGAACAGAGTCAGGTCCTTCTGAAGGTTTCAGAGTTTGTCTTAGGGGTGGTACCTCATCCCTTGGAGGAATTTTCTCTCTTCATTAACTGTAGAAGCAGTATGGAAAAACCTGTTGGCTGACTTGGGAAACTAAAGTTGGATAGGGTAAACATCCTACTTGATTAAGTGTACTGAGATCCCCTCCTAAACATTATCTGCAGGAAGGAAGAAGTGCTCAGAGGCAGAAGTGGGAGAAGGAAATGAAAAAATATCTGAATAGGATGGCTGATGGAGGGAGGCTATGGAAAGCTATGACAAGAAAAGTTATGGGAGATATATAGATAAGAACCAGAAATATGAGAGAGCAGATGGTGAAGTTGCTTATTTTCTTGAAGCAAAGGGAACGTCTAGGAAGATATCAGACTTTTGTTACTATCTGCTTGAAACTTTTGAATGGTGGGTGACACATTCCAGAGGAAATTTCAAGTAAGAGCAGAAACACTGAGACACCTTGTACTTGCTAGGGTCTCACAGATGAAGAGGAGGTCTGGGGTTTGCATATTCTATCCTGGTAAAATTCATGTTTGTACCACTGTGTTAGTATAAGCACTGATGCAGAGAATGGCCAAGAGGGCAACTCACCTACTGGGTCAACATCTCAAGTCCACTGGTGAACAGGAAGCATGAGCATTTTTGTACCCCTCTACTCTGTTTTGATGAGACCACATTTGGAGTAATGTGTCCCATTCTAGGCTCACCAGTTCAAGAGAGATGGGGAACTACTGGAGAGAGTCCAACAGACGGCTACAAGGATGATCTAGAGTCTGGAACATCTCTAGTACAAGGAAAGTCTGAGGGACCTAGAGCTGTTGAGTTTGATAAAGAGAAGGCTAAGAGGGTATCTTATCAATGCTTATTAGTATCTGAAGAGTGGATGTCAAGAGGATGGGGACAGTCTCTTTTCAGTGGTGCTGTGTGATAGGACAAGAGGCAACAGGCACAAACTGGAATACAGGAAGCTCCACCTCAACTTGAGGAAACACTTCTTTACTGTGAGGGTGATGGACCCTGAACAGACTGCTGAAAGAGGTTGTGGAGTCTCCTTCTCCAGCGAATTTCAAAACCCACCTGGAAGTGTTCCTGTGCAACCTGCCCTGGGTGAACCTTCTTTGGCATGGGGGTTTCCACCCCTATCATTCTGTGATTCTGTGATGAGAGGGACTGGGAACAACTACAGACTATTCAGATAAAGAGATGGAGCAAAACCCAACCATACTGGGAGGAGAGGCCTGTAACAGGGCAGTTTTGACTTTTCAAGAGGGAGAGAAGACCCTCTAGGAGAAGACCAAGTCCTGCTTCTCATGCACATGCCAGACTTATCAAAATATTCAGTCAAGGAAGAAGAGAGTTTAAAACTCTTATCACTCAGACAGCTCTGCCTCCAAAAAGACAGGTGGGTTTTATGTCTGTTAATTGGGTTGAGTTTCTCTGCTCTTTTATTGGCTTGAAAATGAGATGGATTAAGAGGTTTTTACAGGCCCAGCATGCCCGTGGCATTCTTTTTCCTTCTCAGCAGGGAATGCAAGTGGCTTGCAGGGAATGAGCATCTTTCTTGTCATTAGTTTTGTAAGCAGAACTGCAACTGATACAAACTCCCCAAGGGTTTGGTGAGGCAGAGTTAACAGGAGGAAGGTGAATGGAGAGACTTGTGAGGGAACTTTCCTGTTGCTCATTAATTACTGAAGATGCAGAGTTTCTCTCTTTTGCTGAATGCTGAGTTAGACTGAAAAAAATATTGCAAGGACTTAGCCTGAAGCAAGTGCTGGAGCAGGGGCAAGGGAGAGAAGCATGCTAGAAAACTAACAAGGAGTTTTATGCACCCACCATTTCATCATATAATGTTCAAGTATTAACCATGTACCAAAAACTCCAGTCTCTTACAGCCTTTCCCCAGCTATGATAACTCCAAGAAGCATTCAGTTAGCCTGAGATGAACAAAAACCTTCATTCATTACAACCCAGTAGGATGCAAACAACTTCACAACTTGATAATCCCTTTCAGCCCTTATTAAATCAGCAACGCACTGCAGGTGGGAAGTCAGCCTGGAAAAGAGAGAAGGCCCTTTACGCACTTTGCAATAAAGCATGGTTTTAGTCACCAAAAAAGATTTCCAGGGCTTTCCCTGACTGCCTCTCCTCCCAGGACGCAGATTCCCAGTGTCCCGCAGCAGATTACAAGAGCATCGTGTTTGCATTATGTGGTGGTGATGATGTGTTTGTTCTTGGCACCGAGGGGCTCTGACTCCGCAGAGTTCTAGCAATGACAGTGGAAATCTTTCAAGCCTTGAGCTGGATTTGCAACTTCCCCCTCCCCGTTGCAATTCAGGCTCACAACATAGAATACAAGACTCTATTGTGGAAAAAAAAAAATAGAAAAAAAAAGAAAAAAAAAAAGGAGAAAAAAAATTAAGGGAAAAAAAAAATAAAGAAAGAAACCCATGGAGATTTGTTTTCCATCAAAAAAGAATGGATTTACAGTCCTCAGGACATGGTCCTGCTTTTGAAACACCCACCCCAAGCAGTGGTTGGATGCTCATATCAGAAGTTAGGGATGTATAGGCTGACTTAATGTCCACATTTTTTGGATTTGATGTTCAATTAATAGCCAAACATATACAAAGGTGGGAAACAAACTGCATGTGGCTGGTTTTATTGACAGTGCAACTTTTCCCCAGTGTGGTGCAGCCCCTAGAGTCACCTACACAGCATTGCCAGCCCCATCACATGTGGCCAGATGTTCTACTGTTTCATCAAAATATGACAATTATTTTCAATTGAAGATATCATCATTTTAGCATAAGCATATTTTTTCATTTTCCCCAGAACTATTTTCTAAGTTGACTTTACTACCGCCTTTTAGTCTTTTCTTTCTTCCCAACTAAAAGCTCTAAGAAAAATAAGGAGGTTCTTTTAAAAACTGAAGTTTTAAAGGGAAATATTTCATTTGAAAAAATCTCAAAAGCGTTTTTGATCTAAAGCCAGCATTTTTAGTGAGAATGTTTCCATGGTTGGCTTTTACTTTTTTCCTTTTTCTTTTTTTTTTTTTTTTTCTAAAATAAACAAAATTTCAGAGCGAATTAAAAATTTCCATTCTGGTTGAGAAACCAGTCTTTTTCTGTTGGAAAAATACTTTGATGCAGTAAAAGAAAAAGCCTTTTGAAAAACACCTGACTTCTATTTAGATGAAAACTACCCAGCTGAAAATCTCAAACCCCCAAAGCATAAGATGCTAACCCTATATACAGCTTGCATTCACACTGGCAGGCAGCAGTATCTTTTTCTTCCAAAATGCCTTCAGCTTTCTGTCTGTTTGCAGACTTCCCTGCGTATGGATTCAGGTTTCAGGGTTCCTAATTTATATATATATACATACATACGTGCATGTGTCTATGTATATATAAAAGTCACTGTGGCTACATATCCTCAGACTGTACGTAACTGTCTCCTCTCTTGTTCCTGGCCCTGATACTTAGGCCTTATTTGTATGGGGACATTGAGAAAAGTAGCTGGAACGAATTTGCCATAAAGCGTCTTGGGGCCTACAAACAACTACATATGTTTAAACTTGAATTATTTGTCATCTTAGGTCCAAAGAGGTAGCTCTGTCTGGAACAGAAGCAACTCTGTTTCTGAGTTGAAAAGGCACATTCGCACACCTTGTCGTTAATGTACCGTGTTTGGTAAAGTTTATGTTTCATGAGGTAAATCAGGAAACAATGACATTTCAAAGTCTACAGAGATTTGAAGAAGTGCTCGTGTGCCCCAAAGCTCTTTTGCTCCCTCCCTGAAACTTTATCAGATGAAATCAGCTAATAGAAGGTATTACCCATTCCTTCAAACTTTTCAGGTTTTAAAGGCATTATGAAAGGATTTGGCTTTAAAGCAATTGCCTTAGCTTTCTATTACTGTTGAATCCTGTTTTCTCCCAACCTTCAGATGTCATAAAAGAGAAGATAAAGCAAAAACACTAGTCTCTTTTAACAGCGACAATGCAAGGTGAAACAACTCTTACGGGACTCCCACATCAGCAACATTTTCTTTCCTTTTTTCACACCAATGCAGGCAGGACACAGGTGTCTGTGTTCCCAGTTTGCCTTTGGCCTTTTCAAACAGAGCATCTTTAAAATCGTCCTTCCCTTTGTGACCGCGGTTCAGATGTAGACAAGGTCAGGGAGACAGAGGAGGCTGATGAAGGTGTTGGTAAGAGTAGCTTGCCTTACATCTCACAAGAGAGAAAAACCAAATATTGGTAATACCAAGAATAGAAGATGGGAAATGAAAATTGTGCAAGAATAACTAGAAGTCCACCAGACACTAGAATAATCATGAGCAACTGTAGTTACAAGACTATCTTGCTCCAGCATGAAGATATCTCGGGGTTTCCGCCTCTCAGAAATAAAGGCAATGCTCTTGTAGCCACCACAAGAGTGCTTGATAGCAGCTCCAACACCAGATGGAATGAGGTGCAACTTCACTGGAGCTCTACTACCTGCTGGGAGGTCCTTTCTTGCCTGGATCAGACCTTCTACATCTTTTCTTCATCCTAGAGGAAATAACTGGGTGGCTGCTGTGCTATTAACTTTTAGTTTTCCTCTCTCCACCTCTGATTTTCATGATAAGCAGAAGGGAATGAGCTTTCCACCACGGCAGCACTGCTGACTGTTGGTGCTGAGTCGTGGAGAAATTATTCTGCTCAGAATTTTGAGGGAAAGGTGTTTTCAAGTCCTTTGCTGTCACACAAAGGCAGCATAAAATGATGACTTACCTTCCCCGTTCAGTCTGAGCTGCAATGGTCAAAATGTTTCTTGGTCCCTTGGATGGCTCTTAAGCTGTGACTGAAGGTTTTCAGTTGTCATGGGAGCTGCTGCATCATCCAGATCACCAGCTGGGGAGAAAGCAAACAGCATGTGTTGTCCTTCAGTATGCAATGGTGGAATGAAATCCATCAGTGAGCCCCTTCTCAAGACACCCATTTCTCTCAGATGTCCAAGGTCATAGAATCATGGAACAATTTGAGTTGCAAGAGACCTTTAAAGGTCATCTAGTGCAGTGAGCAGGGACATCTGCAACCAGATCAGGTTGTTCGAGTCCCATCCAGCCTGACCTTGAATGTTTTGAGATCCTGTGGTTACGGTACTCCATTGTGTCATTTTTTGCCTTTGGACCACTTGTGGCATCATGGCGTGAGATGACCCCCCACAAACGTGTTAGCCTTATTCCAGCTGCCACAGGGGAAGTATCCGTGAGTAGTTCAGACTGGATGTCCACATTTTATTTGGTTATAATTGGGTGAGGCAGGAGTCAGTTCCAGGCATGATGTTGATTTACCTGGAATAGAAATAGAGAAATGCTGACAGATGCTACTCATGGGTTTGTTTTTTTTTTTTTTTAGGCTGACTAGGAACTGATTATAAAATTAATAAATTAGTTTTGGTTATCAGTTTGTGCTTTTTAAATTGTCTCTTTCTTGGAAATTTCTTAGGTTGGACTCGATGATCTTGAAGGTCTTTTCCAACCTAAGCAATTCTGTGATTCTGTGAAATTGCACCTCCTCTGTTCTCAATCAGCACCATGTTTGTGCCTCAGAAAGGTTGGATTTATCTGGATGGATGCTGAAGCAAAACTCTGGACCTTTCTGTTTGTTCTCAGTTGTAAGAGAAGCTACATTAATATTGACAAGGTTCTGTAAAAGACACAATGCTTAGGGATTTGGGGTACATGTTTCTCAGCAGTTTTCTTCCTCTATTACCATTCTGAGGATTTCCCCAGGGAGCTTCGGACATTTTCCCAATGAGATTTGAACTTTTGCTGCTGTTGGGAGCTTCTCAGATGCCATTGCCCCTAGGCTCTTTGCTTAGAGACAGACAATGGGCGTAATTGCAAGTTTGGGGAGAAAAATACATTCTCACTCTGTTCTCCACAGCATGGTATCTTCTCCTAGTACAGAATGAGTGAATTTATTGAGGTCATTCATCCCCTGGTAATTTGGCTACTGTAATATATTTCACAAGTGAGAGGAAAACAGCCTGAGGAGACAGCACACGAGAATCCAGAGCACTGGGGGAGGAGGTTTATCCAAATTTATAGCTGCCAGTAAGGATGTGGCTTTATAATTCACAGTCACTCTCTCTCCCTTTAGCATAGAGAAATCTGGCCTGTTAATGGTCTGTGCTAAACAACCCAGTGGAAATTCAAATCTCAGTGATGCTGATGTAAAATCTTCTGACATAGATGGACTCAGTCTGGATTAAAACCATGACTTTCTCTATATTCACAAGCTATTCTTGACGATCTTGACCTTTCACAGGCTTTCTTAGAAATACCCAGAATATGAATGGGTATGGAGCAATCTAAGCTGGATATGGGCTAGCTCACATTTCAGTGAGTTGCTCCATGTAGAGAAGCAGGTATGGTAGCAATTTGGATGATCTGTTCCGCTTCCGACTCTCCCTCCAGGGCTGCCCTACGCTGCACCACCCACACCAAGGTCTGTGGTTTTGGCTGTCTTTGCCTTCTGCTTCTCTGTGGGTCCTAAGATGGGATTTCTCTTCTCCACTTAAAACTTGGTTTAAGTGAATCATTGTCTTCCTATTTCTGGCTTTTGATGCAAGTTGGACTGTCATTCAGCTTCCATGTGTGACAGAGAACCTTCTGCTGAAACAGTTTTCTCTTGATTCCTGGGAGGAGAAGCTGTCGTACTGCCACACTAGACATTAAGTTTCCAACATATTCTTGAGATTAAGAAGTACCGCCACTTCCAAGACCCAGGCCAAGGCTAACACAAACAAAATGAGCTGGGATATCTATAAAAATATCAGAGACAGTAACAAAACTGATAGCAGAGATACTAATTTTTGCATTATTTAATGTAGTTTGCAAGAGTTCCACCGTATCAAAATGCAACATTTTCTTTGCCCCAGGTTGAAAATATTCTTTTTAAGGTTGGAGTTAGTACCATAACAAAATAATGAAGATGAAAGTCTAAATCCTACAGAGCATGCAGTCTTTGGGGATTAGAAGACACTTAGATGAGAAAATGGAAGGCAATCAAATGCAGTTAAGTTAGATTTTGCAAAATAAACCACTTAAAGTTTTCTTTTTAAAATTATTACCAAAAAAAAAAGAAAAAAAAAAAAAAAGAAAATCACATTAATAGCACCTTCGCATTAAATCCACCTTGGTTTTTGTCAGAAAGATCTGCCTCTGGTATCAGTTATACAGGGAGTCAGACAGAATTACCCAGTGGTGCTTTTTGGACTTAAGATACCTATTTAGTAAAGAAAGATTTCCAGCCTGCACATCAATCCTGTATGGCAACCTCTGTTTGATAAGATAATAACTATTAATTAAGTCATGATAATGAGGACAGCAAGGAAAGGTTTTCCCATCTCTCCCACTATATTTCAAGTGCTGCCAACGTCAGCTCTCTCTTGTATCTGCCTCCAGCTTTGCTGTCTGCTGTGTTTCTTCGGTAGGGGGAGGAGGGTTTAGAGCAGAAAGTTATAAATCACCAGACATCCTCATTTTAACAGGATGATCCTCCGTTAGAAGAGGATTTCCCCTCGTCTTGTGAGTGGGAGTAATTGTTCTGAGACTCCTGGTTTCTCTTTGAAACACGTGGGAGATGAGCATCCTCTTTTGAAGTCCAGCTGTGTCACAGGACCAGCGGCAGAGGAGGGAGATGCTCGTGGTGATGCTGGCCTGTGCTGGGGAAGCTGCGTGGGAGAGCCCTGGCTGTCTGATCTGTTGCTCCTTTCCTTACACATCACCACTACAGGAAAAAAAAAATAAAACCAACCCAAAACCCAGAACAACATGGCCTGCAGTCCTTCTGTAAAGAAGATTTAATGAGACAAAGAAAATGTGAATGCAATGTAAACAGCTAGTCATAAAACATGTGCTTTAGTTTCCCCCAACTTTCTAGGGTAACAGCACAGTCTAACAAGCTATTCACTGAATCAAGGAAAGCAAGGTCTGTCTTCATCCTATTGCTTTATTTTCTCCCTGGTAGCAGGATAACCATTACATTTCTGTCCTGTATTGCTACCGTGGGATTGAGGCTCCTCAGACCAGCTCTAATCTTTCTTTAGAAACGTGTGATGTAACTGCCAGCTCCATCAGGGCCTCCAGGTGCTGTCACACGACCAATGCATATATACAAATTCCTTTTTTTTTTTTTTTTTTCAGTTAGTCTGGTGGTCTGAGGCTTAATTCATTAATAAAAGAAACTTGGATCACAGCAATGGCAGGGCAGCAAGCCCTGTCCCTGTGGCAGGAAGCAGTGTGCACTTTTCCTTTCAAAAACAAACAAGCAAAACTGCCGAGAACGTTTTCTCGGCAGCATCCCTGGGCAGTGGTGGAATATTTGAGTAAGGTCTGTGGGGATTGTTGTCTCCAGACCTGAGGGGTAGAAATGCTCTGAGGACTTTCTGCTCTGTTTTTCCCTGTTCAGGCCAACTTCCTATGTCTAGGATAAAAATAAGCCCTAAGTCCTCCTCCTTCCGTCCACTTCACTAGAGACATCCCCCTGTGCAATAACAAAACAGGCCCAGAGGAAGCGACACAGACCGAAATACAAGAATGATAATTTTCCTAACATAAATAAGCAGGCAGAGGAACTCATCTAAGGAAACAAGTGAAGGCAAAGCCACAGATGAGCAAATGATGGAGCCAAGAGTCATGCTTTAGGCAGTGCAAGCCTGCCTCCAGTATGTCTCCTGAGACAGCCTCTCCTTGGGAAGACTGAGCCATCACCTCGCTTGGACCTTGCTGCGAGGGGCTGATGCCCCTAAGCACCCACTCCATGAGCACCCAGACCAGGAGCAATCCTCACTCCACTTCTGGGCAATGTGGAGTTGGGAAGAGTCTCCTTTTTCACACTGGGGACATGGACTGAGTCTCAACCAGCCCTAACTGTGTCTTTCTCAGTGCTTCAGAAACACAGAGCAAAGCTACTAAACAGAGAAGAAGAGAAGGTTAACAGAGGGGATAGCAGAAGTCCTCCCATTCCAGAAAAAAAAATAAAAAATTACTGGGCTCAGTTCACTCTATTATTTGCCATTTGGAGGCACTGAGACTGCCGTTCTTCCAAAATAACCTCAGTCTAACTGTTTATTTATCTAGAAATTCATCGTGGATATTTGCTGTGTGTTGTAGATCTGTTTGAAAAGCTTCAATCATCAAATCAAGCAGAGGGAAAACAAAAGCAGATCTCTCAGCTGGCTGGTCCCCCACTGCAAAAAGGAAGCAAAGAAAACAAACCAGAGGCTGAATATTTCTTGCTGTAAATGATCAGTGAATATCTCTGAACACTAAGTCAAACCAAGGAAGCCAAGATCAGTTTGTGAATGACTTGTTAAGTTAAAAAGAACCATATTCAAAATAAATAGTCTTTGAAACCATTCTTTCATGCACACTCCATTTTCACAAAGTCGTTTTTATAGGTAAACAGCCAAGCCCTCACTACCCAGGAAGTCAATGGCAGAGATAAGAAGGAGACCCAGGGCTATGTCTGTTTCAGAAAATTAAACACGGTGAGGACCACTCTCTAGTCTGGAGGCCAACTGGCACAGAAATGCCTGCATCCATTCATTAAACTCTCCCACTTTCCAAAACAGAGAGGCTATAGCCAAGCTGCCAACTGGGAATGGTCCCTGGTTTTGCCAGTTGCCAGACTGTGCCTGGAAACCGTTTGGAGGGATGCTAGTGAGCCAAGGCCAAAAGCATACAAGGGACTGGTCTGAGGTTCAAATGAAAACAAAAGTACCTGGGATGCTCCTTTGCAGTGGGCAGTTCTGTAGTGTAGATGTTGTGTGAGAGTTTGATGTCATGTCTTGAAGCAGTGTCACTGAACCCATGCCATTTAGCCGGAAAGCTTTGCTCCTGCCTTCATAGCTTGACTCAATATATCTGCTCTAGGGAGGTGTGGAGGAACTGGTTAGAGCTTGACACACCTGGAGGCTTCAGGGCCTCTTTCCCATCTGTATTTTCCTTTACCTGTATCCCCACTACTGAAAAGGGACACTTGGGACATGGGTGTTTGCAGATAGGGGCTCAAACCTCACCTGTGCTAGAAAGCAAAATTCATAACGCTTGAAAACCACAAAAATTTCTACACCCCTTCAGGGAACCTAAGTCTGATGTCTCATCCTTGTTATCCAGCATGTCAACAGGCAACAGCTCTCATACTTCTTGGTAATGGGCCTCTTAAGGAAGGTCCCAGTGGCACAACCACCTATTAACAGGGGAAAGAATGGGAGGTGAATCAAAATGCTAAATATCTATGCAAGCATTTCCCACAACACCCATTAAATTAAACCATTGAAAAGCCCCTCTGGGGCTGGCTGGGGCCTCAGCACGCTTTGTGAGATCCCTCGTTTCCTCTGACTTAATGAATTATGCAAGTCAAGAGGGGCTGGTCAGAAAGGTGTGAATAAGAAGCCTACTAATTCCCTACAGTAATCACCTGCAAAAGTATTTAGGAACAACATCTATCAGACACTAAAAAGTAAGAAAAGGAGCTTGCAAGAGCAAAGTATCTAAAGCTCTTAAGTAAGAGACAAGGGGAGACCCGAGCCAGGGAAGTGTCACCTTGATATGAATCTACTCCGGGCACTGAGCACACAGCAGTCATCAGATTGCTTGCTCATGGTCCCAGGGTTTCTTCTGCTCATATGGCATGCACCTGCACTTTGCTGGAAACTCATTTCAATGCATGTGAGAGAGTCCCTGCTTCAAAGCAAGCCTTGTGATTTTTGGTTCCTGTGTGTGAGAAGGGTATTAATAAATGTTGTATTAATAGATCATCCACTTACATGCTTCCCGTCTTAAATAAAGAAGATCAACCCCCTTTTCCCAGTACCTTCAGGTTTCCTGGATGTTTTCAGT
This sequence comes from Todiramphus chloris collaris, assembly GCA_025345505.1. NCBI lineage: Eukaryota > Metazoa > Chordata > Aves > Coraciiformes > Alcedinidae > Todiramphus > Todiramphus chloris. The sequence continues at coordinate 3,930,028 of JANVCC010000018.1, forward strand.
GTGAGGCAAAGGCAAGACGGCAATAGCAGAAATGGACTTTGTAATCCAAATAATTAGAAACTCAGACCTTAATGCAAGGAGAGTTTGGAAGAGCAGTTCATAACTGCATTACAGAATGTGGATGGATAATTGCTCTCTAAACTGACTGAATCCAAGCTCAAACCTGAATATTCACCCTTGCAGTTTATGGAAGCTGGGAATTGGAGCCAAGATTTGTTACTCTTCTGGCTTAGGTTAACACACCTCCTAAGCCATTTCAGTAGGGTGGGAAATTCTCTCACTTCCTATTTTGATAAACAAGCCTCTGTTCTCATCACCCTCCATATGATACCTCCAGAGGACAGGAGACAAGCAGTATGCCAAAACCTGGATCCAGTCAGGTCTCTGTGGATGATGTTCTCTTCTTTCTGCCATCTTCTGAAAATCTAGCAATCATCTTTTCCAATATCCCCCTTTTTTGCAAAGCTTCATTTGAACAGATTGAATAAAGACGGCACATGACAATTTTAACTTCATCATCCAGTCCTCATCTGCAGTTTTGGACACCTTCTATTGATGCTGCCTTCACTTTAAAACTCCACAGGACATTACTGTGAATCACTTTAGCATAAATACTAGAGTTGGTTGGAAATTTTTAAACCACTTTTCATAGGAAAAACACAATTCCTAGTAACCAAAACACTACAGAAAAACATTGGTTTCAGCTAGTCTCCAGACTCAACATATGTTGAAAAAATAAATTACTGAAATGCTCTATTGTGACATAAAAGAAGAAGTAAGGTTATTGTTTTGAGAAAACTAGACTAAGTAAAGCTAAAAAAAAAAAAAAAAATTGAAAATTGCTAAAATTAAAAGTTCCATCTTTGATGACATCAACTGTTTCATTTGATGCAAATCAAGCTTTCAAATATGAGGTTTAGTTTCTCAGGGTTTAAGGTGTTGGTTTTTTGAAAATCCTTTTACCTGTGTGCTGGGGACCTGTACCCCAATATGTCAAATACTGTAACACAACAGTAAAATTATTTTCTGCACAGCTGCAGTAAAAACCTACTCTAGGGAAATGCTACCAATGCTGCTTAGAGCTACACCTCATAGGAAAGTACAGTGGAGGCTTCAACGAAAAGAAAAAATGGTCTCAGTGACGATAAATCTGTTTAGCTGGCATGTGGCAGTGCAATCAGTAAGGTCTCACAATGAGGAAAATGGCATTGTCATAACATGCTGACTTTGGGGGCTTATTTCTATGCCTTGCCAGGAGGTCCAGCATCTTTTGAAGTCATCCAGCTTTCTCTAATGTAGTAAAATTCATCACCAATCACAGATATGCTTGTCCTGCTGGCATCTTTGGTCTTCCACTTTTCTATCCATTTTGTTCTCTCTGTTTATTGGTCATAATGAGTTATGGCAGCTGTACGTTACATATTGTCCAAAGCTTTTTAGCCGTCCAGCATATCATGGAAAGTTCCCAGGAAAGCTCCCTAGCTGAAAAGTAACAACTCTGCAACAGAAGTCTCAGCGCCATGTGCAGTAATTCATCAATAACACTTCTTCTGCAGAAACCAATGGACAGATCGGTTACAAGAGCAGAGCTGTAATGTGACCTGCCAGATAGATGGAGATCCCCATGGAGAATTCACTGACTGCACAAAAGAGAATAGAAACTCCTCTAGTGTTTCTGCAAAGAGGAAGAGCGTGGCGCTTGGGTTAGTCTGGGCTGAGGATAAGAGAGTCCCTCTCCACTCCGCACCAGTAGGTTGCATAACCAGAGTTCCTAGAAACAAATGAGAAACAAAATGAAATAAAATCGTAAGAAAAAAGCCAGCATTCCTTTAGGAATTCCAGTGACATATTCAAAGCAATAATTTACGCACGGCTGCTCCATGTCTGTGCAATTACTCTTAGTGCTGTGTTAACCAGAGGCTACTTTATACCAGGGGAGTCTAGCCAGGATACAGACTGACATCTGCTTGAGAAGCTTTCTAAAATAACACCCAAGACCCAACTTTTGTTTTATTTCTGCATTCTCTGACCAGTGTGCATGACTATTTTACTTACAGATCATACCGGTGTATTAAGATACTGTCTATTTTTACTACAAGTCTTCATTCTAGATGACTTTTCTATTTTTTCTTTAATTATTATTATTATTATTATGTTTTTTTTAATTCACACTATCACCTCTCGAGTTTTAACAGGTTTAGGCTGTGACATGGTGTGGCTGTGATGCCCAAACTCCTTGGTACTCACTCTGGTGAGATCCTACCTAGAGTACTGTGTCCAGTTCTAGAGTCCTTGGCACAGGAGGGACAGGGACCTATTGGAGCAGGGACAGAGGAGCCCCAGCAAGTGCTGGGAGGGCTGGAACCCCTCTGCTGGGAGGCCAGGCTGGGAGAGTTGTGGTTCTTCAGCCAGGAGAACAGAAGGCTACAGAGAAACCTTATTGCGGCCTTTCAATACTTAAAGAGGGCCTATGAGAAAGATTAAGACAATCTTTTTAGCAGGGACTGTTACAACAGGACAAGGGATGATGATTTTAAACTAAAAGAGGATAGATTTTTACTAGATACAAAGGAATAAATTTTTTGATACTGAGGGCGGTGAGACACTGGGTCAGATTGCCCAGAGATTTGGTAGATGACCTGTCCCTGGAACCATTCCAGGTGAGGTTGGACGGGGGCTCTGAGCAACCTGAGCTAGTTTCAATATGTCCCTGCTCATTGCAGGGGGCGTTGGACTAGGTGACCTTTAAAGGGCCCTCCTAACAGAAAGAATTCTATGATTCTATGCTTGCTCTGATCCCAAAGTCATGAGTAAGAGAGGTATGTTGAGAAACATAGGCCTTCTTTCTAATACTTTTGTTCTTCTCACAATTTCCCAGTCATGAGGCTGAACCCAGAGATGCAGAAAGAAGTCATAGTTCACATATCTTATAGAGCATTTTGAAGGAAAAAAAATTATATTAATATTGGTTAAAGCAATGTACTTAGATTACAAAAGGCTTAGAAAGAAACCAAGATCTCCTCTCTCCCACTTGATAACTGACTAAAAAGATACAGAATTAAGATTCAATTTATGTAATAGAAGGAGGTCACATGAAGATGAGTGTTGTTCAACATATTCATAAAGTCTGGGAAACAGTGACTCATGAAATAACAGAGTTTACAGATTATAGGATCTCATTAAGATCTCATGACACTGAGTGATGCTCATTGTTGATGAGATCTTATGGCACTGAAAGAAATTCAGTGTTGATAGATGAAAAATTATGAACATGGGATAAAAATAACCCTAATTATATGTATGTTACAATACTCTTAATTAGATATGACTGTTCACATAGATACTGACTTTTGGATAGTTCTCTGAAAACTTTAACTCTGTGCTCAAGAGTCATCAAAAAGGCTGATAAAACACAAGGGATTATTAGGAAAAATACAGAGAAGAAAACATAAAGAGTCATTATCTCATAGTAAAAATCTGTGTTTATTCCTGTTGCTCTTGACTAAGCTGTGCCTTCTAGACAGACTTCCTTAGACAAGTACAAAAGAACTGTAAATTATGCATAGGAAAAAGTGAAATGAATACACTCTTTAACTGGACAGTTCTGCCTCTCTTCTTCTGCTGTATATTAACAGGACAACAGTGCTCTCTGGTCATATTTGTGGACCAAAATTGGGCATACATATCAGAAAAAAACAGGAAGTCTTAGGGTGTTAATTCTGATGTTCTCCCCCAACACCTCTTGTTACCAGCAGTCTTTGCAGGACATGTTCCCATGCCATGAAACGTAGCCAGGTCTACCACAAGTGTAGATCCCACACTCAGTCACAACACTGGGATTCACAGGGTTTGGGATTTCAGCTGATAACTTACATGACTTCTTTACTTTGTGTTAGCTTTTCTCTTGTGCAGGGACCACAACATGCAACAAACACTCCACAGGACACAGAAGACAAAGTGACAAAATTTTGTGGCCACTGGATGTTATTATTCAGCAAACTGGCTGACTGGTGTAAGAGAACTAAGGAACCTTCACCGTCTCCCCTAAAGCTGAATAATTACTAAAGAAAGTAGACTATTTTATAAAATGAAGAGCAGGTAAAAAATAGAATAGGATTTCAGAGCCAGAGGGTGCAGCTGTGTAAAGGGGAAATGTGAGATTTAAAAAGAAAACTGTGAATGGGGAAAGTTGCTGAAAAACATTTGCCAGATGATGGAACTAGTGGAAAGTAGATAAAGACTTTCATATAAACAAAATATTCACAAAAATTTCCACTACTTTTCCAACAGCCTTCACAGAAAGCTTTTTTCCCCATCGATAAAAATCTCCAGATTTTTCAAATTAGCACTTTTCTTCCATTCTGCTCCTTGCCATGATTCTCCTTTGCACTGAATGTGGTAGACACTGAGGGCTTGTTAGTGTAAAAAACTCTTCAATCAAAATTTTGCTGACATTGGGTATAGAGAAATTTTCTCTTCATCCAGCTAATCATGTAGCTCTTGCACCCAGACAAGGAAGACTGTCCACAAATGTAAAACTTTCTTCCAATGAGTTCTTGCTTCCAACAAGTTTCGTGCTGGATTTGTCATATTTCCAAGGATTTATGGTAAATGCATCAGGACTGCGTTAAAATCTAGAAGCAAAAGATGCTGCAGAAAAGGCAGATTCCTAAAAATCTTTAACATATGGTGAACCAGAGGGAGAGAGAGAAGGAGAGGGGAAATATATCAGAGCAGTCTACGCAATAATCAATGAGAGAAAAATGAAAGGGATGGTGTCTCAGGGTTGCTTTAAACCTTTCAGGGATGAATGCCAGGAACAGAATTAACACTTGTGAGATCGTCTTTGGCACACTGTACTTAAAGAAGAAATTTTCTTTGAGTGGATCTGGCATGAGTCTGGTAATGAGAAGGCTCATCAGGCCACGACATGCCCAACATCAGTGAGAGCTCCCAAAGTTCATAAGCAGGCTGTTAGCTTTGTGGTCACATCTCACCAGTGGAATTGGTGTCCCACTCAGTGTGACTCCACTGGCCGTGCCAGACTGACTACGCAATCTTCGGCACAATTTTCTACTTTTTTGAAACTGTCCTGCCAGTGTTATCCTACAGAAGAAAGGACAGTATTCTAGGCCATCCATTGTCTCCAGCAGGGTCATGCTTGCAGCTTGCACAGATAACTCCAGAACAGATGGGACAAGTTTCTGCCTGCATCCCGCAGCTCAGAGCAAGAGAAGAATATTCAGATTAACAGAAAATTTTGCAGTCAACATATTTCAACAATGATTTTCCTCCAGGGAAGCACGTGGTCCAGTTCAGGGAAATGAGAAAAAGTGCAATTTTTTTTCTTTAATTTTACATTTCAAGTAATAACAGTTTTCTGGCTTCTTGTGTAGGTCACTAACAATGCTCCCCAGTGAAAACAGCTAGCGGTTCCCATGTCTCTGACTCACTTGACTGTAACACAACCTGAGGCAAAAAAAGCTCTAAGCCCTGATGTGCATTTACGCTACAGACTCATTTTTGCTTTTCCAGTAGTATGAACTAGCCTTACTGCAGACATCAACGTCAAAGCTTCCACGTTATAAAGAGGTGTGAGTATAAATAAGATCCAGCTTCAATGCGTTTGTCATCACTGTGGGAAAGGACAAGAGTATATTGACTTTGGGTAAAAACAGTAAGACCTTGAAGGCAATAGAGGCAGAGAGGAGAATTGGGAGTAAGCAGAAATAAATCAACACTAGCAGAGCTAGAACGTGTGTGTTCCTGAGGGCACCTGACTGAAATCCTGATTTAAGATTAGCACAATGCAAATTAGTAAAGCATAAGGAGAATGACTTAGAGACTGCCAGTACCAGAAAAGGGTCATCAGTGGTGAGTTATAAGTCTATGGGGGGACCCACTGAAGGTCTGAAGGGAGGTATCCAAGATTTGGTACATTTTGACATTTCTGTCAGAAAATAAATTTAGCATCATTACTAAGACAACGTGTTTAAGGATCAGTGAAGGGCTAACTAAGAGGGGAACAGGAGTATGACAGGAAGTCACTCGATAACCAAGGTCACTTCAGAGAAAATGCCAAAAGTTAGCTGAATGTGAAAGCACAGGTTCTGGAACAAAGAATAGAGACTGTATTTGCAAATGGAGGTTGCCTCCTGCCCCAGGTAAAGGCTTCATTAAAATACTGCCTACAGGAATTGCAGGTGTTTTGCTCCTGGGCAGGGAGTGATGGTGAATGTCATGGCCTCAATTTCAAATGTGTTTGGGATGGAAAGGGCTTACATGCCACTGAACACCTGTGAGGAGTTTTCCAATCTGATTGCTTGTTATGCCTTGGTCTGCCAGTGACATCAGGAATTTAAGCACTTCTGCTTTGCTTAAACTAGGTGTCAAGCTTTTCCAATTTTCAGCCTAGACACCCAGTAGTCACAACTTATCAGTTCTGCTCTGGGAAAGCAACAGCTAAGCATGAAAAACTATCAGTGAGAACTGGAGACCTTTCTCAGCTCAAGGTTTTTAGGAAAATAATCAGTTAAAAGATCATTGTACCAGTAATGGTAAAAGGAATGGGTAATGGGTGTGAGGAAACAGTAGGAATTTTCCCTAGGGAGGAGGGTAACCATCAAGTGCCATAAAGACTTGTGATGGCAACAGATTTATAAATGATCTTGAAAAGGGAAATGATAGTGAGATGGTCACATTCACTGATGACACAGTATTTCAGAACAAGCTTGTCAGTGAAGAGCTGCAGAAGGATTTTATTACACTGAGAGACTGGGTGTTAAACTATCAGAACTGAACACAGATAGAGGAGTACACAGATGTACAATGGGGAGCAAGCACTCTAACTTCACATCTAAACTGATGGGCTTGGGGTTGGCCATTACCATTCAGAAATGAGATCTGAAATTAACCCCGTTAGACAGTTCAGATTGCTGCCGAGCTCTTAGTAAAATACAAAAATTAAATTGAATGTTGGGAATTATTAGTAGAGAAACATCATTACCCATCTCTGTTAAAACTGTAACACAAATCCATGACACACCTGAATAACGTATGCAGTTCTCAGATTATAATACACGATGGCAAGAAGGATCAAAGAATACGAGGAATCTTCAAACTTTGGCAACTAAAAGGAGATTTGTATAAAATGAGTGATGAGAAAGTGAGCGGCCTTAATTATTCCCCGTCTATTCCAATATAAAAATGATGGAATATCAAAGTTAGCAGTTGGCAAACTGAAAAAAAAAGAAGAGGAGGTATTTTTTTTAGAGGACATATAGCTAAGCTGTAGGACTTTGCCAACAGGATATGCTGTGGATGCTGAAAGTTCACACCAAGGACACTGGACAATTTCATGGAAAATAAATCTCATTTGAATTACTAAAAAATACCCAGCAACTTCTTGAACCATAAATTGTTGGCTTTCGGAAGAATAACCTGGGGAAGCGTCAGTATGGGTTTAGCACAGTCTGCTCTGCTTGCTTCCTGCCAGATCTTGCTCCCCTATTTACTTATTCAAGAGAGGAACATCTATACTTGAGCTCCTCCACAGCTTGATGCTTAGAGCTATTCCCAGGACATGGGAGATGAGGTTTAGTCACCTCAAGCTAAGCATCCAGGCTTTCCATTTTCAAGGTACGTGTTTTGCCCCTTAAACTTCTTTGACAAAGGTGGGCACCAATCTCATATTTAACTGTTTTGGACTTCTCCAGCAGAGTATAGAAATCCCACTGCTTAAACCTGGCATAGTGCCACATGTGAGAACAGGAACTTCTGATCGTATGTGTGACTGAAGTTTTGAAGGAACACCAAGAGAAACACAGAGATGCCTTCAACATAAGACGCCAAAGGGACAATCATCTTGGAGTGAATTACACCTGAATAGCCCAAGCTGTTGAGCTCAATGATGAGAAGACTGAAAGAGATGATTTGATTGTAGCACATTAAAGTAAAGAAATACCAGATACTAAAATGCTCTGTAGTCAAAAATGGAAAAGCACAAGAAGACCTAAAAGACAGGGAAATTCCAATTAGAAATAAGGTACAAATTTCTCACAGTGCTTGTGATTAACCACTGGAACAAACTACCAAATGCAAGGGATGGATTCTCCATCTCCTAATGTCTTCATACAAAAAGAGGATGTCTTCCTTGAAGACCTGATTTAGTGAAACACAATATGCTGGGCTCAGTACAGGAGATCTAAATGTCATTCAAAGGCTTCAGATATTCCAAAACTCTGGTTAAATGATCTTAATATCCTTTCCAGCCTTTACTTTTACCAGCTTTAGTTCTTGCAGGAGTCGTTTGTATGCAGGAGGACTACAGAATGAGCTGAAAGGGCCAAGGTATGAGCAAGGCTGGGCTTAGAAAGCCTAGAGGCTTTCTCCTTGAGGAAACTTACCATAAAAACACATCAGAGAAAGTTAAGCTTTCAAAGACCAAGCTATCAAAAAGCAATCATAGTAAAACACTTTACAGAATCACAGAATCTCAGAATCACTCAGGTGGAAAAGACCCTTGGGATCATCGTGTCAAACCATCAGCCCTACTCTCCAAGTTCACCCCTAGACCATGTCCCCCAACACCACATCCAAGCGATGTTTAAACACATCCAGGGATGGTGAGTCAACCCCCTCCCTGGGCAGCCCATGCCAATATTTCACTACCCTTTCAGTGAAGAATTTTTTCCTAGTGTCCAGTCTAAACCTACCTTGTTTCAGCTTGAGGCCGTTCCCTCTGGTTCTATCCCTAATCACCTGAGAGAAGAGCCCAGCACCAGCCTCTCTACAATGTCCTTTCAGGTAGTTGTAGAGAGTGATGAGGTCTCCCCTCAGCCTCCTCTTCCTCAAACTAAACAGGCCCAGCTCCTTCAAACGATCCTCATATGATTTATTTTCCAGTCCCTTGACCAGCTTTGTTGCCTCCTCTGCACCCGCTCCACCACTTCAATACCTCTATATTTAGAATATTATACTGGCAAATCAGTTTATAGACAAAGAAATAGTTAATATTCTTGTAACGCCCATAGCTCTAGAGCCATTTGTCCCCAACACTTTTACAGTGAAACAGAGAACTGTGATTTCATGTGCCATACTAATTTCCAAAACAGATGGGAAAAATACAGATAGCTTATATATAGCTAGGAAAACATTTCCCACCTCTTGCTCTCAGTCCACTAACTGACACAGGTACCTTCCCTCAAAAACATGGTGCCACAACTTGCTGCTTCTCTGTCTGCTTATACATCTCACAGCAGTGCTCTGTTGGTTTTTTTCCACTGCAGATGTCACCACCTTTCAAACCACACCGGAGCGGCACCACCCACGATTACCTCTTGTGCTCACCTTAGAGAAGGCTTCATGCTGTTCAGGCTGAAGGATTTACTGTAATTATATCTATGGTGAAGATCTGTGGTGAATTATGCAATCCTTGTATCTACAGATGAATCACAGAAATGGAACAGAAGGATGTGGGGTCAGAGTCAAGCTTGGAAATGGAAAATGCATACTCCAGTGTTTTAAACCATTTAGGTTTATGCAGCCAAGATTTCAGAATTTCAAGTATTTTTTTTTTAATCTTTGTTTAAGCCTGGATTTGGGGAGGGGATTGGTTTTGGTATTTAGATTATTATTTTTGCTGTAACAGGATTATTCTTTTCAGTAACTGTTAAGTCACCAGAAGCTTGTTGCCTTTTCCTTGCAGGAATCAGTTAAGCATCACAGATAGGGAAATATTATTATAACTGGTTTACAGCCCATTTTGGCCAAGAATAGGACCAGGAATGCTGACGCTCAGTCACCTGCTTTCACAGCTAAGCTAATAAATCAGGTAGAAAGCTAATAAATGAAGGCACTGTGTACATTAGCTCTCATATAATAGTACTTATCCCATGCTTGTGTTATATGCAGGAGGTCAGAGGAGATGATCAGAGCAGTCCCTTCTGGCCACAAAGGCAACGAGCCTATTTTTAAACATGAGGCAACATTCAATCACTTGCATCAGCTTTGATTAACTGTTCTGCAAGATTGAAAGCAACACAAGCAGAACTAACATGCACTGTGGGCAAAAAAGACGTCAAAGCACAGCTCAGGATGGCAAGGGGTTTAGTGGATAAATATTGGATGGGAATCTTGGCTGTACGGTTCATGCTGACCCTTTTGGAGCAGTTCACCATGTCCCCAGACCATTTTGGCTAGAGCTTTTATAGAAAGGCAGTGACAACTGGGCACTGTAGCTTCCTTCAAGCCTTTCCTTAACCCCAGTCTTTACCTTTCAAATATATAAATACACATATATATAATCAGATACTATATATGAGCTGCTATTAAGCAACTGACTTTTTTAAACATGCAAACAAACTTAGTACAAGCTCCATAAAACAGGTCTGCTTTTTCTGGTATTGATTTTGCTTATTTTGAAGTTAAGCGTATCCATAAATATGCTCTATGGTCCCTTGAGGTAAGTCTCATAAGGTATATTAAAAAAAAAAAAAATGAGGAGGAGGAATTTTTTGGCAGCAATTACCATCTCAGATAACCTGCCTGGGGTTGGGAAAGTGTGCCAGCAATCTGCTCAGAAATAGCTTTCATTTGGGCTGTTTATTTTCATATGCTTTGTCTGACACTTTAGTGCTGTGGCTGGGTACTTAACTGTCAGCTTCCATTAAATGCTTTGTCAGCTGTTCCCACTCCAGGCAGAAACCAAAATTATCGTTCATCTCGCCTTATTCATTAAAGTCAACCCAGTGGCAGGAAGCGAGCAGGATGACAAAGGAAATCATCCTTGTGCCAAATGGTGAGATTTCTTCAGGCTCCTTTGCTCCCGTGCTCCTCCAGTTTCTCATCTCTTCCTTCTCTTGACTACCGCAGTCATCTGCCTTGCTTGTGTCAAATAAGGGGGGACTTGAAGGCAGATGTTCCACTTTAAAGCAAAGCTGGGGGAGAGAGAGAGGGGGTGAAGAACTCTTCTGCAGTGGCTCCAAAGATTTGGCATGTTCTGAAAAAGAATAATGTGTTTGCTTCACGTTAGTTTGAACTATCACAACATAATCATAGGGGTGAGTATACCTTCCTATAGAAACGCAGAGTAGGAAATATACATGGGATGCTACTTAAACAGCTTTGGGAGTATCTATTGTATGGTTTCTTGTTTTGCTGGTTTAGAGTGTGTGGATGGCTTAATTTTAAAAATTATTTAAACCGAATTTTCATGCTTCCAGTATATAAAGAGAAGGAAAAAAAGGAGTTAAGCATTTCCAGAAAAGGCAAAATATGTCATTTCAGGTCAAGCAAAATACTTTAAGATGACCCAGAAAGATCTTCCAAATTTGGTCCTATCCAAACCAATGCCTCTCAATATTTCAGTTCACCCTTGAACCAGAGAATCCATTACGTGTATTGCTCTAATTATGGTACGGTTTCTTTTAATAAGCAGATGTGGAACAGTATAATCGTAGCCCCAGGCTACTGAAATGGTGGACTCCAGTCTGGAGTTGGACCTCACAAAAATTTGCCCAGTGCCTTGCCAAGGTCCCAGGCATATGACGTCTCACACATTCCTAAAGGAGATCCCATGGTTTTTACTATCCTTTTTGGCTTTGCAGCAAGCAGCTGCAAGGCCCTGCCAGGACTTCCAGCCACAGAGGTGGTGTCCAACACCAAGCTGGGCCACCACAGGTAAAGCCACTGTACAGCTCCCTGCTGACTACTGAATTATCAGACCTCAGTAAAATTACCGAGTGGGCCTTTATTAAAAATCAAGACTCTATTGCTCAAGACTGCAAAGTACTCACCTCTAGTGTAACAGAAGTCCCCCTCCACCCCAACAAAAACAAATGTTCCTCAACAGAGGATCTCTATTGCTGTTCTTCCCAAAGAAAAACATTGTCTTAACATACTTGTTCCCACTCATGCTCCTGGGGTTTTCAAGGAAAGTCTTGAAGCTGTTCAAGTAGCTCATAAACCAGAGTCCCTTTCTGATTCAAGCGTGCCCTCCTGTTCAGATTTTGGGAAATGGGATGATTAATTGATTTCCATCATTGGTCTCCCCATAAGTCATGAGCCAACTGCTATTTCAAGTTTCCATTGACAAAGATTTCATTATAAGAAGCCATAATTTTTAACCAGCGCTGTGCAAACTTTTTAGTCTTCAACCTGAATTAGGCCCATATGTTTCAGAAAAACACAGTGAGAGCAAGTTGGTGGAGGGGGGTGAAGTGGGGAGGGGAAGGGAGAAACTGGTCTATCTCAGTGGCTGAACAAACTTCCACCCACATCACAGCATAAAAGGGCTCTGAATTGGTCGTCTTAACCCTTATCTAAACAAAATAAATCAAAAATACAATTTTCCGATTGACGCTGAAGGATTTGCTTTCTTAGCCAAAAGGCAATTTTAAACTCCCTTGCTGAGTAAGCTCTGCCCAGATACTGAACTCCACTGAGAGTTCCTGGAGTCCAAGGTGGTATCACTTAATTCGCCTTCTCATGTTCTGCTGCTGGGATAGAAATGCCCTCAAATAGCACCTGCCACAGGATGCAGTTGAAACCACAGCTTAATGGTGTATGTCTACCTGATGACTGGGAGACTGGTTCTCCAGATGGTTTGACAAGTCAGTTGAAAAGACTGGAAAAGTGGGAGAAAGGTAGGGTTGCCATCCTTATTTCACAGAGTCCAACAGGCAAGGTGTATTCCAGTAAATAAATCAGTGCCCAACTATGAGTTCAAGAAGCTGCCAGGATCATCTACATTGTTTGAAATGATAGTACAGTCCACAGTCATGAGGAAGGGACTATTAGTAATAATAATTTTGTCATAGACACCCTGTTGAACTGGCTCTAGCAGAGAGCAGGATGGACATGAAGATGCAAAGCATTATCAGCCTGACCTGTTTTCCTTAGCCATGCAGAGTCTTCAGCAGAGCAGAGGCCTCACTTGCATTGTAGCTCCAAATCAGAGATCTGGAGATAGGAAGATCTGGAGACTGAGCACTACCCCTTGCCACGATAAAGAAGGTCCACTCACACAACGGTGTTGCTGCATCCCCAAATGACCTCTTCCCTGTCATCACATATCCTTGAGTCCTTTGTCAATGTCAGGTCTGTTGTTGCTTAATGGGATGGGAATCCACTAGGTGACAGGGCTGAGGAAGAGCAAGATTGCTGTGAGGATGAACCAGAAATATCAAGGTGGTAGTTTAAGAAGTTCACACTAAGCTGTGTGACTGTGTGATATAGCTAAGCCAAAAACTACTGAGCAAAGTCTGAAGGATCTGGGGCGTTTTAGCCTTGAGAAAAGAAGGCTGAGGGGAGACCTTATTGCCCTCTCCAACTACCTGAAGGGAAGTTGTAGCTAGGTGGGAGTTGGTCTGTTCTCCCTAGTGACAAGTGACAGAACAAGAGGAAATGGCCTGAAGTTGAACCAGGGAGGTTCAGTCTGGAGATCAGGAAGCATTTCTTTCCAGAAAGGGTTGTCAGGCATTGGAATGGGCTGCCCAGGGAGGTGGTGGTGTCACCATCCCTGGAAGTGTTTAAGAGCCAGGTAGATGTTGTGCTTAGGGACATGGTTTAGTGTTTTTTGATAGGGAGTAATCTTGGACTTGATGATCTATAAGGTCTCTTCCAGACGCAATCGTTCTATGATTCTACTGGACATAGAGGTAGGAGCTGATAAGTCTCTTCCCAGCCTCTCGTTCTTTTTGATTTGCAATATAGCCTTGGACAAATCACTGTAACTTGGTTTTGTCACCTGCAAAACAGGGATAAATAGCATCAGCCTGCCTAAACTGTTCCCTGAGAGATGTAAACAGGGGACAATGTACAAGTATCAGGTCATAATGCTCTTGAATATTGCAATATAGAATGCCAGGGCAGCACCTTGGCACAGTGCTGTCACACAAGAGAGCTGCAGCACTCAATGAGGAATCCAGATATACCATTCATATGATGTCTGTTTCCAGCGTGATTGAACTATGGCAACAGCACAAGTCATGTTAGAATCTGGAAGGCACAGAGGTTCATTTGAAATTTCCCTAGAAAAAAAAAAAAGAAAATATTTATCAATCATTGAACATAAGCAGCAATTCACTTGTCTCCTCTGACTCTTGTATGATAAATTTAGTCAGTGCTCCAGGTCTTTCCTTCTTTTATCTTCTTTCTTTCTTTCCTTTTAGCTGAGACCAGCCTGTCTGGAAACTCTGGTTCTAGAATTTGTCTCAGTTCAGGTTGGATTAGTCAAACAGTAGATGTTTCGATAACGTAGTGGTAGACCAAGAGTACTATCCCATATCTGATTTGTTCTCTCTCCTTGCTGAGAATTTGCAGCCTGTGCACCCGGATCTTCTCCTGGCAGCCTGTCTTTTGTTGCCACATCTCTAGCTGTTCTCAGTTTAGTTCCATCACGATAGGGATGTATTTGATAATGTCACAAAAATGTCATCAGCTTCAGTGGCCTCAGAGTCTGTTGTATAAAGTCAGACAAGTTGGACAAGAGAAGAGGAGACAGTTGTGGGTACCCTCGGGATTTCAGAGAGCATGAAAGGTGGAGAAATTACATCCTTCACACACAAGTTTTGAGAAGAAATGTCTGGTTCATTTCTTTGAGGCTACAGGAAGAGCAGTAAATCCCTACAGTCTAAGCCCAAAAGAAACTATTTATTAACACAGACCCTTAAAGACCTCATCTTGCTGTGACTTCAATGCCTTGTGCTCAAATAGACCCTTTTTTTCAGGATGACACACAGTCCTGATTAGACCAAAGAGATGAAAAATCCCCCACTTACATTGATAGTTGTTCCTAATGATTGATCATCCCAAGAGTTAAAAATGTAGGCCTTTGTTTCTTGTCAGGATATGCGTTCAGGTGCAGCTTTTGTTAACAACTTTTGTTATGTGTCTATGTACTTGATCAGGAGATCTTCTGTACTGCTATTTTATCTCTATGAAGATAATTCATCTTGCATAAGCAAACCACCTCACCACTTTGCTTTTCACAAACTTAACAGACCAAGATCTTTTAAATCTTCCACCTCAATGTATTTTCTTTGTCGCTTACATTATTATGCATCTTATCTGTGCATCTTAAAATCAAAGGTGTGCCTGAATTGACATCTTCTGTCTCACAGGAAGGCACTGGTTGCTGTGCAGATCCATGATCTTCGGGACATTCAGCTTAAGGTATCAGTTCACATCCCATCTTATGGTTCAGATGTGGTTCTGCACTCTCCAGAACATGCTGACGTAGGAACTGTTCTCAGAGCAGCTTCCCCATATTGAGCTTTTTGCCAAATTTCCTTCAGGTTTCTCTTGAATGTTAGTTCATGGGTAGTTTCATCTACAGGCACATCTCAGCCCGAGGTTCAGCAGCCTGACCTCGGCAGACTGTGCAGTGATGTCTAAGTCTTGGGAATTGCAGTCACTCAGCAGCAAGAGGTGGATTCAGCCAACCCTTTCACTTCTGGAGGCTGACCTTACAGAACAAATCTCCACAGAGCTGTTTTTGCGCCTCCGGTGCTGGCACACAGACACGTAATGTAGTATATGCCCTTCCCTATGGGACACTCCTCCATGAGTTCATTCCTGGCTTAGTTGGAGGAGCTGGATTTTACATTATTAGGTATTGAGTTGCAACATGAAATTACCAAAATGTAAAACATGGGAAAACATACTGTAAATCACTTATTGGCAGGTCTCTCACCTCTTTACAAGTGCACAACTGGATATATTTGAGTCTTTTGGAATTTCCAAATTAGAGCCCAGAAGACCCTCCTGAAGAAAGGTATTTTCTACTGGCACCAAAACAATTTTATCTGAGCTAAACAACAGAGTTAATGTTTCAGCATGCACACAGACATTTGCAGGCTTCCAAACTTAATTTCACCTCCCTGTTGTACTGTGCCTCTATTATTATTACTTTTTTAATGAATGTGACGGGTTTTTTTTTCCTTCTAACTCTTCTTCTTTGGCTTTTCAAAAGTAATATACAGAGATTCAAAGGACTGAAGGTGAGAATGCAGAACATTTCACCTGCAGGTGAAAATGTTGACATCCTTAATGGACTTATCAGGAAGCAAATGTACCAAAACAGGGTAAATATATGTTCTTATTAAAGTGACCTCCAGCTTTTCCATCCCCACTGCTTGCTACCCTCAGCTTGTGGTGACAAGGGATGTTCTGATGTGAGAAAGGGCTGATTTTACAGTTAAGGTACTGAACTGGCAATCAGACATCTGTGATGTATTCCTGGCTCTGACACACTCTGCCTCTATGCTTGTACACAAGTCATTTAATACTTCTGTGCCTCAGTTTCCCATCTGTAAAATTTTCTTTTTCATCTCCTTGCCATTTTTGTCTCTGGGGCAAGAAAGATCTGTTATCTGAGTCACAGAGAAGTTGAGTGTAGACTGTATTACTTCATTGTGTTTGAGTGTCCAAGTGATTGGGTCATGCCTTTGGTTAGCTCAGACCAGGGAAGAGGCATATTTCTTGTTTCAGAATTTGTCCAAGACATGTTATTGTGCTTTGTCTGTGAAGACTGAGTCAAAACCTGATGGGTAGTGAGAAAAAAACGTGATGGGTAGTGAGAAAAAGGAAGAGTTATATTTAGGATCAGAAACCCTAGACTGAGGACATGGGGTCCAACCCTGACACATGTTGAATGGAAAGATTTCAGGGAGACTCCACCAAGAGCCAGTGGTTCACATGGAGACAATGAACTCCTAAGCAGAAATACCTCCATCTGCAACAAGCTTACTCACCGAGACACAGCGTAGGTCACAGCAGGACATTCTGCAACATTTGCCTGAGATACAGAGTGAAGGCATCACCAGGAAAGCCTCCCAAAAGCCACAGCATGGCCTGTCCTTTCATGTGCAACGGCTGCAGCTCAGAACAGGGAAGAGGTAACACCTGTGTCAAATGCAACTCCTGCCATGTGTGGGGACATGCTTTGGAACTGCCACGTAGCACACAGTACTGAAAGTGCTTACTGGATTTAGAGCCTCCCACATTTTCATTTATCTGGACACTAGTTTAATTTTTCTTTACTTTTTTTTTTTTCTCTTAGAATTTGTGGAGTTGGCAGCATGCAACCTGGGTGAGAGTTCTTTTTATATTCCTGTTTTCTGCTTTTGATGTATCATAGAGCACTCACGAGCACACTTGTCCTGTAGGGAGGAATTGGCTAGAACAGCATCCAGAGAGGGGCTGAAAAATAACAATGAATACAGCCTGATGGAAAGAGGTGGGAAATATCACAGTCTGAACCTTTCAATTCTGATCATCCCCAATAGTTACTACGTTTAAATTTGTAGACTTCTTGAAGAAAATAGGTTATTTAAAATAAAAGGCATTACCAGATACCTGTATAGAGCTGGTTGCTTTTCTGCTGTTACTACAACCAGAAAAATTAGATATGGGAATACTCTCCCAAGGGAAGTGGTGAATTTCTCTACATTGGACAGTTTTAAGACTCAGCTTGATAGGGTGCTGGACCATCTAATGTAAAATATATATATATATGTTTGTTTTTTGTTTTACCTTGAAAGGTTGGACTAGATGATCCCTGAGGTCCCTTCCAACCTGGTATTCTATGATTCTGTGATTCTATGGTCCAGTTATTTTCTCCCTAAGCAAGAGAGACATACATGCTGGCCTTGCAGAGAGCACATCTGATCCCCTGGATTAGCAGGTCTTTCTGTGGCTAACTTGACATGAGGCTGGTATCCCACAGGAGCTCCCAGATCACAGTACTCGTTATGGAGAACAACTGCACTTCAGTGCTCAACTTGGATGATGCTCTGGGAGATAAAATACAAAGTTATCCATAAACCATCAAATGTTTCAGACCTTTCAGAATACTATTCACTGATTCCCTTAGAAATTTTTTAGCTCTACCAATATTTTCTTTCTTAGTTTTGTAAAGCAAGCTCCAAGTCAGCTAGTACTGACTATGCGGAGCCTTGAAACCACATGTTTATTTTCCTAAGTTATAAAAAGTTTATAAGGGTAGCTGGTATCCTTATGGGCCACTGTACAGTGATTTGCTACTGCATTCCATACTGATACAGAAGAGCTCTGTGTTTTATACCAGAGGGAAATCCTTGTGATACTGCTGTCCAGCAGCCAACAGGAGTAGAGAGACCTTCAAAAATATAACCCTGATAAAAAATGAATAGCTGAAAAGGCAGAAAACATCCCCTCTGAGAAAAATCAGTTTGAACAGTGTGATGACCTGGGCATCTTAAAAGCTGTATTGTGATACCCTGGTGAACATTATCAACAAAGTCCTTTCATCCCAGCCATAGCTTCTTTTTTAACTACATTCCCATTTTTACATGAAAACACTGCATGTTCCCAATATTTTTCAGAAGTCCTATGCAATGGCTACCTTTGCCTTTTGCAGCTAACATCTAGCCTCAGGCTTTCAGTTTTCATAACTTCATGTTGCTTCATTGACATGAAAAGGCTTTGGTCAATTTACACCAGAGAATGGAGACACTGTTACTCATTTATCTCTTAAAATAGTGAGTACACAGCTGCACAACCTGAAGAATTAGGTCAGTATGTTGCTATGACTGTCCTGGAAGGAGAAATTCAGAGCAAACAAGGTAGATTTCAGCAGAGAGCCTGGAATGTGTGAAGAATTAGCAAAACTGACATAGATGCAACAGCAAAAATAAGTAATTTTGTAAATCCCTAAACCACAATGGTTGGATTAAAGCCCTCGTCATACAATTCTTGGGCATGTGAACAATCTCTTTTTAACTTGAGTTCATTTCATTAGCTTCTTTCAGCTACATAAATACTCATACTCTCAATGGGACTACTCACATCAGTAAAGTTCCTTAAGCGAGCAGGGATTGCAACCCAATTTTAGTGGAACAAACCCAACCCCTGACTTTGACTGCATCCCTCACTTTTCTAAAGAAATTAGTTTCCAGCTAGAATGAGCCCACAATCCCTGTGGAGCCTTCTTTCACCACTTCCAAGCACAATCCTTGTTATTTGTCTTGTCAAACACAAAGGCAAACAGGACTCCTCCAGTCTCCCCAACTTCACCTCCCTTGGTAAAAACACTGCTGGCCCTTGAGCAGGCCAACTTGGATGTCTTTTGGAACTCCTGGGCATTGCTCTGCTCTGATTGATAGATCCCTGATGGGGTTATCATGCTCACATCAAACCCCAACATGCCTCAGGCCAACCAGCAACCCTCTGAAAGCAAAATACTGCTCAGTGTAATACCACTAGTAATGACTGGAGTATCCAAGCAATAATTACTCTGCTTTATTACTCAGCCGTAAATTGTTTTCCTATTAGGCTTTCAGCCAATGGTATTTGACACTGTTGCACAGTGGTGACTGTGATTAATTCACTTTTAGTTAATACAAATGTCATGGAAAATTGCCCCTTAACCTCTCAGTTCCTATCATAATTCTGATGGGGTTCTAATTTTAAGGTCTGCTGGAAGGGAGACAGGATGGGCAGTGCTGGAGTGAGAAGAGCATTGCACTGCTAGAAGAATAGAACTGATAGCAGCAAAACAGACAGTTTTTGCCCCCAGCTAGCAGCAACCACAACTGGAATTCCTAAGTACAATGAACAGATATTGAGTTAGATGTTTCCTGCATATTTTGCAAGCAGGTTCTTATTTAGTTCCATTCTGCAGAAAGCATGGGAGGAATTTCTCTTTTGCCTCCAACTTTCCCTGTTCATCTGAGAATACACATTAAAAGCTGAACACAGCAACAAGCAGAATCAAACCCAATAAATCTCCTTAAAAACAAAATAGCACTGGGGATCAAATAAGATTTTTCCAGCAACACATTTCTTATAATCTGATGCAGCTTTGAACTAGATAAGGCAGTTTAGGCTGAGGGTGAGGCAGAGGACCACATCCTGAAAGTAACCGAGCAACCTACTGAGACTCACAAACATTTTTACTGAAAGTACACATCTGGTTTAAAGCCATCCTTAAATGTATCAAACTTTCACTGTAAATTCAGACATTTTTGCCCCAAAGACACAGAAAGATATGGATTTTAGAGTTCTTTCTCTTTTTTATTTACAAAAATTAACACATATAGAGACAAATATAAACCCTCTATAAGAGCTGAAACAGTTTATCCTGGTTTTCATGACATGGTTGCAGGGAATAGTCTCAGGTCTCATGTGGTTAATCCCTTCCCAGCCTACGTTCTACTACAGGGAGAAGAAAAGTGCAAGCAACACTTTTATCCGTGAGGAGAAGATAAAAAAACTTGAGTTCAAAACAAACCAGCCCCAGCCTGTCTAAATTTTGTCTTTTGCACTAAACACTTTCTGCTTTTCTATGATGTATCTGAAACTTTTCTTAACTCAGAGGGGATAAAAAATTCGTTTGTAAAATCTCATCTGAAAGGGTTACACAGAGAAAATTGCAGAGAGAAAGGTTAATGTAAATTGGCCTGCGAAGGATTAGATCAGAGGACACAACTATTTTAGCCCAATGTTTCAATTACTGGCTTCTTATGTCAGTATTTATCATCTTATCCAAGAATATACAATAAAATCAGGACATCTAAACTCAGTCATTTCCTCTCAGGAGTGTGGTCTTGAAAAGTCTGCTGACGTGCATTTCTTCCACAAATATCCACCAGACAGGGCACATATGAGGTAAAGGCTTCGTAGTGGTAGGCACGAACTCTCCATTTAGTGTCCCCTCTCTCCACCTCAAGGTGGAAAAAAAAAAAAAAAAAAAAAGGGAAAAAAAAAAGAAAAAAGCAAAAAAAAAAAAAAACGAACTCCCCATTTAGTGTCCCCTCTCTCCAACTAAAAGTGGAAAAAAAAAAAAAAAAAGAAGTGGGAACACAATGAGGAAGAAGTCAAAGCAAGATCAACTCCTTCCCTGCCATTGTGTTCAAGTACTATAAGGTATCTTCAAAGAGCTCTACAAAGACTGTCACAGAAACACACAAAGCTACTTCTGTTCCAGTATTATCAGGCAGAAAACAGGAAATAAACTCTCACTCCTACCAAGAAAGACAGATGGAGAGACCTGGTCTCTAAACGCAGTTGTGTTGCAGGAAGTACAGGTTGCTGAAAATAATAGCAGGGCTTGCAAAGTGCAGGAAAATACAACTTGGTAAAGTAGACTAGGGAATGGATCTGGGTTTGTTTCTGTTGTTTTTTAAGTACAGTGGCAGGAACATATTAAAAATGTTTTCATGGAACAAAAGGACAAGGACACCTGGAATACTGAGAACCGTGACTCACTGATTCCCTCAACAGGACTGCAGTTCAGTATTGAAGTGTTCATTTCAATGAAAAGGACTTATTTTATCCAGAGCTAGAAGTCACAGAAACCATCTGCAGGGTAAGAAAATTCCAGTACATCCAAACCAACTTGCTCTCCAAGATCCTGTGTATGTACAGGCTTGTTGTACATGAGTACATGAATGTTAAGGTTGTGTTTTCTGGGAGACGGGAGAAACCTTTTACAATGTAATATAAATGTAATGAAATGTAATGTAATATATATATATAAATGTGAAAACAGTCTCTGCTGCAACTTTCTTGCACAGAATAGCATCTTACCATTCATACATTCAGATACATATGCAGTATATATATATTCACATACATAAGCACGCTGTATTACTTAACTCAAAGCATAAACATGTGCTTAAGAGAGACAAGTCTGACAGCCCAGAGACCTAATCTTTCCATTAGCAACCTTCCATCTCTATTACCTTGTCTCACTGGATTTCCTTCTGTGTCCCAGGGAGAATGGCTTTTGCAGCAGAACAAGCAGAAGAACAGCAAGATTTACATAAAGACCATGCTTGATGTTTCAAGATGCAGCCATGCCGTCAGCCAAGGGACGGTTTTCTCATACAGGAGGAATCTCAGCTGTAATCATCTGCCTTTTCATAACAGATTGCTAGGAGTCTCTTACTTCCTTCACTTGCAATTTGTCCAGCTCAGAGATTTACATGAAAGGGCTGAATTAAATATTGAACTTAATGTGAAAGTGTGTTGCATGGTCTGATAAATCGAGGCATATATCTGGAGTGCAACAATTTTGCTCATGGCAAAAGGATGTCATTCTTTTCCCTAGCAAAAATGTCATCTATAAGAAGGCTGTTTAAGTGGTTTACCACCACGATGTTTTGTTCTTCAGCTCATATTTACTTCAAATGCCTTCAGGACAATTAATATAAATGGTACTTCAAGCATTTTGGGAAGCTCTATTCTAACTAATACAGAGGTCACATTAGTGGATTCTGCTCCACTGACTTACATTGTTCAGGACTGAAAACTGAATTGCATTGTCAGGACTGAAATTAGATCATCAGCCTTGACTACTAGGAGTTAATAGACTGCTTACAAGGAACAGAATAGAGTGCCAGTAGCTGTAAATTAGTAATCAAGTAATGCAGGAATACATTGAGAGTTGGAAGTGAGACATGGGTCATTTTGGATGATTTAATAGTGCAAATAATAAAAGCACTTCTCTTTAGCTACATGAATGAAAAGAGAACAATGATAGATGAAGTAGGGCCAACATGAAGTACACATGGACCTGAGAATGATTGAAGAAGTTAGGATTTTGTTTTTGTTTCAGATGATGATGATGAACATTCCTGGAGCTCACCATAACATCAGCAGCCCAGGCAAAAGCCCATCCATTGTGGGTAAAATCGAAGTCTCACCTGGGCTTTGCACCTTGCAGCTTGGCAAAAGGTTGGAGAGTTTAGCAAGTTTGGGAGTCTGCAAGTTTTCATACAGACTTACAGTGCGTTTTCATCCTTGACACAAAGGTCAGTCTGTTTGCCAGATGTCAAGCCCTTCCTGCAAAGTAAAGGGGGCAAAAGAGCAGTTCACATAAAGGTTGTCAGAATTTGTATGCATTTTTCTGATTTTGGCTGACATTTTCTAAAATTATTCAGCCTGAGGCAGACACTCAGCATGAAGAATTTATATCCAAATGGTTAAAGCTTGGCAAAGCTCTGAACAACTGAAAACAGAGTCTTGTAATGGGAAGTGTCAGACAACCTCAATAATAGGCAACCAGCCCCGTCTGTAGTACGCATTGTAACACACTGATGATTGATGATATCAGACTTGAAATTTCACAGTTAAGTAGCTGCAGCACCGTTAATCCTCCCTTGTGAAGAAGATCAGTATTATAGTCCATCTGGTCTGCATGTATAACGTTAAGATTACGCTCCGCAAGAAACATAAGATTGTGCCCATCGCAACAAAATGAATTAAGAATGGAATTCACCTAGCTTTTTAAAGTAAGGAGTAAAATTTGGACATTGGTGATTGAACTGACATTGCATACTTTGGTTCAGTGACAAGTACGGGGTGTGGCAGCTTCCACATATGTAAAAGTTACTGAGTTTTGGATATTTATTTTTCATTAAATGAATATTTGCCACAATTTACTTAACTGTTTCAGTTCAGCTTCCATCTGAATATTTCTATGACTAAACATCACAGGCCTAAATAGTCCAGAACAAAATATTTCAGGATTGAGTGGAAGAGCACCAAGAGGAATGGAATCTTAAATGTGCACACCTGGATATTTGTACTGGAAGTGGTTGCAGCAATGTTTCAATGAAGTGAGCAGGAATAGCACCATGTGACTGGCTTGACCAACAAGTCTCCAATTTTCTTATTCATGAATAAGCCGGAGGGAAAAAAAATCATAATGATATTTGTCCAAGCAAGTACTGTGTAGGAAACCAAACTTAGCTCAGAGCTATTCCCTCAGCAGGAAAAATGGCTACATTTGCATAAATTATTTGTGGTGAACTATTCCATTAGCTGTAGTCATCATAATTCCATCCTGATTTTTATGTATCATACATAAGAAATTTCTCCTTTCCATATTGTGTCTTCACTTAATTGCTGCAGCTGGAAACAACAATTAAACATTGCTTTTAACGAGCCTGATTATCTGACAAATATACATCTTAGCTACTGTTTGTTACAGAGACGCTGTATACAAAAGCAAAGCTCACAGTGAACTTGAATAATGAAAAAAATATTTTCAAATTTATTCATGAGTAGATCTGTAAACAAATCCAGAAGTACTAAGAGTAGCACTACACTGAGTGAGGCTCATCATTGTTCGACGATATTTGATTTGTTATTTTGTGGAATATAAGGACTTCTTCAATTAGCATCTGTCCACAGCATTTTTATTTCTGAGTTCTCTAGAGAAGGCTTGTGTGAAAGTTTT
Organism: Todiramphus chloris collaris; assembly: GCA_025345505.1. Classification (NCBI taxonomy): domain Eukaryota; kingdom Metazoa; phylum Chordata; class Aves; order Coraciiformes; family Alcedinidae; genus Todiramphus; species Todiramphus chloris. The sequence goes on from JANVCC010000018.1 coordinate 3,954,254, forward strand.
GACACCAATGCCTTTGTCTTGTGCTGACACAAGCAATGTTGAGAGAGTGCATGAGCATTTCTACAGCTTATGGCTACGTGACTGTGTGCAACTGGAACCAAGCCCTCAAGTGCTACAAAGATCAGAGCAGCAATGTGAGGAGAAACAGAGACATGGATAGACAAAAAAGAAACTCACATGAAACTCTCCATCTCTGGAGAGGATGGTTGTATTCTTTTATCCTAGTCAATGAAACAACAAAGTGTGTAAAACTAGGAACAATCAGAAAAAGAGACAAGTGCCTCTGCAGCACTACCAGCCACCACGGGACTCTGAACGCCCAAGCTGCTGGGAGGTGAGGCATGGAGCAGATCACCCAACTGTGCAGGTTCAGTTTATGGGCGCTCATGCAAATCACTCCTTTTGCTTTGGTTTGTGTGGGCTTATCCCCTTCTGAGTTTCGGTTTCCTATAAACTCCATAACTCAAAGAAAAGCCAGCCAAAAGCCGATGTGTTTTGCCTGTTTTCAGGTTGAAATCACCCCGTTTAACATAGGGCTCATCTGTAACCATAAATTGACCCAGGTAAACTCAAATTTTGGCCTACATCCATTTTTTAAAAATTACAATTTTTTCATCACAGCAGACCCAAATGTCTGGGATTGCTACAGCCTCCCCCTCACACCAGAACAAAATGGGTCCAGCACAAGGGGAATAATTGGAAACAGCTTGTCCATCATAACCCTGGCACTGAGAATGGCTGGCGTAGTCTGCCAGAGAGAATGGTACAACAGGTTGCCCTATACACACGGTTGGATGCAGCTGCAACTTGGGGTAATCTACCCCATGTTACAGAACCAGCCCCAGTTTCTTCTGCACAAACCTGGACCTCTAGAAGGGAGGAATCAATCTGGTGACAACCTTACATTAATGCCAAAGGTTTACTCTCTCCCACCAGTCTTCATTCTCCCCGTTCTTAATGCTTCTGATGACTATGATGATAATGCTCCTGAATGAAAAATCTTGTAAATTATAAAAAGCTTGCAGATACTTCTTCTATTTGATAACATACTGACTTTACATCCTCCTTCATGAGTATTTGTTTTGTGAAACAAATCTTAATACTATGGAGATGGGGAGGGATGGAGAAGAAAAGACCGAAATCCCAGATTTTCTACTCCGGGTGCCCAGATAGACTCCTGAATCAATCTTTACACATGCAAAAGAGCAACATGTTTATCCAACGTGTTCAATGCCCACTGGTCTCAGAGGGAGTGTGGGGTGCTCTGCTCTATAAAATAGTCAGGTATCCTTCCTTGGGAAAAATTTAGTCCCATTTGACTTTATAGATCTATGAATCAACTGCAGAATTATATTTCAGTCATTCTGGGTTCCCTCTTGTAGTCAAAAAGAGTTCAACTAAGCTGTTTCAGTTATTTGCCATTATGTGGGATGGATTCCACCTTAAAAGAAGTCTATTTGCTCTGAGTACGAAGAGATTCTAGAAATTCAGTTTACACACAGACATGCATCATCTGTCAGATGCATCCCATCATACATAAGTTTAAATATGGCTTGAAGGGCATCATTCATCTGATCAAGTGCAAACAGCTGCAATGTTGACAACTACATTTACTCTCCTTTTGTACTCAGTTCAAAGAAACAGGTGTCTTCAGGATGCAGTTCATCTAATATTAGAGTAGACAATTAAAATAGGTCAGATTGATCACTCCTTAAAACCATCTATTTCTCCCCACTGGCTGGAAGTGGGGTCTGTGAATGCAGGGTGGGATAAGCTACAATACTCAAAGTTCACCTATAGCCTCATTTTGTGTGGAGTAAGAAAACAGAAGTAGCCAAAACTTGGGAAGTTCATGATGTGACCAAATCTGAGCAATGTGGGACAACCAAACTTTCCAAGGTTTCTTGGGAAAACACAGCTCAGCACAAACCCCTCTACTTTTGCAGTAATATCACCTTACTCAGGGATGAGTACACAACCATTAGCTAAAGTTAATAAAATAAACTCTGATATTTTGTTAGGAAGTTACGAATGTGTAGCTGTCATGGATGTAATGAGGAATAAACCAATAGTAGCTGAATGTCTGTGATATGAATCTGAGGCAATTAATCCAGCTAGAAGCGATTAAAAATATTAAAGCTTCAAACCCTCATGGGATAATAGTATTAGGCAATTCCTTAGCAGACTGCACATCACCCAAAGTTTATGAAAATATTTTTGGAAAGACTCACAGGAAGTATTACATCATTGAAGGCACAATAGCGCAGAACACAACCAGTCAGGAAATGTGACTCCATGCCTGTCTCAACCAGCTACACGTGTCCTGCCTGCCTGAAACCAGCCAATTTATCTCCTGATTCTCTTCCACTTGACTTACCTTTGTAGGGCTGTGAGCAGCTCTCTCGCCTGTTTATCTAGAGCTGTGCCCTGTGACAGTAAAAAATGTGTGATGTCAGATCAACACAGATTGACGGGCTGTCCACATCTGACAGAAAGCATCTCAGCATGTTATTATTATCCTAGTTGGCCAAAAGATATACAAGGGACACACTGAAGATGTTTAATTCTTATACCCATAAGAGTCAGAGATTGTGGCAGGCAAATTGGTAAAGTGTAAATAATCATATGGCAGCTGATGAACCCTTGCTGGTTTCTGCAACCAGACACATTCTCTCCAATGCACTGTTAATTATTTTGCCAAATTGTGGTTTTTTACATCTTATTTTTCTGAACCGTAAGTTTTTTCTGTGATGTTTGCATATAGAGAATGCTGTGAGAAAGGTACTTGTGTCTCCTTATTACAATTTCATAGCCTGTGGGGAGGAGGGAGACAGATTTAGGATTTCTGGGTCAGTTTATCAAATTTTAGAGTCACTTTAGAGAGTGACAGCTCTAGTGAAGAGCCACAGCCAGCTTGAATGTGACTCCCTCAATGGTAAAATACAACCTTATAATCACAGACTCATTTTCTAACTCCAACGTATCCACTATGGCCTGTGCTTCATATTCACAGTGCAGGATTTTTCTGTCTTATCCATAGTTTAGACTGGAAAGGACTTTCTATTAGGTTTAAAAAGCAAATAATATATCTTCAAAGATGCATGATCAAGGAAGCCATGTATTAGAAAACACATGATCTGCCATGTCCTTTTCCAAATTTCCCTATTATTTTCAATTACATCCCCCTAAGTATTAAATCTCCCTGAGCCCTTAGGTCTCCAGATGGACTGCAGACTTTTCCATGACAAAGATGTCAGATAACCTGATGAGTCAGACTCCTGATTCAAACAAGTGTGATTATAGTGAAAATCTGGGTTCAATGTTTGTTGAGAAATAAAACGGTAAAAAACTAACCCAGACTCCGGTACTAGGCCTTAACATGTCACAGCTTCATGACCATGGGCTTGGTTTAATCACAAAATAAATACATTTCAGTAAACAAATGAGAAAATTGTTCCATGTTTTCATCAAGCAAATTGTATAAGTGGAAACAAAACATTAGTGAGGTTTGAATACCCCCTGGTTTTTTGCACCAACAGAGGACTGGCAAAGGACCAGGGCTTGAGCCAAGGCAGAGATTGTCTTGCCAGTGACAGAGATATTCTGTCACTGTTCATGAAGTAATGAGGAAGGTGCAGATGTGCCTCAGTGGCTAGGAATGATCTAACATCAAAACTACTCTTTTAGCTGAAATAGTAGCAATGGTTCTTTCAAGCACTGCAGATTGCAAGTTTAAATGCAGTGCAAGCGGGATAGATTAGGCACAAATTTGCACTCATTAGGTCACTTGCTCTCCCTAAATTTATAGCTGCAGCATGAGAGTTTTATATCCCCCAATGTACATTTACAGTCTGTTACCATTACCATACCATTATTCATCATTACTTTTAACTTCAATTTTGACTTTTCCAAGAAGTTTCATTTTTTTAATTAGTTGTTGTTTCTTCTTGTTTGTTTGTTTTGTTGTTTTGTTTTGTTTTTAATAAACATTACTGGATAAGCCTACATATGCCATGCCTACATGTGTGGACATGGCAGAGGTATTGCCTTCACAATTTTACCTGTGGAGCCCCTGCAGCTTACTACAGGCTAGTGGATGTTATGATAAGTTTGCCATTGGCATTGCAAAATCCATACTTGAATGCAATGCAAACATGTAGAGGAAAGACAGAGGGTTCCACTGGAATTTAACCAAAGATTTAATATGCAAGATGAAGTTCTAACCTTTTAATTTTGCTCTGATTGCAGATATTGCCGTCACAGCTTGGTACCAATGGCTGTTTCAAGGGACAAGATGTGCTTCAGCCTCAGCCTGTGTTACAAAGACAGGTGTTTTTTTTTTCAGATGCACATTCATGGTTCCCAGTTGAAAAAAATGAAAAAGGCTTGAAAACAAACCACTTAGGTTTCTTTTTTTCTGTTACAGTGTGAAGAATCTCATGACCATCTGATTCAATCTTTACCTTTAAAAAATTTTAAATAATGTGTGCTTTTAGTCTTTTTATGAAGTTTTATAAAGTTTAGTACAACTACAAAAATGAGGGATGAAGAAACGTTGCACAAAGAATATCTTTCTTTAGACCACTGTGAAAGCATTGCTATTCCTTACAGCAGTACAAACACACTGATCTGTAGGCAGTAAAAAAGGTTTCATTGCAGGGTCATCCAAGAAATACACTGGATACCAAAATCCACCTATTTTTCCTAAGTGAGAAAACAAAATTAGTAAAGAAGCAAAATGTTGCCTTTCTTTGGTTCACATCTCTCCCACTACCAAGCCACTTTGGAGCAAAGGTATTGCTTTTAGTGTCTGGATGAATCAGAAGGTAGAGGAATAAATGTTCTGAAGGCATCTCTCTTGTAGACCTTTGAAATAATGATCCTAATCCAGATTTCAGCCCTATTGTTAAGCAAAGATTAATGGAAAACTCATCCTTTGCACAAGGCCAGCTCTGGACCTCAGCATTACTTAACGTCTGAGCTGCAGAAGATAAGCAGACATACTGCTGCATAGTGTCTTTGCTGGCCTTCTACACCAAAAAAGGTTTAGTCAATGAAGCATCCATGAGTATTTAATGACATGAAGCCTTGGTTCCCAATATGTTGGTTTATCATAGAATCATAGAATGGTTTGGGTTGGAAGGGACCTTAAAAATCACCTAGTTCCAACTCCTCTGCCTTGGGCAGGGACATCTCCCACTAGACCGTGTTGCTCAAAGCTCCATCCAGCCTGGTCTTGAACACTTCCAGGGAGGGGGCATCCACAACTTGCCTGGGCAACATGTTCCAGTGTCTCACCACCCTCAGAATGAAGAACTCCTTCCTAATTTCTAATCTAAATCTAACCCCGTCCAGTTTGAAGCCATTAGCCCTCATTCTATCACTACAATTCCTTGTAAGGGGCTTTCTAGGCCACCTTCAGATACTGGAAGGCTGCAATAATGTCTCTCTGGAGCCTTCCTTCTCTTCTTCAGGCCACAACCACAACTCTATCCGCCTGTCCTTGTAGGAGAGGTGCTCCAGCCCTCTGATTATCTCCCTGGCCCTCCTCTGGACCCACTCAAAAAGATCCATGTCCTTTCTGTGTAGAGGGCTCCAGAACTGGACACAGTACTGCAGGTGGGTTCTCATGAGAGTGGAGTAGAAGGGAAAGAGCAGACTAGAGGGGTTTAGGGCTTTTTTTCTTTTCAAAACCAAAAGAAAATAACCAGGACACCACAGGGACTTCAATGCTTGATATACTAGACTTCTTCCTTGACTACACAAACATTAAATACCATGTAGGAAGAGATTTTGCCATTGTTCATGGTAGGAATGAGAGTGCTTTTGGAAAGCTACATCCAGTTCTGCTGTTTACATTTCTTTTTTATAAATGCTAATGAAATTAGAAGAATTCACAGATTTCTGACAATTAACTTAAGTCTGGAAAATCTGCCTTGGACTAGAGAAATATTTTTTAATATTTTAATATTAAATTTAATATTTTAATAATAGTACTATTAATATAATTTCAGTATTTTAGTTATTTAATGAAAGACTCATTTATTTAAGAAATAGTTAAGATGTAACTTAATTACAAGCTGTATGCATAGAGTATTTATGATACTGGGGGAGAGGAGATAGCACCTTTATCACTTGAAATTGACATATTTCAATGGTAAAGAAATGAGGTAGAGAAACATAATTGACTAAAAATAAGGTACCGTTTTTTACTGTCACTCAGCATGAAGATGATTTATCCAGAGATGAGGTAGTATTGTTCGAAGACCAACATTAAGGTCTCTACAAGCCCATGAGAAGTCATGGATGGGTGAAGAATTATGAGGTTAGAGCTGAAACTAGTTATATGCTTGATCAGAGGAAATTCTCTTAATGGTGTCCACCATTCTTACACCTGAAGCCACAATAAAACTTTTATACACAGGTATGTCATCATTTTATCCATCTTCCACACCTTATTCTTTCTCTTCTAACTGAGAGAGAACAGCATTCTCTCTCTCTCCTTCCTCCTATTTGGATATTTCCTTTTCATCATTTTCATTTCCTTTCAAACCAAGTCTGACACTTATTGCTCTAACATTAATGTTGGTTTTGGCCTGCATATTCTCTAGTGTCTAGCCCCGTTATAAGAAGGGCTGAAATCCTTGTTAGCAGATGCAGGTAATAAGGCTGGAAGTAAGATCTTGTGTGTTTTCCTCTTCCCTTGATGATCCTAGGGCCAAGAGATGGTGTTAAAGATGATGCTTCAAGCCCTGATTCTGCCGCAGCCCATGGGGTAGCAGTACTAAGGACTCAGTTCTACAAAACATTGGACCCCATGCCCTTTGCGTACCCCATTAGAACAGTGACAGAATAAATTCTTGAGAGGTGACAGCTCTGCCGAAAACACATGTAAAACCTTCACAGTGATAACATGGGCCAGCAGCCTTCTGAAATTATTTTTTATCTCCAAACACTGACCATTCAAGCCACTTCCAAGGCAAAAATTTAGCCCTGTACATCACTTGCTCCTGTTGCTTATTTAACATGCAACTCCTGCATCTCCCGTCTTCCAGATAGCGTCATCATTGTTGCTGAACTCAGACAACGCTGACCATATTTAAAGAATTATTGGTCTTTCTCATTAGGATCCTATACGATTTGGTTTTCCACAACTACAGCCTCTCCATAGCCACATTAAAAATAGGCTCAGTAATACTTTTCACATTTGTAGGCTGTCACAAACGGTTAGCAGGGAAAAAGTCATTCAAATGCACATGACTTTATAATTAAGGTACCTAACTCTTATAAAATCCATTTTTCACAGAAGCAGTGACTTTTAATAAAGTGCAATGGAGCTGTGGGGGATTCTGTGGTTTTTGTGTGCAGGCCTTGTGCGAACATTTCGACCCTCAGCCCTGACCACAGAGACCACAGTCATCAGGAGGAATATTTATTTCCACTCCAGCACTTGTCTGGTCCGGTGGACAAGCCCCTGAGCACAGAGGCTTGAGGCTGAGGGCATGGTGCCTTGCAGGAAGCTAACAGTAGTTGTTTCCCTTTGCTGGGCCTCAGTTTCTCCATCTATAAAATCAGGATGATGATTTCTTCTTCTTTTGAAAGCTGCCTTGAGAGCCAGGGATGAATGGAGTAAGATGTTATTTTTTCAGATGGGGTCACTGAGGCGTGCAGAGGTGATGGTAACACTGATGAAGTTGGAGAGAGAGCTGGAAATGAAGTCCAGGAGTCAAGTCCCATTCTTGTGTTATGTTCCCAGGGATGAAACTCCCTTTATTTCATGGCCTTGTGAGAAGTAGGATGCAGGAACTTAAAACCTGGAAATTAAATTGATGAAGCAATCTTATCCAGATCAGTAGGAGGTTCACACGCATGAGAGCACTCTGGCTTTCTCCCTGCATGTAGTAACAACATGCTCAAAGCCACAAAACCCACATAAAATTAAAAGAGCCATTAGACGATCACTAGAAATGAATTTAACTTACTGTAAAGGATATTAATTTCAGTGCACGTGCTGAGCAAAGTCAGGGGAAAATACCTGATTATCAGTGTGACGACAACAGGTCATCCACACTGTAAATGAAGAGGAGATGTTGCAACTGCTGCCTGCCAGGATTCACCAGCCTGCCACGGGGCCACTGGTGTTGGTGTGGGGACACAACATGGTCAGAGCACAGGATTTTGGAAAGATGCAGTCCACCTTTTGCCTGTCTGGCTGCAGGTCGGGGTTGCCCCTTGCTGGGACTCTGGCACCTCAGTCCTTCTGTTGCCCAGTTCACCAACAGTTGAATAATCCCTGCTTTTAACTAATCCTTTGTCTGCTCTCGAGTATGCAAAGTGTGACTTTTGGTGGCCATTTGAACTCTTGTTGTGGGATCCCTGTGACAGGTAACAAGCCTTATGGTGAAGGAAAAAGCAATAGATTCATCATTGGCACTTGCAGGCTTCTGACAGTGTCTCATACTCACTTTCTTAATCAGGTGAGAGAAACATGGGTCTAGATAAAACTGCTAGAGAGTGGGGACAAGGCTGTAGATATATGCACCCAGAGAGCAGTTATCAATGGCTCATTGTCAAAACAGAAAGCGGTGCTAGAAATCCAGAAAACACAACCTGGGAGGAAAGATTGATCGAGTTACATTTATTAGCCAAAAGAGAGAGTCTTGGGATATAACTGCCTTTAAGTACAGAAAAGGCTGTTACAAAGTGCACTGGTACAATCTATCCTCACTAGTAGAATCTATCCTCACTAGTAGGGTAAGAAATGTCTTTACATTGCTGCAAAGAAAAATTCAAACCAGATAGAAAAAAAAAATTTATGAGGATCAAGAACATCAGTAGATTCAAGACTGTGAAATATCCATCCTTGGGGGTCTTTAAAGACAGGCTGGATAAACATTTGCCAGGAAAAAACAGGTAGAAGGGAGACAGCTTAAGATAGAAAACTCTTCCTACAGGCTTTCTGTGTGTGTTTGAATGATGTCCTGAAGCCTGATGTACTTCTGGCCAGGTTTTGTGCATCGGCATCCCTTGGGTATAGGTTGCTGGTAGCTCAGTGCAACATAGAGAGATATTCCACTCTCAAGATGCCCTAAAAATACAAGCTTATTTTACATCAGGAGAGATTGAGGCTTTTCTAGGAGATACTGTGGTTGTGCAATGGACAGATGGGAAAGAAAGTAGCAGTTAAGTGCACAAGGTTCTTGTGCAGACCTGAGTCATTTCTCTGTGCTTTCCCCAAGGTCATGTCAAACCAGCTCTGGAACAAAGACTTGTATCTACCTAAGACGTGTGGAAACAAAGCATGCAGAACCAGAAAATTGAGTGGTGTCAGATATTGCAACTCACCATGTGGCTAATGCCACATTCCTGACCCAGCCCCTCCACGTTCAGCATTTAGCAGATAAGATGACATGGATTCCCCAAAAGAATGGCTTTGATGTTTGCTGTGCTGCCCTAGGAAGGTACATTGGCTTTGGGTGAGTGTAAAGCCCAGCAAAGTTAACAGCATTCTAGAGTGGGAAAATGGTAAAATCCCCCAAAGAAACATGTGGAGAGAAGGCAGGACAAACATGGTTTGAGGGTCCTCAGATTACATGGGTAATACTGGGGGTTTAGGAGTCATCTGGGACTGACTGAAATCACTGCCTTCACACACACATGAAATGTATAAGCACAGAGACTTAACCTCTGGCTGCTCAGTCTAACGTGCAACAAGGACTCCTGAATCTTGCTCTGCCCAGTTAGGAGGAATATGAACCCATAGTGCTCATCCCAGCTGCGCTCAGGGTTGGTGCTTGCAGGAAAGTGTGCTGCTTTGTGATAAGCCCCAGGGGAACACCGTGGGCTCTCCCCTAGCTCTCTAGAGTTGCGCAGTCCGCTAAAAAAGTGATGTCACTGCAAACGTAGCCCTGGCACTGGGTTCATACATCACATGATAGGTACAATTCACTCTAAATTAAAAATGCAACGTCAGATAGATTTAAATGCAAAACACGAACAAAACTGTAATTTCTCTGGTCTCTGCTTCAGTGAGTACATGGTAGTAGCAGGCATCTTTGGGGAAGGTGCTTTGCAGGGATTAACAACCAGGTGGGGGTTAATAGGCTGCAGCTGCACTATGATCCCCAACTCCACCTCAAATTAATGATCTTCTGAGGACATATCCTTAAATTAGAGGAAATGACAGGTTTAAATTGGCATGCGCCACACACAGCGCAGTGGCAAGCCCAACAGTTAGTATAATTTTTAATATGGCCATAGGAAACACCTTTTTATACTAATAGAATAAATCATGTTCTCAACACCTGGAGTTTACACTAGCCAATCTGTAATAACGTATTAATGCATAGCAGTTGCACATCCTGTCACAGAGCAGCAATAAAATGGTGAGGAACCCAAGGGTAAGGGTATTAGCCCTAGCTAGCAAGACTCACTGATGGTTGTAGATCACCACACTCCAATAGTGCAGCTGATTACCTTCAGTACCACACAACCTGACCATTGATTTATTTTTCTTCATAGATGTCCATGGGCTTTTCTATTTTTTTTTTTTTTTTCCTATCCTGATCATTTAGATTTCATTTCAGGAAAAGGTCCCTATTTACAGTCTTCCTTTCATAATTATTGCACCAACTATCAAGCCAGTTTCATGTCAGATGGGTGACAGATGCTGCCCGTGGTCCTTGCAAATGAATTTGCAGTATAAGGGTGCTTCTGAATAGGATTCAAGAAGTAGGTGTTTACTAATACCTTACAGAGAAAAATGGATTAATTTCTTGCTCTCAGAGGTATTCTTCCAAGCTGCCAATGGCATCAGACAGACCTCAGTAAATTGGTTATGTGCAGGTCCAAGCAGTGCTCTAAAAGCAGTCTTTCTTAAATGAAAACCTGAAAGTCTGATTTCAGCCACAAAGATGGTGCTTTCATGATGAGGTTGTTGTAGATTCACAAATATCATCAGTCAAGAAAATTCAAATATTATCCTAAATGTGTTACCTTTATTGTTTGTCAAAACCCCACAGATTTGGAGAGATTAAATCAGTCTGGTTTGATAATTAAGGAGGGTTTACATCAGATCACACTTTATTTTTTACTTCTATTGTGTAGAATATAAGAACTGTGTTGAAATAGCAGACGGAACTCCAAACCAGTAAGTGCCTTTATCAGGACTAAAATACTGAAGCACTAAAATATTTGGGGCTTCCAAATCAGAAGAAACAAAAAATGCACTTAATGAAGCAGCCATTCTGCTGCATTATCTCCCTCTGTGCAAGAATAAAACAGATTTTGCAAAGCAGTGGTGGTCAGTTTTTCAATCACAGAGCTATTGTAGCTTCCATAGCATCATCTTTTCATTTGAATTTGGGGGCCTATAAGCTTCTCAGTATCATTATTATCTTTACTATTTAAAAAAGACTAGGTCCACAAATTAATTCCCATGATACAGCTATAGTGAGGCACTGAGAGGTCTGGATGGGAAGCCAGGTCTCCAGAAAGCCATTTCAGTGCCTTCACCTTCAGCATGTGTTGGTAACAGGGGTAAAAAAAAAAAAAAAAGCATCTGCTTTCCTTAAAAGAGAAATAAATGACTCAGTAGCTGTGTCAAATCTGACATGATGCAAAATCAATATAATACCAAATGGAGCGGCAGGTGGCTAGGAAAAGCAGCAAACTCCTTATTTCTAGACTTGAAGTGGTATCACCAATGACGCCTTTGACAAGGACATAAACAGGAAAAGCTGAGTTGGCTGAAAGTCTGTAAGAAACAGGGAGGAAAAAGTCCATGTTTACCACATGGAAAAGAACAGACAAAGGAAGCACAGAACTGAATGTTATTTTCAACATTCCCAAAAGAGGATGAGACAGGAGAGAGGGTAAAGACACAACAACACTTAAAAAAAGACTTTAAACAAGTTCTTACTCATGTTTCTTTCTGAATGGATTTAGACTCTGGTTCCCTTTGTCTGCACAATGCAAGGAGAGAAAGATTCACTGGCTCATGGACATTGCTGTAGCTGAAAATTTTGACATGTTTTGTCTTTTTCTTATCCACCTGAGAGTGGTCTGATGCATCTTTGAAGATAAACTTCCAATGACTTACATGTATGTTTACTGTCTCCACAACTTGACAGCTTGTCACCTCCTGAAACAAATTGTGATTACTCTCTTCATAATTATATAGACAGTCACTGCTTTTGGATGAAACATTCAATCAGGAACTGGCAGAAAGAGGGAGATTTATTTATTATCTAGAAAACAGTTCTGCAACCAAGAACTATATGAAGTCATTGATAATATGATGGTTAATGGAGGATGAGCAGCAGGGTCCTGTATGGAATCCATGAAAAGCCATCAATATATATATAAAAAAAAAAAAAGACAATATTGTGCTTCTGAGCAGAACCGGTGCCTCTTATATTCCTATAACCTTGGCTACTTGACCAGAGATTTCACATAATTGCTTTGTTTGCTGGCTATCAAATCAAACCTGGGACTGCAGGATAGACTTGGTTGCCACAGCTCACACTGCAGAACTGGTGCTCCGTACACACAACAAGGAGCCAGCTGCCTTCCTCACAAATAAAAATCATTAAAAGGTGCAAACTCTGCCTGGATTTCATGGTTTCTAGTTGTCAGTGAATTCTTTCTACCACAAGAGCAACAAGATGCTGACCTGGGTGAGCAGAAAACCTAGACTTTGAGTTACTACAGGGTATCACCATTCAAGTAAACTCCAACCAACTTCAAGTAAACTCATAAGCTCTGAACATGCAGGCTACCAGTTGCTGATCCAGGAAACATCCCATTGGGGTCCAATGCTCTTCCTACCTTTGCCTTAATTCAGTGGAAAGAAGGCTTGACCTATAATATGACCACTTTTTGAAAAAAGAAAAACAGGATACATTATTTTCTGATGTAATTTTTTATCACAACAGGATTTAAAGCAAACAAGATTACTTTAATTTTTTTTTCCATATATATTACATGAAAATTGAGGGACTATCTTTGATTTTCCTAGTAAAGGTGAATAGTAATGTTTTTAGTATCCATACATTTTGGTGTGTGTTTTTACTTGTTAGTAAAATGTTGGATAGGAAAAAATGAGTGAAATAGCCTATCCATATGAAAACAATAATCATGTCATATTTATTGTCTGGGATTGAAATGTTTCAAATTTTCAAGGTGATAAAACATCAGGAAAAGCTGGACTTCCTGATGTAAAAAAGCCATAAATTTCTTCCTTTACAAGGGGGGGGGAGGGAGGGAGGGAAAGGGAAAGGGAAAGGGAAAGGGAAAGGGAAAGGGAAAGGGAAGGAAAGGAGAAAAAGGGGAAAGAAAGGGGAAAGAAAGGGGAAAGAAAGGGGAAAGAAA
>JANVCC010000018.1:3967634-4116826 GCA_025345505.1 Todiramphus chloris collaris
AAAGGGGAAAGAAAGGGGAAAGAAAGGGGAAAGAAAGGGGAAAGAAAGGGGAAAGACCACCACCTGTAAATCCAGCTTAAAGCAGTAGAGAGCTCCCAGAGGGCACAATCCACTTACCTTTGGGAGTCTGAAGGAAAGAAATGGCAACCAAGAGCACAACTCATGTATTATAAAATCTAAAGAAATTTCAGAGACAACTGAAGGGGGAAATGAGGTATCACTTCAGTGTCCAGCTCTGACAACCCCCTTCATCATTAAACTACCATAAAAATACCTGCCATTGCCCTTAGCACATAAACTGGGCACTTATTCTCAGACCTTTGAGATCTCTTCCTCTCAAAAAATATTCTATTAGACTTTAAAAAAAAACAACTAACAAACCAACAGCAAAAGATACCCCACATTTGTAGATTCGAAAATACCTTTTTCATTCATGGGGTCAGACATTATTTTTCTAAAACTTAATGAGGCTTCATAATCTCTTAAAGATCCACAGTGTGACATTAAAGTTTGAGAAAGAGAAAAATGAGTAATATAGACAGCCAAGAAACCAAAGGTTACCATCAAATTACTTCCATGAAGCAAATTCTTTATCTTTACAAGTACAAACTACTTTCATTGCAGACAGAGAGAGGTATCAAATAAAGGTCAAGTTTGCTTTGAGATTTGAAAAAACAGAGCTCTTTATTGGAATTCAGTCGACATGAATATATATTCATATTTATTTAATATATATGCATATAAATAAAAACGTTTTCTATGTATTTTCTTCTCCTGCTCACCTATGAATAAAGTTTTAATAACAGCCTCTTTAAGTGCTGCGTTAATTTTGCCCCACCTTCAGGACCACCAAAGAAACCAACTTAGATGCTAAATCCCTTCAGACTATGCACCACAAATACATACCAGAGTGCAAATAAAACAAGCCTCAACAAAATAAAAAATGAATCCAGCATCATCTACAAGCCCAACTTCAACACTGTAAAAACCAGGTATAAAAACTAGTTATGGCAGAAACTGGGAAGGTTTGGACCTTGGCCAAAAATTCAAGTTTGGCTGCTTATACCAAATTTTATTTTCACTATCATAACATTGAGAAGACCATAACCTGCAAGCATGGCCACACCTCCTGTCACAGTCCATAGCCAAGACTTTCCACCTTCTCATTTACTTTGACACTAGCATACATTTGATCCCAAGGCAACATTAATTTGTTACATAAGCACCATTCACAGACAGAAGGATATAGTCCTTTGCTTTGTAGACTCCTGTCTGAAGATATTTAACAGGGTTTTGAGTGTAGAGACTATTTGAACTCCAGAATCCTGGTGGAATAATCTTCATACTGTTCCTGTTAACCCATGCATGGATGGAGCTTTGGCCATTTCTTGGATGATATTATAGCAAGGACAAATATTCATACATTCTCTTCCTTCTAGAGACGTCAGCAGAGCAATGTGGACTATCTTAGATGACTACACCTATTTCAGTACCATGAACAAAAGCAACTGACTGAAGACTCTGCTCCAAAATACATTTGCCCTTAAAAGGTGAAAGGTTCTTAACCCACTAGTCAAAAACAACAGCTGCAGAAAGAGAGAGAGCTATTTACCATGGTACTGACTCTGAAACCTGACCGCATACAAGAAATAATTATTCTTAACTATTTCACGGCCAAACATATGAGGACAAAGTTCTGACAACCAGCGTGTGGAAGTAATCATGAAGTTACTGTCAAATAAGAGAAAAAAAAAACCCCAGATTCTCAAGTGACATGTAGTGGAGTCCAGTCAGACCAAGGTTATTTTATTTTGTCTTACCTTGGAATATTTAGTGTTGTGGTTCTTGAACTTCCAGTGGAAGAATCTGTCATGTTTTTCCTCTTGGGCTTGTGTCTAATTTGCACAGTGAGGAGACAAGTGGGATGCACATGAGTTTGAGAGAGACCTCAGGGCTGACCTCAACTGTTTGTACAAGTTCAATCCCTACAGAAGCCATGTATCATTTTTTGCCACCATCCCATAGAAGATGAATAAGAACAGAACCTTCCATGGAGAAAATTACTTTCAAAGACACCCTTTCCTAGGTGATAAAAAACACCCCTTAATAATTGCTTCAATTTATTTGTGTTCTGTCTATACTAAAGTCTGATGAACAGCGAAAATGTAGGACTAGCAAAATGCTGCTAAAATTCCAGAACAGAGGAATATAAATTCTTTTAATACTAAAGTAAAGGGCAAGGTGACATGGAGAAGACTAGACAAACAACATCTAATTTCCTGAAATCATTTACTTGAAGCTACAACATAATTTGTGCATGTGCAGCAGATTTTGGCACTGCTAATCAGATACACAGCCATCTGAACAAGGGAGCTCAGGGAGAGAAGCTCAGATGGAGCTTTGCTCCTATAAAAGCCTTCTTTCTCTCCTTCTCCAGAGATGTTTCAGGTTTGCTTTCGCCTAGGCTTGACACTCAGTTGCTGCAGTTTCAGTTGCAGATCTGAAGAAATCATGTCAGTACAAGAAATGCCATACTTTCTTTGTTTTGTGGTTTTGGTTGGTTTTTTTTGGTTTGTTTTTTTTTTTTTTTAAATTTTACAGATTAATTAAATACTTATGGAAATGAGAGCTAAACCAAACTGGTCTAAGCCAACTTGCTTTATTGACTTTTGACTATCTGAATCCCGCTATGGCTTCAGGTATCTTATACCTTCTCTTCTTCCAAGTCTAGTTATAGGCTGAAGATACCAGCCACCACACACTTCAACTGCACTTTATTAGATTCTGACCTAGTTCATTTATTAAAAGTTAATGTTTTACTTTATCCCTGTGAACACCCATGGCGGATTTTACCCCAATTTAAAGAGGGCATTTATGTTTCTTAATTGTGTTTCTCTCCCATTATTTCTTGCAGCTCTGATGCACTAAGGCAGGTTAGGAGGACATTGAGGTAAGAACACTCTGTTACTGCCAAAGTAGGGATTTTTATTGAGTGTGTCCATCTTGGTGATTCCTGATGCAAAAATCCAGCAGAGTGTGGAGGAGGTAAAGTGTCCCACAGACCGTGTCTTGGTGGTAACATAAGTTTATGTTTCTGCACAAGGTCATTAAGTGGCTGTGGCACATTTCAACTGGAATGTTTTAAAGTGTTGAGTCTTGGACTGAATACAAATTTAGTGACTGCATTCTTCTTCCCCAAATACCTCTCATAGATGCAGCCGGATACTGCTTTTGCCACTTTCTCCCCTAATCTGACAGGCTGGGTCTTGTGCTTTCTGATGCATCAGTCATTTCCACTGCAGAGGAAAGATGGCTCAGAACTCAGAGTCATCAATATGGATTTTGAAAATAGAGCTTTTCTGAACCATCCCAGGTTTCCCAAAACAGAGGCAGTCATTTAGCCTTTCTGTGCCTCAGAAGAAACAGAGATAACAACACATTATTATTTCAAAGTGGTGCTGCAGGCATAAATACATGGAAGACCGTGAGGCGCTCAGATATAAAAGTAATCAAAGTCATACAAGTACCAAAGATTGACAGATCACATCCACAAAATCAGTAAGAAAATCTGCAAAGCATCTGGATGAAGACTAGCCCAGAAATACACAGATATTGGTATAAGATTCTTGTGCCAATGTTTCTGTCTGATAGGAATTAAGATGAATTATCAGTCACAAATACAGAAGAGAGCTATAAGATGTAAATTGAAACTGTATTCTTATAATTTCAGTTCTTGATTTTCCTTATTTATCTTTCCAGCTCTCTTCCACTACTAATCTATCTTGCTGAGGAAAAATAGTATGTAAGTATAGTGGAGCTTGATTACTGAGAATGGCTATTAATGTAGTGCCTCAGAGTGCTCTCTAGACTGTTAAAAGGCTTTTAACAGTAAAATATGAAGGTTTCTTTCAAATTTGCAGTCATCTGCCTTCCAAAAGTTTGTTTCAGTTGCCAACATTTCAGTGATTTATAGAAGTCAAAGTATCTGATTTTTGTCTCCCCACAATAGATGAGAGCTATTTTTTCTTATTACTTTGTAAAGGCAACGTCATTATCTTAAGAGGAAAAAAAAACCAACCAAACAACAAAAAACCCACGTTAAGAGCTACATTAAAGACACAGCTTTCAAAATAATTTTTTAAGGCATCTGGCCTTATTTAAACCATCAAATTTACATTCAATTCCTTCAGGGATGGCTCCGTTGCTTTGCGCTGGCTCGGTGCCTTCCTAGCAAAGCCCTGGATTTAATGCATGCCACCACCACGTTTCCCCAGCTGCACCGACGCTCAGTGCAGATATATAGTAGAGGTATAAAAAAGTCTAACCTTGGACAAGGTGATTCACTTTGGCAAAAAAATCCAACAAACCCCAACCTATAACTCTGTATGTTTCAACTAGAGGTTAGGCTTGTGACTAATGTCACTATCTATTTATTCTTAAATTATTAGTAGAAGTGTTTATGTACTATGAAACATTCTGTATGAGCTAGAAGGGAAGCTATAAAACATTTTATGAGATCTACGCATGGCTGATGGTGGAACGTTAATACAACGTTAAGGTTCATCTAAATGCAAGAAGTGCCAGAAAACACTTCCCCCCCCCCCCCCCCCCCAAGTTAGATCTTCACCTGACAAACAGGAGTGTACTCTGAAAACCCAGGGGGGGGCAAATTTTGCAGGGTCCTGAGTGTCTCCAGAGAAATACAGAGCACTGTCAGCTTCTCCTGATTTCCAGATGAAGGGAAAAGCCTTTTAAAGGGCTTTATTTTCTCAGAAGAAAGCCTGAGAAAGGACAGGTCAGGAGACGAGAAGAGGCTCAATTAGAAACCTGCGTTGTGGCTCCCTCGCCTCTGGCAATATTCAGGCTCCATTATTATCCCTGTTTTGTGCATGGCTGGACTAAGGAAACAAACAAACAAACAAAAGGTAATACAATCACACAGCAAGGCAGACACTGACCTGTGAGAAGATCTCATACTCCTTTAAATGTTATGCAGTCTTACTCCTACTGAAATTGGTTCTCCTTCCCTCCTTCAGTTAACTATAACAACATGTTAAATAATAAACCTGATTCAGTTACTATAAATCCTTGCTAAGAATCAAAACGATTTGCCAGTTGAAATTACAGGAGCACAAAGCTATTAATATGCAGCCATTAACTGAACCTCAAGCTCATTTTTATACATATAATAAAAAAAAATGTTTCAGATAAAATGTGTAGTACTAGTTTAACATATATCTCTGCTTCTGCAGCATGTAAAGTGGTTCTGAGACACACTCTGTAAGCAGCACGAGACCTAGTGGTCTCACTTGTGTTCTAAACAGAGTTAAAGAAAACTCTGAAGATGAAAAAAAAAAAAAAAAAAAGTGATTACTTCCCAAAATAAGAATAAACTGGGTTAGTCCAAGATAGGGAGACATAACCTACCTTGTTTTACTGTAAATTCAGCTCACTGACTTGTGCAGAGAAGTGAAAGGTTATTATATGGGTTTACTGGGCAAACCCAGATTTTATAAATAATTGCCTGTCAGACTGTTCAAGATAGACAAACATACAGCAGACCAACAAAAACACGATCTGTCATATTTCTGAGAGAAATGTATGTTGAGTCTTCATTCTCTGGGACTTTAAGTAGACCAGTAAAAAATAAGTGCCAGTATTTTTCCTGCTTATGCATATTTTAAAATGTAAAATCTGGGAGAGATACAGCTACGGAAAGAATTTTGATTCCAGTACCCAGTGCCTGAAACGGTTTCTTCTGTCTATATCCCTGCAGATCGAAACCAAATACAATAAATGCTGGTGTCCTTTTAAAAAGTCTGGATGTTTACAGCAAGCATGTAATTTTCCATGATTAAGGACGCCAACAAAAATAACAGTGATGATAAAAAGAAAAGTTTAATCATATATTTCAAGAAGCACAGATGGAACATCAGAAAACTTCACCCCCCTCGTTTAATACACCGCGTTGTAGGAATTACTTTTAGTCCTTTACACACAGATTAATTCCAGAAAACAGAAGCACAGGCAGGTAAAAGAAAAAAGCAATTTATGCATGTCAGTAATATTTGATGTACGGCGTTCACTTTCACAATACTGCGAAGAGAAGAGACGTTTTTCTGTTTATTTAAAATGGATATATTTAAAAAAGGGTTCTTGCAAGCAGGTCCAGGAAAGCAGGGCAACAAAATCGTTTACAAATGACCACAAGAGCATACAGCGGGAGTAAAAATGAAGACCTCAAATACTAAGCACAAAAGAGGAGGACGGCTGCATGATATAAAAGCAATATTTTGCTGATCTCCACTCGATCTCTTGAGTACAGTGTCTTAATTTGAGGTTTAAGTTACATTTCAATCCTGAGCTAAGAGCGGCTGAAGCAGACCCTGGGGCCAAGGGGTACCACAGGGACACAAGCAGTAGATGCCTGTAGAGCCTGATGACGAGCTGAAGCATAAGCCCTGGTCAAGCATCATCGTGGTTAGCTCTATATTTGTACAGTTTTTATGGGAAGAAATGAATGTGTTTGTGAGGCCAGCAAAAGCTGGAGGAGCAGGGGACAGGAAGAAGCATAGAGGGAGGGACTGAGATTTAAAAAATAAATCTGAAAACAAACAATGCGAACTAAAATATATTTAAAAAAAAAAAAGGCAAAAAAGAGACCATTTCTTCTTCTTTAACCAAATCCAACAGTAATGTTGCCTTTGTCAACAACAGAGACAACATCTGCTTCCTGCAGCAAATGCTGAGCAAGTACATAACGTTAAACCTTTGCCTAGAACCACCGAGACAGACACAGTCATTTAAATAATGTAGGATCTATTTTCCTGCACAGAGGCCCAATCCAGTGCCAAATCACTGAAAAAGCTTTCCTTGATTTCAGAAAGTGATGTATCGAGCATTAGGACATGTAAATATTGAGAATTTGGGGCTGACCACTTAGTCTATCCTCGGGTTTGCAAAAAGACTAGTCTCTAACTGGTAAAGTACTTGAACTTTCTAATGTGTATCTTTGAATGTGAACTCACTCTTACTGTCATCAAAAAGCATCTTACTAGATTAAACTTTTTTTTTATTTTATGGGTGTCTGAACACTTAAAATTTAGTTCTGAGAAATCAGTGGAAAATAGAGGAAAATACTGGAAAACAGTTTTCTTTTTGTAAAAATCACATTAAAAACCTATGGGACCTCTATATAACCTATATAAACCTATACAACCCAGTTTATCTCTGGCCTCTTTCTACCCCATCCTGCTTTATAAAAAAAAAAAACAACCAAAACAAAACATCTCTAGGAGAACATACAGACTTCCAAACAAATAAAAATGACATCGCATTTCAGGAAGAGGCTGACAGCAGCAAGTCCCCTGCAAACTTCAGCATTGTCTGATCTGTATTCTTGTCCACCTACACGCTACCCCAAACATCCTGCCATTAATTAGCTAAATGTTCCAGCTAGTAAACAAGAATAACGATTGAGGGGGCTGGAAAAAGAGACAGAGTCAGCCAGCAGATAGTCACAACAAACCAGCCCACTCACTGGTACATGGAGACATTGGAGTTTGTATTTTATTTTTTCTTTCTTCCACAGAGGGGAAAAGAAAGTCACCTTAATATAACACTGTCTTTCCTGTTGCTGCAGCCACATCCACATTAGCAAGCGAGAAAAGTCATCCCATTCCTGCGGTAGGCACTCTGTCAAAGAAAGAGAAAAATCTGTAATGAATTATCACATCAACTTAAACAAGAGAAGAAGGCAGGGAGAAAGGCAAGGCTTTCTTCCTGTTTTGTAGACTATTCTGGCTGCAATCTAATAGTGTGCTTAATCTGAACATTTCTGGTGGGGAAGCTATAAGCAACCACTTTGTCTATTAAAAAATCAGTGTGGGTAACAAGTGGTTAGTGACTCTATTTCAGGAGAGCGAGAGATATGCAAAAATGTAATGTCCTATTTTGCTAATTGCCTGCAAAATAGATGAGGCCAGAAATACACTATTATGCTGAATCTGTTTGTCCTTTATAAGCATGGGTTCTCCCTTCACTACGTTCAAGAATAATTTCTAACCTATCTTATTAGTCTATACATTATTGAATACAGTTTTCCAAACCAAATTTCTAGCCTGAGTCTAAAGCTGTGTAAACAGACACCAGTGTTATCTGCACCCCCAAAAACCAAATTAAAGACCCTCTGGTCAGTACAAAATAATTTGATATTGTAGAATCACAGAATAGACTCACAGGATGGTTTTGGTTGGAAGGGACCTTTGAAAGTCATGTAGTCCAACATCCTTGCAGTAAGCAAGGACAGCTTCAGCTAGATCAGGCTGCTTAGAGACCTGTCCAATCTGACGTGGAATGTTTCCAGGGATGGGGCTTCTATACCACCTCTCTGGTCAACCTGGGGCAGTGTCTCAACCAGCCTCACTGTAAAAAAATTTCTTCCTTCTTTCTAGTCTAAATCTACCATCTTTTAGTTTAAAATCATTCCCCCTTGTCCTATTGCAACAGTTACAACATATCCCAGATATTGTAAACTGAGATCAAATGTTTCCACTGGTAAAGAAGTATAAGAGTTAAATAGCCTTTGAGAAAATAATTTTAAAAGATCCTGTGACACTGTCACAGGACACACACACTAATATACCTTCATGAATTTTTAACATCTTTTTCTGAATCAATATAGGAAACTATGCCTTTTTATGCCAGGCACACTGGAAACCCTATATTTTAAGGGGATATTCTCTGTTTAAAAATGTATTACTTTTTTTTTTTTTTTTTTTTTTTGATATTAATGATATCATCAAAAAGGAAAGGAGTTTAAATACCTTTGCTTTATTTGGTTCACCTTCAGCAGTCATTCAGTTTTGAAAATGAAAATACAGTAATCTATTTCATTACAGTTAGTGCTTTGTCAGGTTTATTTTGTACCTCTTAAGTCCAAGCACTTAGGAAGTGCCATATATAACTACCATTTTTAGTGGCTCTACTAATCTCCTAATTAATTTCAGTGAGATCAATTTCTCCTCTCTAAAACTAGAATTAGAAGTGTATCATTCAGAGCAAAGGATAACCTCAAACAACTTTGTATATAAATAGTACTTATACCGAACTGTAAGGAAATAATTTCAAAAACAGCAAGCATGTATTCAGAGAGACATTTACAGACACTGAATATGCAAAAGGAAATATGTACAAGATGTTCACTACAGCATCCTTTACATTAGCACGATCCTTCAATATAGAAACCTAGCAGCATATGGCATTTAAGTCAAAGAGCAGAATATTAGCTCTGGGATATACAGCCAGTCATCAGACATGACAGTATCACCACAAGCAAAACGAAAAACAAATCCAAAGACTCTATAGTCAAACATGAAATGCACAAAAACAGACTAGCCAATAATTTTGAAAGGATCCAATATATTCCCACAACCACAAGCAGCAAGTCCAAGGGAGTTTGGATCTGCAGCTTGCCCAAACCATTATGGCTGGCATTTTGAAGTTGATGCAAAAGTAATGTTTTTAGCTCCTTGACCCCAATATTTTTACAGAGCTTTATAACCCAAGTGACAACCTTTAACACCGACACAAAAAATATCCCAGGCTATTGTGCAGTTTGCTTGACTATAAATGAATCTCAGTATGAAGCTGGATCTACATGAAAGATAAAAGGTTCAATTTTGCAAAAGGAATTTTGGTTGCAAAGCAAAGTTGGGCTTGGCTGAGCTCACCTGGGAAATAATGAAGTTTAACATTTTCCAACATGGGCAACTTTATACAGTTAGTTATATGCTTGAAAAGGTCATTTTAGAAGCAAGTTTCAGAGGAGGGAGGGTAACACCTTCAGAAAGTTGGACACACCCACCAGTCTATATTTAGCCATATATTATAACTAGTGTGGCTATAGTTAGGATTGAAAACTATTTCCTACTTAACTCCCTGCTTCACATACCTTAAACTTTCTGAAACATTTGCCCTTGGGCTGAAATTTCCTCTGCTTTAATCTCTGCCTGAAGTTCAATTTCTTTGGAAAGGACCAACAAAATTCCTTAAGCCATTTTGAAGTTCAGCAATAATGAAAACAACACATTTTTCCTTCCCAAGCCAGAGAAAGTGATTCTGATATATGCATATTTTATTATGGGATTTAGCCATAAATTGAAGCATTTTACCCAGAAACAATCTTTACCTTCAACCTCAGCTTAAAAGTAGCTGTTTTGAAAACTAGTACTTCAGAGGAGGCAGTTTGATTCATCCCATTCCATAACAAGATAACACTTCATTCTTATTTTGATGCATTACTAGATAATCAAGGTTAACCCCCAAAATGCTTTTATGTATAGCAAGCCTATTTGCAGTCATCCCATAGTTCTGAGTTTTACCACATATCTTTTAAGATATATACAACTGAATTTGTGATACTAAAAGACACATCATTACACGCCAAGAAGTGCAAAGAGAAACAGCAAGATGTTTTTTATAAAACTTGCACACATATGTGCCCTTGCAAGAGAGATTTATATATATGTGGCAGTCATTTAATGTGGTTTGATATAATGTGAAGGGTTTGGATGACACTTTTGGGTGCTTTGGCAGTATATATATATATTTTTAATATTATTATTTGCCTCAGAATTACAGATAGAGAATGATGCAGCCTCTTGATGTGGGAATAAAATGGCAAGCCATAGCTGTATCCATTTTGCTGGATATCTCTTGCTATAGCCCAGTGTCAGGAGATAACGTAAGCCCATGGTCCCTCCTGGAGACTGTTTTGGAAAAGTCCATTGCATCCAAATTTTTTGTGTGCGCGCTCCCAAAATGTACTGTCTACCAGCCTGTGCTCTGATTTTTCTTGCTGTGGGCTGACTCTTTGCCATGGTTGGACGTCTATCAGCTTGTTACTCTCTCTGCTATGTGCGTGGGTGGTCAAGGGACCACCTTTTAGACATAGAAAATCACCTAGCTTGGCACAAATTACACAGTTCATCTTCCCAGAATGGATTCCATGGTCTGAAAATGCATATAACCTTATTTGGACACTCTGGCTCTCAGACAAACACTTCCTGCTCCTTGCTATCATATGACAAGATTCTGCATCCCCTTCTCTGACCTCATTAAAGGTGAAAGGACAGATTGCTGCTATCCACAGACAGAGGCTAAGCGGGCCAAAATTGAGAATAGAAACATGAACTTCATCTTGCTCAGTCCACTCTTGCCACTTCCTTCCATTTAGGTGAGAGATATGATGATTTTGCTGCTTAGTTCTCTACTTCCCAGTCCTGGCCCCAGCCCATCTAGGCACCATGTGAATAACCTTCTCCTGGCTTGTCAGGCATACACTATTTGCCTATAGTACAGGAACTCCACCTTGAAAATGTTGCTCCTTCAAGTTATCAAAGCATGTTGGATTCTGATATAAAGGTCTTCCCTGGTAATGCTGTTATTAATTAATAAATGAAGGTAAGTTTTTTGTTCCCAACAGTCTGAAAGAAGGTATAATGAAGCAGAAAAGATGAGCAGTGTTCACTGCTGTCAGTCACCTAAAAGCAAGATCATGATTTGCCCTTGGTTTGGTGAAAGAAGGGAAAACTAACAGCTTAAAAAGGCAACCTGGAACAAGAAGTGTTGGTCAAGTTTGACTTTAATGATCCTGAAGGTCTCTTCCAACCAGAAATATTCTAAGTAACTCCTCAAATTTAATGAAAACTCATCCATTTTCTACTTTCTCTATTTAGTCCTGTGTCTCTCCTGTAGTGGTAGCCCAAGGTAAGTGTATTAGGAAGGATCACAAAGAATCGCTCCAGGAGGAGGGCAGCAAATCTCCTGTTCCCACAGTAGGTCACACAAAAATGCAACAGTTTGCTGAAGAGTTCATAGGATCAATTTAGGACAGATAATTGCACCTTTATTAACACAAGATATACTGAAGCTGTGATTTACAGCTAAATCTGAAGATGTGAGTACTCCTCAATTAGATAACATATCAGAGTAGAAACAAAGACTTCTGAACAGGCACCTTAGTTAGAAATGGTTTCCAGTTAACAATTTAGTGCATAATTTCACAGCTGTAGCATAATGAGAAGGAATAATTTTGACAAGAGAAAGAAACAGATGTGATTTTCGAGTGGAATGATGTTTATTTCTTATTTGGGATAAAATTTGGAAAGTCTAGGGGGAAAACACCTCCAGTGGGCATCCCAGACACTCAAGTTTATTAGGCCAAATCCTCCCTTGGTTGAAGTCTGCAGTTCTGCTTACATTAAAGCTATAGCACAGTGCCGTACCACAGGTCTGTTCTATCACTTAAAAGATGATAAATCCTGAATTATAGGTCCTGTATAAGCAAGTTACAGAACAGTATTTAGAAAACTTGTAAGTCTCCCATTCTCAGTGTCCCCTTGTATGTGTGTGGGCAAGTGGTTTAATTACAATGCATAAAGTGGAATGGCAGACAGAGACAACAAAATCAAAGAGTGAGTCCTGGCTGAACTTCATTAGCAAACATAAATACAAATAGGCACATCTTGTTTGTGACATGCCATGGTCCTTTCCTCCTTTGGTAATTTTACTCCATTCTCTGATATTTGCATAAATGTAAATCAAACCATATGACTTGAACAGGCTTATGATAGGGGAATCATATGCAAAACTTCTTTTCATTAAACAATTCTCTTGATGCAGTCTTACAATGTAACTGAAAATCAGGGAGGATTGGATCTCAGACAGTGAAAGCCTTTATTTAAGAACAGTGGAGGGAGCCCTGCCCTTTAAATAAGAGACATTCTTGGATCAGACACTGGCTGGCAGGATGGAAAAAAGGATGTAGCATTAACTTTCATTCCATTCCAAATAACCTGGAACCCATAAACCACAAAGATTCTCTAATTTTAAATCTGCTCCTTTTCTCCCTGGGTCTTCTTTCCATTTTATTTGGGGAATGTTAACTTTGAAATTTCATTAGCCCGCCATAATATCAAACAAGTCACCCCAGACAGATTCATAGCTCTTTGTCCATGAAGATATCTACATGAAAACCCCTGTGATTAAAAGGTTACTCCTCTTAATTCTTCCCAGCCTGCATAGACAAACCACATGCAAAGAAGTGTCAGCTTATTTAGAGATTAAAATAATAATTAGTTTAGGAGGCAAAGTATAAGCAATATTGTTTAAAAAAGAAAATCCATATGGTGTTTAGAATTAGTTGCTTCTGTTTAAGTTTAAATACATTTCTGTGGATATAAACTCTCTTTATTAAAAGTGCATTGGATAATTCTCTCTCCAATCTAAAACAATAGCACTGAAGGCTCTAATTCTACAAACCCATCTTTAATCAGTAGCCAAAGCACAGATGTCTGATATTACTCAGAGGGTGAGGGAACATTTTATGTATATAATACCTAGTACATGGTCAATAATGAATAACAAATACCAAATATATATCTATGAACAACCAGGTTTAGTAGATTACAAACTTGTACGATGCTCCACATGACCCTCCCTGCTATATGCATGAAATGCCACAGATTTCATTTATTATAGAGCCAGACCAATGTGCTGACAGCTACAGCATCCGCTTATCCATACAGCAATGGTCCCTTTGGAAGCACAACCATATTTGTGCTTAACCTATTCCCCAAGAAGCCACAGTTAGGTGTAAGAAACACCAACAAAACAACTTTCTTCAGCCATCCAGTGAGACACCAGCGACAGCAGCAGCAGCTGTCACATGCTGTGAGTACCTGCCCTGAGATCACCAGCACACCTTACGTGGGTGACCACAAACATCACACGCTGATAAAAGCACTGCTTCAGTAAATCACCCTTCAACAGCCTGTAACAAAATGCTTTCCAACTAAGTCAGTTCTGGGCTTTGGTTTACCTTTTATCTGCCAATGGCATAAACTTTTTCAATAATCACATAAAACTGTGTTGCTGTATCCAGGAACAGGATATATCCAGGATATATCATCCAAGTCTGTTAAAGAACATAGTCTAGATCTCAACTACTAACTTTTTATTTTTGTTCTCTGTTACTGGGAATAATGACATTCACAAGGCTGATGGAAACATAACAATGTCTGAAAAACAAGGACCAAATGTATTTCTCAGACACCTCATGCAATACCACCAGTGGTAGGGCTTATACTGCTGTCCTTCAGTTTGCTTAGCCAAATTTGTGATGCTGCAGTTAACTAGCAAACACTGTTCTCAGGGCTGGGCTGGTATTATAAGAAAGAAAAACAAGGCAAAAGGATCATGGCTTCTGTTGCAGCAAGAACTGGGGTGTGGGAGTGGGGTACCAACATCTGCCAAAAGAAAAAAAGAACAAAATTGGTAGGGAGAGCAAGATCATTTTAAGTTTCTCAGAGTATACTGTAAACAGTGGAGAAAGAAGGAAAAAATGGAACTATAAAACAATACTTGGCAGCCAGCTTTGCAAAACAAACATATTTTTGCGAAGTTCTTCCCATCACTGCCACCAACTTTAATAGGCTTTATTTGTCTAAGAGTAAGAAATCCTCTTTAATTGTCAGAGAAAATGCGACACTGATTAGCACACTGATAGGAATTCCTCTTCTGAGCTCTACTTCAACCACACGCTGCTCTCCGTTCACAGACAGAGAGAGGAATTCCTTCCTCCAGCCTGCAAAACCTGTTGCTGGGCTCTATCACCACCCATCCCTGGTCTGAGGGAGGATACTGCTTCTCCTTCAGAGGAAGCTGAAGTCCAGCAAGTTGTTATTGCCGTGGGTCTACTGGCCCATAACTGCCTGCCCTTGACGTGCTACTGGCAAAGCACATAACAGGTCTCCATGAGGCATTGGACCCTGATGGATATGACCTGTTGGACTCCAGCAGGATTGGGAAAGCTTAATCCCCTCACTGCACTGGAAAGGTAGTGGTTCCTGAGTATCCCTGATCTCTCCTCATGAGCATTGCAATTAGTTCACTAATAATTTTACCACCTTACATCAAACTGGTCAAAACACTCTGAGTTGCTCAGAGGCCAACCTCTCAACTTTCTGCTTTACCTGTATGGCAGCAATAACGTATGCGGGCATCCTTATTATGTTTGAGAATGAAGTTAAAGCCAGAAGCCTTGAGATGTGCAGTGAAAGGACTTTAGGTATGGTTAGATACTGAAACCTTTGGTTTATGTCCCAGGGCATGGCATAGTCACGGCACCCCCATGTGAAAATATACCACTAATAATAAAACCCTCCTTCAACCTGAGAGTAATCCAGCATGAAATAACCTGGATAGCTCCCTCTCTCCCAGGATACCTTCTCTCGACTTCTACTGCTTTAGAGGTTCAGGGTTTTTTTTTTTTTTTATGTAGGAAGTAACAGATGAGGTTAAATTCCCCCTCCATGTCACCACTGCTCACAAGCTCAGCATACAATTTTTAGTGAATTTATTTGGAAACAATATGGTGTGGTATAGTCATCTGATTACAACGGCAGGAGCCAGGGCTGGGCTCTGCTCCCAGCTCTGACACTTACTTGCTGTGTGGCCTCAGACAAACCACTTAATGTCTCTGTGTTTCAATTTCCCCTGCCTTTGAAACAGAAACGCTATCACTCACAGCAAACCTTTTCTGAGGATTGCTTGATTACAGAGCTAATACATGGTGTTTTGAAAACACTGTATGCTGTTCCATAATTATTGTTTTCGTTGCATTATATCTTCCATTGTAATGGCTAAAATACCAGATGTACAGAAATGGATGCTGAAATTGGTAGTTATTGGATAGGAGAAGCGGGTATTACTTTGAAATAAATTTAATTACTTGGGCAAAACACAACAGTTCACCTACATTCTTTTCTTAAAGCTGTTGAAATTGTAATGAAAATGGGGCAATTAATGACATTTTGCAACATACTTCTCTTCCTCCACCCCCTGAAAGCATCCTGTGAATGCTCTCTGCAGAGGGCATAGCATCTCTATTCTCCCTTTGATTCAACGAAGCATTTCACCAGGGAAATGAGAACCCAACCAAGAAGGCAGGGCAAGAGAGCGAGTCTGTAAACAGAGAAATTTTCTCAGGCTCCGAGGCCCTTTGCTGGTGGTGGCATTCGGGTGCGGCCACTTCTAGCTGTGCTCCTTACTGACTGATGCACTCTGTCTGCAGCTGGGTGCCTGCTCACCCGAGCGGTGGGAGGTAAGAGGAATTAAGGTAATGCATCAGTGGCTGCCAGTGGAGGAGATGGGGGGGATAAAAAAAAAGAAAAAAAAAAAAAAGGTTAAAAAAAAAAGCTAAAGAAATATACTATTTCAATCAAAGTCTGAAATTTGTAGAAGTGGTTTTGGTCTCAATATAGAAAAAATATTTATCCAAGAAACTCCTACTCGGGTGCGAACATCCTACTTCTAGTGGGATTTTGTTTGGCAAAGTGCTGTGAAAGAGTGGAAGCTAATACAGAGCATGTCTATAAACAAATATATTTATTTAGTACAGATTGACACATTCACTAGAGTATTTCAGTGATTACACGTGTAAAACTATTTCCTATAGTGGTTTCCTTTTGTGATTCTGCTAATTTATTCAATCCACCCCATTTTCATGCATTGAATGTTATGAGCCATTTCAGCCACCCAGACTGAAATGCGTGTTTGGAGACTACATGCCTGTTTTTTCATTTCATCATCTACACATAATTATTTGGTGATATTAGGAATTTGAGCTCAAATGGAAGCCAACCAACATTTTAATAGCTTAAAAATCATACAAAATGAAGTCTGCCCTGAGGTTAATGAATGAGAGCCAAATCTTGAGGCTCTTGCTCAGTTTTTATTCACTCCTTATTCAGGCAAAAGTTGAATCAATTGTAGTTGGACTGATTAAAAACAGAAGAACATAACATTTGGACCTTTCTCTCAGGTAAAACTGAATAAATTACCTAGGATTAGGCTGCAGAATGGCATTCAATCGATCTTTCACATGTATTTCTGAAACACGTTGCAGAAAAATTCCAAGTGCTGAGGCAGTATAACCAGTTAAAACAATACTTTAGCAGCAGAATAAATTATTATACACTACTATGTTTTATGACATTCATATTAGAAATAGCCTCAAATCAAAATACATTTTATGGTTCCTCCTGAGCTTCTGAAGACCTGGATCAAATCCAAACTGAAAAAAATGGCCCATGAAGTATGAAAGCCAAATGCCCTTACATCCTTCAAAACAAAGCTACATCCCCAATTTGAACTTTAATCCAGGCATATATTGACACAGTTATTTGGTTTTTGAAGATGGGAAGCATTTATAATTTAGGTAATTAAAGGTCCTACTCCTTATGCAAAGAGTTCAATGTGCCTGTAAAAAAGTATAAAGCAGAGCAATTAATTCCTTTGAACACTTTAACACTTCACTTGTTATTGGTGCTAATGACAGAAAGATGCTCCCCCCCCCTTTAATAACAACCCACTTGAGTATTGGCCAGCAATGTCAAAGAAATGACACATTGGTCCCAGTCAAGCCAGATCTAAGCATGAGGATGTGAAAAAAACCAGTAGTATGAAGAACAGATTTCTCTAGTATATGCAAAACAAATGAGAGAAGAAAAAAAGAAAAAATCAGTAAGGCATGATCTGGTCATCTGTGAACAATAACAGGTCCTCTGACTTGGTCTGTGTGATAGTGGCCCTGTGCACTGTCTCCTGATGGCTTGCAATTAGGATGTCAATGCTGAAACAAGCTGAGCCTATAAGAGTTTGACTGTGTGTGGCTTCATTTGTAAACAAGCACGAGGGAGACACATAAAGAGGACAGTCTCCTCCTAATCACCACTAATGCTACAGGGACCAGTCCTCCTGCCCCAGGAGATGGGTCCCTCTCCAGCAGTTCCTAACAGCAGTTAGCTGCAGGACAGACAGACTCCTTTGCATATTTAGATGGGTCTAAGGAGACTTAACAGTGCTAATGGCACATTGGCCAGCTTGCAAAGAACACTCAAAGCCTTGCAGGCTCCTGAATAAGGCAGCCTGTACAGAAAGGTTTGGTGTTCCTGATAATATTTAGTAGACGTTTGGACTTGATGATCTTGAGGGTCATTTCCAACCTTAATAATTCTATGAAAAGAGCCTGTGTTGCACCTTCAAAGAGCTTCTGGCACGTTATGAGCTGTAAGGGTGTACCAGAAGCTTGGGAACCCAAGGAAGGCCAAGTTGGGTTTTTTTTTACATTATACTTTTTAAATGACATTCTACTCATATGTTAGAAAACCTGTCTAACAAGGCAAGATGGACTTCTAGTCTCTCTAACGTTTGGCTCAAGTTATCTATAATCTTTCCAAATGACTTTCTGCCCCTCTATTCCTTACTTACTTAATGCCTTGGCCATGCCAGAGACAGCGGATTGTTGCTGAGAAATGCAGAATTCCAAAAAGTCCTTCCTAGAGTTGACTAAAAATCCCTTTTGGTCATTACTGAGTGATCAGTCTGTGGTGGGGGACAATAATATTTACTTTGTGATGAAAATGAAATAACTAGTCAGACTCTGAACTATAGTCCCTCACTATAGACCCACTTATAGACATTACTTGCTATGGCACACTTTATTTTATGAATTATATTTATTTTATGAATAAATCTTATTTTGAAATGCTAGGACAGAGCCATGCCATTAGCAATATCTCGGCAGTCTGATCCATCACATCAAATTCTCTCTTCTTCAGAACCACATCTCATCTTTTTCTTTTGTACCCACTTTCACCGAAGACATACATTTATATGCATATCTATAAAACTGATACTTGCCTGAAAACCAACTGGCCAGGCCATGAGATTCTTCTGGCTGATTGCCATTTTTTGGTCATTAAATATAGGCTTACGGATAGGGAGATGGATTACCCGCTTGTAACTCCATCAAGGGCTTTTCATGATATCGCAGACCATATTTTTTTAATAACATTGAGGAATATTTAAATCCTGTATGAAAGTTTTTTTCATAAGTACTTCTTTGATGTTAGAACATTTTGATTTGTGTGCATGCTGACACCAGAACAGCTCGATTACTGCATGTTCATTTATCAAAGAGTGCGGGGTCGATCCCGTTTGGATGAGCAATAATTGCACCAAATACATAACATGCACTAATCACGCTGACAGCAACACCCCCACTTCCGATGGCTTGAAATACAAGAACAGTAAATGATTACTGTAAATGAAGAGTTAGTTGGGTCTCATTAAACATTATTGTTACTAAAGGAATGAAAGAGTTTATGTTTAAAAAAAAAAAAAAAAGCAGAAAGGTGGTAGGGGAGTTACTGAGCTCCAAACCCACTGCACACATTGCAGTTCCTGGTCTTAAAGCTAATGGGACCCAGTGGATCTGGGCTTCAGCAAAGAGAGAGAGTGTTGTCTCAGTCACATTATTTATTGTAATGGTGTAACTCCCTTTTTCTTTGTTTCTCCTCTTCCCCCCCACTAGAATGCCTGTTGGTAAGATGGGAATGTCAAATCCAGGTTTTTGTCTCTCAAGTAGCTCTGAATTTCCTGGCTTTTGTGGACTGAAATCAGATCCTTAATGTTGCTTATGTGCACATTGTTTTGGGTAATTGACATTAATTTTTAGGTTGCATCACCAGCATCAATCAGTGGTGTTCTCAGAGGACTAGAGTTAAGGGGCCACAACAAAAGAGCATGATATTGTTTCTTTTGTTTTCTTTTTGGAGCACTTTGACTACTACTCTATACTTTTCCAGTGGATGTTACATACTTTTTGTGTGAGACAGTGTAAAACGTTACTGCCTGTCTCATTTAAAAGAGTACTTTGGTATTACGGTAAACGGCTCTAGGGGCTGGGACAGCCAATCCTGGTAAAAATTCAAGTTAATACCTTTTGTCTATGTAACACTCTGAAGGAAGTATGAAACAGCAACACATTTCTTTAGAGAGAGCTAGGTTGCCTGTTACAGATGTTTTCCATATGGTAAGTGGAAGGTCGGCCCCTTCCCCCTCCACTCATCAGTGTTCTCACATCGTAGAAGGCATCTACAAAGACAACACGGCTGTAAATGATATTGCACAGAAGCCTCCATCAGCACGTAAATGGACAAGCTGATTTTCACTGTACAGGGCAGGAATATGCACAATTACAGCCCACTTATGGGGAGGATTTTGACTCTTCAGCTTCTCTTTTTACCAGCGTACTGCACAAACCCTCTGGGGTAAGTGGTCAAGAGAAGCCAGGCTAGGCTTCAGATGCTAAAACGATGAAATGGAAAAAAAAGATTAAATTAATAGAGATTACTGCAGATTATCATGCTGCATCAGATGGTGGGTTCAATACCTTCTCACTCAAATCCTTATGGGCAGGAAGGAAAATTCTCTCACATCAAAGATCATGATTTTAAGGGGAGAAGAATCTGAGTCACCTATATTTTAGACATTGGTACACAGTCATATACACAGGATCACAGATAAACCTTTATAAGAGATAGCCCTTGGGAGAAGAATTGGTCTGTTGCCCCATATTTCGTGTTGCTCCTGTCAATAGATTATAATATCTATAATGAATATGGACTTAGAAGCACAGCTGGACTTTTAAGAGAGCAGGGTTGTATTTCCAAATGTTCAGCACCCACAATGGGAATTGCATCTTCAAAAGATCTTAGAACTCCAAAGCACCATTTTGTCATGCTTACAGTCTGGTTCAAAGGTGTTCATCACCCTAGGTGTACTCAGGATGTTTTATCCTTTCATAAATCCCCATACTTTTTTTGGATGCTGGAGCTATTCTAGCACAGAAGTCTTGAATGCAGGTTTGACTTTCTAAACATTCAATGTGTAATGGAGGCATTTCCTCACCTCAATCACTCCTTCCCCAAAGCATGTAATTATTTTATCTCAAAAGCAGTAAGCTTCAGAATAAAAAATGAACCCAAACATGGAGTTCATGTTAAAAAAAATTAATCTTTTTTGCATATTTCCTACACTTTTGATTTTAGACAATGCATGGAACCATCTGTGTTAGTCTATATTTAATTTGTCACTGGACTATTATGTTTCTTCATGCTAGGCAATATTTGTAACACATATAGATACTAAGTTTGTATATTTTGCCATTAGTTATTAAATATTATTGTGTAATAGTAATATAAACTCTAACATTTCTACAAAATAAACTCTATAATGTTAACATTTTGAAAGCCAACTAGTGACCTTAGCTGTCTCACTCCTGGTCATTTCACCAGGAGCTATGTGGCTAAAAATTTAAGTAGGCTCAGGAATAAGCATTAAATAGTATCTATTTTAACTTTTCTTCTTTCTCGTTTATCCTTCTCAGTTTTCTAAAATGGGAACAACTATTGACTCATTTCTTAGAATCTACAATATATTTTCCAATAACCTGAAATCTTTTCATTTTCCTCTTTCAACATATTTTCCTGTTGATCTTTTTCTGTACCTCTAAACAGCATTTCTTTCTAATTCTTTATTACCAACTCCATTCTCTTTAATCTTAATTAAATATTCCCTTGTATTTGTCTGTGTCTTTGCCCCTTAGTTCAGCTTATCCATCCCTTGGTTCCCAGCCCTCTCTCCCATCTTTCTTTATGTCATTACTCTCACTCACTTTTGCCCAGAATTTCTCTCTCTGCTTTCTTTCCAGCTTTATTTCTGTAGGTCTGGTCTCTTAATGGTATAATCTCCTCTGTAAAGAAGTGAGAAGTGAAGGGCTTCTCTTTCTTGATATAACTCCATCCCAAACTTCCTTTATCCTCTCTCAACCTGCTTTTGGCTCTGCAACTGTATTAGCCACTGTTGCAGAACCATGGAAAACTGGATCTACTCCTTATGGTAGCTGTAGGACAGAAGAAGTGTTTGTGGCATGCAAAAGAAATTCATTATTTGTGTATAGGAGCAGAAGGATCATAAACACCAATTTTGAGTAGCCAGCAGTTGGAGCCCAGAGCACAGAGCCCTAAAAAACTTGAGGGAGTTTTTGTACTTCCCACAAACTTAATTTTAATATTGGATATTAAATAAAAAAGTATGCTAGGCTATTTTTGTGTGTGTGTTTTATTTGTTTGGTTGGTTGGTTTTTGTTTTTCTTTTTATGGTTTTTTTTTGTGTGTGTGTGTGTGTGTGTTGTTTGGTTTTGGGTTTGGTTTTTTGTTTTGTTTTGGTTTTTTTCTATAATGATGCAATTTCCTTAAGGAAAAGAAAGCAAGAAGGAGAGGGGAAAAAAAAGGGTACACAATACCTTCATGACAAAGAGAAGCATGCTTGTGCCTAGTCCATTGAAGGAATTGCACAAAACCACTTCACCTTTGTGAAAATATTCCCCTTGTGAAAGGCTGGGGCTTCTGCCTCGCAAAAGGTGGCCCCTAGGTTTGCCCTGCTCTGAGTCTGGTTGAACTCACAAGCCATCTTTTCTAGTAAGCTTATACTTTTCCTTGTTAAATTGGTGTCACTTAATTGCTGAAGTATTTCCTCCCTTTGTCCATAGCGGGGCATGAGTTAAATGAAAATGCATGACTAAATCTCACATATATCTCAGCAAATGTAGAGATATTGTGGAGCAGAGAGTGTTTTAGGGTGCATTTATTCCTCAAAGGGAGCTGTTGTTGGGGTGGATCATTGATCCTGAC
This sequence comes from Todiramphus chloris collaris, assembly GCA_025345505.1. NCBI lineage: Eukaryota > Metazoa > Chordata > Aves > Coraciiformes > Alcedinidae > Todiramphus > Todiramphus chloris. The sequence goes on from JANVCC010000018.1 coordinate 3,990,236, forward strand.
CCTCTGTAGGGGAGATGAAATTCATCCATCCCCAGGGCAACAACCCTTTTTTTGCTGTGTACTTATGTAGGTGTTACAGAGAACAAAACTGGGGACAACAAAACATAGGCGTATCCACGCTGCACAAGAGAACACCTTGGTCCTGATCTGGAAAAGAATACAGCAAAGATGTCTGCTGATTCAGCTTTGGCTTTTGCAGCAACCAGCCACAGTGCCAAATGGGGTGGTGTTTTTGTCTTGTGGGCAAGTTTTAATCAGGCACCAGGCAGAGTTAACCAACTAATTACTCACAGGCCACTTGCCCAGTATGAAAAGGGAACAATTTTCAATTTTTGACAGATTGGATTTGAACAGGCAACAGAAGTGAAAGCTTCTATTGTCCATTATCCAGTCCGGCTCTGAGACTTCCAATTTTTCAGTTACCATGTAGCCTGTTCAGAAAAGGTTTGTCAAGCAACAGCCTCTCTAAACAAATTACATCAAAATTCCTTACACTATGCCACATATTCAATTCGCCTCTCCAAAAAGAGCCACATAATAAGTTTCTAACAAGGACACTGGTTATGAAAGCACTCCAGATTTTCTAGGTCAAAGAGGTGAAAGGCAAAGTCAAAATAAGTGAAATGAAATATTCTATAAATCATGAGTGTTTACTTACCAATACCGAAAAGCGAGATATGAAGAGACCTTCTGCTATACTAACCAAAATTCAACTAACTATTCTGAATTACCATCTTCTTGATGAAAGCAAGATTTAGACCTGGCCTTTGGAAACACCCAAACTGTTCAAAACCAAACAGAGGTTAGTAGAAGCTGGATGCTTCTTTTCCCACTCCTTCCTCAAAAATGTATAAGATAGAAACAGCAAAGAAATACCTTGGCAATGCACATTGCTTCTTTTTGTAGGATTAAAGGCCAAAAGTAGATCCCTTGTTGCTTAGGTAACCCAGGGATCTAAACTAAAAAGTGTAAAATTTCTTAATGCACTTACCACAAGGAAATATTTTTAAATTGCCACCTGTATCTCCTACTTCCTAGAAACATTAAGATCTGAGATTTCTGAAAGGAACATTCTATCATTTCAGTATATTTTGAGACATGCTTTTTCACAGTGCTGCATCTTTGCATTAGCAGATAGGAAGAGAAAAACACATTTTTTGCTGCAATTTTCTTCTTTAGGAGACACCTTTTATTTTTCTACTTCTCAAATGTGTTTGAACCCATACTTATTGTGAAGACTAGAGCTGTTTATCAGTTTTTCAAGGATTATGCTTTGTCAAGAACACAGTTAAAACCATCTCCCCTTACCTAATTTTGCAAGTTTTTATCTGTAATGATGGTTTTGCAGTGGTTGAGTGAAGCTCATTGAGAGCGAACGAGTACTTAATGAAATGGTGATTTAAAGAAAAAAATGAAAATAGGGAGAGTCAGATTGCAGCTTTTAAATGGGAGCAAAGGAGCTGTAACCCACCTCCTAATATGAGGTATGGACCAGTCTAGTACAAGTGAAACAGTGAAGTGGAAAGGAAGTGGCTAAGAACAGCAGTGGATGGTCTCATTGAATAAAGACGCATAGCAGGCTCTGTTGGTGGGCTCCATGGACACCCAGATGTAATCCTGGCTCCACCCCACACTTCCTGGCAAAATAAAACAGTTGGGGTGGGCTGTGGTACCACTTGTCTTCCTTCTGGGTGAATCCAGAGGAGGAAGAGATCAGGATAAATTATAGGTCCTTGCAAAAGCTCTGTGTGTTCATGATCACGCCATCTGGAAAGTGATAACTGCACTATTAATGATGGCGTTACTACAGAGGATCTTGCAGGGTCTATTAAAACCAGCCATGCTGTGTGCCGGCTCATGATACATGTTTGCTCTAATTTCCTCTCTGACATTTCATTCCTAAAGCTGTCAATAACCCGTTAACCTTCCTGGCATTGAAACTCTATAACAAAGTCCTACTTCAGCTCTGATTTTGAATCTGAATTGTGATAAGCAACACCAAAGGATAAGTTTACAATACACAGTTGCCCTAATCTAAATCACGCTACAGGTGGTGGGTTTCTTTCCTTGCTTATGCAAGCTTCTTTGTACCATAAATGAGGATACAGCAATGTGATATCCTAAAATTAATTTTCTAATTTAATGGCAAAATAGCAAATATTCTTTACTGGTAACTGACATCTCGATCTTGCAGTTTTCAACGGCTGGAAGTGCCCTGTAATCAGAGGAATTGCTCACATTCATACAGTTTAAAGCCAGAGGGAAAATTAGATCATCTAGTCTGACCTCCTGCATGCCACAGACCACAGAATTTCAGCCAGTTGCCCCTATCTTTGGCCAGTAACCAGTTTAACAAAAGCGTATTTTCCAGAATTTCATCTGACCTTCATCTGGAGTCATCAAGAACTAGACAATGTAGAACTTCACTTGGTAGTTTGCTCCACTCCTAATTTCTTTGTGCCTTATTTCTAACTTGAATTTGTCTGGTATTACTTTTCTACATAAATACAAGTTAAGAGACCAGCAATTACGACTGTCTCCACAATAATGGTAACATTAACATGAAAAGAGCATAACCAATTAGGATGTTAAGAAGTCTTTTGGCTACATGCACAGAAGCATTTAAGCACCGGCTGGTCCAGATAAACCCATTACTGGTTTTACTGAGATATCTGAGTCAGGTACAAAGGACACATCTGTGGAAGCATTTCAGATTGGATGAGGGGTGTGGTTTTGAAACACATCTCCCAGTCATCCCCACTTACTGCACATTGGTTTGCACAGTGGCATTATTTCAGAGCACACTAACTGGACACTTTTTTTGGATTAAAACAAATCAAAAGATGCACTCCAACCACTAACAGTCATTCAGTCAACAGGGCCAGACTAGACCAAGTGCTAGATACAAAGTAAACCCCACTGAAATGCTCATCATATGCATGTCGGGTCAGCACCAACCATTTGTCTTCTACACATCTGTTCCCATTTGTACTACTTGCAAAGCAGTCACAGCCTAATTCCCCCTGAATTTGAAGAACCTCATGCCAGCAGCAGCAAATAATAGAAATTCAAGATTTAGCAAATCATTTCAGGAGAACAGTAGTTGGAAGAAATAATTTCATTAAACAATAGCTGGGTATTAATAAATAATCTGAAGAACAATGGCAGTGATCAGAGGGTAATACAGACAATAAAGTTCCTTTTTTTTAGTGGTATCCTTATGTTTATTAAATAACAAATATTGGAGAGTAATTTACCTGGCCTATCCTGAACAGACGAAGTCAGAAACAAAGGGCTTCTAGGAGAATTGCCAGGAAAACATAAAAAGAGACACTGACACAGAAAAAGGACAACAAATCCAACCTAATAAATAACAGAGTTCAAGATTCAGAAATGACTATTTCACAGAATTTCAGAGACACTTAGAACAGTTGGTGTAATTGTTTGATTTCAGTCAAAGACCTTCAGTAAACTGTCCAAGGGAAGAAGAATAGGAGTACTTCCTCAGATCTTGCATCCATTTACCCAGGCCAGAGATACAGGTCAATTAATCATTATATGATAAAGGAGACTTAAAATGAGACATGCAGTTCCACACAAGAACACTTAAGACAGTTGCTTCTTGTGTCCTCCAGACCAGCAATGCCATTCTCAGAAATAAGTGTTTCTGCACAGAACAGAAACTACCAAGAAATGAGCAAAGAGCAGTAAGAAGATGTCTAGATCAACAGCTACTTCAAATTATTTTTTATTTTTGTTGAGGAAACTTCCTGAAGACTAAAAATGTCAGTTCATGGGTGACCACGGCACACCAAGATTTATTACAGAGATCTTCAGGGAAGCGACTGACACAGCAGAACAAACTACTTCAGTCTTAGCTCACCACAGTTTTCTCTGTCTTTCAAATGGTGTTTCCTGTAAGTATTAATTTGAAATTGGTTGAAAAGCAGAAGAGATATCAGATTGACCAGTGTGACCTCTTCCATGTCACAATTCCTCATTATCCCATCTTTCCAGAACACAATAATAGAATATAACTTTTATATAGGGAAAACTAGCCAACTTCCCAAAGGATTAATTCATCTTTTATTTCTTTTATTTTTTGTGATTTCTCCTTTCTGGGATGAAGAACTAAAGTGTTGCAATATTACAAAAACAATGACAATATTTGTTCCAACGAGGGCCATATACCAACATAAAACACACAAAAACTTTGCCCTGAGACTCTCAGCAAAGGTCTGACAATCCAGAAGTCTGAAATACAGTGCAGAAGAGGGCAGACAGAGTTCACGCTGATCTAACCAATGACTTCTGGGGATGTCCAAGACTGGAAGTAGGTGCTAATTTAAAATGAGATTTTAGGTTTTGGACTGTTTGGAAAGGCAACCAATATTTACAAGAACTTTTCAAAAGCTAAACATGGTCTTTCAATTCCAGATACAACTGAAAAAAAAAATAAAAAAAAAATCCCAACAAATGGGAGAGTCTGAAAAGAGTAAGAAGGTGATTTTGTAAACCTTGTAAGGTTCCGAGAAGTCTCTTTGGTCTTTGACTCTTTGGCTGGTGATGCTGGATACACGTAAACAGTAATCAGTTCCAGGCCTGCAGTAGCAATGCTCTCTCATAATAGAATAAAATTATAGCTTACATAGGAACTCAGAATTGAGAAAAATCTCTGACTATTTGGCAAAGGAAAGTATCAGGAAAGCAGAGGGGTAGAGAGGGAAAGGTTGTAAGGCATAGGAAAAGAAAATCCTACTGTTCAGACAAATTAAACAATGTAGGAGAGAAGAGGGGCAGAAGAACAGCAAAACCAGAAGGATTACAAAGTAAGATCAAGAATAAATGGACATGACACAAGTCAAAAAAATTTACAATGGGTATGTTCAAGGAACCTGGTCCATATAACATTGTCTGTGGAGAAATGTCCTTGCTTACTGCAGTTAGCTTTCACCAGCATATCAACACATTCTTTGATGTACTGGCACATGTCCTTTCAGCCTTGAAAATTAAATTCAATATACTCCTGTCCCCTCTGGAAACCTCACCTTCTAACCCAGTCCCTGCTAATGTAACCAGTTGAGCCTGGAAAGATGCCATATGTGATCATCTCCTGTATTACAGCTTTCTTTGTCGATGCTGGAAACAAAACCTCAGGCATGATAATACCAAGAGTTAACACACACCAGCACGGCTATGCCAGCTCAAACCAGTTACATTTTTCTGACTCTGTGGTGGTTTTGAGTTTTCCTTCTCTCCTTCCCCCTCCTCTGATCAAGGACACACATGGCTACCCAAAGGCAGCAAAGCCTTTCTACCAAAATTACTCTCCTTTAGTAACAAGACCGCAAAAGACTGAAACACACAACACTGTCTGCCACCACCCTATTCTGGTTGATTGTCTTTTAATAGCTACAATAAAGTTGTGCAAAGGAATAATATTCCACATCCTCGATTTGCTGATGAAGGGTCTAGAGAACAAGTCTTATGGGAAGCGGCTGAGGGAACTGGGGTTGTTTAGTCTGGAGAAAAGGAGACTCAGGGGAGATCCTGTCACTCTCTAAAACTACCTGAAAGGAGGTTATAGTGAGGTGGGGGTTGATCTTTTATCCCAAGTAACAAGTGATAGTACAAGATGAAATGGCCTCAAGTTGCACCAGGGGAGCTTTGGTTATTAGGAAAAAATTATTCACCAAAAGGGTTGTCAAGCCCTGGAAGAGGCTGCTCAGGAAAGTGGCAGAGTCCCCATCCCCGGAGGTATTTAAAAGCTGTGTAGATGTGGTGCTTGGGGACATGGTTTAGTGGTGGACTTGGCAGTGGTTGGTTAATGGTTGGACTTGATTATCGTAAAGGTCTTTTCCAACCTAAACAATTCTATGATTCTATAACTCTACCAGGCAGTATGTTAACAATCCAAACGAAAGCATGCCTTAGCTGAATCTGCTACTTTATCAGTAAAACAGGAGTTCAGTCCCCTTTCATAGTACCTTTTTATTTTTGAAAGGCTGCCCAAACCATTCCAAGTTGAGTTGAAGCAAAGTTATTGATGTCAAGAAGCCAAGATCTTTCACCATGCCTTGCTGAATGAGGAAGGAAGAAAACTTTGTACTTAGCTGTCCTTTGCTAGGCTAGTATTGAGCCAAAGAAGCAGGAAGAGGAGAAAGATGAATAAGTGAAAAGGGATAATGTTTATCTTTTAACAAAATCACAATGTTCTGCTCCTAGCTCTAGTAGCCAAGACTTGCAGTTGCATCTTTAAGACAGATAGTCTCTTCTCTGAGAGACGACAGGCTAATTATAGAGCTCCTGCCAGAGTGAACTCACACATGCAAACCATTATGTAAAATATAATTTTTTTTTTTTAAGAATGCTCAAGATCATTAGACATGGTTTTTTCAATGCTAGAAAATCAAGCCAAAAATGAAAATAAACAGTTTCAAGTATTTGCAACATAATTCCCTCATGCATTTATGGAAATATAGTAAAAAGCGCCTTAAAAATGTGGTTTGACATTTCATGCTGCTCTGTTTTTCTATTTTTCCAGTTCTCAACATTTGCCCTCTTGTCCTGTATCATTTCAGTTCCACTACAGTTTGGAAGAGATGATTATGTTAGCCTTTGTCATTTCTACAGTGCTTTTTAGACTTGTTTCGGCTGATGGGTGACCAAAGGCATCACCAGGACTTACTATAAATGATAGAAATGCTTTATAAATTCTATTTTGCATAAACCAAATGTAAACTTATTGTATGCAAACATGATGGAACCGTTTGGCAAGATAATTACATGTACGGCATTGCTTCCTAACAATGTGCTAAATTAAGGCTAAAGTGATGATCTGCTTCATTTAACATGGAAATACCATCCCTTTTTCCAAGCTCCCCTTCAACCAGAAGGAGTTTCTTTGATACACTGACACCTTCAAGAGCAATCCTCGCTTAAAGACAAATATGGAAAAAAGTCACCAAGTTTGCCTATGATGATGATGTGGAATGGCTTCATTTCTCTTTTATGCAGAGAAATGAACACCCACCTATCTAAACTAATTGGTATTTTAAAGGTTTTGTCCAGGTTATAAAACATGGGACTATTGACAAACCAAACATCATGGTCTAATGGATGAAGCAAGCAACTGCATGCCACGAATTCCAGAGTTTTAATGCAGACTCTCTTGGTGCTCACCTTCTTGTTCCATAAAATTGAGATAATATTTATCCTCCATGAGGGTGTTGTGAGAGTGAGTAAATGTTTGGACAGCTCTTCAAAAGGTCAGGTCTTAACCAGGCACTTGTATTTTACTGAAGTAAACTGTTTCCCCAGATTCCCATGATATGATCTCCAGAGCTTCTCAGATAAGTTCACAATAACCATCCACATGCATAAAGGTAGGCACTGATTTGTGGCTTCAGAATGATTTCACCTGTAAACTCATTACATATATAAATTACCTCTCTACCACAGGAATAATTCAGAAAACCTAAGTGCTAAGAAACTTGATGTAGTACTGATCTGGAGCCAGAAGCATGACACCTCCCATTGTGCTGGTAATGCCAGTTAGGTTTAAAACTGTCATTTAACATCTTAATTGTGTAAAATCATAAAGTGGAAAAATAATTTAATATGTTTTAAGAACCACTTTCTTCTAGATACTCCTGCAAGTGATGCTCTACAATGGTTTAAAATAAAAGCTTTTAAAATCCCATGCTTTATTAGATGGGCAATTCCAGAGACTTGACACGCTGTAAAATCCCATCAGCGGTTAGTTTTCAACAAACAAGTCACACATATGAAAAAAGGATTCTAGACCGAGGCAGGAGGCAAAAAGAGGTTAAATAGGTTACAACCAGGTTTTTCCTCAGTTTTAACTCATAAGTGATGACATAAAACCCAGAAAAAAACATCTCCAACTTGAAAATGATTTAAATTTGCCAGCTCCAGCCATTTCTGGATGCAAGCCAGCCCTAATTTGGATTTAGGCTTCTCAAAGTTTGTACAGCTCTAACTTTAACCTGCTGCAGCCTGAAAAGTGGACTTGGGTAAGAGACACAAAAAAATATTCCACGCAATTCAACACAAGTGATGGTCTGTTCTCTCCAAGTACCCGAGCGTAGGATCAAACTGTTTTAGTTGCTTCGTTCCAGGAGAGGGTGGTGCTGTGTCTTTATGAGCAGAGCTGTCCACCTTAGAAATGCCTTCTGTACCGATCTAACGCTGCCTAAGGATAATGCTCACAAGAGGGAATAGGACTTGTTTTCCAGGAGGGAATATTTTCAGAGTCGAGCTTGTAATTTGTATTTGCAAATCTCCAAATTCAACAGTTTCTCAGCCTCTATAAACTTGCAGATGGAAAGATCCTGTATTTGGAATAAATAATGTCTAAGCTTCACCTTCATTACAGGGCATTTTTGGTCAGAAGAGTGCTATATCCTGACTCCTGGAATACACAGAAGCTCTTTGTAGTAAAGCTATCACTCCAACCTGTTCCAAGTGTGCAGCTAAGGAGGTTAGTATTAATAGTACATAGAAGGGCTGGGGCGGGGATGGGAGAATTAAAAAAATCCCAATGAGCATTGATTGGGAATACCATTAGCTCTCTCAGGATCCTGCCTGGAATTCAAGGGTGTATTTTATTTTAATACATAGAAATGAACTTTTGTACTTGTTACAAAAAAAAAAAAAAAAAAAAAATCATAATATTGAACCAGAAGTACATTTATCTTTTTACTATTTTTCCAGCCCTTTTCCCCAAATCTTCTGGTTATTAAAAAAATGCTGTATAAATAAAAAGGTTCTGCTTTATAACTTGTCTTTTCTTTTCCCTGCTTAAACACTCAATGTGATCATTGTTTGCTAGATCACGTTCATTCTCATAGCAACAGGCTTTGATGTCACACAGCAAGTGCCATGACTTCATTATACGTACACAGAACACAGAAGGTTTATGTGAAAACATTACCAGTCTACACAATAGATATCCAGTTCCTGAATCAAAAACTAACAAAGGTTTTGGAACAGGTCTCTGACTATCAGGAACGTACAGCAAATATATAGTATATAGACCAAACTGGGGTAATTCCAGTTATAGCTGTACAGTGTTTGATCAAAGTATAGTTTGACATCATAGAATGGTTTGGGTTGTAAGGGACCCTAAAGACCATTGACTTCCAACCTCACTGCCATGGGCAGGGACACCTCCCACTAGACAATTATCCCAAAGGCATTCAAGAAAATAAAAGATCTGACAGGAAAGCAAAATGGGGGGGGTTGGAAAATTGAAGAAAGAAAATATTTGTTTATATTCTACTTGTCAACAGCAAGATGACATCATCAACATCTGTAGTTCACACAACCCTGAGCTAAGCAGTAGTGATGTCTGCAGTATGTAGTAAGACAGAGCAACCTTATATAATGCTGAAGCCTACAAAATGAGAGACTACGATATTCTTATTATTATCGCTATTATTAATAAGCATAATCTAAACCAGAATTGGATACTGAATGCTGTTGAAGGGCAATCTAACGTGACAAGAGTTACGCAGTTCTTAAAGATAACCGCCTTTTTAATACATTATTAGCTAAGAATGACCTATTTATAAAATGCAATTGGCTACATAAGGTTACTGTGTGGAAGGCACCTTTTTTTGTAGCTCAAAGAACATGTGGTACCACCATGAAGACTGCACATGAGGTTGCCCTGAGGGACAGAGCTTAAGACTTCAGCTCTAGAGCAGTGAATGACACTAAGAATTGACTGTAATTTAAAACAGTCTCAGGGAATATTCCTGGACTTTCAAATGCCCCTTTACACTTCAGTTGTTCAACTAGCCCTAGGAATGCTTTTGGCATAGGGCAACTACCATTCTCCAAGGACAGGACACAGCTCAGAGGAATGCGGATGCCAGAAATCCTTCTCAGGAGGCGGTTTGGAGATGGTCACCCTGTATTTTGGAGGATAAGAAAATTGAATAATATGGACACGGGCCCTTCCATGCCTGTTAGCCTCAGTGTCAGAGACCACAGACACAGTTAATCTCCCAGTACAGACATAGCTTTATGCAGTCAACTCCCTAGGCTCCTCTGAAAACCTCAGGCCAGATAGCTGGAAAAGTGTCCTAATTGAGCAGTTAATAATTGCAGTGCAAGCAAGCATTCTTTCTAACTTAAAAGCTATTATTTTAATATCCACACAAGAAATATGCTTTGTTGAGGAAGTCGAATATGAGGCAAAACAGGTATCTTTGTGTTGCCATGAAGGCTGTGTTTATATGCTGATAAGGTCTTGTTCCACTAACAAGGGGGGAAAAAAATAGCTTTTGCTTTCAGAAAAGCTAACAGCTTTATCTGACACAGCCTCCCAGAAAAGCAGTGTCCTTGTGCACTAAATGGGCAGCCTGCCAGCTTGAGCTAAATTGCCTACAAGGAAGAAGACATAATATTACAGTTAATATCAGAAAACACTGTAATTTGCTTTTTGCTTGCAATTTTATCTGACAAAAACAAGGTGGTTGGGGAAAAGAAACAACATGAGGTGTGCCTGGCTGCCAGCAACTCCTTAACCCTATCTAGCTGGAAATGCTTTGCTTGCTTCAGAGCAACCTATCGTAGGGCCGATAAAGACAGGATCGATAAAAACATTACGCTGAGCAATCTGTTCACCAGGATGAGAGAGAGAACAGCCCAGGATGGCAGAGTTTAGACTGGATGAACAGCAGGACCAGGTAGAGAGAAGGTAAACAAGGATCTCCCATTTAATCTCTCATGTAAGAGAAGGCACGAAAATAAATAAATAAATAACTTTAATCCTATCAGTGAGATAGTTTAATACAGATATTTACATGAACACTCAGATCAGATATCATTTTCTTATAAGAAAACCTCCTCCTAGTTAGTCTAACTTATAAAATTGTGATTGTGTTAGAGTTCTAGTCATTATTTATTCATCCTTCCATTTTCTCTGTTCAGTCTTGAGCACCGTTTGTGAACATTCTTTACACTACATGGGTATAATCACATCTCATATTTGAGTGTCTCAAAGCATACGTGGCACTTCAGAGATCCAATGCAGAGTCCAAATAACCAAAGCCGAAAAGAAGGGAAAAGACAGAAAGGTCAAAGATGATGATAATAAGATCATTAATCACAGAAGCAAATGGCATTGCAAACTATCAGGGACTTTCTGGAACTATTCTGGATGGGTATGTAAATTCTCTCTTCAGCTTGTGGAAGAGCATATTGAACTTCTCCATATTTAGATGGTTTGTTTTGTTTTTTAAACATGCACATCCTATTACCTGGTACAATTGTGTATTTTGGGTATATGTGTAATGTACTCAATATTTTGGTTTAAACTGTAATTTGCAACAGGCAGAGCATTTCTGGACGATTATAACATGTCTCCAGTAGTGTTTTAAGGCATGAAGCCAAAAGGCTGACTGCCTTAAACTACCTGAGATGTGCAATAATCCCCTGGAAATGCTCTGGATTGTCTTATTACACAATGTGATATTTATATTCTGCATATAAATAAGAACAGTTATGGCTGTGTATTTAGTAAGCCTTATTCACATCAGTACAGCCCATTAGCAGCAAACCTAAATGTTCACTTCCATGAGAAATTTCCTCCAGTTTAGGAGCTGCCACCTCTACAACTCTAAATCACCTTCACCAAGATGCATAATGGTGGCTTCATGATCAAAACTTACAGGTACCCTTGTAACCTACATGTCCTGGTTTATTTAACTGCTTTGGACACAGTCAGTTGTATATCCTTAAAACCACAGCTTCCTTTAGCAGTCGTGACTTTAACCTTTCCCCACTCACCTTCCACTTCTTGTCATTCCTTTAGGATCTCCCTTTAAGAGACCTCCTTCAGTCCTTTTCTCTGGGGCCTGCAGTAATTTAGCCACCTTCTATTTATCATTTATGTTATTTTAAAGTAATTTCTGTGCTGCCCTGAGCTGATGACATGTGCTTACGTCTGCCTTTGGACTGCTCTCTCATCTTTTCTCTCTCATCCTGCCTCTCCATCATTGTCCTTGGTTGCTCCAAATAAATATTTCTCAATTTAATGCAATTCACACATCTCAAATGAGAGTTGCATTCATACACTCCATAGCTCACTGAGGCTTCAAGTTACATTTGAGAGCCTTAGGCTGTATTTTTAATAAACATGCCCCCCAAAGAATCCCAGAAATCTCCAATAGTATCACAAATATTCAAACTCATCAATTACTTAAACTTTTTGGTGCTGTGTTTTTCTGTATTTAGGGATTTGTCTTGCAAGTAAATACCTTTCTATTCATAACACCTAATCTGATTCCTATTAAACATAAATACCTTTCTATTCATAACACCTAATCTGATTGCTATTAAACATACTTTTAAAATGCAGTTCTTTTTCTATCCCATTCTTGACACATAACTTGTTTAAAAGGATAGGATGCAATAACATTGCATAGTACTTCTGCTGCTAAGTAAAGCTTTTAAAAAAACCTAAAAATTCATACAATATACTTAGAAATATAAAATATGCTACCTATGTAGAGTTTTCAAATACTTAATATGAGATGGAAAAACCCAACAGAAAAAACAATTCTATCTTAATGTATTTGTACTAATTACTGTTACAAACAAGATCTCTCATAGATGCAACTGAAAAGTGAGAAAAATATCTTATTGTTCATTTTACTTCTTTAATAAATCCAAGAATATTTTTCGTATAGTAAGTTCCAGCTCTTCTCTTACCCTCCATTTTTTAATCTGTGTGATATATTTTATTCACTGAGAACAGGAAGAAAATATATTTACATAATTAAGAAACTGTTATTATAAAACTGGTAAGAAAATTCAGACACATAATGGATACCAAAACCACTTTTAAGTTGACTAACAAGTACTGAGATATGCAACAAAAAATCTGAAAATAGTAATCTGAATATAAAAACGGCATGAATTATTAATATTTTAGGCTTCGTAAAATGAACATAATTTACACTGTACCTAGCAATCCCATCATTAAGTTACTGCAGTGCTGTCTAACATCACTTTCTATAAGCATTCAAAGTAAGATATCCAAAAATCTTTTCTGCTTATTTAAGATGCATTCATCTCAGTTAATACCTTTCAGTTTTAGACCATCAACATCTCTCAATCTGAGCTAATCCCCCCCACCTCCATTTATAGCTAGTGCTACAAAACATGCTGTTTGGAAGGACATGCACCCCTGAAAGTGTCTTCTCCTGTGTGCCTACATTTGGCAACATGAATTCTGATCCCACTGTTCTGGAAAATGTGAACTTCTTTAGTTTAACTGTATAGAACCCAGCAACTTATTTCATTATGTATGCTATCTTAACCATGTTTAGCCATATAAAGTTTAGCTTTCTGAAAAAAGTGCCTAATCATGAACACTTTTCATTAAATTATAAACCATTACTGGCTTCTTTTAAGTATCAAGCCACTTGTCAACAACTCAGACTGGTAACTGAAACTCCTGAAACTGTAGTTCCTTTTTGCCAATGGCTGCAAAGATCAGTAAGCAATATTCTTAAAGAGTGACTTGCCATATAAGCAAACACCCAACTTACTGCACCTTAAAGACAGGAGTTTTCAGTATGAAAACCAGAGTGCACAAATATTTTTTTTACAAACAGGAGAAATTAAGTTCCCAAAGTATAATTGTTCTGAATTTACACACCTAGCAAACGAGAAAGTGAACAGTTCAGAAAAGCATACACCTTTAATTCATGTATAGGATGACAAAAATACTATGTTTATAAAGTATGAGGATATAATGAGCATGCAAAGAACCATCTTTGTGGTGTTCTTAGACCACATGATAGTATATTCAAGTTGAGGCACCAGTCTGTATTCTCTGGAAGTGCATCCTACAACACTAAACTACCCCCAAATATTGTTTCTTAAAATGGATGTAAGATGTAAATTAGCTGCAGCAGTACCCTCCTATAACACTAGCTGCATGAGCAGCAGTACCCTCCTGTAACATGAGGTACAGCTGCAGCCCTCTGGGTCCCTGTTGAGCAAGGGCACATGGGTGTCCCTGCAGCCTGGTCCAGTTTAGGACACTCAACATCACACAATTTGGGTATGTGTTTAGAGATGACCTATTGTGCCTTCTCAGGAAACACACTTGGTAGTTCAGAAAATGCAATTTTCAGCATTCTGACAGTCCTAGGATTGGCATTAGTAGCATGTAGAGACCCAAAATTAATCTGGCTGCACAGCTGAGAAAAATGACTTTCAGATAGAATATTGAATTCTTCTTCTTCTTTCTCCTACTTTTCTAGGGAAGGCAGACAGAGAACACTCTATTAGTGAAGCCTGGGTCTAGCGAAGTGTACAACTGTTATTGCCTTTTAGTCTGGTTTAGAAAGAAGCGACAAGCAGATAACTGAATTGATTTTGAAATATTTAATCCAGAAAAGATATCTCAAAAAATAACCTTGAAGCCATAAAACTGTTGTTTACCGAGCCTTGCTCCACTTTGTTATGAGCACTTTGACTCATTGCTAAATTAAGAAATACGCCTCAACAAGGAGCAGGACATAAGATACATTATCAGGTTGTAATGAAGCAACAGGCATATCTAGCCACCAGGAACAACAACCTCTTCTGAAACTCACTCTGAAAAACACGTCTGAAGTTTGTATTTTGTAAAGGCTCACCTCTGACTGATCTTTTCTGAAGCACAAACTCCTGGCAGAAGGACTGACTAAACTCTGTTGACCATGAATTCCTGATAATGAAACCATGGTATATTTTATGCTGTCTTCATGGAATCTACTAACGTGAATTACATCCAGGGCACTCCAGAAAGTCACCTATTTTGCAAAGCTTGAAAAGTAGAAAATGATGTCAAATTCAGCCTTTTGCACATTGGCTTGAATTTCATACTTCATAAAAACCCACAGTTCTGAAAGGGGAGTATCATCTTAACTGCATTTTGACTCCAGATGATGACAGACTAGCTGAGCTTCCGGTGAAGTCCCATCAACACTTTGGTAGTTGGCAGCACAGCTAGTGTGATCAATTAGGTTAATTAAAACTATATGGCATGCAGGCTTCATGTGCAATTCGTAACATGGTTAGAAGGGAGGCAAATGTCTTACAGCATGATTTTAACTGTAACGGGTACATCTATAAAGCTTTTTGAATACATGTCGTTAATCCAGAGAATGATAAGACAGAAAATTTGAATGTGCACAATCTCTAAACATGCTCTCCACAACATTGTAATTCACAGACTCATCAAAGCTGGAAGACACCTCTAGATATTGTCTAGTCCAACCCCCTGCTCCAAACAGGATCACCTACAGTTGCTTGCTCAGAGATGTGTCCACTTGGGTTTGGAATATCTACAAGGATGGAAAGTCCAGAGACTCCCAAGGGAAGCCTGTTCCCATGCTTGGTTACTCTAAAAGTGAAATTTATTTTGAAGTCCAATTTCCTGTATTGCAATCCCTGCTCATTGCCTCCCATCTTTTCACAACGAACCACTGAAAGAAGTCTGGTCCTCTCTTCTTCACACCCCACTAATCAAGCATTTACACATCATGATCAAGTCTCCCTAAGGCTTCTCTTGTGGTTGAAGTGTCTGAGCTTTCTCAGTTTGTCCTCATATGAGAGATGCTCCACTCCCCTAATCATCTTAAAGGCCCTTCACTGGACTTGCTCCAGTATGCACACGTATCTCTTGTACTGGGAAGCCCAGCAGTGGGCCAAGCACTCTAGATAAGTCTCACCAGTGTTGAATAGAGGAGAAGGATCATCTCCCTCTATCTGCTGGCAAAGCCTTGCTTAATGCAGCCTAGGGTGCTGTTGCCCTTCTTTGCCACAAGGGCACAATGCTGTCACATGGTTATCTTGGTGTCCACCAGCACCTCCAGGCCCTTTTCTATAAAGTTCCTTTTTCAGATGCTTCCCTGTGGAAAGACCCCATGTGAGCTGTGACAGAGTCCAACATAGGTTCAAAACCTGAATATAAGCCACCCTGAGGACAGTATCATGTAAGTAAAAACAAATAAATGAATGGGACATGGAAAACGGAGAGCACCATACCGCAGATTTTTTTGTCAACATAAAGACAGCCACAACACAAGATAAGAGAATGCAGGAAATAAGAGAAGGTAGCAAACTTTCCAATCCTCCCTGAAAATATATGTAAGACAAAAGAAAAATGGAAAAGTACCAATGTAAGATTTGGGCAACCCTGGGCCAGCTATCCCTAAAGTCATGGAAACTGCAGATGCAGATGTGAGTGCATCAGCATGACTCATATGTCACCCAAACTAAAACATAAACCCAGCTATTCGCAGGTTTGAAGAAAGAAGGGTTTCATAGGCAGAGCCAAGCTTGCAGTGCGTCAAATAGAAAATTCCTCTGAACATGGAGGAAATTGGGTTTCGCAGTTCAGAATTTCTTTGCAAACAGAAAGCTTTAAAGTGAGGTTAAAGGCAAATGTGTGTGGACAGAGGTCTGCAGTGATAAGGTCTGCTATGATTCCACATACTCAGTGTTATATGAAACCATACACAGTGAGACCAGATCTAGCAAGAAGAAAGAGTTTTCCTCCATGTCATGATCAGGATTGTTGGTATTTTACTTTATTATCATCTTTTTAAGACACATCAGAGATGGTCACAGATAGTAGAGATTAACTTTGTTCTCCTGGTTCAAGGTTGAGTTTTCACATTGCTTATATTAAAAGTATCTATTACTAATTTACCTTCATTTAAATTGCTGCTTTATGACATTTATAATTATTTATTTTAATGTTGCAGTGCTGAGTCCATACAGACTATAACCCTACTGTCTAAAGCACAAGAACAGTAAACAAAATGAAACTTCTTCCTGAGACATTAACAATCTTTGCATAATGGCAAAGGGACACAGAGAAAAAAAAAAAAGAAAAAAAAAAAAAGAAAATTCAAAGAAAAAAAGTGATGTACACTGGTATGAGTGATAACACACTGACAACCTAATTACTGACAAGGTTCATGTGAGCATTGCAAAAAAAGGAGTGTTTTGAAGGAAGTATTTGAAGGATGGTAAGATAGTTCTTCACGAGAATGAGGTCCTGAATATGACAAAGCATAAATATTCTTGTTGGGTTGTGGTTTTTAAAAAAAAAGTAGTGTAAGTGACCAAACAATGCTGCAATAATTAGAATAAAATGTCACAAAACTATACAATTCTGTTTCCTTTCTAAAACAAAATAGTACTGTAAGTAGATTTTCCCATATACATAAATTAGTGAGTGGATGTGTGTGTGAAAGGGCAGGAAACCGGCCCCTATTAATTTGGAGCATTCCCATCATTGCCACAAAATTTGGTGTATACTTCATTTGTATATTATAGTGTATATATATATAGTATATTATACTTGTATATGTATATATTCATATGCATTTTTGTGACCATTAAAGGCTTCCATCAGTGGAGACATGAAATTTGAGCTTGAGCAAGTACACCATTGACAACTGGTCTATCCACCGCTAAATACAGGGAAATTTGAAAATCCTCCTTTGTTGTACCATTTCCTAAAGCAGTCATGGTCACCATGTTACCTGCAACAAGCAGGTGTTTGAATCCCTTCTTCTCCATCACAAATTCATTCCAGCTGTTTGGCATGGAAGATGAAAGGAGGTTTAAACAAAGAGATCATCTTATTATCTCTCCTGGTCTGGGAACACCCACCATTTTTGCAGAAACACAGCACACAGTTGCCGAGGATTGAACTGAGTGTTGTTTAGGTATTTATTTTAGATCTACCTTCTCAATTTCTGTATGTGGCCACAGTAGAGATTTTGGCAAATATAGAGTAAAAATACGTGCATGTGCTCAGTATATTTAGCATTTACATCTATTCATAAAAAAATAATCTATGGTACTAGAAAATAACACAGAGCCAAAATGTTAATGTAGTCCCTTCTGCATGCCAAGAACTTGTGTGGGTATATGCATAAAGAATGTACATACTCCAAGAGAGACACTAACATCTTGTAATGCAATATGTTTCTGTTATACACACTCCAGACTTCCTAACAGCTGCATATTTTAATATACATAAACCCATACTTGAAAAATAATAAAATGTATTAGTTTTCCACATTAGGCATTTATGACCTAATTTAGGAGAGTATTACTTCTTTATAACTTTTAAAAGACCCATTTTGATAAAACATCCCCATAAACAGACTGAGAAAATCAGCGTAACAAGCATCTGTTGCTGCGTTGTTTTCTTAATAGGGTAATAAAATAATAACACATTTTTATAACTTTTCACAACAATATAAAGTATTAAAATTTAAACTGATATTGAAAAATGTTCTCATGGTCCATTTTATTTTATTTTTCCACTATGTAAAGTTACAGTACTTACTAGATTAATATTAATGTCTTAATTATGTTGACACAATGGAAATTTGCCAAACACATTCAAAGAATGGAAATAACAAGTTATTTCCACTACTCTAATTAAAGAGGGGTATTTAGCCCATTTTATTCACAATATAAGAGTAATACGAATATTTGTAAGAATGTATAGAGATACCACATATAGAAATAATGACCTAAACTTTCTGAGGGTTTTAAAAAAGGGTCATTCCACTGATTTTCATCAGCAATGATGATTTTTTTCTAACCTACCTGTTCTACAAACAAATTATCAAAATTTTCTTTCTAAAAACAAATGTCACAATTACATATTCAATATCTTCTTCCCAAAAGTTTCTATTACATAGTTGTGATGTTTATTTTTCCATGGAAACAAAAAAAAAAAAAAAAAGAAAAATCAGACTACTTTGCATAACGCAAAACTAATGAAAACTGAAAATTGTAACTCTGAAGCAAAGTTGTTATATTTAGAAAGGCAAATTATCAGAAATCTGGCAAAATATTTCCTCTGAAACTATGCACCTGAACATCGGGAATTCAAACTGGGTAAGCCACTGACCTGCATTCAAAGTGGGCTTTCCCATTTACAGTTTACCACAGCACCAGCAAAATATGATTTGCAGCTCTTGGGGATAGAAAGGACTATCTAATCAAACTTTGCTGCATAACACAACCCACACAATTTTCTTGAAACAGCTTTCCAGATCCAGTAGCTGTGGTTGAACTTGAACACAGGTTTTACAGAAATATCACATCTTCACTGTAAAATTTCCAGTCATGGACAATCTATCACAATCATTGGTTAAGTTATTTCAGCACTTAGTTATGTCACTAAAAATATATATGCCTTATTTGTAGTTTGAATTTGCCTAGCTTAAATGTCAAGCTGCATACTAGGAGAAGGACTCCTCTCACCTAACCTAGAGCTCAGCAATGTCAATATCTATACACATATCCTGTCAAGACATAGAAAAAGGCACTTCTACAGCATGGTTCATTTGACCCCTCTTAAACATCTACCTTAGAAAGAGAGAAATTACAGCCCAGAAATGCTTATTTCCTATAAAGGAAATTTAGTAATTGTGCCCAGATACAGATGTTTGTATCTAGACAGAGAAATCCCACCTTGAATATCCTTACAACTGCTCTAGGACTGAAAAACCCTAAAACATGACATTTTTCTTCTTTAGTGGGGCCTGACTACACAACACTGTTTTCAGTTTGATAAACTCCACAGACAAAGCATTGTGCATATCTCTGTGTCGGGACTTCCTAGTCTTTCACAATTTTTCCTAGATCTTTAAGCCCTCTCTAGTTGTTGATTTTTTTATTAAAACATGGCACCCAAATTGGAGAAATATTTTAGCTGTGCTTGCCCTGGTAAAGCAGAAAACTCTTCAATTTGTTATTCCTCTGCCGGCCTGCCCAAGGACTCATCAACCCCTTCAGCTACAGCGCTGTTTTGATCCCATCACATCAACCAATTCCTCAGGACTCCAGGACACTCTTTCAAAATGACTACTTTTCAAGATGCAGTCCTAGAGCCTGTAAACATTGCCCATTTTCTTATTTCATACATGAAATACTTAAAGCCTGGCTTTTCGGGAATGAAAATAGTTTGCTTACACTTCATTTGTCAAAGTAACTCTCTGTCACTGACTTATCCTCTTCATTACTTTGCAATCCCCAATTACCTTTTTTTCCAAAAATATTTGACAAGGAAACTAGACCTTAAATAAACTACATTTGGAGAACTGGAAAGTTTAAGAGTTTGCAATGTAAATTTTCCAAACCTGCAACACTCACTATGAATGCAGAGCTCCAGCCAGTCCACCTATGCCTATATTATAAAACAGGACTTCTTAGGCCAACCAGGAAAGCATTATTGGCTTAACATTATACTGCACTTGATTGCAGACTTCTTCTGTACCCTGACAAGATGTCTGAAGATCCTAAACCAGAATATTTATTTCTCTGTGTGTCTGCTTCTGTTCTAAGTATCTATAGTGATGCTGCAGCTGCCCTACAAGGACCACATCTTCATAGCATGAAACAGAGGGTATGTGTTGGATTCAGTTGACACATGCCTTAAAAATACATGGTGGCTTTTTGCACGTGCAAGGCTTCATGGCACATTGCAAAAGAACTGCAAAGATGAAGATACCAAACCCAGAAAGTTCCTCTGACTTGATATTACAATGTTAGTCTCAGTTATAATGGTGAAAGTCAGAACTTTCCAATATCTAGTGATATTCTTGGGGTATATGTTAATAAATAATAAAGCCAAAAGGTCGCTGCTGATTACAGGCAACTGAATACTGCCACGTCAGTTTAAAGTGATATGTTACTTTTTTTGGAAAAAAGACATTATTAGAAACCTTGAACCCACAATTTCTCAAAAATAAAGTTTATGAAGTTGGGAATGAATTCTTTCTATGGAAAAAAAAAAAAAAATAAAAAAAAGAGTTACTTCAGCAGCCTAAAGGAAATTGTGCTTTAATGAATTGGGAAGCTTGTAATAAATTAGGGGAAGCAAATAATACTCCTGAACTCATACTTTGCTCACAGACATGGCAGTAAGTGTTTCTTACGCTATAATACCGATAAAGATTCTTGTCTGAATAACTCAGGTCTAGTTCACTTTTTATGTCATCAAGCTGCCAGGTCAGGCTGAACATGGATAAACTGGAATTCCTCATCTCCTGCATATTCCAAATCCACCATGTTCTACATTCAAGAACCTCATGACCACTGCCACTATCAAGATGTGTAACATGGGTGTCATCTCTGATACTGGATGCTCCCTGTGTTCACACTTAGCTTGCAACTATATTTCACCTTTTTCTTTCCAGATAATAATGCTAGTGGCAAATAACTGTCTTCCTTACTCTTTGTGCAGATTCTGATCTTCTCACTGCAGAAGTTACAGAAACATTTATGAATCTAGCTTTGAAAAAACCAACATTTTCTTGTTTGTACCAAGTCATAAGGCTCCTGCTAAGCTCATTTCTCCTGCTCATTACTTTGAATCTTTCTCTCAGTTGCATGTGGTTAGAAGCTACTTTTCATTTTCCTGCATGACGTTATCTTCCTCCTGTGCAGCAGCACATCTACCATTAAATGTCAGATTTCAACCTCTTTTGGTGCATTTGCCCCTCTTTACTGGGCACACACCAAATGTTCAAGCCAGCACATATTCTGCATCATATTTTTGGTAGGAAGAAGCAAACAGCAGGTTAATTTCATCACCCCCTGTCACTTAAGTCTTAAAACACTTCTGTGCTCTGACTCCTACAGGGAAAAAAAAAAAAAAAAAATCTCATTCTAATTGGATAATTTATATACTGAAACAACTTCCTCAGAAGCTAAACAAAACTATCTCCCTCTTACTCTCCTGTTTATCTCATCAAATCTTATAATCTGTCTTCTATATATATTGCAAAATCTATTGAGCCATCATTAACTTCTCTTCTGCATTTGTGCATTACAAATAGTATACAGAGGAGTCCTGGATCTTGAGTATTGCTCTTACTTTGAAAAGCATTAGTAGTAAGAACTATTCCCCCTTTTTTTCAAGTTAAATGACAATTTACTTCTGTTATGGAATTTGAATCCAGAAAAACGCCCACTTTCAGGAAATCTATCATGCACCTTTAAGAAAAAACACAATACAACCAGTACTCTTTTACATATTTCAGGTTAAGTATTCAGAATATCTAATCAGTGTGGATAATTTGGAACTAGTTATAAAATTATGTCTCAAAATTAATATTCCTTGATCACATGAATGGCTTTCAACATAATCTAAAGAGCCATGATCAACAGCTTTTTATCAGTTTGTTGAGCCACCCAGTTTCTCTCTTTTCTATCTAGTTATCTCTTTTTATCAACCAAACATGACCACAGCAAATTATGGACAAAGATGGACCTCATCTACCTAGTAAGCTATTAAATACCAAGCTTCCTAAAGTGGCAACAAGCATTTACTTTTCTTCTGTACCATATGCTTCTTTTTAAAAAACAGTCCATGCACAATGGTGAGATTGTTTAAACTTTCTTGTTAACAGATGCAGAAAGAGTTGTATGCTTTTTCTCAGAAGCACCTAACTCTGAATGTATGCTGTAACTTCTGATGATAATATAAGTACTGTATCTAAACACCAATTAGAACTACAGTCTTCTTGATGGTAAATATTAATAATTAGTCCTCCTCCTTGCAAGTAAAAAAAATACTCAAACCCTTCACCACCACCAAAATTAACTTAGTGAAACTAGTATGTCTCAATTCCAGGACGTTTGTATCGCAATAATTCTGCATGGAGACTGCTGGCTTCCAGCAGTTTTATCACCTTCTGCAGTAAAACTAACACATGTAGATTTCCAGAGAGTCTTATTTATTTTCCTGTTGTCTCAATTCCTTACCATCACAAATGACAATCCTGTCAGCACATCACCACATTTAAAGAATGACCTGTGCCAGTTGCCAGCCTGAAATGTTGTATTAGTACAATTTCTCCAAGCTGAATACCAGCCTCTTCCCAACCTACATAACCTGCCAGTGTTAACAACCCTATTAAACACCTATTGTATGATTTTTTCTTATTTTTATTCTTGCTCTTTATTATTGTTATTATTTCTCATTATTATTCTCCTAGTATTTAAATTATGTGAAATTAGAGGCATATAATAAGGCAGAGCTCTTATTTGTGGAATTCATTTAGTAAAACAGAATATAATGGTTTTTAACCACTCAGGTATATTCCAGGTTCCACAGTCATTCAGCAATTAAAGCCTGAAGGAAACCACCTAGTTGACACATGTTCTCAAGGCTTTGCAGAATAGCCCAGGACCTTTCCTAAAGACCAACACATTACATTTTTATCCATGTGCATATTAACTAACACAAATACTTACAGAGACACAGAAAAATGTATCACCAAGGAAAACTCCCACCTCATATCCTCCCTTCTATAACTGATATGGAGAAAATCATATAACTTCTACCAATAAATAACTAAATACCTTAATCACTGAGAAGAGGACTGAATTACCCAGGGTGATATAAATAGGGGTAAGAAGCCCTTGGTTTTAAAGCAGGAAAACCACCCTGATTGTGAAACTTTTTCACTGTGGAACAGTATATACAAGGGATGTACTTGAAAGCCCTGGTTGAAGCTTAATTGTAAACTGGATATCACAGTCACAGATACAAGTACAGAACTACACAGCACTAAAAACATAACTAGTACCTGATTAAATTCTTTCAGTTTCTAGAGTCTGATATTCCTTTCAAGTTCTTCCCTTCATCTCATGATTTTTCTCTAGTTCTGCTAACAACATAGTATTGTCCCAGTGCTGTATCCTATTTAAATCCTTTAAGTATTTTGTAAAAAATTTCCAGTGAGGTAAATATTAAAGGGCCAGAAAAAGGATCCAGTCTTCATTTCATTTCTAGAATAGAATCATAGAATTGTCAGGGTTGGAAGGGACCTTAAAGATCATCCAGTGCCAACCCCCCTGCCATGGGCAGGGACACCTCCCACTAGAGCAGGTTGCTCAGGGCTCCATCCAGCCTGGTCTTAAAATCTTCTAAGGATGGGGCTTCCACCACCTCTCTGGGCAACCTGTGCCAGTGTCTCACCAACCTGTTCCAGTGTCTCACCACCCTCATGGTGAAGAAATTCTTCCTAATGTCTAACCTGAATTGATCTATCTCTAGCTTTAATCCATTCCCTCCAGTCCTATCACTGCCCGACAGCCTAAAAAGTCCCTCCCCAGCTTTCTTGTACCCCTTTCAGATACTGGAAGGCCACAATAAGGTCTCCCCGGAGCCTTCTTTTTTCTAGACTGAACAACCCCAACTCTCTCAGTCTGTCCCCACAGCAGAGGTGCTCCAGACCTCTGATCATCCTCGTGGCCCTTCTCTGGACACATTCCAGCACATCCATATCCTTCCTGTCATAGGGGCTCCAGAACTGGATGCAGTGCTCCAGGTGAGGTCTCATGAGAGTGGAGTAAAGGGGGAGAATCACCTCCCTCGACCTGCTGGCCACGCTTCTCTTGATACAGCCCAGGATACAAGTGGCCCTCTGGGCTGCCAGAGCACACTGATGGCTCATGGTGAGCTTCTCACCCACCAGCACTCCCAAGTCCATTTCATTGCATTTCATTATTTCATTTCACCTCATTTTATGCTAATTGCTAGTACTTTTTAAGGACACTTAGCTATCTTCTCTTATTCTGGCACTTAGCTTTACAGTACACACAGCTACATAATTTGCAGTTCCACAGCTGAGCAGTTGAGTTGGAACACAGAAAAAAAACCCACAACCCGAATCTCAAATTTCAGTCCACCTCTTGCTTAAACTGTTGTCTCTCTCCACTAAATATATTTTTGAAACATTCTACCTTTCATCCCAGCAGCAGAAATGCCAGTAGTTTGTCGTCTTAATCAAACCTACTACTGGTACCTTTAAGGTCACCATCACTGACAAAAGTACTTCTGTAAATTAAATGTCCAGAGAAACCAAGAATCAGGAGGAATCACTTTATGTACAAATAAAAAAATATTAAAGTCTTTTACATAGCAGTGACTATTTTCTTAGTTTTGGCCACTAATATACAATTAGATTTAGAAGTACTTATAACCTAGAAACATATATTACCCTGCATCTCTGTTTCCATCTCTGAGAACCCTTTTCTCCTACAAGCATCCTTCTCCATCTGTTTCTCCTGTTCCATATTTTTTTTTTTTTTTAAAGAATGTTGAAATAACAGATGAATCAAAATGTGTATCGCTAAATAATACTGAAAGCCTCAATTTAGCACGTGCTTTTGTCAGACTGAAGGTATAGTTTAAAAATTAAGCGGATGATTGGTTTGCTGTATTGAGGTTTACAGGACCTTGAAGTAAAAGTCAGAAAGCTGGAATAATGCAAAATCTCAAGGAAGGGAAGAAGCACAAAAACCCCAAACTGAAATTCATAAAATGTGTTCAGTTGCTTCAAGCCTGGTGGTTTTGATTGATTGATTCTGCTAGAGAAATATTTGCAAGCACTACAAAGTCCACAGCCAGGCTCCCTAAAATGGGTCTTGTTTGTAGAAAAGGAGAACCTCGGTGTTAAAGAAATTTTCTAGCAACCATATAGCAGTGATGCCTTCTGCTGCCTGGAGTCGTATCAGAGGGATAAGGGGAGAATGAGCATCATCGCCACAGGAGATAGAGAGGACAGAGGACACAAACCAGAGGAAATCAAGCATCATTTGTAGCACTACTCACTAAAAAATTTTTTTTTGCTGTTAGTGGTATCAAAGTTTTAAATGAGAACTGACACCTAACTGTGTGGGGCTCGAAAAACGGACAGAAACAAACCACAAAGTTCCTGCTTAAACTTCAGAAATCTTTTGTCTTCTCCTGTGTGTAATACCTAGCCCAAGAGGTGCTCAACTTTGAGTGTTGTTACATGACTTCACAAATGAGAGTAGCCAACTAGAATGGAAAATAATAAACACGGAGAGTTATAAAAAAATATTTACACTTAGTCTTGGTGTTCCTAGATTATTATTTGTTCCTTTCCAGATTTATCCTGTCATTGTAGAGATTTTACATTCTTTTGTTGTGAAGTAGCATGTCAGTGATGCCAGAGATGTCCACAGGTATAGCTTCTATCCAATCTCAATGAGCCAAGCCTGTCAAGAGTTAGTGGTAGAAATAACATCTAAAATGGAGATCCTGTTCACAAGAAATTAAGTTCTATGCAATTTCCTTCAACCACTGATTAATTCCAACTCAAACAGTTCTAGTACATGATCCTAAAGTTCTCATAATGTTTCATCTAGACAGCTCACATCCTGTCCTACAAAGCTGTGCAGCCTTGCTGCAGACTTACACAGCTGCTGCATTTCAAATCCAAGCTGGCTCAGCCCCTGCCATAGGTGAACTGACAATTATGAGCAGTTTCAGTTCATAAAGCACTTTTAAATCTTTCAGGAAGAAAAATATGAATGAATGCTCATTTTCAAGGGAAATCTGAAAGAACTGTACAGAGTACAACTATAACAATTCATCTTGCATTACATAATGGTATAAGTACATGATACTGTCCAAAATTCAACAGACTCATAAAACCATGAAACCTGCAGGGAGCTGCACTATTATTCTGTGTAATGACAAGTGAGGAAAAAAAAAACCCACTTTTTGTTCTTAGGATTCTCCAGTTACCAAGTTTCCATTTATTAACCTCTGTACCTGAATGTACATGCTACATGGATGCAGTGTCACCGTCTTTACAAAAAATCAATATAAATTATTGAGGATGGGCATGTTTATATATCTTCCCTTTGTGTAATATCTTAGAACCCTTAAATAAGTTACCTTTTTTACCTAGTATCTGCTGTAAAATATTTGCTCACCTTACCCTTGAAATAAATATTTGTGTATTACACGTTAGGTTGCCTTGAGCAATGTGTCAGATTCTCGTTTATACTAAGGTCTTTTAAGCCTCTCAGGAGGTATATAAGAACATACACTTCATTTTAAAAGTAATGTATTCTTATCCTTGGATCCTTTTCCATCAGTACAACTGTGTGTAAAATGTCCCTAGTATGTATTTGAATCTGGCCATACAGTTAGGAAAAAAATAACTATATAAGGATTATGAGGTTAGGAGTTGTTTTGTTGTATATGAGAGATTCAGCTGACTGCAAACTTCCTAGCTTACTTATTATCTTTTCACTCACAGAGCTAGTAAATTTATTTGCTAAATCAGATTTCTTTTTAAATTGTTAGATACGGATGATAAGAAAATCTTACACTGTGAGCTCCTGGGTTTAGCAAGATGCACATTTTGTTCAGTATTTCCAGCGTAATGTGCTCAGACAGGCAGTGACACAATGGAGGAGCAGCTCTCCACGCGGTTGTGCAAACTACATTAGCAGAGTCATTTCACGCCAGTGTCTCCTACCTCAACAGAACCACATCTATACTGCCTGAAAGCCTTGCGCGCTGCTTGCAACAATTCATGTACTGTGTTGTGTAGTAAGACACTGATGTATGTGCAATCCAAGAATTTTAAATGTCCCCACAGGATATCAAATACTATCCAGACCGTTTGTAAATACTTTCCCAGTGCTCTGAAGAAAATGAGCCAGTTCTTTTCAAATCTACTTAAATGACATTTTTGTCTTATCTAAAAATCTATGTTCCTGTTTAATACAATCATCTGGGCAACTTACTGTTTCATCAGTACTGCAAGCTTATGCCTTCATTAATAAATTCTGTTTGAGTGTTAAGATTACCCCCAGTAGAGACAGCTGGGAAACTGCAATATAAAGTCAAGCAGCACATTTAATGACCAACTAACTTCTGGAAACTTAGTCCAAAATGATACATCATTGTGTCAGACACTCTTAAGCAATATGCAGCTTGCTCTCCCTCTTTAGAAACATGAAACCCCCTGAAACCGCTACCACAAATTGTGAGCCTTTTAAATTACTGCCAAGCCACCTGCTTTTCTCCAGGAAACTTCATAAAACTCTCCAAATTAGTAATGTCATTAAGTAAAGCTTACAGAACTGTTGTTATTCTGAAGGAGTATTAGCTGTTTAGTTTAAGGAAACCAATGGGGATTTTTATCATGGAAAGAACTGTCATATATATTGTATAATCTATTCCAAATGAAATACTTTTAAAATATTCTTAAATGTGCTATCCTTTCACATTCTGGGAGAAAACTGTATAATCATATTCTTGGGATTAAACTCATATAATGAAGAAGTTCACTTCAGGAAAGTGCATTAGAAAGATTCTCAAACAGTTGATGTGTCTTCAGATGGTATTAAGAGCTATATAAATCAAACGCCCAATTTTGCATTTTTGAGTAGCACTGGAAGAAATAGTGCTTAGATCGAAGAGGGAGCCTGATTTCCCCTGTTCATTCTCTTTTTTGAATCATTCTGCAGAGCGGGCAAGGATGGATTATAGGAATGCTTTCTGTCAAGGAGTCGGCCAAAACCGTACCATCTCATCTTGGAGTAATTTATCCAATAAGATGATTTAGAGGACAGTTCAGTGGCACCATTTTTGGAAGGCAAAAGCAAAGGGGAAGGAATATAAATCAAAGGTGACTGGCAGGTAAAGGATATATGCAGCAATCAGCCAAACCATGTGCACACTGGCACAAATTCAACAAGATCATTTATAAAAATTTTAAGTCAGGAGTACACAAAAGGGGGTCTGGTGCTAACTAAATCCACAGATAGATTACACGCCACTGAAATAAACACTTCCAGATGCTGGCATACAAAAACCTTTTACAGAAAGAAATGTTTTCTTTCATAAATCTGAAAGGAGGAACCTTGAATTGGGGGCTGGGAGAGAAGGGAACAAGATTTCCAAACTGAGATTTGACTTCCTACTGGTTTTATAGAATAATAACTCATCTTTTTCAAATGCACAGTGTTAACGCTGTAAGAATAACAAATAGCTACAGACAATAGCTTGAAGTACAGACAAAGACTTCATAAATATATAACCAATGAAATAAAATCGGTTTTTAGCTTTCACAATGAGAAGAAGAAAAATAACAATGTTAATTTGACTTTCTGTATCAGAATCTGAAAGTATAACTGAAGGTAAAGTTTTCAAATGCCTTTTGACATAAATACAAGAATTTCATTTTTGCAAACAGATTCAGAACAAAAGATTAACTTCTTACAAACCAGTATCAATCAAATTTGGGTTTCAATAGGGGCAGTATATAACATACAGGACCCTAAATATCACAGATTTTTTATTTGGTTTCTATGTACCTTGTTTCTTTTGGAAACAGCATCCAAAATTTGTATCATTCAAGAGCTTTAGAAAAATTATGCTGTAATGTATATCCCTATTGTGTATACTGAAGCAATTACTGAAGATTGTATTCCAGAACTTCCTACTACTATTTTGGTCTAAACTATGCAGAAAGAAATTTATTTCAGTTAACAATTCTAAGTTGCAGACCGAATGTGAAGCCGAATTTTTCTTGAAATTTAAGGCACCTAAACCAAACTGGTTTTTAAAAATGTTCTCTTTATCTTTAAAGATACCATACTGTCACACTTATTTTCAAAGATTCCCTGTCTTCTTTCCACCACCAGAATTGTCTGGTTTAGTCTCGCATAAGCTCAGCTGTGCCAGGTCTTCAGCTACTATTCCAGAAATCATGTTTTCTAAGGGAAATCAGTGGAGTCAATATCATCTTTATTAAATTGAAATTAGTAAAGGTTTGTGTCGAACTTCAGTTTTTTCCACAACACAAATGGATTTAAGCATTTTCATAAAAGCTGAGCGCAATCAGGATCAATCATGGTCAGTTTTCAAACATCAGAAGTGAAAGGTCTCGACTAAATAATTAACTTGATTGTGAAACTATTATTTACATATACAGCCAACTTATTGAAGTCTACATGCAATACTTGCATTTATTATTTAAGAACCTGTAAGACTATAGGCAGGGCTGTATAAGGCCCAAATAATGTAAGCCTCTGCCACATGGCAGTCTCTGGCACTACATGTTGATCGTGCAGGGAATATCACAAGCAGTACCATAAACATGGTTTTGCAAATATTCATTGTTTTATGATGCTTAGGCAATTTTATGGGACTGAAATTTTTAACAAGAGAAGGTTTAGACTAGCAAGGCTTTTCATACTGAAATGAGTTGGAGCCTGAAGGAGCATTCTCCCTCAAAATTAAAAACCCAAACAAAAGTTGGTTAAACCCTCTGTTCATTCAATATGCTCCATTTACACACACACGCTGCTGAATAACAGCCACTGTCCTCCGCAGGTCTGTGAAGGATTACAATTTACATTTATAAACTTGGTTTCTCTTTAACTAAACATGTAAAACATCTCATTTCAGAACTGGCATAAACTAGAGGGGACAAAGAATCTGTTTTGGGAACATTTTTTTCTTCTTTTTGCCTGTGCTCTTCCAGTCTTACATCTGAGCACTTTGTTTTTCATTTCAGAGTACAACTGCACTTTTTACTAGAGTTGTTCTCTCATGGTCACAAGTACTACTTACAAGCTGTTCATGTACTACTACTTTCACTATATATTGATCATAGCATAAATATTTTTAAAGAATTATAATTTGTTACTGCAACTGCTAGAAATACAATCAATTAAAACAACCTAAAATAATTTCTCTAGACACACTATGCTGTATTCCTGGTAAAAAAAATATTTTGTGAACACCTTGGCATACCAAATATAATTATTTAGCATAATATTTGGATTAATATTAGGCTTATACCTATAGGCCCAGTCAAGACTGCAGATCATTTTCACTATGTGCTTTACAGAGATGAGTTTTTTAGGTTAATCTAACCCACTACTATTATTTCACTTTTTTGTCCAGTCTGTAGAAAGACTGATCTTGTTATAATTTGGTTTGGTTGATTTTGATCCCATTTAAATCCTGCATCTTACTGAAATCAATGATGCTGCTGTGTTGTAAAGTAAGAGTTCAGAACCAAAGTTTCACAAAGAAAGAGAGATGTACCCAAGTCATGCTACAAGATAAGGAAATTTGTCCTTTCCCAAAATGACTTTCCACTAACTTCCCACTGAACTCCAATAAATTCTGTACATGTAAGAGAAGTAATCCTCTTACTGTCTTCATCCTAGGTCACATTTCAATGTGTCTAATAGTTAGATCACTCCACTAAATGAACCATGAAATGATATAATCAGGCAGTTATAGTCTCCATGTACGGTGTTGTAATACCAATGTCATTGTACTTGAGATACTAGCATAGACTGAGATGATGTTTAATAACCAGGCATTCAGGCTTATTCAACTCCTTAACTGTCTAAAATAATAATAAGAAAAAGAACATGTGTAGAAAAGTACAATAAGAAAAAAAAAAGATGTTATATGAATTATTATTATATTCATATACAATAATTTTATATCCAAATATAAATTCACATCTCGATATAAAATCCTGTTAATCCTATGTATACACATTTCTCATTTTCTTGAGCAAGGAAGCAAGATTTAGTCTGCAATGAATGAATACACATAAAATCTTTCACTTCCTTAAATTAAATGAACAGAGCACAGAGAAATAGATTCAGGTACAGCACATGGAATTGCATCATCCTATTTGATGATGAGTTACATATTTCCCATTCCTATCCTGCAAAATTATATGGCATTACTTTTAAACTCATTTATTTCTCTGCTCTTTGGAAGTCTTGATCCCGGTTTCAAGTAGGCAATACTGAGTACTACCCAATACTGTTAATAGAGAATATATAGATAAAATATATGTCTAGACTACCTTAGATATCATACAATGTAGAATAATCTAGAGTACACTTGCTGCTTTCCATTGTGGCTTGTACTTTGAGACAAAACCTAAATGCTCTAATTATGTTAGTCATTTTGACATAGCTATTAAGGTCAAAATAAACGCAAACAGATCATTTTCACCAGTTTAATGTTAGCTCTCATTTACCATATGATTATAAAACTTTCAAAGTGCTCTTTTTGTCCAAGCCAACATCCATCAAATGCTGCTAAAGAATAAATTATACAGCTTAACTTTTCTTCCAAAAGTGCCTTATTAGGAACATTTATCACCAAATCACATGGAAGAGAGGGACAATCATGATGAAGCAGGAAAGAAAAAAAAAAAAAAGGAAAGATGTCAGAAAAAAAACACTTTTGTACTTTAGAAATACATATTAACCATCTTACGACAATAGTCCCAAAAGAATATGTATTTTAAAAAAAGAAATAATCCCCCATATTTACTTTTTAAATAGAAATAAAATCCAAATTTTATGAATGAGACTGAGTTATTCAGTAGCAAAAGATAAAGTTTGTACTTATATTCAGGTTTTACATTTTAGAAGTAACGCTAGTATTTTGAAGTGTTCTACAAAATAAAAGATCTTCACATGTTTTCCTTCAGAAACCTAGTTGTTTTGGGAAGAAAGTATGTTTGCATCTGGTGACTAAAACTGATATGCAACCATGCAAAACGAGCAAGATTCAATGAAACTGAAAATGAACCACGAATCACATCAGTACAACTCGGCAGTAGTGGGGTCCTAGCATGTATGCCTCAAACTGCAGTGGAAAGCAAAATAATTTTGAGCATTTGAATATAGGTCAACCTAGGTCAAACCTTTCTCAAACCTGAAAGAATGAACCTGGCAGGAGTCTTATCAGGATGAGGATGGTGAGAGACTGGAACAAGATGTCCAGAGCAGTTAAGGATGTCCCACCCCTGAAAACATTCCAGGCCAGTTTGGAAGAGGCTTTGAGCAACACGATCTAGTGGAAGATGTCCTCATCGCAAAAAGTTTGGACTAGATGATCTTTAAAGGTCCCTACCACCCCAAACCTGTCTATGGTTTTATGACTAATATCCTGGACTTCAGGGTGAATAACCTAGAAACTGTGGAATCCCCACATCGAGCATAAGATCCAGCTTCCTATGCAAAAGCCTGGCATGAGAGAACATACATCATTCAATAACGTCCTTTGGTTTCCTCACTACCATAATCAGTCAGCATAACCCACCAGCTGGCATGCAAGTCCATGAGCCACAGGTTCTATGAGGAGATACTGCACTGGCTAAACTGACACAAAAGACCTTATCCTGGTAACAGGAACAACTTAACATAGGCCATGTTATTTTTCCAGGTAGTTGAAAACCTTCATATAACATTAGGCAGGAGGCTGAGCTATTCAATATGGTGTCTGAGGGGGGAAAAAAAAAAAGTATCAGAAGGATCTAAACCCTGCACTGATCTCTTTGAAGTCACTAAAAGTAATAACCAACCAACTGGCAGTTGTCAAGGACCTGATGTATTCAGTTAGTATTTGAAACAAAACTGGGCAGATCCCTTCCCATAACCCCACGGAGGAGAAGGAAGGTAGGGGGTTTTCACATTTTTGGAGTGTGATGGTCAATCTGGAGAAAACAAGGATAGTTTCCTAGCTGGTAATCTAGTCAAATATCTACACCTTCATCTGTCTCTCTCTACAATTATGTATGGGTCTAGCTACTACTGAGGGTGAGTTTCCAGACAGTGCAGAAATTAGGTTTAGTCTAAGAATGGAGAAGTTCTGGCTCCCCAGAGGTGAAAAATGATAAGGTAAGAAAAAAAAGAAGATAAAAAAATATAACACATGGAGAAAAGAAAAAAAAAAAAGAAGGGAATTAACAAGATCTGTATTTTGATATCAAGGGCAGGTAAAATATTCTTGCCTTGTTTTGGTTTAAAATGTAATCATCTGAATGGGATTTTTCATACAGAGAACATTTATTTTATAGTGTCTCACAGTTTTAAGTAGGGAAATATTATCAGATACTTTGCAGGTCCAGATTTTTGCTCATTTCTCCAGATGTACCTCTAATTTAAGATCAATCTATTTGTACAGATGACAAAGTCTGTCAAAAACCAATGTTGTTAAATCATAAACAAAAAATGATACACAGTGAATTTTAGGGAGACTACTGAATGTCTCACACTAGACAGCATGACAAAAAGCCAAAAAACAACTCCAACTAAATTAAGAGTAATCTTCCAAATGAAAAAGAAAATGCTTGCTTCATATGATTGGCTGGAATGAGATGGAAATTATTTAAAATTAAAGAATAGTTCAGACCTGTCCATAATTTCTTAGTAATTTACAGCAAGGGTAGAATACTTCTGTAAATCCTCTTTACTGCCCAACAATCAGATATCCAAGAAAATTTCAGAATATCATAGGCTTACAAAATTAAAATAATTTATTAAGTCTCAATAATTGTATTGTACTACAGGTTATGTAATGTTACTTTGGAAATCAGGAAAGCATTTAAAGTGAATCCATTTTCTTTCCCCAGTCTTTTCTCAATGGTCAGCACATAAAAGCAGTAACATGCTCTTGTTTTTAAAAAACTGTTGTTGAATACTTCAGACAATTTATTTTGCCTATTATAGAATCATAGTATCACAGAATAGTAGGAGTTGGAAGGGACCTCTGGAGATCATCGAGTCCAAGCCCCCTGCCAGAGCAGGATCACGCAGGGCAGGCCACACAGGAACAGATCCAGGTGGGTCTTGAAAGTCTCTAGAGAACGAGACCCCACAACCTCTCTGGGCAGCTTTTTCCAGGCTCTGTCACTCCCACAGTAAAGAAATTTTTCCTCATGTTGAAGTGGAACTTCCTGTGTTTCACCTTCATACCATTACCTCTTGTCCTATCCCAGGGCACCACTGAAAAGAGCCTGGCCCCTTCTCCTTGACACCCACCCTGCAGAGATTTGTAAACATTCATAAGATCCCCTCTCAGTCTTCGCTAATATTATTCCTCATATGAGATTTCCTATATGTTCCTAAAGTGTGTCATGTTGTTTGGGATAGAAAAATATGCAGTTAGGTTTCTAGGACTGATTCTACATTATTCCTGTACAAGTATCATAAACTTATGCTTGACTAATAAAGCATTTTGGCATTAGCAGCCTTGCACTTTTTTCTTTTTACTACTGTGAGAATGTAGAACCATGTCTTTTACTTAAAGTTCAAAACGGATTGCCCAGAGAGGTGGTAGAAGCCCAGGAAACACTCAAGGTCAAGTAGGAGGGGACTTTGAGCAACCTGCTCGAGTTGCAGATGTCCCTGCTGACTGCAGGTGGGGTTGGACTAGATGACCTTTAAAGGTCCTTTCCAACCCAAACCATCCTGTTACTCTATGATTGCAGGTACTGAACTGAACATGTATATAGCTCGCAAAAATGGTTGCTTCTTTATTCTTTTCCTTGTTCCTGTAGCAGGACTGCTAACACAAACAGTAAAATCCCATAAGAAAACGGTGTAAGACATGCATAAAAATCCTTTCTCCTCAACCACAGCAGAATCTGGACACCTACTGACTATAAAATCAGATCTGATGTGAAGAATGATCAATAGGATTAAGAGAAATGAAAGACATAGTTTGCAAATATATATTCCTAACTTCTTTATATGACCTTTAGGTTAGTTTTAAGGGTGGTAACAGCTGAAAGCATGACTTCACCAAATCTAATGATAGATACCCATTCCTCTCCCTGCAGTATTTAAAGTGTCACCACAGGATCAAAAGAAGCACATTCAGTAATGCCACCTTTCTTCCTTGTCATGGTTTAGGGTCAGGGCAGCCCCTTAGACCTATAACAGACGCTCTCTGTTAACCCCCCTCCCTCCCCAAAGGGGAAGAGAAAAGGAATAAGGGAGAGAGACTTAGCGATTAGAAAGGGAAACTAGAACAGCTTGAATGAAAATTAAAATAATAATAATAATAAAATGGAATATATACAAATATATACAATACCAGTATCAAACCCAACTCCCCTGATGGTAATTCCATCCCCGTCACCACTGATGCTGTGGAGCAGTCACTGGGGGACTCCCAGACTGGGCCCAGCAGCAGATGGGAGCTGTGTTCAGGAGCTGGATTCTGGTACTGGGGTCAGGAACACACAGATCGGATCGAAGGCAGAACGGACAGAGGCCTCCTTGGGTGCTCCAAGGAAGGAACAAAAAAAAGACCCAAGCCAAGCCAAGCAAAGCTGGCAAAGCAGTCCAAGAGGGGAGAAAAAGCCAGAGACCCCTTGGATCTCTTAGCTCTATGCCGAATATGACGTCTATGGGCTGGAATCCCTCGCTGGTCAGTTTGGGGTCCCCTGTCCTGTCCACTCCTCCCTGAAGGTGCAGCCTTTCACTTCCTGCACCTCCCAATGTGGTGCACAAGACCCAGCAGTGGCCTTGGTCTGCACACCAATCCTTGGTAGTAACTCTAAACATGAGGTGTTATCACTGCTAGGAGCAGACACTGTCTGTGAGAACAGGCTGCTGGCTTCAGACAGTGCAGTTAGTTAGAACTGAGCTGAAAAGTAAAATTACTGAACAGAATCAGTTCTGTTCTCACTCAAACCAGGACACTCCCGGTTCTGTCATCCTGTCTAGGAGGTTGTGCAGTTACACCATGAAACTCTCATGAAGGCAATGGCAACAGGAGAAAGCAGAAGCCATCAATAGAAAGTGTTGCTACAGTACGGTTCAAAATGCACAGCGATACTTTAAATGCAACAGTGTGAGAGTCTGGCAGTACAAAAAGGTTGGGTCAAAGGAAGCATCAATCCACCTTAATGTTTTCTGCACCTGTAAGGAAGTTAAAAAAAGTTTGGGTACTTTCATTTTGGACAACTGCAATGGCAATGGCAATGTTTGTACCCAAAACTGTCAATGAGGGGCACTGACAGGAACAGTGGTGAGACTGGCAGAATGAAATGCATACACCGTAATATCTCTCAAAATACTCTTCCTCAACTTTCTTATTAAAAAAGAAATTGTATTACAGCTCTACAACATCTGGATGCATCTGGAAGGTGCCCCAAGATCCCCTCTGTCGTTCTTGGCTTGTTTAGAGGGAACAAGATCTGCTCACCTCATCAATCATGTTGACAGAAGGTAATCTCAACAAATCAGTTAGTTGTACCAGTTGGGAAGTTCAC
The DNA here is from genome assembly GCA_025345505.1 of Todiramphus chloris collaris. Taxonomy (NCBI): domain Eukaryota; kingdom Metazoa; phylum Chordata; class Aves; order Coraciiformes; family Alcedinidae; genus Todiramphus; species Todiramphus chloris. The sequence continues at coordinate 4,027,195 of JANVCC010000018.1, forward strand.
AACATTGCAGGACATTAAAAAAAACCCCAAAACCAATAACCCAAACCAAAGTATTTTATTATATCTTGTGGTTGCAGAGAAATTTCAAACTTTGTTTAATAATTAACCAAACCATTTTTTTTGAGAGGGTCAAGGAAGGAAGACTTAACCTCTCTGTAATTTTTTTATGTGACCTCTTCTTTATCATAAAATTAAATACATTTTCTGCTTTCAGAAGCTATATCTCTTCGCAAACCTCTGCTAAAGACATTTTATTTTGGACTATAAATTCTATCCTATGCTTTAAAATATATTAATCTAGCATTTGTGAGTGACTAACAAGAGAGGTAAATTTATGTAAAGATAACTCACTGCAAATACATATCAACTATCATTAATAAACCAAACATTCACTGCCATTTATAAAACCATCGATGAGCACTGACACTAGGAAAATTATAACTTTGCATACTTGTTTACTTTTATTTTTTTTTGCTTCTCACTTCTGGGGTCAAGTCCTCCTACTTCCTTGATATTTATGTTCTTCATATATTTCTATATAATTTTTATGTAGATGAATTTCCTCCAAACTCAGAATAATTTTCCTTTCCTAATATCCCTCCAAAATTTCTTCCTGATTTTTAGAAACTCAGATCTAGTTTGGTGGTTTGGTTTTGGGTTTTTTTTTTTTCCCCTATAATGTTTTCTTTGACATTCATTCTTTCCTAAGTGGAGATATTCTGAGGTAAGCAAGGATATATGGCACACAGCACAGCAGATCAGAAGAAAATGATGCCAATTTATGACCTTGGAGACAGCCTACTTTCACATTTTTATCAGCTGAAGAAAATTAAATAAAAAATTCGTTTGGCTGCTCTGAACAATGGATTTGCATTTTGCATAGAAAAAATGATGGCAAAGCCTCATAACCCATCAGTGTTTTACCACAAGCTCAGTTCTATTACATTTTAGTGAAGGTTCAAAGTTGTCTAAAGAAACCATTCTCTTCTTTCTCCAACCATAAATGTGTCACTTGAGATTTCAGCTTCCAATAGGAACAGTATCTGACACAGAACTAATTTTAGAATATAAAGTGCTCCTCACCATATTGGAATACATATAATTTAAAATAACTGTAAACCTAAACTTTGCAAAAACAGAAAATTCAAGCACTAACAAAAAAGCATAATTTGTAATTGAAAGAAAATAATATTTAAAAGAAAAAAACCCCACTTTTTTGTCTTTCCAAAAAGAGACAGAAATTACTAAGTTTTATTTCCCAAGAGAATTATGCCACTTTTATAAAGAAAATTACAGTCACCACAAATTGCTCTCAACAATTCCAAAGCTTCTTCATTTGACCACTTGAAAATCAAAGTTCCTTAAGATTATAAATATAACTTTTTATAACTCTGTTATTACGTACTGTGAATGGGGAAAGGGGGCCAATCTTGTGGCCATAGCGTCGAATGGCCTCTCTGATGTGGCTGGGCTGGATGGCATCACTTTGAGCCTCTATACCACAGGCTGCAGTGCTCTGCAACAGAAAAACACATAAATTGTTACTAAATCAAAAACACACAACAGACCTACAGTGCATAAAGTATGAAAATAAACCTTTATAAAATGGACCGGTTTTGTTTTGTTTTTTTTTTTTTCCTGAGGATACACATCATTGCTGCCACACACTACATTAGAGAAAAAAGCTATTAACAAATCAAAGAGGACTTTTACATGAACTTTGCTTAAGAGACCCAAAGAACACCATATTTGTCCTCTTAAATCTTTCACCTAGTGCTGCTGTATGTTGCAATTGAAAAGAGCAGAAAATGTTCAAACTAAAATGAAAGGGTCATATAAGTCATTCTGCAATAACCACAAAAACTATTTTTAAAACATTTCAAGCTCTCATTATGATGTCAAGGGGTGGGGAAAATATTGAACAAGTACCCAAAGTAGAAAGCAATTTGACACCAAAATCACTAATGTGCTGACTAATATCAGATTGAAATTTAAGGATGAAACATGTGACAGAATGGTGTTGGAGGGATGCAGAAATATTTTAATTACCTAAAACTCGAATGTTTTCAAGTTTCAAATGACTTTTTCAATTACGAACCCTAAATAGGAAAAATAAGAATTTACTGCTACTAGTTCATTGATTTTATAAAAATATCCCGAGGATTTTAAATGAAAAAGTTACTCTTTTCTCCTTGCTAGTCAAACTAAAATGTTGGTTTAAGCTCCATCGAGACACAGCTGATTGCCAGAATTTAGATGACTTGTCAGAATGATGGTTGCTTGGTAATAAGCTCTTGAAAACAATGTTAGTGAATGCAATAAGAATGACAAAAAACTTCAATTATACACAGAAGTTTAATGTAGACACATACATGGTCCCTGCATACATTTACACTACATACTTTCAAACTTGGGATATTTTGTAGTTTGGGTTTTTTTTAATTTTCAAGAGTGCCAAGTCCAGTGGAGCCTGTGTGTGTACACACAGAATTATTCATGATACGATGGCAGATTCTTCCCTTGCTGATTGACATTTATAACGGGAACATGAAACTCAAATATTTTCTGCTGGACTGGGCCTTCATGGACTAAGAATAACATTCTTCACCTAGTTAACTCAATTGTCTCAATGCCTCAGTTATATTCAGTATATAACTAACAAAATTGGATAAGTCATGGGAACATTTCATTAAAACTGAGCACTTTTTAGACTATAATTATTTTAAAAGGCATTAAGTCAAACACTAAGAATTTAAAATAAACTCACAACACTAGTGAAATACAATGTATCAAAAACTACATCTCCAGCTAAATTCTTCTTCCTAGGAATTATAATGGAAATCAGACACAGTAACAGAACATCATCAAATGTAATATAAAAAAGGAAGAGGAAAAATCAAAATACTTCAGGGAGGTTTACTGGATTCACTAAAGGCTTTCTAAAAGAAATATATTTAGGGCAGAGAGAAAACTGAACTTATTAGGAGTATCTCTACAATGTCGATGACACCAGAAGGAGAAAAATGACATATTATTCTGTCATTGTAAAAATCACTGGTTTAACTTGGTGAAAAATGGGTATTTGTTTTAGGAGAATAATGACACACATGATAAAATCACAAGTTATTCCACTGCTTTGCAGTAAAATGAGCCCTGCCATCACACTTATTTCAAAAAAGCCCTAAGAGACTAGCACAGTGCTTCCTAGCCAGGTTATTTAATCAAATCTATTTCCCTTGTGGTTTTAAGGTACATATATCCCTCTCAGATAGAATACCAAGGCTCTGCAACAGAAGACAGGAATTGCAATATTTACATTTCACACGCTGAATATGAGACGTCCATATTTTATGCAAAGTAAACAAATATTTACATTGAATGCAACCAACTGGCATAAAAATAAAACAGGTCAGGCAAAGTTGTTATAGGCAAAGAAGGCTGTTGCCTAAGGCTGCTGGGAGCAGGAAAATCACAACCACCTCTTTGCCTACTTTGCTTATGCTTTGACCTTCAAAACCTTTGCCATTGTCAGAGAAGGGGATGATTATTTGGGGAGATGTCTACTGCTGTGGCTATAGGGGAGCAGCTCATCTTAGAAGCAGAAGTCATCTCAAAAAAACCTCAAGTTTCCAGGCATTACTGAGAAGCTTTAGCCTAGTTCTGATAGAAAAAAAACCCACAAAACTCCACACTTGGTCCTACAACAACATTGGTAGTCAACATGGGATAGGGACAGTCTCTTTTCAGTGGACCTCAGTGATAGGGCAGGGGCAAGGGGCACAAATTGGAAAACAGAAAGTTCTGCCTCAACATCAGGAAAAACTTCTTTCCTGTGAGGTTGACAGAGCCCTGGAACAGGCTGCCCAGAGAGGTTGTGGAGTCTCCTTTCCTGGAGATTTTCAAAACCCACCTGGACACTTTCAAAACACACCTGGACATGATCCTGGACAACTTGTTTTAGGTGGTTCTGCTTTAGTAGGAGTTTGGACTTCATGATCTCCAGAGATCCATTTCAAACCCTACTACTCTGTCATTCTGTGAGTTAGTTCTGATTTTATAGGCTAAAATTAATATTTAAAATGAGACATGTTCATGTTGCTTCCTTAACACATTTTGGGTTTGGTTGTGGGTTTTTTTTTTCAGGCTTGTGGACTATATACCTTTTTTCTTTTCCTTTGTTTGGATTTGGTAGAGTCCTGTCCAATACCACCATTCCCCAGGGTTCCTGACTGGGTTTTCCCAAGATGCTGCTGTCCTGCTGATGCTGGGGGTGTGGGTGTAGGAGGTGGTGTATTTTCAGGAGAGTCAAGACTGGTCTTTACACTCGTAGATTGCCCTAAGAGATGTGGCTATGAGAGCAAGATGTAAAACAGCCATTACATAATCAAATCACAAAAAAAAAAAAGAATAAAATATTGCCATCTTAGATGTACTGTTAGAAGAGATGTAATACAGAATTCAGTTTTCTCATTCTAGAGGTTACTATAACATCTGTATCATAGCAATGCATTCAATACAGCACTTAGTTCACTCACCACTGAGGACAATTTTAATCTCCAAATCTGCAATAGAGACAGCTTTCAATACAGACAGAAGGAATTTACACCCGAGAAAAGAGGATTTACATTTAAATATAAAGCTGTTGCTAAGAATTTAATCTTTGGACCTATAACTTAATGTCTTTCCATCTACATCCATAACTGCAGTGTGCATAAACTCCGCAACAGAAATCAGTATCAATACCAGATTCAGTAACACCTACTTTGGAAGCAACAAACTACCAAATGCATGTGAAAGTAAAATGTAAAATGCATTAATACATGAAAAAGCAAGCTTTACCTCTGTAGAATTGTGGTACTGTATGAAGGTGGCAGATATGGCATGACTGAATGGGTCACCAGCTTTGGGAGCCATGTCCTGTTTAACCAAAAGGGCCAAGTCCACCAACTGGAGAGGTAAAACCAGGTGAGAAACAGGTAGGTTTACTGTCACGGTACTTAATGCCATCATAACAATGAAGAGAGAGAGTTGTGGGTAAAGGCATATTATTATTAATGTTTCTTAGTTCAAAACAAAATTATTCAGAGATATTTCAGTCTAAGGAACCTTTCTTTTCATCCTCTGTAAATACATGGAGTAATCTATCTACCCAAGAGGGCCTGGCTTGGCACTAAGGTAATGTTTTGTTTTCCAGGAAATCCTGCTTTTTAATCCAATTGTGCAATGGGGTTGAATGAGCCTCAGTGCACTGCCAAAGGTCACATAGCAAAGTATGTGGTTTCAGCCTGGACTTGAATAAAGTTCATGCTGGACTCCACGCTCCTCTATAACCATTATAAAACATTTCTACTTGTGTATCAGAGGGATGAATAGGGTATAACAAGCATCCGCCATACAGTAAACAGAAAGACAGACAGGAATCCAATTAGTTTGGTTAGCTGAAGTTATGACTGAATGCTTCTGAAGGGGTTTGCAACACAGTCACCTGAGGATGAAGTACATCCAAGAGTAATTAATCCATTTCGTTTAACTAGAATTCCATCAGTAAACTCCCTCACCTGTGCCACTGTCTCATATGCCAAATATGCCAAAATCTCCATTGCAACTGCGTTTGGCTTTATTTCCATACTGCTGCAGTCCAACCAGTCACGAAACTTGGATGCTTTCTTTGCTGTCAGTTAAAATCATAAGAGGTAAAAGAAAACTTAACAACAGGTGGGACAAAATAATGCATTTTTTCCAGTCATAAAAATATTGCAAATGTGAAGCAAGGAGAGTGAATGTTATTTAACCATCCAAGGAAGGAATTATCAAAATGGAACTAGTGGGGAAAGACTGTTATTTCGTAAACAACATTTTGGAGTCCCATAAACTGCACAGATTAAAGAGGAAAACACAGTTAATCAATCATACAGGAGCTTCCAGAAGAAGGAAGGGTCTACCTCAGAGGACCATAAATGGAGCAAACCTGATTTGGAATATATTATTCTAAAACAAACAACATGTTTGCATCATATCTTTGATGAATGAGAGGAAGGACTAGAAGAAATCTAATCTAATCCAGATAAAATAATTGTATTAATGATAGTGAAGACTAATGAAGAATAGAAGAACTAGGAAGTCCTTGTGTTAACTATACAGGGGTTAGGTACTGACAAGCTCACCAAAATAATTTGGAGATAAGATTTTTTTTAAGATGTGCTTTGGATATAAAGAACTAAGGATAGATGTAGGTCTGCAAATGATCAACATTCATAAGAGAATTTCACACTGCTAATGGATGAGATCACTTTGGAGAAAGTACAGAGGAAAATATGGGACAAAGAAACATGATATTTGCTGAGAGAGTAAAAGGAAGAAAAAAGGATGATGTTAGGTCAGTGGTGGACAAGCTGATCACAGAAAGCTGTGGAGACTTGGACAGAGAGGAGCTAGTAATACAGAGTTCTTAATGAGGGCTGTTTGTGAAGACAGGACAACCAAACTGAAATAAATACAAGGTAGAAGAATCGTATCTTTCAAAGAGAGTCTTCAAAGAGGACTAAAAAGCTAAAGAGCTGTCAGGTGTTAAATAGAAAACAGATATAAATAAAGGTTACTTATTTTAGGAGGGAATGAGAAGGCTACACTGGGCTGTTAAAGACAAAAAAAACCACAGAGAAGTGTGAAGGTTACAGCAGGACCACAAAATGTTCCCTAGAATTTAAATTTGTAATCCTTTAGCACTTGAATCTTTGATGGACCTTTTCTCTTTTAAAAGTGCACAGAAATATGTGGAGCTGTAATTATCCAGATACATTGTTAGAAGAGGCTTCCAAAAGTCCCTTCCAGGTTTATTCTCTGGCAACACAGTTTTCGTGGGGTTCTATTACACTTTAAACATACTTTAAACTACTTTAAACATAGCAATACATTCTTTTTTATTATTATTATTCTTTTTTGTTTGTTTAACTAAAATATAAGAAAATAACTAAAAAATAGCTTTTTTGTTAGTTTTGAACAAATGTTCTGCATGGCCTCTCATTCTATCTAGTTGAGTTCCTTTTATGCGAGTGAACTTGTGCATGAGTCTCTCTTGATACTATTTCCTAAGCACTGTAAATCTCTTATTTTTAATGACATTAAATGTCAGTGAAAAAGAACTGTATAGACATGGTCTTTTAAAAACACTGAAAATAGCATTGAGATGTTTTTATACATCACAGTCCCCTGGTCAGCAACATTCAATTTTATTTCACAATTTAAGATTTCTATTTGTTCTGTCTCCATACGATAATTTGGGGGATTTGAAAATGACTTTATCACAAACCTCTCATTTCCTGAAATCACCCTAATCTGAAGTATCATTTATCTAATGGCTCACAGATGTGCGATGCCAAATTATAACTAAGCTTACAAAACATATTGAATTAAGAAAAGAAATGCTTACAAAACATGTTTTCCTACATTTGCTGACATTTGCTGATACAGAACATTATTTCAAATGTCTTATTAATTTGCCATAAATGAGTCACTCTTTCATCGAATTTAAAAGGAAGAAAAGATAAGGTCTCTCATTTAAAGACACCATTGTGTTCAAGTCTGTGCTGTAGGATCATGTGCTGTTTTGTCATGATTTTTACTGGCTCCTTCACCTCACTTTCTCTGACATTTGACCTAAAACCTTAGTCATCACTTAACCGCTTCTGTAATGATGTTTTGCTACATGATCAAGCCCATTAATTTACAGCTCATTATAGTTGTGGCCCACAAGTACTTCTAGGAAGTTGGTTTTCAGTGCTAGTAAAGCCCTAATTCTGTCATCATGTTATTAGTGTTGGAATGGCGTATACTGATGAATTTGGCTAATGTTGAACAAATTCCACAGCAGGAGCTTACAGCTTAAAATAGAAAAGACTCTTTAGTACATTCTTTGTGTCTCTGAGGATAGGGAAATAAAAGCAAAACTCACTGCTCTTCTCTAATTTTAGATGCTTTTTGACAAACCTGCAACCATGAAACTTTACTTAATGTGCTGACTAAACACCAGTATGACAGACGTCAGGCAAGTATGGTTGTTTTCATCAATTAACTCCTTACCAGTTCTATCTTTGCAGTTGTCCCTACCAGCACAGTATTTAAGCATATAGAAAGTTTGGTACATATTCAAATAAAATACTCTGTCTGACAGCCTGAAACTATGCTAAATTAACTGCTCCCAGGAGTTATGCAGACAAAGAATTTAAAGTTTTATTACTGCTGATGAAACAAAAGTGCTTTCAAAAAACGTGAGGTTCTGCTGTGTTCTCTATTACATGAAATAATAATTGAACATCTTAATACAGTATAGCCATTATAATACTTACAAAAACTCAACTGACGACTTTCACAAAATTCTGCATACTGGACTGAGTCCATCATTCGTGTTTGTCTTTCTGCTCTCTGACAAAAGAGTAGAAGTACATGATGTACCTTATTCCAACAAGAACTGCATTCCACCACAGAAATTATAGACCAAAGCACCCCTGCCATAACCTTGATGTAACCCTCCCAAATTAAACATGCATTGAACAAGTTAAGATGCAGAAAATATAAGCCACAGATTGGTTTTTAGTCTCATGAGCTAAGTTTCCCAGAGGAGCGTGTCAATCCTTATTTTACAAATGTGCTTGCACACAGCTCGCCTATGACAGCATCAAGGGCTGAGTTAGAAAAGGTGCTGAGCACTCTTGGCCTGACCGAGGTGCACACTTAAACTGAAGCACATGAGTAGTCTGCCTACATGCTTACAGATGACCAAACAAGTAAAACGTTCTCCTGGACTACGGCCAACGTGGTCTGCACTGAGCAGTACTGAACCTCTGTGCTTTTAAAATGGGAGCATTAGCAGTAGTGAAATGCATAAACTCCAACACATTGAGGATGTACCAGACAGAAAGGAGGATGGAAGTGCCCCATCCCACAGTCAATGTACAGTAATAACTGGCAAATATGTCTGGTTTTGGTTTGATTTTTTTTTTTCCACTATTAATCTATGCTTGAATTTTTTATACTGCTGAACACCTCCAGGAAAAGAACAGAAATTAGACTAAATTAGAGCTCATTCAAGAAAAAAAAAAAAAGCTTAAAATATTCATTACTGGATTTGAGAATATATTTCACACAGAGTTCAGTATCTACCAAAAGATACTGGTGTCTCAAAAATGTCAAGGTATGGAACCACACCAATTATGCACATCCCCTCTTCCACGAATACTCTGTGACATAACTGAATCATGGTGGAAGCAGCACTGAAGTTCATGGTGAGGTTTGAAGATGTGCTTGAGTTTTGTTTACTTCAAGAGAGCAGGGGTGATTTCAGTGAGGTAAGGATCTGATCTCTAGAAGAGATTAAATCCTTCACATATCTGAGGCAGGAAGTAGAAACTAGATTAAAGAGAATGAGTAACCTCTTTAGAAAGAGACAGCTTACTCAAGTCTCTCAAACAAGGAACGTAGATTGTCTTAAGTATCAAGGAAAGGAATAAAAATATCTTCCAAACAATAACTCAATGAATAAATACTTACACAATTATACAAGAACATAATAATTAAGTAATTAATAAATAATTATGTAATTACATAAGAACAGAACCATAGCTAAGGATACAAAATGGTATTAGGAGTGTCTGATGGCATTAAGACTTTGCTTCTGCAGTTGAGAATATACAGCTCAAGAAACCATGTGCAAAGAAGGTAAAGTGTAGGTGTGTTCGCATTTAGGATGAAAAAGAAGGAAAAAAACACAGACAGAGAAATTTTGCACTGAGTCCCTGAGCTCTTAAGACATCTAATGAAATTAAAATTGCAGAGTTATCTAATCTGATTTAATGGAAAATGAAAGGGCTGATAATAAACATATTTTGTATGTTATTCAACCAGCACTTGGCCGTAGCAGTTTCTCAAATCAGTAAAAAAATAAAATAAAAAAATCAGTACTTCAAATACACAGTACTTCAAATACACCTCTAATCTCTGCCTTATAGGTCACTCTTCTATGGCAGTCCAATCCCTCAACTATGAGATCTTGTTGACAGTCAACACGTCTAATTTACTTGTAAATTAAACCACTAACTGTCCAGGAACATACCTGGATATTCCTTCTTTCTTCTCTACTCAGTCAATTATTTCTTCTGTACTTTGACTTTAAGTCACCAGGATAGAAATTGTTCTATTTATGCATTTTTTCAGTTCTCCTATGCATGCTTCTGGCATCTTCACTACATTTTGTGGAGCTGCCATTTCTAATAAGTAAAAATTTTCAGTTAACCTATTCCACCAGAACATTAAGTAAGTCTAGACAGAATTTGTATCCTTTAAAATTAATTTTAACAATACATACCATAACTTCAACCCTCATCCAGCATAACCATAACAGAGATCTGATTTACAACTGAATTAATTGAGTCATACTTTTGAAGACAGAAGGGACCATCAGGATCATCTAATCTGAAGTTCTGCAAAGCACAGGACAATTCCCACCATAATACATCCTAGAAATGTCAGTCTTAAATTTTACTATATGTAATTTTACTATATGTCTTAGAAAGGCATCTAACTTAGGTTTAAATTTCTCACATATTAAGAGATAATTTCTTCAAATAATTAAAAATGCTAACTATTTATGCGATATGATTTCAATTTTGTAACAATTTTTGTGTCTTTCTTTTCCAGTCAGAAATTACTGGTTGGGCACTCCCAGGTAATATTGGAATAATTTAACTTTAGGTGGGTAATCAAACAGACTGAGCTTCTCTATGACAAAATTTTCTTCAAATTTTGCATGGAAACATGAAGGTAGAACTGTTGCTTGAGATCCTTTTCTAACAACCTTCCCCCTAGAGGTCCACAGCCCAACCGTCAGCTTAAAAGAGAACTATTGCCAACACTAGATGAAGCCATCTACAGCTTTCTCTAGCACAGTCTTGAAAGCTTTAATATGATGATAAACTGTTGACTCATCTTCAATTTGACGTCCATTATCATCCCCAGGTTCCTCCCAGAAGAGCTGCTACTCAGACAGTTGGTATCCAGCCTGCACTGATCCATGAGGTTACCCTCTCCCAGATGCAGAAGTTCAGTAAAGCTTCTGTTACCTGGATTGAAGCTCCATCGACCGGTGTGCCAGCCACTTTTAATTTACTATCATCAAAAGATTTGCAGAATGTGCATTTTGTATCTTTGCCCATGCTTTTGTCCACCTTGTTGATGAAGATACTGAACAACATGGGCCTCTGTATTAATGCCCAGGGTATTCAGTTTTTACCTGTTACCACCTATATGTTAAGCCATCTCTTATTACCATTCACATCCAGAAGTTACTGGGACTTAAACATTTTTGCAACAATAAGGAAAGCACTGAAAAGTAAAATTAAATGCTAACATAAGGAGTTATGCTTCAAAGTCCTACCTGAGATGGCAAAGAAAAAGGACATCTAGAAATTTAGAAATTTGACAAGGATACTTTAACTTATACAGGCAACTCATGACATAATATAGAAACTGCAAAACCAGATTAACCCTGAGAGCAGTTACGTTAAATTAAATGATTTAGCAATTCAGCAAATAGACTATAAAACTCTGGAAATGCACATTGTCCAAGTCTAGTCAACATGTCTCACAGTATGCTCACTCTCAAAACATTGCAAGTTTCTTAAAAATAAATAAATCAAAAACCTACCAGTCAAAAGTTCATTAAAAGAAAGCTGTTGATGAGCGATTTTTCCAAGAAGAACTTCATTTCTCTTTAAAAAATGCCCACAGTTGTCTAAAAACTGGACTTAATTTTGTTCTTATATACTAAATGAAGGCAAACACTTTTTCTCTGGATCAATATTTTTATGTAGTAAAATTACCTACATATCTGTGAAATAAAATTGCTTTCTCACTTCAACTCTTCTCTCTAAAAGAAGTCTTTTCTAAAGGTGGATTCCAGAGCGATGCTCTAAACCATGACCAAATAAAATATCCTTTATCATAAAGAACTGCTCTACATTTTCTTCCCAATACACTTTAACAAAAAAACCCCACATCACGGCATGGAAACTCACAGTTCAGGGGCTATGGATAGCCATTCCATCAGTCTAAAAATAATCAGCAAATGCAGGAGAAATAAAGAGATGGATATCATAGGTATATCATCTTTAAGGAAACACCGAAGCAGAAGACAATAGCAGATATCTTTCCTCTGCACTTCTCAACATTACAAACAGTAAGCTTTCTCTTACATCATCCCTGCTTTGGAAAAAAAAAAAAAACAGTAATAAAAAGCAATATTCCCTTATTTCTATATTTCTATGGAATACTTTATTAAATCAAAATAAATCAATAACATGGGATAAAAACAGAAAAGAAAGAGTGAGCACATTACTGTGAACAGTGTTATTCAAGGCTAGAAGAGTTTAAAGGAAATGGCATCCAATGTTGTGGAAGTCAGAGAAAGTTTGTGAAAATGCTATAGTGTGTAAGTAATGCTTTCTTCTAAGTCTACAGAATATCGACTTGCTCTTTTTCACAGTCATTAGTTTTCAAATATTTTTTCTTGAAAATAAGAAATTATACAGGATATTTTAACTAAGAACTTCAATGTCATACAGGTGAAATTTTCCCATTTCTGTTTTTGGAAGGAGCACCAGGTTGTGTCCAACAGGACTAAAGTCCTCTTTCATCAGTATAAAAACAAGTCTGCTGGAAATCTTTCGTACACGATGAAACATTGAAAGCTCTAATGATACAACACCTTGAAGCAATCTTACTTCGAAACCAGATACAATAAATGACATCAATGACACTGTCATACTGGTTTACCAAAATAATTAAAAATATATAGTTTTTACTCCCTCTGTAGTAGTACTAGGCATTCTAAGCAGTTAGGAAGATGAGCTATGTGATGTACAGCAGAGTTAAAATACTTTGTGTGCTTTCCTTGGAACATGCTGAAGGATGCAGTAGATAGGACCTGGTACAGTAAATGTATGGTTAGTTTTCCAAAAATGTGTTGCATTATAGCTTTTCTTTCAGTATAAAGAATTAAAAAGGAAGACTAAAAACAGAAAGGAAAGGTAAAGAGTTGCATGTTGTCACCTACCATCCAGGATGAAAAACAATCTTAGCTTGATTCCATTTTAGAGCTTTCACACTTGACATATAAAGCTCTTTGTGTGGGCGGGAAGGCAAGAGGCCAAGTGTTAACTTGCTTACCAACTATTTCGTGTTTGAAGGAAATGTGCCGAGTAGCTGCAAAGCTGGAACATTTGAAAAACGTATGCAGGATGGCTGGACACCCCTGTGTTTGGCAACAATGTTTGTGATGAAGATGTTGGCTTCCCAAACTGCTTGCATATTCGTATTGTGGCATGATTTCCTGTTTGCCTTTGCTAAAGATCTCTCCACTGTGCACCTATCACAACTTCAAAGGATCTAGGTGTAGGGAAAAAGCAAAGCTTCCCTGCAATGGTTGATATTGCTACAAGAGTATGCTAAAAACTTTCTTCTTTTTTATTTCTTTTTTTTTTTTTAATGTAGACTACAAACATATATGTAGACTACAAACTACTATATGCTGCACCTGGCAGATCTAGGGTTGTAGGTCAAAAATTACCTAGATCAAAAAAAAAAAAAAAAATCATTTGATGAATGAAACATAAGGGGGCTCAATATTGAAGCGTTTACACAATATGCTAACCCCACATTTTTAGCCTTCTTTATCTTGAAATTATTTGAGGATTATCAGTATCTGAAGATTTGTGTTACATAAAGGAAAAATGTATTTACTCTTCTGAGAATAACTTGAATTGGTAAACAAAGAAAAAAAATAAAGAGTTTTAAGAGTAAGCATTTTCAAAGATTAAGCTTATACAGAGTTTTATACAGAAAATAAAAATGCCACTTGGAGAAAGATCAATAGCTTTTGTAATGTTATACTTGATTTGGCTATAAAGTACAGACATACAGGGAATTTTTATCATCTTTACCCACCTCTTACAGAACATACCATACATTCTGCAGTAACCATTAATCTGAACAAGTCTGCATAGCAAACTGGAGGCCTTTGATATAGTACTAGTGTTGAGTGCTCATGTGTTTAGTACAAAGTTACCAATATTAGATGAAAACAAGGTATTTTTCTGGCAGACCAAGATGGTCTCCATTTTAATGTATTTTAATAGATATAAATACTAAAAATAGTTTGGTTTTTTTCCTACAGTATTATTAACTCCATTCACCCCAATAAAGAGAGTGTAAGAACTTAAGAACATTAAAAATCTTAACTGTTACAGAACTGTTAAGGATCTACAACTGTAAAACGAAGGATGTAACATGAAAGGCAGCTGTGGATGATGACAAATATTAATTAAAATAGAGGTGGGGTTTTTTATTTGTTTGTATTTTTTTTAATAATCATTTTTTGTTGTAGAAAATTGGTGATTTTCAGTCCAGGGACAAAAAATGGGATTCACTCAAACAGCTTAGACATCTTCAGTAGGCTAATTAGTCACAAGTCCCTTTATATTAAAAAAGGTATTAGGCACTCTTAGAGAGCAACTGTGTCCTAAAATAGATGTTTAAAATAAGTCAGATGAATCACATCTATGAATTTGTACAAAGTTCATCATCTGTGTACATCAGCAACAGAGCCTTAGGGACATGGGCTTAGATCTACAAGTCCACAGTACAGACATCCTCAGAAAAGCAAAATGAATCCTACTGTGAGGAGTGATGAGTGAAAACACCATCACCAACAGGGCCAACTTCCATTTTAGGGCTAAGCAAAAGCCAAGACTGAAGAATGACTCAGTAAATTTGGTTCCTGCTCTGATCTCAATGCAATGCAACTATATACAAAAGCAGCTTTGTACCCCGGGATTGTGTTAACTCCATTCATCTTCCTCAAAGTATGTAAAATGTAATCTAACAAAGTATGTGCAGATAAGTAGGGGGAAGGGAGCTGGCAAGACTATTTAAGATTATGTAAAAATTTCAAGGGAATTATGAAGAAAGAAATCAAATGGAATTGTACAGACAACAACAAAATGAATGGAGTAATTCCCAGCAGTCATGATCTCATTGCTTAAGGAATAAATAAAACTGACCTCCTGATAGGGACTCACTGCCCCTGTAATACTTTGCCCCTGAACATATGCAAAATCTACACATACTGTATTTATTTGAATCGGCTCCATATCGTATCCAAATTCCCTGTCTAAATTTATTACTGCTAGCCTGAAATGTGGAGCTGGAACCTGTAAACAAAACATTTCCATTTCATGGGATACCTTTGATTTCTGCAGGAAATTTTTTTTTTTTTTTCTGCTATAATAAGTTTCACCGTGAATTTTGTAAAACTATGTGTTAAATTTATAGCTATCTTCTACCAGTGCTTTCAAAAAACCATAAAATAATTTTGGATAAGCTATGCTACCAAACTTACAGTTATGTGGGATTTATTACTATATTAAGACGACTGATCTTCCCTCACTTTTCTGGCTGAGGACACTGTAATGCCTTTCTGTGTTTTCCATCTGGTTGTATATCAAAAACTTTACATACCAGGTTAATATTGGGATACCTTCAAGACTTCTGGATAGCATTCTTCTGAACACTTACCCTGACTGTATTAATTCACAGATGAGGTTAATATAAATAGCTTTAGCATCTCTAAAGTAGAAGTTTCAGTCATCAAAATAGTCATCACTCATTGTCTGGGAGATAAAAACAGCATAATGGGCCCTTCTGCATGATGAGTTTTAATATTTTTTCTCTTATTTGCAACCCTCACACTCTATTTAATGACAAGACAATAATCAGACAAGCTCACTTGTAAGCAAAAGGAAAATACTGTAAGCCATGAGAAATTTTAAAAGTATTTCTTTTAGCTTTATGACTAGAGATAAGGATAGGTGGGTAAATAAAAGGACAGACAGCTTAGAAATGTGCATTCATTTAATATTTAGGCTCTTTACTTAATATTCAGGCTCTTCTCAGTGATGTCCAGTGATAGGACAAGGAGGTCCCATGTAAACATAAGGAGAAACTTTTCCATGGTGAGGGTGACAGACACTGGAACAGGCTGCCCAGGGAGGTTGTGGAGTCTCCTTCTCTGGAGACGTTCAAAACCCTCCTGGACACGTTCCTGTGTGACCTAATCTAGGTGATCCCGCTCTGGCAGGGGGTTGGACTCGATGATCTCCAGAGGTCCTTTCCAACCTCTAACATTCTATGATTCTGTGATTATATTGGATTCTATGCACAATTTTTGTAATTATTACATTATGTGTCATGTCAAAAAATCCTCAAGTAGCTCTCAACCTCATAATATTTTCCCCCATTGTTATTTGCAGGTAGCTCGGTTTTGAACCTAGCTGGTTAGAGGATCCAATCCTACTCCTACAGGTCTAAATGGAATGGCAGAAGGTGAAGGGAGTTGTTTCAACCCAAAGTTCACCAGCAGATTAATTCTAGATACAGTCAGCTTCAGTGAAACTCAATTCCCAGGCATATTCTATATATTCATACAACTACAGCATGTCCAGAATTATTCTCTGGCCACAATTTGTTAAGCAATACATCCAGTAAAGGCAGATAAACTGAACAGCAGGTAAGTCTGGGAAGAGCTAGAGACCAGTCCTCTTGTTCAATGGCTTTAAGTGGTAAATGCAAGCAAGAAAACAAACATAGTATTAAAAAAACTGCATCTTAAAAGCCTGTCCTGTTAATAGCCAGCATCAACATATGTTTCTGAAAGTACATTTGACTGTTACTTACGTTAAATGAGAAGTGAAGTAGGAGAAAGTCCTCAAGGGCATCATTATTATACTCTTTACATTGAAAAGAAAGGAAAGTGAACTCAAAGTATATGCTAATGAGCAATATCTGTGATAAAATTCATTATCCTGTATGGCATCTATCTGTAATTCATTTTAGTCAGGCCTGATGACGGACATGTCCTGCTTAATAATACTCTGCAGCTCCACAGTGAAAGGAGGTGCATAAGAAGACTGAGACAAATTTTGCCTAGGAGAAACTTTAATAATTTAATTTGTAATCTTATTTGTAAATATACTTCTGTCTTTTCCCTTACCCTTAATAAAACACACTTGTCTTATATTCATTATATTCATTATCAGTAGACCAGCCAATTCTGACAGTATCAGTCATTCTTTGTTTTATCTTTATATTACCATCCTGCACCAGAGATTTACAAGTACTACAATGCTATAGGTATATTTAAGCATCCTGGACAGGTGATGCTCTTTCACTCAGAGCAGAATGAAAAAAAGTTTATAATTAAAAAGGGGGGCTTTCAGTTGTTTTGTATCTTGAAAAATTATTAAAAAAAGAGAAAGCCCAACTTCCAATATAATAGCAGAAGGTACATGCACAAGTAAGGAATTCAAGAGACAGTATTTTTGCTATACCCACAAGTGATTTGGTGTGAATTACAGCAATCCACCTAATAAATCTGAATTCAGTCTTACAGTTTATAGTTGAAATCCCAGATCCATAGTGTCCCCAGCTAAGCTTTCGTTAACTTCAATAGCTGTAGGATCTCACCCTACAGACATCTCTCCTAACTTAAAGCTGTACCTAGTGTAGATGGTGATCACCCTCTCATAAAAGGAAAGAGCAAAATCAGGCTCTCAAAATGAGACACAGACCCTAAAAGAGCCTTTTCTCCCTTTTCTCTATATGCTCCCACATGCAGATTAGAAATCCAACTTGGACTCTCTCTATAGAAGTATTTTGGAATTAGAACAGACCAGTATGGCTCCAGAGAGGAGAATTCCAGCTGCTGCATAGCCATTACAGCATTGTCTCTTGGGCCAGGACTCACTTTGTACAACATTGGGTTTTTAGTACAATTTAGTCACCCTTTAGAGGAAAGGCACTGACTGATCACACCTATTCCAGCTCTGGTAAAAGAATGTGTCACCTATGGATGTGCCCTTCTCCCTGTAGACACAAGAAAGAGATTGCTGATAGAAATATGTGTCTGGTTTCCAGCTGAGAACTTCCCCCTTTCACCATACAAACACTTTGTTACTGCAGACTTGGAGAGCATAAACTATGGGATGCACCTAGCACGAGACACTCATCTGGTTTCGGAAAGGGAGGTCACTAATTGTCCCCCTGGAGGTATCTGATGCTTAGTGACACAGTTTAGTGGTGGACTTGGCTCTGCTGGCTTAACAGTTGGACTTGATGATCTTAAAGGTCTTTTCTAAGCTAAACAATTTTATGATTCCATGATTCATTAATTCACATAACCTAGTAACTACAAAAATGAATAGAACAGTTCAGCTCGGCCATTTTCCATGAGAAGTCCAAATCTGGCTTTTACAATGAATTTGTTTAAGAAGTGTATTCATGAATGTCCATAATGAAAGCATTAAAATCCATTCATTAAAATTAAAACACATGATACTACAAGTATGCAGATGTGCTCCCTTGGCATGTAACTGGAGAGTGCACGGTTACTTGAATTGAATTTTCCTGTTAGAAAACTTTTTCTGTCCACTGTAATCGGACAGCAATATAGAGTGGTATTCAAAAATGTATTCTTGCTTCCTTAACACAAGAATTGTGCATATAGACATTTCACGTTCAACTTGTGGCATTTATGCCACCGAGTCTAATCCTGTGGTAAGATTTTTATTCTTTTGGAAAAGCCTTTCTAATTTGATAGTTGCAAGACATGGAACTCCAGACAAAAATCACATCACAAAATGCAGGGAACAAGCAAGTCACACACTGAGTTAAAAAAGGAAATGCCTTCCTCAGTAAAACAGTGACCAGTATGCATTACCTATAAGCTGACAGTGTTTTTACAGAGACAGAGTATATTTCTCTTTAAGTTCAAAATAACTGATAAGAGAGAGACTCCCAACTTCCCAGACTGAATTTGGCTGCCTGCTGCCTATTGAATAACCCAGGCTTCCTGATCAGAAAAAAAACGTAACTTCAATATTCAAAACTCCTATCCAGGTTCTGCTACTGATATTCCATCTGAGCATGACCAAGCACAAATGAAGGCTGAATTAATCATGTTTTAAGGCTTTCTCACCATTGTTGGAAAGCTTATGGGGTTATTTTCACTGATATTAATCACTGCAAATGTGTGTACCCAACTTGCACAGGCTCAGGGAGGAAAAAAAATGAAAAATCAAAATTGCACACTGTACCCAGTATGAAAAGTAAGGAAAAAAAATCACTGTTTAAATTGAAAGTCTTTGAACAAAAGCATTAAGATTTTTTTCTTTCTTCTAAGTTGGACCTCATCCGTGACACTAAGAACAGAATTTCACCCAGTGTGAATATTTACTTAGTCAAATGTTACTGGCTGTGTAACACTTACTATGCAAAATCTTCTATGCTGCTATTCATTATTGCTTTTTAATTTCTTTAAATATGAAGAAATTTATCTTCATTGTAGCCTTAAGAGCACTACCATATATAAACATAAGAAATAGAATCATAAAAGATTATTTTTCCAAAGGCAGTTTAATTTCCAAATGAATATTACACAGACACACACACTTTCTCTTTTCTCTTTCTAATGTTAGAGTGGAAAAGGAACATGTGAAGATTCTAGGACTTAACAAAATTATTTAACATTTAGAATTAAGTTAATTTGAACCATCATCTAATTTGGTCAATTTGGAACAATCTATTTAGTTAGTCCTTACAGTATGCCTACTGAT
The DNA here is from genome assembly GCA_025345505.1 of Todiramphus chloris collaris. Classification (NCBI taxonomy): domain Eukaryota; kingdom Metazoa; phylum Chordata; class Aves; order Coraciiformes; family Alcedinidae; genus Todiramphus; species Todiramphus chloris. Next base: position 4,046,913 of record JANVCC010000018.1, read on the forward strand.
AAATAGACCACAAAATTATTAAGAGTTTGCAAAAACCAAGCCAACATATGCTGTCATTAATTCAAAACAATCACCATCATCCAAAGCCATTACAGGAGTTCTCTTGTTAAACATCACCATTCCCTTCTCCAGAAAAAAAAAAAAAAAATTTAAAAAAAAGGTAATCTCAATAACTACATTTTTGAATTGCATAAAACCTTCACAGTAATACTTAAGTTACATTTTATTTTGCATAAGAAGTAGAAGGGAGACTTTTAGATTCAACTTTACCGATACATCATCTAAAAGCAGAGAATTCAAAATTTCAATTTGTGAACAAAATTTGCCAGATCTTGTTAGTTTGGCTAAGATGGGAGGAATGCTTCAAGACTCTCAAGACTAAAAGTCAAATCAATACTTACTGACTTGTGAAAAACTACGCAAGCATATGCTGGCAGCTTTCAGTATCTGAAATGTAAATGTTCTGTACTAGTAAAACCACAGGTTCTTAATAGTGACCTTGCAGTGAATTATATTTTAGCCAATAATAATCTCTGAATAATCTCAGCCATTTCTCAGCAAAACAAACAACAAAGTTGTTGTGGGGAGTCTTTTTGAATCATCATAGCTTACCTTTAACAGAAGAAACAGGCCCTATAAATCTTAGTCTTTTGCTCTGCAGCACTGATTTTGCCCCTAACACCCATTAGTACTATAGACCCTTCAGGCATTTATTAAAAATGAGGTACCATCACAATAGTTTTGATGGGATTTTTAAAATATTTTTTTTAATGGTGAGGTGAGGGGAAGGAGAGCAAAGAGCATCTACTGTGTATGGATTCATTACCATAAGCTTTACTGATAGTTCGTCCTGTTTCCTAATGAAAGCAAAAAACCCCCACCGTGTCTCTATTAAAAAGCAATCAGATTTGGTATCCTGGTGACACTTTAAAGAGTACATTATGTGGGAAAACAAAATAAACATTTACCCTGGCAAATGAAAGTGAATTTAGGTTTTGACATACTTGGCAGGAAGGTAGAATTATATTCATGTCAAGTATGCAGAAAAGCTAATATAATATTTAAATATTTGCTTAAGTAATATAGAATTTAAAACAACACATTAGAAGAAACATTTTTTGTGATTTTTTTTTTTTTTTTTAGTATAGGACATGCCATGAAAGTAATATGTTCAGCTGAAATTTCAGACTTCTACAGCCTTTGTTACACATTCCCTTCACTTGTAAAGTGGTAAAGAGTCTTCATCTTCTACTGACAAGTCTTTATTTATATTTCCAAGACAAAGGCAGTTCTTATGCTGATGGTTTAAACTGATAACGAATATATGCAGCTTTCCAAAGAACAACCCTTGAGAATCCAAATCTTACGAATATTGATGTAATGAGCTAATCTTAACAATATCTCAGCTAAATCCTACACCATTCTTCTCCTGTTCAATATTACACATGTGCAATTATTTTAAAACTCCTTTGGTTTGCAACAAGACATAATTAAGTGAAGACAGATCTTTATATCGCTCAAAAAGCATCTAAATGCTTTATGTCAATGACCTCTGAAATTCTCAGCTCTATTTAATAATGTAGTACTAATTCATAAACTGAGCTGGATGCTTGACACTAGCTTTAGTTCCAAAAGTAATTATTTGAATGCACTGTCTAAATATGCAGGTGTTGCACTTTCAGTATAAAACTAAATTAACGTTAGCCACATATACTCATAAAAATAAAGTTTACTGGTGTATCAGAATTATGAATTATTATGAAGTTTGAGATACAGTATTCTGAATTACTAAGGATATTTTGAAACATTTATTTTCAGAAAAAGCTTTGCTTAATTTTATCTTGTTTGAAGAGATATGCATAATTAGAAAATATTTCAAAGCATTTCTTGATTGCCATAATAATACCACAGTAAATCAAAGCAACATCACTGTTTTTCAATGTAACTGTACATTGTAGAAATGTGTCATTTTAAAATCACTTGAAAAGAATTAATCTAAATGTAACCTGATTTGTACATTTAACTATGAACTATTAAACTAACTGCTCAGATACTCAGTTATTACAAATCAGCACAGCTGCTCTGAGTCCCATCATAAGAGAAAAGCCACTGTTTAGTTCAAATTAGCAATTAAAAATGACATAAAGATTATTCAGACTGTAAGACAAAAACAAAAAGGACTAGTTTGGTGAATTTAACTTTCAATCTTAATTTGAGTGCCCAATACACAAATTCTTATGCTGCATTAATAATAGCTTTCAAACATAGTATTCATTCATCCAGCTTGTTATAAAAATAAAATTAACAAGAAACAATTCCCTGCACACATTCTTAAAATTGCTTGTAATGAAATCAATACCTTGCAAATTGTTAGCACTGTTTAATACAACATGCAAAAATTTCAGTCACTTAAAAAAAGAGAAAAACAAGTAACATTTTAAAATATAGCAATAATTACATTTTAAAAATTGTTATTCTTTTATTCCACAGTTGGTCAAAGTATTTTAAAAAGCAGAAAGCTTTAAATTCAAGAGCTTAGCATGAGATATCTCAGAATCCTACTACCAGGATAATCTCCTGAAAAGGAAGCCTCTAATTTGTGTTGAAAATTAGGTATAAAGATATTGAATATATGCCATAGTTCAAGTTGATACACTTATTGCTGGTCACTGACAGCTTTGTAAATTTAACCTGAAAATCAAAATAATTTCATTTTGGAAATGTCAAAATCTGTTCACATTTCTAAGTATATCTCTCATTCTATTTAGATTTTCTTGGAGGTTCAGAATGACTGAAATAGAATGGTTAGGTGCTTTTTAGGGAGGTGGGGGGGTGGCAAGGTGAATCAATGATCTATGAAAAAGAAAGAAAAAAAATTAAAACCCACGTAGCCCTACTCACAGAACAACGAAAAATATGAATCAGTTCCAAATATTATACTTAACAGTATAACAGAATCAGGATGTATATCACAGAATGTTAGGGTTTGGAAGGGATCTTGAAAGACCATCTAGTCCAATCCCCCTGCCAGAGCAGGATCATGAACAATACGTTTAATAAAAATAATTCAAAGCACAACTTTGAAGATTTAAGTTTCTTTACAACTAAAGGCGCTTATAGTGTAGCAACACCAACAGTTTGGCACCAATTACTTGTTAGAAGGTGCTGTAGATTTTCATGCCATCATATACATTGTTGGAGAAAATTGAGTCTTTATTGGTGCTTGCTTGGCTTTCTCAGGGCTTCTGAATTTTTCTGACATTTTTAGAGTCAGATCTAGCATTTCACAAAGATGCCAATGTGTCTTCAGTATTTTTGTCTCCTTCTTTAAAATACAGTTTGGGGGTAACAAGGACAGCAGACACAGCAGTCATCTCACTAATAGAATTCTTTAAATACTGGAACTCCACCCTTGAGGCACATCAAGAGTTAATTCCCATTTTAAGAAGGGTGTGATTAGTAGCTGGAAATCTGCCTGAGTTTAGTACATCTGAGGATGCTATTACAATTTTCAGATATAAAATAATTAGCTGATGATATGAGCTGACAGCTAATACATCTACAATAAACATAAAAACCCCTATTTCCAAGCGGATGTAGAGTATGTGTTCCGTTTCTAAGCTGTTTGATATGGTCTGTGTAAGGAGCTAGGACTCAATACCAGATGCTCTGTGTTCTACAAGCTTCTTCTGCAGATGTCTGCAGCCTGAGAAAATCAACAGTGCTTTGAATAACACTTCTAGTAAAAGCATCTTCTTGTCAGAGTCACTGTATGATATAGGATATGAATCCCACACAAGTGGATGAACTGATTTTAAATAATACCATCTGACAATGGTAGAAAAAAATCTTAGTAGGTCTGACAAAGTCCTGGAAATGGCTGTTAGCCTTGGGAAATAAAATCCAGCCCTCTGACAGAGATTACCCGTCCTTCTTTTGTTTGATCAAATAGAAAATCAAATTTAATGACTGCTTCCGAAGTTCCAGAGGCAAAATTTCAACAGCACTTAACACTGCTACCAAGGAGTCCATATCTCTTCCCCTTACATGTGCTACTCAAAAGAAGAGTCTGTAAAAAGCGTTTAAGATTTGAGAATGAAAAATAGGCATTGTTCTTTATATTACTACTTTATATTGCTTTCTTGACATTCCTTTTATAGAGATTCCTTTTAGAGCACCAAAAATATCGTGTACATGATACAGAAACCATTATGGCAAAGAAATTCTAAAAACTTGTCACTACCTGCATACAAAAGTGAAAAGAGTTACATCTTACATCATAAATTCACACATTCAACTGAGAAGAATAATTTCTTTTTTCTCAAAAAGAAGCCTGTGGCCCCTCACTTGATAAACATATCACTGAATTAATGTAAATCACTTTCTAAAATTTATTCTCTATTCAAAATCGGTACTTTTTCTAGTGATATTGTTAAGGTTTAGTCTTTCATGAAAATTTAGGTCTACCTGTGGATGTACTTCGTCAAGCCAAAGTGTCAGCAATGCCCAATTTTTGCTAAGTTAGCTAAATGTGAAGAACAGATTATTAAAAGGGTCAAACGCTGATCTCACGAATATCTGTAAGGTTAAAATCTACATGTTCACCCCATGAGGACTTTATGTAATGCAGCAACCTGAAAATGAGAACTGTTAACTGTTTTCCATGAGTATCCAAACTAAAATAGGCTTTTCTGATTCAGTTAATGGAAAGTGTATCCTCAGCTTTAACCAAAGATGATAGAACAAAATGGAAATAAAAAAAAGAGGAGACAAAATTTAAAGCTTGAGGGGCAAAATGTACAAATGGAAACACGCTACCTTGGGTAGAGTTAATAAACTGTGCAGCTTATTACCCAGGGTGTTCTGTTAGGAACATTGTGGGTCCGCTTTCCAGTGGATTGGGTAAGGATGTATCTCCCTTTTTGCAACATGTAGAGCTTAATTATATTACTTTACAATTTCAACAGACACTTAAGATACTTAAAACTTGCTGCTTCTGATTCCATAGCTGTGACACATGTGTGAAGCTATCACTGAGTGCAATTTTGCACAGCAGCCAGACCATATTCTTACGGAAGAATACAGCAAGCAACGTTATAGATAAAATAAACCACAATGACTGAGACAAAATGAAAGACAGAAAACCCTGTTCCTTGTATACATAAAACGTCTATTCCAGGAAATACCAGCAGTTACAGATTACAGAAAGTGCAGAAGCTGGAAAGTCCAATTATATGCTACCTAGTTTTTTAAACAGTTTTTAGAAATTTGAGATGGTTTATCATCTATGTGTTTTATAAAGGCTCTTCTATTTCTATCCCACCTGCCATTTTAGTATCTGAAATGGGAAACTTCAGTACAGAATCACAGTACAGTAGAATAATTTACGCCAGAAAAAGTTTGGGACCTTTCCAGAGATCTCTAGTTTGACTCTCTGCTCAAAAGAGGTCCAGTTAGATCAAGTGTCTCAGGACCTTGACCAGCCAAGTTTGGAATATCTCTAGTTTGAGACTTCCTCAACCTCTATGGCCAACCAGTATCACTCTTTGATCAGAATTTTTTTTTTTTTTTAATTATTATTATTTACAGGTCCAAGTTCTGTCCTCTATCATGCACATTCAAACAAGGTCTGGCTCCATCCCCTCCATATCCTGCCACCAGTCAGTTGTAGACAGGAGTAAAATTTCCCTTCAGCTTCTTCTTTTTCAGGCTGAACAAGGTCTAGTCTCCCAGTCTTTTGTCAGAGAATCATAGCATGTTTTTTGTTGGAAGGAACCTTTAATGGTTAACTAGTCCAACCCTCTGCAGTAAGAAGGGATATCTTCATCTAGAGCAGGTTGCTTAAAGCCCCATCTAACCTGACCTGGAATGTTTCCAGGGATGGGGCATTGACTACCTCTCTGGGCAACCAGTCACATGTCAGGTGCTCCAGTCCCCTAAACTCTTGGCAACCCTCTGCCAGACTTGCTTCAGTATATCAAAGTCCTTCGTGTACTTTGGAGCACAAAACTGGACATGGATTCCAGATGCTGTTTCACAAGTGCCAGATAATGGGGAAGCATTATTCCCCTTGACCTGTTGTCTGACCTCTTGATAACAGAGCCCAGTGTGTGGTTGGCCCACATGCTGCACTGTTGCACGGGTTATTGAATCCCACATTTGCTTTTGTTGAACTTCACGAGGTTCCCATCATCTCATTTCTCCAATCTATCAAAAGGGTCCCTCTGAATGGCAGGACAGCTTCCCAGAGATTTGGCTGCTCTGCTATCATGACTCAGTATTTACTTGCCATGCTATGAATTACTGCTTTTATAGTTTACAAGATTCAATAGCTTATCTTGTCTGAGTTTAATTCATGAAGAGAAAGAAATGCTTAAATAAAATGTAGTACAATGGGAGGTACCTCCCCAAGTTAAGAGTTTTCTGATGCTCACTTTCATTGCTTGTATCTTAATTTACATGGAAAGCTGATAAAACTAAAATCACATTAACATGCATACTTTGCATGCTTCATTGTACTTATTTTCTTAATCTCAGTACTAAATCAATATCTCCTCTAAAAATCTGCCACAGGACCCTATGTTAGGGATAGTCTGTCAGATTACAAGTGTAGTCCTATCAGAATGGCCTTTGAAACCAAAGATGCTGGTATTTCTAATATACTTCTTAATTCAATGGGAAGCAATATGTTTACTACTAGATTGTCATAGTGTCCGTCAACTTGATGTTAAGTTCAGAAGATCACTTGGCTTTCCTAATGACATCTAAACTCTAGGGTGAATGTAGGCGGGAAGGCTTGGCCCATGGTGGCTTTGAAAATGGCAATTAAAAATGACAATGCTCGTACTTAGCAACTGGGTAATTTGTAATCAAATCTTGTGACATGCTAGCTTTTAGACTGGTACTTACTCAAAGGAAGATGATGATGCATAGACAGTGATTACTGAGTCAATCAAGTGATTCTTGATCTTTTGCTTAAGTGCTTGCGACAATGTTCGCATAATCCGATCTGAATTCCATCAAATATCATGGGTAATATAGACCAGAAGCTATGAAAGTGACCTTGTTAATTCTGAGGAGAAAAACTGCACTAGTCCTGGTTAATCCTGCAGTCAGAAGTAAAGAGGCAAAACAAAACCCCAAGTGAAGAACAAAAAGAGAAAAGCAAAGATCAAATATACGTAAGGAGGGACATAACAAATCTCCATTTAGCCCAGACTCCAACAGTAGCTAGCCATGAAGGATTAGAAAATAGTATAACTACAAAACAAGTTAATAATCATTATTTTGTTGAATAGTCGTACAGCGTGTGGTGATCTGTGGCTCAAGCACTTCATTAACCAAAATTCCTTAATGTCTTTGTATTCAATAGCCTTTAGTAGACTTCCCCCCCCCCCCATTAAGTTGTACAATTCAATAGATCTGAGCTCATTTTGGTTATATTTAGCTGGCCTGTAGCCTGAAAATGACTTTCAGTGTTCCTCTATATTGCCTGTATGCTACAGACTGTGGATGGAGAGGCTATGATGACACAGAGCTTGCTCACTCTGCTGTCAGAGGCACTTTAAAAGAAAGGAACTCTTAATATTGTAGAAGGTATTTGCAGGGCTGAACCATAAGCCTGATTAAAACTAGATTTTGCTTCCTGGCTGGAGTCTAAAACTGAGAAAGGCATTGTTAGTAGCTTAGTGAAGATCAGAGTAAGAAGATGAAAAAAGGGGCTTCTCTGCTATACCTGCCATGTCTAGAAACAGCAGATAAATGAACCTTCAGATAAATTAATAAAATAACTACCTTAGGTTGAGAGGCAGGCGTCAGCCTCCTATATTGGTTTGTGAATGTTCACACCTTTGTGTTAAATCCAGGACCTCGACTGTTAAATCTCAGAACACCCTCTTCTGCAGTAGTTAAAATAGTAGTTAAAACACCATCAACCCCCCTTCTATTTCATGTCATGGGGAAACTTCCTCTACCATCTTCATTTGTTAGATGATCTTATTTTCTTCCAGAGAAAGCTTTTTGTGATATGAGCCATTCAATGGAAGGAGAGAGAAATTCAGAAGCGGACATTGAATCTTAGTCAAACGGTGGCTGAAGACCCAAGGTGCTCCTGCACCATGGAGCTTTGCAGGTGGGAGTGAGAGAAGCAGGTGGTTGTGAAGCTTTCTGCCAAACATACAGGGTCTCTGTGCTGAGGTTTCAGTCTCTCTCTTCACAAGTATCAGAAAATCTCTTCCTTGCAACAGGTGAGAAATGGGAATGTCATAGAGTAATACTGTGTTTAAAATGTTTACATAATTTTCATTCATATTTAAATTCCACAGATTTTTCTTTTGAGTTTTGTGCAAAACACTTGTGAAAATGGTTTTATGAAAGTGACTAATTCTTTCAGGAAATCTTGAGATGTTAAAACTGTTTTCGGTATAGGCCCGTCTGAGATCTTACCTTAAGAAATAAACTGTTGCCATTTTTTCTTCATTCAGAAAGGACTTAAATATCAGGCTAATGGAGCTGAAAAGATTAGTAACATGCTACATAAAGGTTCAAAGACAAAACAAAAGTAACATTTTTTCCCCTTAAAGGATGTGAATCACATCCTGCCTTTTAGAAAAGATTTGCATTATCACATCTCTACACAACCTTAGAAATACAAATAATCCTCAGCACCTATTTAATTACTATAAAGTATGGCAGCAATTACAAAAACCCTCTACCAATGAGACTTTTGTCAGACTTTTGCATCAGTCCTTGTTCCCAATTCTCCAAAGCTTACATCAACAATAACTGTGTTGTCAGTAGCAATATATGATGACTAGTATATCTAAGCAGCAGACACATTAAACACAGGATCACAAATAAATACAGTATTAAAATACACTTAGAAGAAGAATGTTTCTTTAGTCTTATATTTGGCTCCTAATCAAATGCTCTGTGGAAATACTGTTTATATGTATGTGTGTCTACATTTAATTATAGATGCAAATAATACTATACAAAGTTTCCTTTAAAAAGTTAAAACACAGTCATTTGGGTGTCCAAAATACAAAATACAACAGGTCAGAATCTTCCTCAGACAAAGTAAACAGTGGCAAAAAAAAAACCCCACTCAAAGAAGACTAAAAGACAGAAAAGCAAATAACACCTTGTCCTCCAAGCAAAACCACCTAAATCTGCTGTATGACCAACGTTCACTGAAATGCTCTAAACCCAACAAAATTTTACCAGGACTGAAGACCCAAACAAATAGCACACCTCATGTAACCATAGCAATCCAATCTTAGAAAATCCTATTAATCTTAGATTTGTAGCTGCATCAAAAGTCTATTGATATTACTGGCTATAACAAGAAATGTTTTCCACTTGATCGCTTTTTCCCATGACACAATATTTACAGATGTATAGATAATAATGAAAAACTGTTTCTGCTTATTTTCTATTTACTCTTAACCAATTCAACCATTACCCAAGAGAAACAGTGTTTTCACAGTATCCCAAACATTCCCAAGCAATGTGTAATCAGAGAAACCATTAATACCAGCAGGCTTATTTTTATACCTAATAATGGTCACAAACACTTTGATGCCCAGACAGCTAATTTACAGTTGAGACACTACTAGTTGTTCCATCTTTGCACTCGCCTGGAAACACTGGACTGATGCAGTGAAATTAATTCTCTCTATATTTGCATCCCTAACATCAGTAAGATATGTTTCATAATATCAAAGAAGAAAACATCGCCTAGAGAATGAAACTTTTTATACTTGATTAAGGTTCCATCTATGTTCTTTTTAATCGCTGCGTCTATGTCTATGAAAAGAAGTAGACAGTACACACGGAGCTGGTGTTGACCTTACAGTCTATTAAAGATCATCGTTACACTCTTTTTCCTAACATCAAGGTCCCACTTCATACATAGAACTTCAGTCTCCAGAAAGAACCACCTGGAGGCACCAGAAATACTTTTCCTAACACCTGATGAATTACACTCAAATGTGACATAAAGGTTTTTTGAGGAAAAAAAAGAACAAAAAAAAAAAAAAAAAACCCACAAAAAAAAAAAAAAACAACAACACAAAAAAATACGAAAAAGCATTTTTTTCTTTCTGCTCAAAGAGATAAACTTCCTGGATTTTTTCTCTCTCATTTCTGAGTACAGAAGCTGAACTAAGTCACTGGGATGTTTGAACTTTTAGACATGTACAGTGAAGTGAAATTCAGCCCAACTTGTGGTAGTGATACACCAAGCTCTCAAAGCAGATTAAGGGGGTAGGCAAAGGAGATCCTGGGTTTGTTTTTCATCACTGTCCCAGGAATCTCATGTCCTTGAGCAGGAATGTTCCCCCTCCTATTAGAGTACATTACTTAGGCATTATAAATCCCTTCTCAAATTCAAGACAACCTCCTCTTATTTGGACTGGACACACAGGTTGGGATGAGACTGGTTTACACTTAGGGCTGCAATTATTTAATCCATACAAGAATGTATCATAAGGTTTTCAATGGTATGGCTTTTCCTTCTGTGTCCCTTTGTCCATGTTTGACAAAGTTTGGTGAAGAATAAAGAACCTTATTTTCTAACCCCTTTTTTTCCAAACGATGTCTTAAAATTTAAGGCTGTGACTTGAGTTACTGGTGTAAATGATGCAATATTAGAAAGCTGCAAATCTATATGGGGACCAGCATGATAGATTTGTGAGAGTACTTTTACAGTGGGAGATGAAACACTTAGCTCACACAAAAAAACACAAACCAAATTTAAACATTTTTATCTGTAGATGATTCTTAACCCAAGATGCATTCTTTCATAGGGTGTAGCCGTTAAAATTGAAGGGTTAGCATTTATAAATCGTGATTTAAAAAACTAATAAATTATTAGATTTGGGCACAATATTGTGTGATAACAGAAGTCACTACTGAACTAAATGCAAAGATTCTGTCCCCAAATATAGAGTCTGTTGACGAGAATGTGAAAGCGGTACGAAAGGTAAAAATAATTCTTTTTGAGGAAAAGTAAGTTTCTTATAAAAATTATATAGCAAAAAAATGTCTGCATTACAGCACTAAGCTTTCTGTGTGGGCTTTAAATCAAATTCCAGTTTGTTATTGTTCTACCCTGCAGGAACAGACAATCCCTAAGGAGTAATGACCCCACACAGCACTTACACTGGCATAATTTTTGCCAGTGAACTGAGCACAGTAGCGTCTCTAGGAATGGTGCCAGGAGCTCCTGTGGGGACCAGCCACAGATCTCCAGGGTAAAAGGATGGAGACTTCTCCCTGCCTATGTCTGTGAGGAGCTTCCATCTCCCTTCATGATTGTGATGGATACTTAATTCTGGAGGGAGAGGACAGGAACATGTGGTCTTGTCCCATCTCTCTCTGTCTTGATGTGACACAGAGAAGCAGCAACTAAGGAGGATGAAAGAGCCAGTGTGGCCTCTCCCACCTGGCAGAGCCCTCAGAGTGTGCCCATCTGTGTCTGGCTGTGTCAGCAACTGCCCTGTGGGATGGGCCACCATGAATGGTCTGCCTGCAGTGACATCAGCAGCAATGGTGCATCCCTGTGTGGTCTGTCCTAGGTGATCCTGCTTTGGCAGGATCTCTCCAGAGATCCCTTCCAACTTCTACCACTCTCTGATTCTGTGAAAAGGCCTCAGAGCTCTTTCTAAATAATTTCATGCTTATTTTCTTTATACGTCTTTTCCAGATTAGTACAACGAATTTGAGTACTTCAACACTGCCTTTCAGATCCTAACCTAACAGAAGAGTTCATTTTTTTTTTTTCCTGAATTATCTCACCAAATCTTATCTGTTTAAACTAAAAGACACCAGGTCCATGCCCTAGTTCCAAAGGCAGTCAGCACGGAGCAACCTGTGCCCATGCTCCTGCCACCTGAGCTTCCAAAACTGTGTCCAGGAACTGTCTGGGACAACACCTTCTGGCTCAGGTCAGTGTGACCACTCAAAAGTTGATGATTCTATTCCAGCTGAAGGGAATCTTCTTGGTCACAGTCTAATTAATTAAAATATCTTAAAATATGTTTATCTTATTTTTATGATGGAAACATTCTGCTGCTCTGGTGAGATCCTACCTGGAGTAGTGTCCAGGTCTGGAGTCCCCAGCACAAGAAAGATATGGAACTGCTGGAGGAAGTTGAGAGGAGTTCCACAAAAATGGTTATAGGCCTGGAACCCCTCTCCCATGAAGAAAGGCTGAGAGAGCTGAGGTTGTTCAGACTGGAGAAGAGAAGGCTCCAGGGAGACCTTATGGTAGACTTTCAATACTTAAAGGAGTCCTATAAGAAAGATGGGGACAATGTTTTTAGCATGTCCTGTTGTGACAGAACAAGGGGTGATGGTTTTAAACTAAAAGAGGGGAGATTTAGACTAGAGAGAGGGGAGATTTAGACTAGAGAGAAGGAAGACAATTTTTACAGTGAGGGTGGTGAGACCCTGTCCCAGGTTGCCCAGAGAGGTGGTCAGTGCCCCATACCTGGAAACATTTCAGGTGAGGTTGGACAGGGCAACCTCTGAGCAATGTGCTCTAGTTGCAGGTGTCCTTAATCACTGCAGAGAGGTTGACCTTTAAATGTCAGTTACAATCCCAACCATCCTGTGATTCTTTGTTTCTATGAACACGATTCCTTGTATTCCAAGGTGCATTGAGGTGCATTTATATGTGTTTTATGGAAACAAATTAATTGTATCAGACAAAATTAAATGGACAGAATTAAATGGAAGTAATTTAACCGAATGTGAGTAATTTAACCATTGCATTCCTATGAGCTTTGCACGGAAGCAGACTAATGATCAGTACAGGAAAAATCACATCCACAAGGAACTTCCAGGAGCAACAGTAAGTGTCTGTAGTTCTTAAATATCTGAAGTAATTCATAGGACAATAAGCTTTAAAGAACCACAAGCTTTTGCCAATCCCTTTCTGCAGGGATCAAACTTAGTTCTAACATTTTGCTGGCCTCTAGCCTGTTTACAAGGGAGTGTATTCTAGGGAAGTCATTTTCCTGCCACTGTTTATTCAAATTTGCAATGTACTGTGAAAGCATTATGGTAGTGACTGCAACTGAATTATTGCCATCTAACATCAGAGTGTTGGCAATACACCCCTCAACTAGCAGAGTGACAGACGAATGGTTTTTCTTTTAATTCTAGGGGAACAGAAGTGAAACAGAGCATTCATAGCGTGATGCTCTATGCATTCCTTGGTTTGTCAGTTCAGATTTCTGATGGGAAGAGTTTTTCCTATCGGGGGAGGTGGAACTATAAAACAAATGATTAAAAAAATAGATATTTATGGAATAAGACAGAAGTCAGCTTTGCAATGACATTGACTGAAGTCTTAAAGTGAATATACTTGATTTTAATAACAAGACATGGTAAATTTGGTAGTGACTCTAATAGGAAAATTTAGTAGAGTTGTTGTTACCATTCACAAAATCACAGCCAAACCTGCAGCTAGTTTTAGTATGGACAGGTCACCTGAAAGCTTCAGAGCAGCAACATAAGAACTCAAACACCCAAAACCACATCTCTACCCAAACTGAAAAAATAAAGGCCAAGATTTAAAATGAGTATCTGCCTTCTTCCCACACCAATTCAGCCATATCCCACAGGAATCCCAGCTCTCCCCTCTAAATGATTTTTAAGAGACAGAGAAAAGCAAAATTGTAATCCACTTGCAAGGTTTTATTTCCCATGGATTTGGTCATACAACTGGCAACAGAAGGGAAGTTGAATTCCTGAGCACCAGCAGCTCTGGTTAGTCCAGAGCCTAACCTGTACAATAAAAACAGGGTGTTAAGTAGATCACCATTAGATTTTATTCTCAAGAGACTGTCACCTGTTATGAAGATGACTGCTATGATCCAGATAGCTCTCCCTCACATCCATAGTTCAATTACATGTATGAACTGGACATGTATGAACTGGACATGTATGAACTGGACATGTATGAACATGGAATGGCCTGCCCAGGGAGGTGGTGCAGTCACCATCCATGGAGGTGTTTAAAAGCCAGTTAGATGTTGTGCTTAGGGACATGGTTTAGTGGGTTTTGATAGGGCTAGGAATAAGGCTGGACTTGATGATCTTGAAGGTCTCTTCCACCTGAAACTATTCAATGATTCTGACTGGAATAGTTTATTCCATCTATATATGGTCTTACCCTGAGGATCAGCATTTCATTGGTGGTTTATTTCTATCTTAAGAGGGCAAAATACTGTTATAAAGCAAGACAGAGGTGCTATTTGAGCTTTAATTTTGTTCTTGTTCTACCAATACAGCTGGCTGATTTGCCACTATTTATTGCTAGTCTAGAAGTTTTTATCATCAGTGATGATGACAGTGTAATGGTAACATAATCATGTATTATGAAAAAGTAGTATCAATTTTGTTATTAATTTTCTTCTGTATTTTAAGTCTATTCCACTTTCCTTTGCACATTGCTTTTATTACTATTTTAGAGATAGTCCCTTTGCTTCAAAACCACACAATACATCAGTAAGTTCTACATACAATCCTAGAAGAATTCCCTCTCTTTTTAATACGAAAATGTTAGCGAGTGTTTTCCAGTCAAAAGAATAGAATTGTTTGTTTTCTTTTATTAAGGTTTGAAAGTGGCTTGGAGCTTTTACTTACTCCTCCTTGGTAGAAATATGGAATAGACCTCACAGTACAGCAAGCCATCTCATGAAGTCTTAGCTCTAATTTTGTAAAATGTTTTAAAAGAAATGAGGATAAACAATATTTGCTTTTTCTATCATAACTGAAACCATACTGCTAAACAATCACATCCTGTTTAGCCCATAATGACATCAGAAATACATGTTTATCATCTGCTCTGGACAACTTAGCATGATTTTGGCCCAAGGCAAAGGGGAACTGAAATCATTTACAGTTGTCCAAACCAAGATAACCACACATTTCTGAGGTAATTGATACCTAAAGGGAACACTGCCTGTAGATCACAGTTCATGATTTAAGTGTACTAATTCCTTAAAGAACTCCGTTAGAATTTTTAAAGTGTCCATTGGATTTCCTCCAAAACTTAGCACGGATTAAAAAAATCTACCGCACAAAGAAAATGTGACATAGGAGATTAGCCCATCCATTAACGACTCTTCCTTTAGGAATGGATCACATTTCCTACTACCTTTGATTCCTTTCAACCTACCTCAATGTGACAACAAAATCCCAAACAAAAAAAAAGACAAAAATATGTTAAACATTTTGAATAGCATGTCTCAAGCTATTGTTCATGTTTTATCATTAGTTTTAAAAACTAATAAGAAAGAAAACACATAGTACTGACTTCATACTCGCATGTAATTCATGGATCTGTTCTAAAATAAGATGATCTTGATTTTTTTTCTTTTTTTTTTTTTAACATGGAAACATATCAGGTTTCACAAAATGTAAGAAAGTAGAACAAAAGAGAGAAGAATTACTTTATAGACACACACACTGCAGTTCATGAACTACAGTGTAGTCAGAAAACACAAAACATGTAGTCAGATGAAACATAAATATTTGATTACAGAAACATGTTCCTTGACAGACAAACATAGAGTCAGATTTGTCCTTGCCTGGGACATGGAACTTTGTAATTCTAGAAACTTCCATCGTTTTTTAGACTGAAAAAATATTATACTGGAATGACAGAAGAAAATGTAAAGTCAAGCATGTAACACTCAGAACAGTGCTGTAAAGCATTACATTTTGCATAAATAAATAAGAAAAGCAAAGAAAAGAAATTAAACCATCAGTTTCCAAAACAAACGGTGGTTGGGAACAACTGTTCTATGACACTGATTCTCAGCTGAGGAGAAACTGGACTTGGTGCTAAGCAAATTCTTAGACAAAAGGGATTCTTGATTAGATTTTAAGTAATTGTAATGGGGAGAAGCATGGGGAAGCAGGACTGGGAATGTCCCAGTTCTGAAAAGGGGCTCCGTTAAGAAGAAAAGAATGAGACTTACAACCTAGGGCAGAATAAAAATTTTGTTATTTTTTAGAAATTTCCATGAAATTCAGAGAGTGAAATGAGGTCCTAATAGTTGAAATATTAAATACACAAATATTAATGAATGCATTAATGAATTAACCTCAGCACAGGAAAGAAAATCAAACCAAAGTAACCTGCTTCTACCACTGAAAGGGTATAAAAAGCACTCTAAAAATAGCAAGTTTCCAACAGCCAAATATACTATACTACTAATAATAATGGAAATTGGTCCAAACACTAGTATGGAACTGTGAGCACAATTTTGCTCTTGACACCCAGCTGTCCACATAAGACATGAGGAGGAACAGATCATAAACAGTGGCCATGGATTGTTCTCTATATTTGCTATGGACAGGGCTACCAAAAAGACAGATTAGCACTGCCCACCTACAAAAAATTTATCCACGGGGATCCAAGCTGGGCCATGTCACCTGCCTTCAGGAACAAAGAACTGACCTAGTTTATTAATTAGTACAGATGCAGCCTTTGGATCTTATAAATATGTCAAAGTACATGACATTTAGGAAGATTCTCTACTGACAGAGAGGGCATAGATAAGTTGATAAGATCTATGAAGTGTACTTGCTGTGGTGCAGTATCTTGTGTCAGTATAGCTAAACCTGAGTGAAACCGAGTAAAACTGGTATCAAAACCAACTGGTATAAAAATAATCATTTCACAGACTTCCATGCTAACACAGCTATACTGCTTCTTGATCCCACCTAGCATTTTGAGAGGGATATAGTACTGCATTCTGTAGTGTAGACATAATTTTCTAGTAGTATATAGATCAGAAGATGGGACTTGAAAGAAGGATGGAGAGAAGGGTACATATTGAAGCATGTTTGCACAGAATATTTTAATTTTATCTGTAAACTGTCCTCAAATGCTATGGAAACAATTTTCTAATGAGACCAATAATGCAAAAAAAAAAAAAAAGTATTGTGAAAAATGTGTGTGAAATGTTTATAAACAGAATCTGCTTTCTACAGGAAGAAATACAAATACATGGCAGACAGAAGAATCTGTAACTACCCTTTTGTAATCTTCCTTCTCAGCATGTCTGCTTAGATATCAGGAAACATTTGAGGGAATAGGGAATATATGGAAATAGGATTCCTTTAGACCATCTGGGCAAAGGGAAAAAAAGATGTAACAATGATATCATATGCAGCATGAAAAAATCATCAGACCAGCATGATGCATGAAATACTTATAGCTTTCTTTGCTGGAGCTGAGTAAAAGCAAAGTATTACCTCCATCCGCTCTTGCTTGACATCATCAATCTCATCATCTTCAAATATGGCTAAGAGCTCTCCAGTCTGGTCAATGGAGTTGAGAAAGTCTTGAGCAAGCTTCTGCCGTTTGTTGGTGTTATTACTGTTAAATTTGTCTTCACAAAGATATGAAAAGAACGAGAAACTTAGTTATTTGGCTGATATAAACATCAGCTGTTGTCCCTAGGAGAAACATATTTCAGAATCAGATGCACTATGCAGAAAAGGCTTGTTCTTACTGTCCTTCTGATACAAGTTGTGCTACCTGACCAAGGCGATGCCACTGTTGTGCTGCAGTAGCACTGTAGTAAAAAATCTCCTTTAATGTTTTCAAGTTAACAAAGTGTTTCTTGGTAACCTAGAGAAACCCAGTCTATCACTCATATAACATTATTTCTCGGTGAAGGAGTCACAGAAGAAGAAGAAAGAAAGAAGAAACTGCCCATCGTTGGTTGCACAAAAACCTCACTCATAGAACAGAGTGTATAGAGGAAATGTTTCCTGAAAGCACGCAGAACACATCCTCATTACCTACAGCCTAAACCAAAGCACAACACAAATGTTAAGATGTGGCTCCCCAGGTGATGGACCAGTGCTCTACAGGAAAACCTACAGAACCCTGGCAAGGTGATCTCTGTTGTTCTCAACAGAATAGTGGCTATAAAGACATTAGTGTCACAAAATAAAATTAACAGCTTCGATTACCAAAGCCTGCCAGAAAATGCGGTCATAAATTCCTAGATGAACTGTGTTTAGGAAGCATTTCATGAGCATCCAAATGGCTTACATAAATTGTTTATTTGTTTTAAATAGTGACACAGACTTAAGTATTCAAAATCCCAGAGCTGTCGGGTAGGAAGCTATACTGCCAGATTGCTTGCACAGAACAATGCACTTTCACGTGTGGTGAAAACGAAATGCCACAGGCAAATTAAGTCTCAAATGAGTTGACAAAAACTTACCCACAGATTGACTAAGTCAAAGCAAGAATCACAATGTTTACTTAACATCAATGTGGATGCTCAGAGAAACCAAACACAAGGAATTCATTGTAAAGGGAAAATATGAAAAATAAAAGGCTCTGAGAAAGAAACAAAGTTAAACAAAAAAAAGTTGTGTATGGATATTGCTAAATGTTATAGAAGCATGTCAAAATTTAGATTTGCTGTGATAAGTTTTAAGGTAACTTTTTACAAAGGAAAAGCCAATTCTTCTATCAATATATATCAACAAAACTTTACACTAGCAAATTGTATGGCATAAATTAATATACTTTTAATTCAAAGAGATTTTCCTTTAAATGCATTGATTGTAAAACCTGTGACTTGCTCATGGAACAGGGAAACAAAAGAGTTTCCCATTGATTAAATTACAGTTTCAAAGAATAAAATGCTCAATCGCAGTGAAAACAAAAATCCACGTCGTATATTAGTATTCAATGACTTCAGATTATGGGATTATTTTTTTAAAAACATGTCAAAACCCTTTGAAAATAATTTAACAAATGTCCATTCAACTGCATGCAGTAGCTGCTGTATTTCAATTAAATATGCTGAAATCAATTAGCCCTTTAATCAGCAGGAGTTTCATTCTTTAACAGAGTTCTGATATTGATCAGTCTTATCCTTTGTATTGTAGATGCAAATGCTTACTTTAGAAGTATTTCAAACTGAAAAGGAGAGATTTTAAAACAGATTACTTGAAGTTAATATTTTTGTGTCTTTAAATATTAAGCAATAGTTATTAATACTTCATTAATTAGTTATTAATACTTTGCATTGAGCTACTCAGAGCATTTACAAAACATCAAGCCACCCCAGATTAAATAATTTTTTTTTCTACCTTCAAGGAGGTCATCTTCTTCTATTCCTTTGACAATTTTAGATTTGTAGTCTCGAAAAAACATGTATTTCAGTAGCCTTCTAAGCTTCTTCTACAAGCAAAAAAATCCATTGATATTAATTAGCATTATCTTATTTTATTATATTTTTTATATAGACTGCCTTTCTAACAAATGTAAGAATGTGTGATATGTTACTAAATGTAATTTTTGCAATGTTCATAAGTTTTGATTCTGCATAAAATCCATACACAGAAAGTACATCGAGTCAGTAGAAATTACACATTAAATATTATTTATTTGATCTCCTTGGTACTTTGCTTGCCAACTGTGTGACAGAAATGGGTTTGACTTTTAGAAACCAGAAAATCAGAAATCAGGTTTCTTTTATGGCACTTCAAAATCTTTGCTTTGTTTGGAAATTCAAACACACAAAAGCATATGTCCATGAACATTGACATCCATATTGACCACTGTTCTTGGACAGATCATATCAGATAAAAAAAAAAAAAAAACAATTATTTTTACATTTTAGTTTTTTACAGTCTTTACATGGTCTTGGTCATTTGGTTTCACCTACCAAACAAGGAAAGAAAAACAAAGGGTGGAGAAAAGTCAGAGGGAAAGGGGGAAACTAATGTAGAAAAGGAGATAAAGGAAGAATAACTAATGTTGTCAAAATAGTTTAAAAACATTTGAAGAAAGAAAATGTAAATAAATCTTTATGTGGGTTTTTTTGTTTTGTTTTGGTTTTGGTTTTTTTTTTTTTTTAATTAACTTGCTCTACTTACTATCTAGAGAAACCAAGACCATCCTAAAATTCAGGGATTTTTGTGACATAAAGTACAGGAAAAGTATTATAAAGGAAAAGCGAAACAGGATGTACTGACAGCCTAGACGATAAAAACGTTAGGGTCACCCTGTGAAATGTCACATCTACACCTTTCATAATGGGGAGGAAATTAGAATGATTGATTTTTAACAAAAAGGATAGAAAAGATAAGGCTCAATATTTATACCTTTATTAAAAAATTGTTTTGAGCTGTAAGGTACATCATCCACCCTAAAACCTAGTGGAAAAAAATCTAGTGATAATTGAAGTTACAGGAAAAAATTAGAATTTAATTAAAATGTTACACAATTATTGTACTGTACACAATACAACACAATAGCAGAGCAGCTATACTTCTAAATCAAGCTATTTGTGATGACGGACTCCTTTCACATAGGTTAAGCAGGCTCTTTAAAACAAAGTAAGCAGCTTACTAAGTAAACCAAGAAATTTCCGTCTTAGTACTATACCTTATCTTTGCGCATTAAGAACAGGAGATCTTCAGCAGAGATGACTCGAGCTCCTCTCAGCTGAGAAACTTCAGCTGCTTGCTGCAACTAAAATAAATTGATGAATTAAGAACACTGTTTCTGTGTTAAAAAAAATGCATTCACTGGGGCTTGTTTTAAATAAGTTCAGATAATATTTTGCAAAATACAGGCTATGCACTAAAACACAAGCTGGGACTCTCAAAGGTGTCACTCACTCGGCTCTTGTTAGCCAAGAAGTGAATAAAAATTTTATGAAAAGGCTGAAAGATTTTAGACAAATCTCAAGAAAAGCTTTTTTGTTTACATTTAAAATGATTGCTTTCAAAAAGTGCTACATCCCTTTTTTTTCTTTCCTTGCACCACATTACCCCAGAAAATGAACATATAATTCTCTC
Organism: Todiramphus chloris collaris; assembly: GCA_025345505.1. Lineage (NCBI taxonomy): Eukaryota > Metazoa > Chordata > Aves > Coraciiformes > Alcedinidae > Todiramphus > Todiramphus chloris. The sequence goes on from JANVCC010000018.1 coordinate 4,067,769, forward strand.
AGGCAACGTAAAAATGCCAAATTCTTGCCATAGCACTTTATCTGCAACTGTGGAAGGGTGGCTGATCCCTTTCACAGTTTTTTTAGAATAACAAATATTCATTTTAAACAGCTTACCTAAGTATTTTTTTAAAGAAACTCTACCCCTACTTGACTTATCATTAGTACAAATGAGACCCACAAGAAGAAATTTTTTAGGCATACTCTTATGTCATTTGAAAGAAAAAGAATTGATAGGAAACACTGACTCTATTAATAAAGTAATTGGAAAAACCTTATTGAGCAGACAAGGTCATTGAAAGAGATAAATATGGGATGGAGCAATGAATACTACAAAAACTGAAGATGGGCCAAGGACTGTGAAGCACAGAACTGTCCTCACCTTCACTGTTACAGGCCCCAGACTCTTTGTGCTGTAAAGAGCAAAAATCTCTTTGTAAGGGACTAAGCACTTCAGCCTTAGATCCACCTTCAGCAGATGCAGGAAATCGTGCTAGTTTTTACACACATAGATTCTATCAAAACCAGTACAAAAATCAGAAACCAAACTTGCACGGGCTCATTCTTATCAAACTACTGGGCTAAGAAGGTCCAACTCAAACTCAGAAGAGGTGTCTACAGGACTTGCTCCTTTCACCTCACTAGCCTTTGGTTCTGGCATAAGATGATGCTGTAGAATAAGTGGGATAGAAAGGATGCTTCACAGCATGAAATATGCCTTCTCCTCTAAATTCAAAAATATTGTCCAAAAGGCAAGATTTCATCATAATCTCTTTGCTGTTATCCTCATTGATGATCTGACAGATGGACTGACAAAGGACACATTACAAAAGTTCTCAAAAGGAGAGATGCCTTGATACTAAAGCTCATACACACCTGTAACATGACCGGTAAACAGGAACTTAATGTATTTTCAAATATCTCTATATTCTTCTTTCAGAAATGCATTAATGCACCTGAAAATAATTTAAAGAAATCCTATCCTTCAAACTCACACTAGCAATGGTTTCACTCAATATCACTGGCTGAATAAGTATATTATTAATCTGAGCTCCCATGCTGCTATGCCTTGAAATAGGCCTATTCAGAAGTTAAAAAGATCAACAAAAACAGTAGCTGTTTCTAATATCCAAAGGAGAAGGGGGGGGGGGGAGGGGGAAAGATTTTCATTTTGGCAAGTGTTCAGTGGGCAAAAGATTCAGTCCATAAATCATAATACTGGACTGAATTAATTTTTTTCCACGCTAATCACATGCATACAAAACATTAACTGTATCTTGTATGCACAACACAAAACATACTGCAAGAAGAGTTTCAGATTTTCCCCTCAAAACCCTCTCTTGGCCCTTGTAGTCACAGAGACCAGAGAGATTTCAGGAATTCAGAAGTCACAGTAATATAATCTTACTTGAAAAATGTAAGAATGTGAAAAACGATAGTTCTATTTTTTGGCATAAGCAAAACTGTTTCTTATTCTGATTAGTTTGAGGGCGCACAAGCTACTTATATTTCTAACGTAAAATATAAAGAGCTGGATGAAAATACATTTACCCAGAACGAGCCAATATTCATCTCTGGTGTAAATCTATTGCAGTTAATGGATTTATGCCAAGGTTGACTTTGGCCCCACTAAGCTTAAAAGTGTTACAAAATCTGACCTTAGCATGGTGATAACACAACACAGCTTTTCTAAATATCATATGAAACAATGGCAGAAATACCCAACATGAAAGCGTGCTCTGGCTCCGCTGCACATATAGGACCATTACTATAATCTTTAAGGTTCCTTCCAACCCAAACCATTCTATGATTCCAGAAGATATTAATTTTCATTAATTGAGATTGGTTAATTGTGGCATATGGCTGAAATACTGTATTTTTTCAAATGATAAACATGTGACAACATCATTAAAAGCAAAGATTGTGTGCAAGCTGTTTACAGGAACCTCCCAAGGAAATAAGGGACAGTAACAAGAGGGCACCAAATTCACATCCCATTTGCATCTAAGTACATCTTGAATAACACTGTTTACTTTAACGGAGTTATTCTGGGCTAAACACGAGATCAAAATCTGGAATAATATTCTCAGTTTCTACCAAAACAATGAAAACTTTATTCTCATATTGCCTCGACTTTTGCATCTATTTTATTTTAAGGAATGAACACACAACATTTAATTTCTTTGGCTTAAAGAAAGCAAAATATGAAAATAATTACTTCCTGCACAGTTATAAAATATGGATTATTTATCCAAACAGACCATAATGAGTTCTGCATTGGTACACATATTTACCTGTGAAACCAGGATATACTCAGGTAAATATGTATCCAAGCAATTAAAAAAAAATTACGTACCACACAGCTGAGGTTGGGGGGAAGATGTATTTATAGTTTTAACACACGCATAATTGACTCATTCAAACCACAACATGAGTGCTTTGCTATAATTAGCATTATAACAAACTGTCTTATTTGACTGTCCCAGAGTTGCCATTAACATGCAATAAGCCCTGACTCCTTAATTTCCAGAGCTGAAGGCCTTGTTGAGTCATTACCATGGCTTCCTTACATGATTAAGCGGGATTTCAGGAAGCCATATGAAAGAAATAATCCGTCTTCGAGCATCTGAGCATTTATCATTCCAGAAAAGTAATTTTCAGCTACGCAACCTGAAATTCAGGAGGTCTTTCACCTTTCACTGCAGTGGAATTACTGGGGGTTTTTACTTTGTGAGCAGTGGGTCTACTGCCCATGACTCCAGATGATAGTTGTGGTACAAATGCTACAAGGACTTTTCATATATGAGGCTACTATATGGCAGCAGTGGAGATACAACAAGAATTTCCCACCGTCTCCCTTCGCCAAGCCTCAGACATATTCAGCATCAGTCACTGAATTTCAGGCAGCAACAGTTCCAACATATTCACTGTATTTTCCTAATTTCTAAATGATTAAAATTATTTACTCCACAGTACAACTTATTTTGGTTTGGATTATCCTGAACTGCAGCAAACAATTCAAATTACTTAAATTCCTAAAGAAAAACAGACTAAACTTCCTAATACCAGCAAACAATACTTGAGACCTTCAGAGTCTGAATATATTTTTTATTAGAGACAAATTATGAACCCCTAAAAGTGAATTTTAAATAACGGAAGTGTTGAAAGGAGTTTAACTATAGGAGTGCAAATAGCTCTGTTAATAATTAGGAGTTTATGAAAAATAAGTGTATTTTACAATTTTTCACATTACAAAGAAGGTAGTATATACAGTAACTTTATTATAAACTCTAAGAAGAAATGGCTGGGGAATAATATTTTAAAATGTAATCACAGGTTTAATGACTTTATGAAGTTAACTTTCTTGGCAGGATGAACTGAAGTATGTTAACAGTCACCTTACGGCTATTTTCTTTTTGCAACTTCTGCAAATTATAGATTTGCTGAAAGGAGTATTCATTCTCCTATGACAGAAGCACAGTCACTTCAATGGTACTGTCTGCTTTTTTTTTTTTTCATAATTATTTTTAATTCCACAACCTCCAAAGTCAACAATCACCAATACTTCTACAAAAACGTCTTGATGGACAAACAGACAAAAAGCTGGAAAACAAGCATACTATGTTGTGACATAATCCTTCCAGTTAAACTGCAAGACAGAGTCGAAACGGTAATGTTTGCATGCCTTGAAACTGATGAGAGCCAAGAATAATGCTTCAGGAGCTATGATTTTGTTTTCATTATGGAGGAAAATTAGATCATAGTTCACCTGGCACATTTTTTTTTTTGAGGCAGGAAGGTTGTTTTGTTATTAAACACGCATTAAAATGTCTTATGTATTCATCTTTTCTACATGTAGGCAACTATAAAAATAGGAATAGAATGTTCTATATGTAAATATAGTGCTGTAAATATACTGTAAACAGAGCATCCAAATACTTTTCTGAAAGCGATTAAACTTTGTTTTTCACTTAAATATTTCCATGTAATATATCACGAAGTACTAATGTTGACAACTCAGCTTCTAATCCTAACATACACAGGAAAAATACAGAATTTGTTTCCAGTGATCAGCCTAAGAATGTGCTTTACACAGGTAGCACATCCTGGGAGGATAATTACATTATGGAGTGCATAAGAGAACTGTGTTAGGTAATGATTTAGGATGATCACACAAGGGTTAAACAGCATGACTAAATTATCACAAGCTGTCTATAAACATAAACCTTTCATCTGCAGATTTCAAATCTAAGCATTTTTTACTGAAGACCATTTGATGTAATACCAGGTGATTACGTGTCACCTTGAGAAGATACAGGTCTGCATCCCATTTTGAGGCTTTAGAGAATCATAGAATAACAGAATAATTTAGACTGGAAAAGACCTTTAAGGTCACCGTGTCCAACTGTTAACCCAGCACTGCCAAGTGCGCCACTAAACCATGTCCCTCAGCACCACATCTACGCATCTTTTAAATTCCTCCAGGGACGGTGAGTCTATCACTTCCCTGGGCAGCCTGTTCCAAGGCTTGACAACCCTCTTGGTGAAGACATTTTTCCTAATCTAAACCTCTCCTGGTGCAACTTGAGGCCATTTCCTATTGTCCTACCACTTGTTACTTTGGAGAACAGACTGATCTCCAACTTGCTACAACCTCCTTTCAGGTAGTTGTAGACAGTGATAAGAGGAATTCTTGCTTGGCATACAGTGAGCTTCAGTCCATACAGACAATAAGAATAAGAAAACATTGGTTCATACCCCACAGTTCCTGGCATTTACCGAGAATATGTTCTCGAATGCATAATTTGTTATATTTGTTTCTCAAAAAAAACCTTACTCTTTAGTCTCTGAAGCAAGATAACTGCTTCATCTTGTCTTCCAGCAGGTGGTAAGAGCTTTTGTTTTCCACAATTCAGACAGCCCAAAGAGCTGTGTCTGGGCACAGCAAGTCTGCAGCCAGTTACTAGTAGCTGGAGAAGAATTATCCCAAAAGTATGTTCAGAAATAAGCATGTTACACAAGGACTCCTTCTCTTTGAAACCGTAAAGATTACATCTACAGATCCAATACTCAGTGATGGCATTGACAGCAGAGGTGATAAGCAGTGGATATAAATTTAAGAAGTCAGGCTACCCTAGCAAGCATGGGAGGAAACAGCCCCTTCCTCAGCTGCCTCCACACTGAAAACATGTGAAAGCCAGTCCTAAAAACTCGGATAAACAGCCCTACAGCTCAGCCTGAACATTTTTAACCATTCTGCTGCTGTCAAAGACCCTCCAGATTACTACAATGAAGAGAAGGTACTTTGTTACTGTTACCATTTGTTTACATTGAACATTTAAAATAATTTTGGACACAATCATCCTTCTTCATTCTACAGACAACACGCATACTTCTTTTGATTACAGAAAAGGTTGAAGGTATTGTTTGGGCTTGTATTGGTTTGTTTGGGGATTTTTATTTGTTTGGAGGGTTTTTTTAGCAACACAGTCAGTACAGAGAGGAAAAAATGCAAGAAAAGAAGGTACACACTTATAGGGAGTGAAAACAGCAAGAGCAGAACACCCTGCATCTTGCTTGAGCTGGTGTTCATGTTACAACTCTGAAAATACAAAAAAAATAAAGAAAAACATACACAGCCATTGGAACCTACATGGACTCAGTTTGTGTAATGGAACGGGCTAATAGGAAAATGTACCGTGCTCCTGAAGCTTACCTATCATGTACCCACAGCTCAGCCCTGCTGGAAAACTCTGCAGCTGGAAGGCAGAAAGCTTTCTAATGATCAGTGTCATAAAATTCAACACTACTAAAGAATTCTAAGTTACAGCACATACCATTTCTTTTCAAGGAAATGCAGAAATACAACATCAGAAGAGGCTAGACGTTATCTGGCCACCCAGGGTATCTTCAGACTGTACCCCACAATGCATCTCAGAGCAGCAGATTCCCAAACCACAGTGATACACGGGGTTATTCTGCCATGGATGGGGACACTTAGCAGATTCATGTCCATCTGATCCTCAAGTTTACCAAGCTCCTCCTGGAATGAAGCTCTGCCTTTGTCACCTAGCCCCAATTTAGTATTCTCAACAAAATCCTTGAGTATATTCCGTGTCACCCATCCAGGTTGCTGTGAAAACATGGGTCTTGTTACTCCACTCTTTACAAACATCTAAGACACTTAAGTAATGTTCCATAGGAGACAGAAGGGGAAAAAAATAGGGGAAAAAACTTTTTTTATGTGTGGAACATCTCAATTTTCACAAGGGATTCTACATGTTTGTTCAGCTCGTTGGCTATGGTGTAGCAACTCCAGCAGTTCAGTAGGCAGTAGAGCAGCAATCTCACCATGAACTGGGATTAAGGAAAGATGAATCCTTGAGCTGTATTTTTTATTTATTTAATTATTTTTAGCAGGCACAATTATATCTGAGCCCCACATTTCTTGATACTTTGAACAATTCTTGTTTAAAATATAACCAGGAACAATTATTGGAAAAATTAACTTATTTTTAAAGCCCACTAGCGTGGGCTTTGCTACTGAAAATGAAGATATCAATCTATTGGAGACAATATGATTTTAAAAAATGATATTAAATAAGGTAAATAAATGTTCAAATAAATAATGAAATTAATAGTTATTTTGCAAAAGATGAGCTTTAAATCTGTCTGGTTTTTAAATCTCTTCTTTATAAATGATTTAAGATCAACTTCTTAAATTAGAGCTTGTTTTTGCATTTCTGTCACACAGGGAAAAGAATTTAATGCATTTATGAACAATAACTAAATTTCAACTTAAGCTTCAGGCGTGACTTTCTCCTATTTTTCCTTCTTTCAATTCTAACTACAAAAATCAACATTTTATACCTGTAATTGTTCTCCTCTCCGTGAAAGAAAAGAAACCCTATTGCACGCTTGACATTTAGAACAAGCAGTACTGATCAAACAAATTGAAATTATACTAAAAATATTTAAAACATAAACTCTCTAAGTGCATAAAATTGTTCAGACTCACTGAGTTTGGTTTTAATATGGTCAAATGATTCAGTGGCTACATAGATGTTAATTCAAGATTCAGTGTAGCACTGAAGATGGCCGCTGCTGATGCTCCTTCCCCATGCTGGTGATGATACCAGCAGGCAAGAAAGAAAACTTGGAAACTTCTAGTCTAATTATTATTATTACAAGGCAGGAAAAAATAAGCTTGAAAAAATACCATCCAAGGGGAAACAATGAAGTAGAGTTCTCTAGAATGAGCAAGAAACCATGAAAAAAGCTTTGTGAAGTGTGAACTTTGTAGACGTGAAAGTCCCTGGAGAGGAACTTTTTACAAAGGCATGTAGTGATAAGACAAGTGGTAATGGCTTTAAACTGAAAGAGGGTAGATTTAGACCAGCTAGAAGGAAGTTCTTCACTGTTAGGGTGTCGAGGTGCTGGAACTGGTCGTCCAGAGGTGCACAGGTTGTAGATGCCCCATCCGTAGAACTGTTCAAGGGTAGGTTGGATGGGGCTTTAAGCAAACTGATGTGGTATAAGGTGTCCCTACCCTAGCAGAGGGGTTGGTACCAGGTGATCTTTAAGGTCCTTTCCATCCCAAACTATTCTATGATTCTATGTTTCATTAGTCAACATAAAACTGAAAAATTCTCACTGACAAAAGCACTCCAACTTCTGCACACACATTTCTGTATTTTTGAAGAAGACTACCATAGAGGCCCTCTAACCACAGAGCCATAGAATGGCTTGAGTTGGAAAGAACCTTAAAGAGCACCTAGGTCCAACCCTCCTGCCATGGGCAAGGACACCTCACACTAGATCAGGTTGCTGAAAGACACATCCAGCCTGGTCTTAAACGCATTCAGAGATGAGGTGCCCACAACTTGTATGGGCAACCCATTCCAGTGTTCCACCACCCTCATAGTAATGAACTTCTTCCTAATGAGTAATCTAAATCTGACCTGCTCTAGTTTAAAACCAGTGCCCCTTGTTTTATCACCACATGACCTTATAAAAAGTCCCTCTCTAGCTTTCCTGTAGGACCCCTTCAGATACTGGAAGGCCGCTATATGTTCTCCCTGAAGCCTTCTCTTCTCCTAGCTGAACAGACCCAACTCTCTCAGCCTGTCCTTGTAGAGGAGGTGCTATTCGAAGTTGAGAATTTCAGCTATAACTATTATTTCCATCTAATTCACATCTTTGAATGCCTTTTTGGTACTAAAATGTTGCTTTGAAAAAAATAAGAATGTGCAATAAATGTATTCACCTTTTCTTCAGTAAAGCAAAAAAAAAAATGCAATTAGAATTTACCCTTCTTACGAACTAAAGACAATAGACTAAATATTCAAAAATAATATTAATTCAGATTTATTTCCTTTCCATCGATTATTTCTATTTCTTTCCTTTCTCCAATATTACCATGGCATGCAAACCAGCAGAGGTTTACATTATACCACAGCTTCCTGTCCTTTGACTTCAAATCCCAGAAGAAACCACCATTCAGAATTACTGTTACACAGTTTCCAATGCTGCAAGCAGAAAAAAACCCCAACACGATTCTCTGTTGATTGAGAGACCATCTAATATAAACAGGTTCCTTTCTCCCATTGCTGTAAAGAGTAACATTTGTTTAAAGCATGCATCTTTACATTACTCACGCAGGAAAATAAGTATCGCCTTATATTACTTTGACCGTAACACTAAATGAATACTCTTCCTTTCCATATGGCAACAAATTGGAATCAGGATCCACTGTTTGTCATAGGGAAAATAAGACATATATTTGACTATTCCAAGCATAGAGGTAAAGTGCTTTTAGATCAAGCCTCAGGCTAAATGAAGAATGGCAAAGCAAGTATTGCTGTGAAGAGTGGGCAACCCCTGGTGCACCGAACATAGAGAAGACAAGGCCTTGATCCACTGGATGAACTGATCCCAAAGTCATAAAAAAAATTTCTTCAAACACCTCAGAATGAAGGACAAAACCATACTTAAAAAAAAAAAAAAAAATATCACAAAGGACATAAGCAAGACACTGCTTTGAAAATTTGCACTAGGAGATAGAAGGAGAAAAAAAGGATTCGGGTTCAATCAAAAATACAAAATGGCAACATTTTCTATTAGAAAGCTGTACAATTATTCACAGCACTGAAGAGATATGCCGTTAGGTTCGTACTTGGAAATACTACACTACCAGTGGAAGACTTTGTAAGTTTAAATATTTTACCTGAAAGGATTCACACTGGTCTTTCTTCTTATTTTTTACTGTCATCTGCTCAAAGGCACGCATCGGCCAAGTGGGAGCTTCATAATGTGCATGGTGACTAAAACTAAATGCTACAGGATCATTCAGATTAAACAGTGAGACACATAATACATGTAAGTGTCTACTGGTTTAAAAGGTTTTGAATGGCAGACAGGCCATATGGGTGTATGGGGTTAAGGTAAATTACACTGCCTGCAGAATTTCGACAGATTGGTGAGCATCATCTTGCAAGATGTACCCAAATTATCAGATGACAAAGAAAACAGTAACAGCAAATCAATAACAAACAAACAAAACAAAATCACACACTCACAAAATAAATACATAAAAACAAACAAAAACCACCCACAACCAAAACAATGAAAACAAACAAAAAAAAACCCTAAAAAAAAAAACAAAACCAAAAAATCCCCTTTGTTAGTTTTAACACTTTTTCAACAATAATATATATGTGGAGTGTACATTATGAGACTGGAGAAAGTCTCAGTCTGACCTTCAGTCTTTAATCTTAGGGAAAATCATTCATCAATGGGGACAAGGTATAATCAGAATGTGTAATAAAATAGGAAGTCCTATGAAATTTTTCTCATCTATGAAGAAATCTCTTTCCAGTTCATTTCAAAATGAGTTCAAAATCCTAAATCTATAGCACCTCTCTTCCAATAATCTTCTAATCAAAGATAAACATGTGAGAAAACAATAGTCCCAGTCCAAGGTAGACACACTTTCATGTAAAAGTAAGAGGAAAGGAAGTCCAAATTTTTTTATGTATCTGTTGGACTGCTGTATTTTCTGTTATTTAGGAGAACTGTAATTCTCAGAGCTTAAAAAAATGCAAGGTAAATTGTAGAAATTATAGCATGAGCATGACAGCTTTTCTTCTGGGAAGATGAAAAAATAGGGAGCTCTCACATAGAAAAGAAAGGAACACAAAGGAGCAGAAATGTAAAATCTGAACAACAGATATTTGTGTCTGAAAAACGGCACTGATTTCCTAACTCCCTATTTAATGTTCATTCTTTAATTAACATTCATTTCCCAAGGACATAAGTTTGAAAAGGCTGTTTCACATTACTTTAGCACGAAGAGAAAGAATCACTTTTAAGCCATGAAAAGGCTGGGGAAAAAAAAATAAACATGTCTTCTGAATATAATTTCCTCTTTATTGCTACTGCAAAGTTATGAAATGAAATCTATTATTTAATTACATTGGATCAAGCAACAGGAAGAGAAGGGAGTGTTTGAGTCACAACATCCCTGTAAGGATAAATTACTACACTTCCTCTTGTTAAAAGACAGTTTTAATGGACTGAAACTGTGCAAACGGTTAAAATCAAATTCATGGGAGGTAGGAAGATCTTCTTCCTAACACACAAAAATACCCCATAAAATGTACTCTGAGATTCTTAACAGAAATATCAGTAACAGTAAGGGAAAAATGTAGCAACAGTTCTGCCAGAACAGCAATAGCTTGAAAACTATTAAATTTATTCAGATCCCCTCCAGAATCTGAAGATAGTTTAAAAACTATACAATAGCTTCTGGGCCTGCTTTGGTTTATGTTATGCATTGGAACTATTTAGATAATCTACTATGAAAACTTCAAAATTTATCTGCTATTACCACCAAAATTTTATTAGCCATGAGGGATTTCCCTTAGCTGTGCTTCAGTATTGTTTACTAGATCCTTCAAATTGAATGCAACTGTTGGAAAAGTTAAAGCATTTTATTTCTTAAGTATATTCTTGGCATAAAAAAAAATGGGAGAGCTTTAAACTATAATGAAAAGATAGGCTGAATTCTAAAATATTGGAATAGATAGCTTGGCAACTGGTATAGAGTCCACAACTGGGATACAAATGTGCAAATACTGTTGTCTTTTCTATAACCTAAATTCACTTTGATTTGTGCAGAGAAGATCTGAAATAACCTTTCATGGAAATACTATCTTTTCTCAAAACTAGAATATACTAAAATATGAGGACATTTCACAGATAATTTGAAGAACAATAGAAAATATCTTTGAAGCTGTTCAGGAAAGCTCCTCCTAAGCCTAAGGGTAGTATGGGAGAAATGATTTCTTTGAAAAAGCTATCCTAGAGGCAACAGAGACTGATTTCTTAGGCCCATCAGAGACTAGCCTGACCTCTCAAGACTGTAAGATGGATGACACGAAGAGGGTGAGTGCAAGACATGAGGTTTTTGAGGAAAAATGAAGAGAGTTTTTAGAGGGATAAGGGAAACAAGATAGAAAAGGCTCTTTGCAGACATTTTCTACATCAAAGATTTTCAGTGTCCCCCACATATATGGTGCACAGTCGTCTTCTAAACTTCTAACTTGCTCTGTGAAAGTGGTCATAAAATAAAAGCTTTCAGTCCTTTTGTGTCTCTACGATTCTTGCACTTTTTAAAGAAGTCTGATGTTCAATGGAAAATGTTAGGAGGCAAGTTGTTCCTGATGAGTAGAAGTCACTGTATCTAGAGAACACAGCCTTCAACTGCTGAATGTAGGAAATCAAGAAAATATGCCATGTATATGCCTGTACATTATGTATTTCTTCTTGAGACTCAAGCTATTGGCTACTGTCAGACTTCAACTGGCTATGAGGACATTTGATCAGATTCGGTGATTTTTTAAATATTTTACCTACCAATGCCTCACAAATAAAACTTGCACATTCTCAAAATCGTTCTGAACCAGAAAGGCTTTGTCAGTCACTCTAGAGTCACTTCAAAAAGAACCTATCACTGACTGAGCAAGATGTCTGAGAAAATAGAGGAAACAAGAGATTCATGTCAAGGGACAGAAGTACTTGGTCTTTCACAAAACTCTCTGGAAATGGGCAACAGGTCCAAGCCGTGGACCTATATAAATCCATTAGAAGAAGACAAATAATTTCCCCTGCCCTGAGGAGGTCTCTGCTTTGGGAATCCAACTGTACAATCTTATAATTAAATGCAGCTCCACTGAAACTGCTCACGTGTTAGGTTACTAAGGCTGAGCACAAAGCCAGGATATCCATTACTGGTACTAGAGGAGTCAGAAGAAGATAATGTCAATGATGCCAGCAGGGAAGAGGAAAGCTAGTGTTTCCAGCATTTATCTTTGCCCTTTGGGAGCCACAAAGTAAAGTGTTAGCACTACAGGTTCAATTTCAAAAGACACTGAAACATCACCAAAATCTTTAGGAGGAAGGGTTCAGGTTAAAAATGCAGAAATGCAAAGAAGAAAAAAATCTTGTTTTTCTTCAGGAAAATCATGCTATAGATTGGCATCTGAGCACAGTGATTCTGACTACAATAAAGGACAAGCCTTAGCACAATCGCCAGGATTCAGATTGTTCAGCTCCTTAAACAATGGTAGCACAGATTTCTTCAAGAAGAGACCTTTACATTTCTCCCAGCACACAGTGTTTATGGAAATAGGGGCAAAACTATCTAAGGTGTAAGTGCAATCGCTAAAGTGCAATTCATGAATTTCTAACAGAAAAAAATACCCCAAAAACACAACAAAAAAAGCATCAAAACACAAATCAAAAAGTACCTTCATTCCTCTAAAAAAAGAAATAAATAAAAACTTTCATTTTTACCATGTATTTGTAAGAAAGTGAACTCAAACATCAGTCACAAACTGATAACGGTGCTTAGCCAAAAAGAGAGAAACGAGCATGAGTAGAATCACTACAGGTATGGTGAAGATAGAAGAAATCTGTACTTGGAATAACAGAATGGATGACACTTTTCTAAAAGACACAAGGATAGAGTGATCCAAGGTGAAATGCACAGTGGAAAAAAGAAAATTTACTAGGCTGGGTAGGATTTAAGAAGGAACATTGATTATTGAAGGGATTTAACAGGTCAAGCAATTAGGGGATGAGATTACTAATACTAATAAATAAAAAATTCTCCTCTAATACAGATCATTCCATTTTTGGGATTGCTTGTAAGGTTGATTTTGTTATTTTGGAAAAGCTAGGTTACCTATGTGAATGTTCTCATTTTTGTTCATATAACAGTGATATCTGGTCTACATCCATTTAACAAACAGGCAAAGCAAGGCACAGAACACCTCATTGCCTATGGGCAAAGATGGGAGCAGAAGAAAGAAATCCTGTTTCCCTCCCTCACTAACCAATTAACAGCACTCCTTCACTGTTACCTATTCTTCTCTAATGCAAAAGGAAGCATCTGCAAAATAATGCAGAAATATTAAAAAAAAAAAAACAAAAACAAAACCAAAAACTCTTCTAAGCTTTAATTTAAGAGTTTTTTTGTATCTAAAATTGTATGCACTCCTCAGCAAAAACTGTAAATATTTCCCAGTGCCTAAAGCTGTGAAATGCAGAGGTGATTTAGCAGATATGCAAACCATAAAAACTGAGCCAAATATATTTCTTTTCTAATTTAGAGCAAGTGGGCCAGCCTTATATATAATCATAATTCTCAGTGACATTTAAACCAAAAATCAACTAAACATTTAAACTAAAAACCTGCAAACCTGCGTAAAGCTTTACAAATTATATCAGTCATTTGAATATAAAGCTTAGAGACAGTAGCATAAACAATGTCAACACAGGCACAAGTTTGCAGTTTAGAACCTGGACCTGGAATACTATAAAAGTAAATGCTCACATTCATAAGAAGTCACACTTCAATCAGTGGCTTTCTGGGGAGGAATAGGATCTGCAGCACGCAGTAAAGCCATACCATCAGAGGTCAAGGAATACAGGAATAAAGAACTGCCAAAAGAAAAGCTTAATTAGCTTTGTAAACTGAATTAAGAAGCAAAGCAAAGTAGGCTTCAGACATAAAACAGTATGAAGAAAGCTAATCTGTGCAGGATGGAAAATCTAAATGTGGTTCCAAAACAGGAGAATAATTTTCATGGAGCATTGAGAAGAATGGAGATTTTGAGCATGGGAAAAACAGTACAACAGCTCATTGAAGCGGCATGTGGAAACAAATTCTTTCTAATATACTGAATGGAAGTAAAAATCAAAGATTTTAATGCACTCCAGTCATCAGCACTAGATATCTCAGATGTAAATGAACTATAAACATAAGTGAATGTCTGCTGGCATTAATATTCAAACAAATCAGCTAAGTTTAGGGAAACTAAAGGGATCAAATAATTATAGACTGCTGCCTACAAAGACCTGAAGAGCAATTAGAAAGATGACGGATCCAAATTTTTCTTGGTCGTGTCAGATGATATAACAAGGGGAGACAGACAGAAATTGTAATTTGGAAATACCAAGTTGAATGTTAAGAAAACCTTTCTTATGGGAGAACAGAGCAACCCTGCAGAAGTTAAGCAGGAGGGTCTCTGAAAAATTCCTCCATGGAGCTTTCAAAGCCTGAGCTGGACAAAGACATTGCTGACCATCTGGTCTAGTACAGGTGACAGTTCTCCTTGGAGTGGGTTGGACTAGATGACTCAAGGGGTTTGGCTGTTTCTTTCCTGACTCTATTTCATATGTTCTTACAGAGTTTGTAGTGAACTAAAATTGTTTACTTCTGTTTGCTCAGGTTCCAGAACAACAATCACCATCCCCTCCACTTGGAATAGGGTTCCGGATCAACTGCTACACAAAGATTTGAATTCTTCTCAAAACCAGTGTGTCAACAAAGTGGAAGTGGAGCAAGCCAGTCCTGAGGACTGTGCAAGAGACTGTGGATGCCAGACAAACCTCACCATATCTTTGAGCTGCTGCTACAACCACCAACTCAGAAAGTCATCTGCAGCCAGTATCTATCAATCACAGGGAAAAACCTACAGCAGCACTGTCAATAAGGAATAAAAGAAACAAGGCCTGCTCCTTCACATCAGTGGTTGCACTGTGCACTGAACAAGACATAGGACAAGATGAAATTTGCTGATTCCTTCAGTAAGAACAAATAAATACATAAAAGTAATGGATTCATTCGCAGCAAGTCATCTAGGCTGATGAATGGCAGTTGCGTGTAAAACGAGTTGAGCAAGGTTATGGGGGTTTCTTTTGATACAACTTGAATGAAAATCAGCTTCTATGATGCCGTAAGTATTCCCAGAGTAGACTCCTTAATTATTTGCAGCCTTGGTTCATCCAGATAAATAGGCTGTGCTAATATGTGTTTGAGCTTCATTTAGAAAAAAATAGTTATTCATTACAGATGTGAGTATCTCTCCTCTGTGTACTTAGTCACATACTGCAACTGATAATAAAATGCAGAGTGGCTGAGCTCATACCTCACAGTTGACTTTATAATTTCATCTAGTTAAGATTTGCCTTCTTAAAATCCTATAAGCTAAATCTTAAAGGCCTTACACAAGTTTTTGCAGAACACCTTCAGAATCAAGGCCTTTTTGAATGGATTTATATAAACAGTGATTTATACTCCAGAGTTACACTTGTTAATAAACTTAAGGCTGTTGGGGTTTTTTAGATTTTCTTTAGATATATTTTCCTGTATACCTTACAGATGTAATAAACTGCAATATATTAGCTAATGAATGAAAGAGGACATCTGTTTCATGAGAAGGCCACACCATAGAGAGTGTTTCTGCTTTTTACAGGCACTTGCAGGGAAATTGGTAATTGGTGGCAAGGACAATGAAACAGAGACTGAGGTCCCCCATGCCAGGACAAATTTCAGGTTTTAAACAAACGGACAACACCACAAAGCACGTATACTATACTGGCCTTTTCTGATAATCTCAGAGTATTTCACAAGGAAACTCAGTGACATTGTCCCCATTTTTCTAATTTTATACCTGAGAAACAGAAATAAAAATTAATTAATCTAAGGTCACTCTACTTTGTTTTGATTCTGGATTGCCATTTCAGTACCTGATCCCATCTTAAGTATGACTCACCAGAGAATACTTACAACTTTTATTCACTACTTGTCTTCAGAGACAAACCATATTCCAGACACCTCCCTCCAATGACCTTCAATCTAATCAATATGAGAGCAATCTATGCAAATAACTCTTTAAAGCACTCTGTGATGTCCACCTTTTGCTGCGATGTCCACCTTTTGTTGCCCTACTGATGTTTAGTGACATCTAATGTATAGTCAGTTGATGAGACAGTTGATGTTTTGTTAAATGACACTTAAAGTCAGAAACTACATATAAAAAGATAATTTGGTATCCTGATTTCCCATAGCTACCACACAATGCATAGAAACAGGCATCTGGCTGCTTCCCATTATCTTTAATCTTCAGTCAGCTGTAGAAGATCAGGCTTGAACAGTCAATGTGAACAGAGAATCACAACAGAATACACATGTCCTGGGTCTCCAGGAAATACATCACCCACCATGATACTGGTTTACATTGTATATCAGGTTGCTTAATGCATTTGCATTTATTCTCTTGAAGACTGTATTCAACAAAATTAAAGCAGTGCTAAATGATTTTTTTGATGGATGACATTTGGCCCAAAATAAAAAGTTGAGTGTTGTAGCAATAATGGGAAATTTTATTGACATACGTTACACCCAGACATAGGACAAAACAGTCCCTAGTTTGAAAATCCAGCTTAATTTTAGTGGAATTGTATCTGTGTGAGATCTTTGTCCTTTTGCTAATAGCTTCTTATAATGAAAGGATTTTTTAATTAAGTAGAAATAGCGTTGCATTCTATCAACTACAGACTAAAGCAGTGGATCTGACCATGTTAGTAATACTGTCTGTTTGTAGTGACAAATTTCTCAGCTGAATATTAACAAGCAGCTTCTACTAATAGTATCCATTATCCATTTAGTGCATACAATGATATTTCTGGCTTCAGTACAATTACGCATCATGAGTCCTAGAAATTAAATGTATTCATTCTCTAAATTTCCTTTTACTCCTATTTCCAGTGTGTAAATGCCAAGTATAAATCTATAAATATTACTTTCATTTTCAAGCTATATAGTTACGTCACAAAGAGTTTCCTGCAATCCAGCACTTGAATTCACACAAACTTAGTAGGAAATGAACATCCTTGGTCTTGGCAGAGTGAAATACTGAAATGGTTTCCTGTCCTGATCTTCAATTTCATATTTATTTACTGGATCACTATTTTCTGCAGGTGTTATTTCCAATAGATAAAATGTGCTCTAGTGCAAGTCTACTTTTTTTAATATTGGTGGAGACAGCAGTGTGTTGGAACAGATTTTTCATAATTACATGTCATAATTTCAATTTCAAATCCATCCATCTAAGCCACAGTTCACCTCTCTGTCAATGAAAATAATCTAAACAGTGTTCACTTCAAGGAGGGAATAGGGAATCGGAGCACTCCCCTTTCTAATTATTTTTATCTATCTTCTTTTTTCTCCTACCCATGTTCCCACCTCCCACATCAGCAGACATTTTGATAATGACTAGAATTATGGAAAACTGAGTCTCCTGCTGCCCTTCCACTGCTAGGAGCACAGTTCAAACCTGAACTAAATGAAATCATCACCTGATCTTTAGCTGCCATCCACTTCACAAAATACCCTGTCCAGAGTTTCCTGCAGGTTGACATCAGTGGCATCCTATGCTCAGGAAAAGACAAGCACAGTGCTAATTATCACTTGAGCCAATGTTGAGGTCATGGGCAAGGAAGTGAGGGAAATGGGGCTGTGTTGCCATCTCACCTCTTGCTCTTCAAGTTTCTAGCACAGTTTCCACACAAAAAAAAAAAAAAAAAACCAAACAAACAAAAAAACCAAAACAAACCCTATAGATAATAATTTTCAAAAGGTCATCTGTGTTTTACAGTATTCTTCAATTTTTCTACTGTCTCCTCCACACATCTCTTCCAGTAGCACCAATGCTGCCCAGTAATACATGGTATCTATTAAAAATTCCCACATTTGAGAGCAAATTAAAAAAAACCAAAACAAAACAACAGAGCTATGTGTGCCTGGGTTTGTATGGCAGCTTAGGTTGAATGTCCTTTCAAGTTTATCTATTTTTCCAAATATTTGGAAACTCTTTACCTTTCAAAATGTACTGCTAAGTTTTTAAAACAAGATTTTACTACAACTCCCTTTCTCATTTATTCCTGTTTTCTGTAATCAGTCTTTCTTTTCGCATGTTCTATGCCCAATTTTAAGTTAAGAAAAATGTGTTGGTTTGGGTATGTGAGAAAAATTCAAGTAGTCATTTTCAAGTCAGCCAAGATGAAAACAAATTTTTACATTTTTTGTGAAAAAAATTAAACTTCACTGAGGAATCATCACAAAAAACTAATAAACATTTATTTAAGTTAGAAATAAGCAAGCTAAAGAATGAATCCAATTTAGAAAGTGTTTTTTTTAAACTTCATTTTTCCCTGTTTTACTGGTTTGTTAAGAGGCTAGAAAATAGATGCAGAGTAAATGCTAAATACTGGTGAGCTGGAAGCAGCAAGTATGATTTTGATGACAATACATATTCTCCTTGAACTACAAAATACTCAAATACTACAATATATCTAAAGAGGAATGACTCCTATTGTATCAAACATGGAAGCAGATGATAGTTTTGGCAATATGGACATAAAGATTAACTATGAAAATCTTATGCAGAAAAGTTGGCAAGATTTAGGTATGGCCAAGAATGAAGATATAGAGAAAAAAAATAGACAGAAGGTACCAGGGAACACTGTAGTGTTAATCTACTCAGAGAGTAAGGGGAAAAAAAATAAGGACCTTGGTTTTGTCCTTCCTGAATTTCAGCGGATAAAAAAGTACTTCTAGGGAACCATGCCAAAATGCAGTCCTGGGGAACACAGATGAGTTGAGAGTGGAGAGAGAAATATTCAAAACACCAGTGTTAGGACGATACTGAATACTTGAAAGCAGATGAGGCTAGAAAGCCCAGTGATGAAAAGGAAATGGGATAAGAACAGAAATTTGTGGGATGCCCAAAGAAAGTAAGAAAATTCTGTTGAAAGATACATTGAATTACATAGTGGAGGGAGAGGAAGATTAGAAGAATATGGTGTTTCTCCTTAGATTGAAAAAAAACCCCTCCACTTTAAAGTATGATTTAGAAATGATGTAACCACTGTGAGAAGAAACACTTCATAGTTAGGGGACCAGAGATCAAAAAAGTCTCAAAAATAGCTCTTCCCTCCGAATGCAACAGGAAGAGCAATAATTTCCATTTCTAATGCTTTAAAGTTGTTGCAGAGTTGGTACATATCATGACCAGTGGTCCTTTCTATTTACCAGTTCATGGATAAGAGTAATTCCATTCATTAGAACATGTATTTCTGGTGGAAGCTACCAATCCAGTCCCCTTCTTACAATGTTATACTTGCCAGAGAGTTATACTGAATATAAAGTTCCATATTACCTTTATCTTCTGTTTGAGCTAGTACAGAGGCAAACTGTTTTGCACCTGCAGCTTTTACAAGGCAGGAGTGGGATTTTAAAGGAACTGCTGAAGTGACTGAACACTTTATGTGTGAGAGCCAGCATGTGCTCTACATACTTACATTTGCTTAACAAATCATTATCAGCCAAATTAAACTGAAGTGTGAAATATGGCACTCTGAAAAAAAATGACATATACCACTTTTACTCACGGGTGGAACGAATAAGGCAAGAAAAGAGGAAAAGCTCTCACACTGTTCATTGAGTTTTGAGATTTAAATGACTGGTTATAAAGATACATAAGTTAAAATGGATTCTATCAGAGAAGTAGCAGTATTTCTTAATAAAGTAATGCCTAATTCTTTTGATCACAGGGTGAGTGGGTTCAAGCACCTCCATCTCTTAAGACATTCAGGAGGACTAGACATTTTTCTTATGTTTTAGCATTATGAATTCTCTTCTTCACCTTTTTCAATTCAGAATCAATTACTAAGAGAGATCTCTCTCCAGTGCCTGTGAATGCAGCAAAATGAAAAGCTTTGATGAATACATAAACAATAGAACTACTTATATAAATGTATGTATCATAGCAATTTATACTTGGGCTCATGATATTCTGGAAAACAGCAAAAACCAAGATCTTTGCCATGACAGTCTACAGCTGCCATTCTGGAGCAGATTAGCAAGTAAATGTTAGGTGTAATGAACAGAGAAACTGAAGCCAGAAAAACAAAATTAAGCATAAGCTGAATTTGCTACCAATTTTCAGACAAAATGTATTTTGCTTTGAAAATAATGACTCTCCAAAACTTTCAGAGAAAATGCACATACCGAAGACTGAGACCACCCATCACTACTGAATGCCAAAACCCTACTATGAAGCTTGGACAATCATTCTCTCTCTCTCTGAAAGACACCTCCCTGTATCAGTATGTCCTTATTTTATTTTGTATTTTATCAAGAAACAAACCTTTTTTTTTTTTTTTTTTCTTTATAAAGCACATGATACATAAATAACCAAACACCAGTGAGGTAAGGACATAGTCATCACTCTACTGTCATCACTCTACTTGGCCAATAGACATTTAATTCTTCACAAAAAGTGAAATGGCTCACATGGGGTGGGGAAGGAGGGGAAAAAAACAAAAAGAGCAAAAGAAAAACAGGCTTTTATGCTCCTGTGTATGCCAGGCAACTATGCACACCACTGAGCTCTGGTGTAGAGGAGGCTGTCTTATGTATTTCAAAGAAAACTTTAAGACATTTTGGTCTCCTCCAAATACAGCACAAGTCTCTTTCCAAGTCTTATACTAATTATTATTCTGGAAACCTTATACCACAAGCTTTAGCCCTTATGATCACTAAATTCCAGAGGAAACATAGATGAATTAATTTCTCTTCAGTTAATCACAGAAAATAAATAATTTACCTGTGTTTTGTTTAGTCAAAAATACTTGTTCATGACAATGCAGATACTACAGGTAATGCAATAGCAGTCTGAGGAGGTTATTAAGTCAGTCCTAGAAGACTAAGAAACTAAGTTTTTGCTGCTAACAGAATGCCATATGTATGGAATATATATACATTCAGTTACATCTGATGTTTTTTTTGCATCACCTTTTCCCACCAAGAGCCATCAAACGCACACACGGCAAATCTGGTGCTCAGAAATAAATAACACATAGATACACATGTTCCAAACCCCTCCATTTACCAATATTTGTTGGAAAGTTCTCAAAACCTTCCTTGGGTTCTAAGAAATTACTGCCATCTTCAATTTTATTACCTCAGAGATGTGAATGATGAATCACTGAATAGACAGCCCAGAAAGGATTATCTGTCATCTGTTAAGATTACAGGCTAAGGATGTCTGCAGTTAAGCATAGGCCTGATGTGCTGTCTATAATTTTGATTCCTTTGACACACTTGAGATAAGTGGGGCAGAAATAGCTCACTACTTTACCAGCATTGTTTAAGGGACAAAAGAAAAAAAAAAAATTAAAAATTTGGTAAACATTAAACAATTTTGCACTCATTTAAAAAGAATTACAAATATCTTTATCCAACTGCATAAAATGTTTCCCTCATCAAAAGGGTTTTACAATACGTGAGAAAAATCATCCAGGAAATTTGGAAAAAAAAAGAAAAGATATCACATTTGCACATGCAAGTGGATAATTGTTTGTAACTCAGAAGCAAAATCTACAAAGTTTCCACCTGCAGCAGCCAGAGGCTGTAAGTTGAAGAGAATTTCCCCCACAATTTCTTCTGCTAAAAGCTCTCCCCAGCAGCTGTATGTAGCAGTGGGCATTCAAAATGGAAAGGGAATGAGTTCTTTGCTTATGTTCTCCACATAAGGCCCCTTCTGTCCCTCTGAGAAGCTGAGTGTCACGTATGAAAAGACTGGTGGGAGAGACCTATTAGGTATCTCCTCCTATATGGATGCTTAACAACAGCACTTACATAAATTTTATTTATGGCTTTAAAGACCATAAAGAGAAATATCCTTCTCTGTGGACAGAGGAATGCAGCTCAGAGGTGCTGGGTAATTCGCATGCACTTACACCATCAATAAATAATGAAAACTAGTGCAAACCCAGTGCAAAACTCGGGAAAATGGTTCTATCTCCCCATGTACAAGACGCAGCACTGTCCCAGCAGCAGAGGAACAGAAATCAGAATGTCTTTTCTTGTGATTTGTCATCCTACCCCAACTACCCAAAGGGATTATCAGAACAGGCAGGGGAAGGCCAAGGAGACAATTGTTCAAGATCTCAGCTAATTAATGGAAGGAGAAAAGATGGTCAGTTGACAAGGGAAAAGAACCAGCTATTGTTCTGATGATGAAAGATGCACTTCAATAGGCGGCAAGTTGTCTCCACCCTCCCATTATAGCTCAAGTAACTTTGCTGGTGGGTCTTTATAGGAACTCAATTGTTACAAAGATATATCAAAGACAAATAAAGCAATAAAACCCTACCTTTAGAATTTAAACACTAAGAATTTTATCTTCTCATGCAGCATTTTGAGACACAAACCAATGTGTTTTCAGTCAAGCACCTTGAGAGATCAGACTGTCAATGAAACCAGAAATAATGAAAGGGATGATGGGAAGGAGGGAGAACAGGATGGGAAAGTTCAAGACAGAGGCGGGGGGGGGGAAGATACAAAAAAGTAACTCACAGTAGTGATGAAGCATGGCATATGTGTAGTATTTTTACCTTGCTGGGGATTGTACATCTTTAATTAAAAGCATTATTCATTTTAATTAGCGCTCATGATTTTTAAGTGGTGCTTTCTTAGAAAAGCACATTGAGCAATGATTCTAGACTACTGAGTCCAATTTATCTGTGATATTGCTGGCATACAGTTCTTGAACAAACAGATGAAAATGTCTTGTGAGTAAAGAAATAATGCAACCGTTCCACAGGTCAAGTATTATACGAAAGTTACATACATAAACAAGACATTAATATTTTAATATTATTTTCAGTGTGACAAGAGGCACAGTCATTTTCAAATCATCATGGATGTATTCCAGTCCAGTTCTAAAAGATTTGATAAACAAAATCTGTGCTTTAATTCAGCTTTAACATGATTGTAACCATGGCATCTTTGAAAAACAAAACCAACCAAAAACAAAAACCCCAACAAGAACAACAACAAAAAACTAAAAAAGCAAACAAACAAAAAGTATCCTTTGACCCATGCTGTTAAATTCAGGGTTGTAATCCAAAATCAATTGTGCCTCAGCCAGCTTTCTATCAGCTGAGTCTTTTGTTTGGCAAAGCCTCAACTCTAAATGAAGGCAATTCATTGGGGTGATAATTTGCTGTATGAGCACCTATCGAGTTGTTAAAATAAAGGTGTTGTGCCATAAGCAGGTGTTCCAACATTCTTAAACAGTTCGGCCAGTATCCCCAAAGTAAGCAAACTCAGTAACAGCAATTCTCCATCTAGCATTTAGCTTGGAGCCCCGTCTGGCAAACACCACCGATTCCTGCTTTAAGTCACATCTCTTCTGTTCAGATGATGATGATGATGTACCACAAGAAGTCTCGGTCAAGTAAATTACTCTGGCTTCAAACTGTCAAGTAAACTTTGCAGCTTTGCACTTCATATAATACAGTTTGTGATAAAGACGCAGGAGCCCCAGGCTGCTGGTTTTGGCCATAAAACCACCCATTGAAGTAATCACCCAGTTCAGCATGTAATGGGGGAATATCATTTACACAGCACAGACACACAGTTGGTGAATTGATATGGTTCCAAACCTACTGAAAATTGCTTTTCTCCACCTACCCCCAAAAATCTTCCTTCTAAACCTCCACGGGACAGGAATCTGGGACAATTTTGGTCCTAAGACGCAATAACTATCTGATCACATCTTTGCCAATTGTGTTTTTTAAAATAATTATCTCCTTACATTCCTGTCAGTGCTTCAGTAATCTTCCAAAATTAGAAGACCATGTAAGCCAAGCTGCTGGAGGGATCTGTAGTGTTTATACATGTATATTGTACATATTATTGTGGCCTTTCAGTACTTAAATGGGGCTATAAAGGAAGATGGGAACAATTTTTTAGCAGGGCCTGTTGCAAGAGGACAAGAGATGATGCTTTTAAACTAAAAGAGGGGAGATTCAGACTAGAGAGAAGGAAGAAATATTTTTACAGCGAGTGTGGTGAGACCCTGGCCCAGGTTTCCCAGAGAGGTAGTGAATGGAAAACATTCCAGGTCAGGTTGGACAGGGCTCTGATCAACCTGCTCTAGTTGCAGATGTCCCTGCTCATTGCAGGGGTTTGGACTAGATGACCTTTAAAGGTCCCCTCTAACCCAAAGCATCCTACAATTCTATATAAAGATATACTTATTTAAACATGTGTATGTGTACGCATGCATATTTATGTATTTTCCACTAAGACCCTTTCATCCTGATCAGTCAAAAATGGAAGCAGGGTAAGGTCAACGACTCTGTGTTTGCATGAATTTTGTGTTTTCTGCCTGCACTGATCTTTCTGGCTGGTCACGTGTATAATTATATATGTAGTGTAAGTGTGTCTATGAATATGGGTGAGTGCTGTGTGGGAATCCACACTCTGTACTGGCCAAACCTGGGGATATGCAGCTGCAGCAGCCTCACTTCTCTCAGGCTACGAGGTCAGTCAACGTGAAACACCTCGTGAAATAACACAGGCCAAAACATAAAGCTCTCGGTGAGCGAAAGAAATGATTGTAAGACATTTTGTCTTTAAGATATGGTTAAAAAAAGAGCATTATTTGTTCTCAGTCGTTTAATGAGCTATATTATCAGTGCTGGAACACATTCTGGGAATGTAATGTAAATATACTCTGTAAATCTCACTAGCATGGCACAACATGTCTTTTTATTTTTCATACGATAAAACACCTCATTGGCTTTTCAGCACACAGATAAGATACCAGACACTTCTCAGTACAGATAAGGCCACTAATTGATGAAATGGAAACTGTTCATGTTATGCTGTTCTAAAATATGTGTTTGTGCCGATCCAGTCTCCTTGAATAAAAATAACTGTATATACACACCATATTGTTTGCTCCACATGCAGTTTTTATGAACTTTGGTAAAAAACATAATAAAACCTAGTACTCAAACTGGATGAAACTGCTTTGGGTAGGAGTCTGCACGTTAGAGATGAGAACTGCCCTTGGCCATTCAGCCCGCGTGGTATTTATGAGCAACACTTCATTTTCACAATCTTAGAACACTTACAATAAACAATAATGATAATGATTTTCAAAACACTTGCTGAATTTCAAAATATTTTCTCAGAGAATAGTGTTTGCCTCTCTGTTTTGATACGTGCATCTGAGTGTGTTGGATGTAACTTTGGAGAGGTAACAAGTTTCTGTTTATGATACTGGACGTGAATCTTGAGCATTAGCCTCTTAGATCTTTCAATAATATTTATTATTGTAATACACATAGTTTTATAAGCTATTTTAGAAAGTAATGTAGAATAAGAAGAAAGTACATAACCTTTTTCAACTCAGCTGTGAAATTACAATTGCATTCTCACTCTACCTACATAAATAATACCTTTCTCTGTCAGTTCTGGGATTCACAAATCCTTCCTCTCCATAAAATTTACCAACCTAATAAATACTGACCTAGAATCAGCAATTTCGGTATTTACTAGGGACTCTAACTGAATTAATAAATCACCATAATACCTAAGTGGGCAGCACTACAATCATTTTATATATTCTATATAACTATTTCACATAATATATTTCACGGTCAGAAACATTACACATTTAGCTGGCAAGTCTCTCCTTTAGCATTTAATAAATGCCACACTTTTACATAAGAAATTGTATTTCAATCTAATGTTTATATTTTGACTGCACCTAAAATGTGCTTATTGTAGCATACTGCATCAATAAATGAACAATTATTTCTCAGTGGCATGTAAAATACATAGTGATGTCAGCAGCATTAAATTCTAGTGCCAAGTAGGGAAACAATTAAATGTAGTTTAACTATAAAATTAATATTATACTAATTTTAATAAAAGGAAAATATTTACCTTATTATTTTTAGTTCAGACATGCAGTCATGTGCAAGGAAATTCAATACCCACTGTATAAAATATGAAGTATGAAAATGTTTTACAGATGTTTTTAATCAGCTTCCTTTGTTTAACATTAGACGCTAACCTCCAGAAGATACGTACAAGCTGCACATCCTACAGGTAATGCTATCCAGATGGGATGTTTTCCCTGAACATCATGCTTAATAACATAAGGAATAAGGGATAACATAAGGAATATGCTGTGAAGAAAAAGCACCTTGGCAAAAAAATTTCTAATGTCATTTCATATTCAGTGGCACGACACATCTTTTCCAGCTTGCCTACAGTATGTCTTGTGGAAAACTCCCAAAACACACAGCATAAAAACATCTTGAATTCAGACAGCTTTATGTTGACTGCTCAGCTCTAACAAATACTAAATGCAGCAGTGACATCATCTTAATTATTAACTCCTTCCTTTGGTTAAACTGTAGAACTTCCCAGCTGTTAGAACTCTGGGTTATTTCTGCAGTCCTATCCCATACTGAATTTTCTCAGCCTAAGACCAGTTTCATCAGGAAGATGCTGTTGCAGTGAGTGAAGCAAGTATTTCTTGGGAACAAGAAATGAGCTTTCCTTGCCAAGCTTCTTAAACTCATTATTCTGTCACGAGTAAATAGCAACACCAGATCAGAGAATAGGTAACCAGCTAAAGCATCACAGTTAACTGGTAAAAACATTCCTCGTGTGTTTCCACCACTAGCTCCATTTCTGAATATCATTAGCTCAGCGTCTCATTCAAACATTATCTACTTAAAAAGGCAAAAGCCTTAAAATGCCTGGAAAACTCCTGTGATTCTTGAAGAAATACACCCTCTAGTCCTTTGCTCTGATGACTTAAGCAAAGGAAGGAAACAGAACCTTCCTTTAACCACTCCAGAGAGACAACTCAGGCAGAGACTATAATCTGTTCAGTGTAAGGACTTACCCCATATCCAAAAACCTCTCATTGTTCCTCAAGTGGAACATGGAGGGAATTTAAACACCTGTATTTCTGCCAGGATTGTCCACTGACAACCCTGAGCTTGCCTAGAACTGTACTCCACAATGACATCGTTATAGTAGGAGTGAAATGCTCAAGGTGTGGCCAAACAACTCTCTCCCTGGGAGGACACAATCCTCTAGATCTCCCCAGTTAACACTGGGAACACCAAGTTCTGCACAAAATTCAAAAGTCACGGTCACCTCAATTAAAAAATCCAAAGATGCTCCCTAAAGGGAGTCCTTATGGGTCATCACCTGGAGCCATTGCCAATGAGATGAGTTTAATTCCTTCCTCCAGCCAGTGGAGATCCAAACATGACTCTCTCAGCACTTAGGGTAGTGCTTGAGCCATATGTAGGACTGTGGATGGGAGATCTGCACCCCTGTGCTAAGACTACATGTGCACATTAGGATTTCATATTCACTGGATCTGAAGGAGAGTAAGAGGGAGAACGATCTGGTGACCTTCCAGTACTTAAAGGGGGCCTATAGAACAGGCCCTCTCTATCTAATCTAAACCTACCCTCTTTCAGTTTAAAGCCATTATCCCTCATCCTATCACTACACTCCCTGATAAAGTATTATGAAGAAATTCTTTACTATGAAGGTGGGAAGACACTGGAACAGGTTGTCCAGAGAGGCTGTGGATGCCCCATCTTTGGAAGTGTTCAAGATCAGGTTGGACGAGGCTTTGAGGAACCTAGTCTAGTGGAAGGTGTCCTTGTCCACAGCGGAGGAGTTGGAACGAGATGATCTTTAAGGTTCCTTCCAATGTGAACCGTTCTATGATTTTTCAATTCAAAGTCTTGCAATACGAATTTTAGCATAGAATTAAGTTGGAGATTGAGACCTCAAATTATGTATGTACATATAATGTATGCAGGTGTCTAAGTTCCCAAACACTAAAAGGAGCCTGGAGACTATTCTGGTGACTGGACAGTAGATACATGCTGAGTTGACTTTGCTTCAGTGGCTACAGTGGGTACATAGATACCTATAGCAGACATGTAGAGCTGAATTTAGGTATCTGAATCCAGACCTGAATCCTGCCTTTCTCTCTTCATTATGAAATTATGCATATGTTCTCCAGTCAACCAGGACATAAAGTATCTCATTCCAAAGACAGTTCCAACAGCCCATCCACCAAACACAGGTTGTAACCGTCAGACCAGGCTTGCAATGCAAAAAAAACCCCAAAACAACAAAAAGAAACCAGGGGTCACAGAAAAAGCCTCTTACACAAATATAATTTCAAAGAATAACCACGGATTAAGAAAACACATTTTCCATTAGATAACGAGATCTTACCAGAAAGGGTCCTGACATTGCTATAAGAGCAGATGTGTTTAGTGTTTCAGGAAGAAGTCATGGCTATCTACAACAAATATGCTATAGATAATTTTTTTTAATGCATTGAATTGCTAGTCTACAGTCAGCAAAACAGACAGAAAGATCTGCAAGCCAGTGCTCTTAAATTGACTCAAGACTACCTTATGAGGTCCATCTCTCTTTGCAGGGTCTCGTTGGGAATTCCACCTACTAAATACTAATAAACGCTAATTAAAATGTTTCCTGCATCTGAGAACAATAGCGGCTCTTCATAAATACATAGTCGTGTCTCCCATACTTGCCTTAGTGCAGCATTCGGGAGGTTACAAAAAATTTTGGATTTGCAATGGGTTGTGACAGAAGTAAGGCAAGATACAGGCTGTTTTACAACCAAATGCGCATGTTTCTACTGACAGTGACAGAAACATTTCCACAAAATAGCCTCCTGCTGTCTCTAACACTAATGAAATGCGCTGCATACCACAGTGTAATGGCTCTACATTTCCCTTAGAATATGAAAAGTAAACTCCTTGTTAACCATCCTCCAGAACTGCACAGTATCTATAACTTTTGTGTAACATTAAGTCTTTGTTAGAGTAACTGCTGCCCATAAACCTATCCTCCACCCCTCAAAAAAAGTCAACATAAAATTATGTGATGAAGAAGGATTTGATATGGAAATCCAACTAGACATAGCTCTTACCTACCTTTTGTGGGCACAGGGTAAAAAGGTCTGCAGGAGCTGCAGCTAGCAGATAAGAGCAAAATAAAAAATAAAATCTACGAGCAAGGAATATATCATTCTGCAAAACAGATGTGTGTATGTTTTCATGACCGCGGATACACATATTATACATACAAAATGCATAAGGGTGAGATGTACACCTTTTATTACCATGATCTTGAGAAGCTGTTTCAATCACACCTAATCCTGGAAGACAAAGTCTTAAGTAGCTTAGGCAGCTTAGTTATATAAGAGCATAGGTATATCAAAACATCACAACAAGGCCGTGGAATCATTTGAAACATGCTAAATTTAAGTCACTTTTATTTATTCATTTTTATTATATATTTCTTCAGTTGGTTATTCTTTCTGCTATGGCAGCATACAACAGTATGCTGCTGGTACTAGTGGGTCATGGGATTGCAGTGTTGGCCATCATATAGTCATGTAAAAAAGAATCATAGAATGGTAGGGGTTGGAAGGGACCTCTGGAGATCATTGAGGCCAACCCTCCTGCCAGAGCAGGATCACCCAGGGCAGGCCACACAGGAACAGATCCAGATGGATCTTGAAAGTCTCTAGAGAAGGAGACTCCACAACCTCTCTGGGCAGCCTGTTCCAGGCTCTGTCACTCTCACAGGGAAGAAGTTTTTCCTCATGTTAAGGTGGAACTTCCTGGGTTTCACCTTGCTACCATTACCTCTTGTCCTGTCACAGGACACCAATGAAAAGAGCCTGGCCCCTTCTCCTTGACACCCACCCTGCAGAGATTTGTGAACATTCATAAGATCCCCTCTCAGTCTTCTCTCCTCTGGGCTAAACAGCTCCAGAGTTCTCAACCTTTCCTCATAAGAGAGATGTTCCAGTCCCTTCATCATCTTTGTAACCTCCGTTGGACTCTCTCTGGTATTTCCCTGTCCCTCTTGAACTGGGGAGACCAGAACTGAACACAACACTCCAGATGTGGTCTCACTAGTGCAGAGTAGAGGGGGAGGAGAACCTCCCTTGACCTGCTGGCCATACTTTTCTTTATGCAGTCAAGGACGACATTGTCACGTAATGCTAACAGTCCAGGATGACAGATAGCAAATGACACACACGCAAACATAACACAAAACATGAATAGTAATAGTCTCAGAAATTCAAGAGCTATGGACATTTTTGCAGATATTAGAATAGATGGGAAGTTTAGCAAGAATTTGGAAGAAACCAATATTTGCTTATTGGAATTAAACAACATGCTTTTACTTATATACGAAAAGAAACTTTACAATACTGTCTTGATTCTAATGGAGAAGATAGATGCATTTTTTTTTTTAATGGAGGTCACCAACCCATGATGACAGAATATAGCAGAGAATTGTGACAGACTTCAAACATGTAGTATTGATGCAACAAGTCCACCGATTTTGCTGGGAAAAGAAAGAACATTCATTGTTCCCTTCAGATTTAAATTGCCACATTTAAGTTTTCTCTATAATGACCATTTAAAAAAATTATCTTAATATGAAACTATGGAGAACAAATGGAGTGGGAAGAAAGATCTCCTTAAACGAGGAAACATTTGTCTTTATCTATAATCATTATCAGAAGATTGCATATGCTAAGAAAAAAATTCCATCACTAGGTAAGATTGCCACTAGATATATCTAATGGTGAATCATATAATCTGTTCAGACAACACTTAGCTGCATTTGGGTTTACATTATTATAATGTAACAGATTGAAAAGGGTTTAAAATAACTTTTTGTAAATAATGAAGTCCAACACTAATATTAAATATTCATTAAAAAATGAATGAACACGAAGCAGTCAAGCTTTTATGAGACCTTGCAGCTGTAGCTGAAGCAAAAGATTTATAAAAATGAAGTTGCATTTTTGAACTACAAATAATCATTATTATGTATTATTTTGGATTAAAGGCACATGTGCAATATTTGAAAAACTTAATTAAAAGACTTACTTAAGATTCAAGATATTGTCAGTATCTTGAAATTAAATACTTCTCCATTGGAAAACACATATTCCTTGAAAAACCCAATTTTGTATACAGGTACTGAGCAATATTTCACAGGTTTACCTTTAAGATGATAGAGATAAATAATGGTATCAAAAGATGTATTCAACAGTCTTCTATTATGATATTATATGGGACACTCAGTTTCAAGTTTATGTTCTTCCAGCAAGATGAGACTTGAACACTGGTCTTTACTCTCCAACACTGTTGTCCTACCCACTGGACTGCTGGCTAGATAACATTCTTCTTCACCTCAGCAGATTTTTACAGGTTTTTTTTGAAAGGCTTTTAGTTTTGTTCTGATGAAAAAAGTAAAGCAAATGTCAAAAGCTCTGGATTTTTCAGGAAATGGAATTCTTGTTTCCCAGCCAGGCACAGTAAGTAATTATAGAGATCTCTGAGCAGGACATGAACCCTGCAATGCTTAAGCAAGAGCCTGAACTTTAGGCTTGCAGTGTTTGACCGAGTTCACCATTTGAATCAACTTTAACAGTAATAGAACAGAAATGCCACCACCTCCTATTGTAACTGCTTCCACACATAGAGTTCCAATGGAGTTTCAAATATATGGATGAATATTGGAAAAGGACCAAAATGAAGACAAAGGAAATTCAAGTCCTAAAAGCTATACTGAAGCAATCTGAAAGGCTTGCTTGAAAGCTGTTAAAGGAAGGAAATTCACAGTTAAGACTGAAAATCCTGGCTGAAACTCCAGCCTTCAAATACATATACTGCTCAGCAGAAACTGAAAAAAAAAAGTGTAGGCAAACTGTACAAATCAAGACCACAGTGTCAGACTGGATTTCCAGCTTTAACTATGATTTGTGACATATTAGAGAACACTTTATTTCACTCTGTTTCCATAAAGTTGTAGCTTTCAGATGGACAGGCCAAGAATAGTCAAACTAGCTGAGGGTTTATTATAGAAGCAAAATCACTGCCTTACTTGAGGTAGCAAATAAGATTTCTTCCTACAGGTCTATTAAAAAAAAAAAAAGGGGGGGGGGGGGGGGGGGGAGGGTCAGGGGGAAGAAAAGGAAGCAATACTTCCAGAATTCACAACACTAGATATAACAACATTGCCTTTCCCATTATAAATTTCTTCATGGTACCAGTACTTCCCACAGCGTTATCAATCATGATATTCTGTGCAAGTATTTCAAAGCAATTGCTGGTAGCTTACATTAAACTTTGATTAGGCAGTTATATATCATTCTTCCAAAAATGGGACTTAATTCAATAAATAATTGTATATACATGCATACATTCACATAGATATTCATTAATAGGTATATATTGAAGAGCTGTACTGAACAAAGGCCAAAATTAGTTCAGGATCAGAGATACAGCTCAGATGACCTCTTGAGGCTCCTTCCAGCATAGTTCTACAAGGTTCAGAACTGCAATTCCAGAGTAATCAGGGTAAAAATGTGTCATTAACCAAAAGGAAATGCTCAATTTATAACTGGCGTGCCACAAACTCAGTCTGTAGAGAGGCTGAGGATCAGCCTGGGTAGTGCAGACACAGAATAGGTTCTCATACAGGTGTCAAAACCATTACACAATTTTCAGCAAGTCATCAAGCTCACTTTTCACGTGTTAACAAGACTGACAGTGAAATTCAGGAGTAGTGTGAGGATTAACAAGTTATTATTGCAAAGTGCTTTGAAGACAACAGGTGCCGAGTAAAAAAGCTGAGTATTAGTGGGATGACTAATAAAAATTGTTAGTTACAAGGAGCAAGAATCAAAGGCAAAGGGGGGTACCACAGAAATCCAAGACATCTGGGGAGGAGAAACGGTGTAATAAAATGAAAACAAACCAAAACCGTGTTATTTGGCAATCCCACATGCAAACCACTTGAACTCTACACTTCTGGAGCTTATGTCATCATTGAGCCACCACCTTCCCACTTCGAGAAAGCTGCAGTTTAGAGAACTATTATTTTGAAGTATACTGTAAAGCTGTAATGGAGCAGCTATTCAAGAAAAAAAAAATAAATCTATCAGATTAAGTCATTATTCAGGACATTTACCCAAGAAATGAATGCACCTTTTCCAGCATTTGTAAGAGGGGATGTAGAAAATCACAAATACTCAAAAATCTTGAGTATATTTGGAGAATGAAAGCTTCTTATGAATTAAACAAAGAAATGATACACACTTTTAAACTATCATACAGAGATCTCCACAAATCCCACAAACTCTCCCATTAATGGTTATGGTCTGATTAAGGTTTGTATTAGGCCACTTTAATTAGTTAACAATTTAGAGTTCTACCTTAAAAAGCAGCTTTGTGAAACTGCAGTAGTTGCAGAATATTTTACTCCTGGGCTTGATAAAACACTAAACCAGAAACTGCTTTAAAATAACTGCCTGCCACAGCACTTTTAGCCAACTTTTGCACCTGGTGCCGAGAGAAAAAGCCAAGTGAACTTTCACTCACTTGTTGCATGTCAGCTTCAATGCGATGTCTTTCTTCTGTTGTGTTTGGGTTTCTAACTGGAAGAGACAAGTAAGCTAAACTTGCAGCCAATCAATCCCTAAATTCTAAGAATGCAATAAAATTTGATACCAATAAATCTTTTCTTTTAACAGCCAGAAGAGATTAACAAAATTATTTGAAATTTTATCCTCTTCTGTTCTTTCAATAGGACGATTACCTGACAATCCCATTGAAGCAAATAGCAAAATTAAAAGAGACAAAATTAAGCTTGTATATACATAGGAACAGGATACGCCTTTATGCATATCCCTAGTAGGTCCTCCATTATTTATTAGCCTTGATGTATTTTTCTTCCTCTTACAATAAAAGTTATTACACCTTTGGATTGTCAAATAAAAATCCAATTGGCTGAGACACAGACCATCAATATAAAATAGCTTTGCACAGCTTCCCTCTCAGCTACAACTGGTTGACTTTTTTTTTCAGCTCTGCAATGGATTTATTTTGTACATGGGGAAAATCCACTCCATCTTCTTTGTACTTTAATTTCTCATTGGTAAAGCAATTCAATTTTTTTTCCCTAATTTTGAGTTATGATGGCACAGCATAAGGGGAAAAAAAAAAGTAGTTACTGAGTATTGAGAAAGTGGTTGCTAGGAACAATATCTTGTGAATACACTGAAGTTGATATACAAACATCAGGCTGCGTACCACTATACAAGTGCTCATTATTGATCTATATATACTCTTGCATGTCTGTGACAGTGCAAATATGCCTGCATTCAGACTTCCATGTCTATGGTGACATCCACAGAAAAGGCACTTGTCACAAGACTTTCCATTCTACAATTAATTCTTCAGTGAAACGTAGAATCTGTCTCCCCCTTTCTGCTAAGTCCTGTGCTCTCCTTCACAGTAACACCAATGGCCATGTTCCACCTGTTTCATCACTATCCACCTACTTTCTCTGGCCTCATCTGAGATTCACACGTCTGCTGATTCTCACTCCATTTGCTATTTCTTGATGGCTTCCCTGTCATCAGCACTTAATGTCCTGTAATGCTATTTCCCAAACTCATTCTCCAGACCAGACCTTCTGCAAACTTCAACACATCAGCCACAGATTTTCTTTCAAACCCCTCTGCCTCTTACTTCACTTACTCCTGTTCTCTTGCTACTGAATATTTTGAGAGTCATGGGATCCTCTTCCAAACTCCTTCCACTCCAAGTTTGTTTTCATCTTTCTTTATTCGACTTCTTTAAACAACTCTTTGCTGAATAGCAGGCTTCCTTATTTGTAACCTAGATTCCTCTTTGAGCTCCATATTTTTTTCTGCTACAAGACAGAATATATGCATTTCCACAAAGCTGCAACTAGGTGTTCCTGAACACCTTCTCTTGTCAGAAATCTCTGGCCTTTTCCCCAACTCTGACCCGCCTCAGTAGATGCATCACATCCTGCCTACTTAATTTTCAATTTTCCTTTGCTCTCTGGTACTTCTGCTCACTGTGTACAGATGTCCTCAGTCTGTACTCTCTGTTAAAGAAACCATATCTCAATCCAGCCTGTCTCTCCAAATCTTTTCCCATTTCTTTCTCTCTCTTCATCTGTAAGAAAACACAGAACATGCAGTTTTCAGCTAATGCACAGACTTCCCCTCTTCTAACTCTGTCTTGGATCAGCTCCAACACAACTTTTTATAAATCCCCTCCCTTAAAACATATATGGAACACTACATGCCTCTTCCTGGCCAGAAATCTGGGCCTCCGGTATGTTTTTATTTTCTTGGACTTTTCTGCTTTGTTATCAACTCCTTTTGCCATCAGAGAAGTTCCAATTATTCTCTTCTTTTTTTTTTTTTTTTTTTTTTGATTACTTCAAGGCTGCTGTCATGGGGGAGTTCTCTCTCAGGTGGAAGTTATCTGACTAAACATAGATGTTTACATCTGAGCTGGTCACTCAAGGCATCAGTTGTAGTCACTAGACACAAATCACCATTCTGGGTCCAAATTCACCTCAGCCTGAATATAAATTCCTGAAAAGTCAAATAAATTCTATCCTACACGATACATTTCTCTCCATTGTCTCTCATTATTTCTCCAGTAAGTACACTATGACAAATTCACAGGAATATAAACTATTGATAGGCAGTAATGTAGTACAGTATCCACTATGTCTTGTGCACACAGAGAAGTGCAGCGCCTTTATCTAAGATATAAGAAAATGGGCAGTCTAAGTTGGTAGACTACATATTGTAATTTAAAGGAAGAGCATACAAAACCAGAGCTATCTGAGTTCGGGAATATTTATGTAAATCACAGCTACAACTACTGCATGGAGTACACTGTAAGTAATAGCCGTGTTGGAAATAATTCGTCTGTATCAGATTGACTGAATATACACTTTTTTTTGAGAGAATCATACAATCATCTCTTTATCAATCAGTGCAGAGCTCCTGACACATTTTCTCAAATTTATTTCCTTCATGCCCTCTTCCGACCAAGCCACTAACTCCCCATCACGTTATGCAAAAAAATCTTGGACCAGCCACACTGCTCTTTTAAAACACTTATTACCTTAACAGCATGAGAATCTACAGTTTGTGTAGGCAATGGGTCTGGAAGAAAAGACACGTCTCTGGAGGGAAAGCATCAGCCTAAAGCAGTTTCAGACTAAACTGTCTGAAACAGTTTATCAAAGTTTATGGGAAGAGAATGTTTTTATGGTTAAATTATGACTTGTTTGAAAACTGGGTAAGAACCATAGGCTTCCTCAAAAGGAGACCATCAGTGAATTGTCACTGCTGCCCAGTTTTCTGAGAAGGCAAGGTAGCAGGTGTATAGGCAACTTAAAACATATGTGACTTGGTACAGAAAGGTAGCTTTTTGGTGCACCTACAGGAGAAGTCATGAGAAGAAAAAGGGAAAAATGATCAAATCAATGTTAAGTTTAATATGTACTTTCTCTGCCTGAATATTTTTCACTTTTCTATGGAACCCATCACTAAACCACAAAAATACACTGATACTTTTAGATGCAGCCACACCAATTTTTTCATATATTATTTTAAATAATGAAAGATTTTCCCTTAACACACAGCAAAGTCACAGGTATAAGAGTTAGAGAGTAAATTTTACTCTGTCAATTGTCATCTTTGTCAGGAAGAGGTTACACTCTTGGATCGTTCTACTTATTCACCATTCTGAGATAAAAGACTGTTTGTGCCAGCTTTTTGTGTAAGCTATTTTCTGTCCTCCCAAGGACTGTGCTACCATCAGCACTCCTATCAGGTAGAACTCGTGGCTTGAAGATAAAGGAACACAGAAATAAAAAGCGTTGACATCTCCCACAATTATATAAATACCAATTTAAGGGTTTCTGCTGCTATCACTGTTTTTGTTGGCCAGTGACACTTAGAGACACAAAAGGGTTGTATTTGCCAAAACTAGAGCACTTAAATTTTAAGAAAACAAAGTTTGCAATGCTTCAAGAAATAAAATATGTTTTGCCAAGTTTTCCAGTCATGGTGTACTATTTTCAAAGTAAAGTTGTTTTGAGTGATAGTAACACCTTTGCCTTTCATTACTGTTTTCGTTTGCAGTAGAAGAGGAATGGAAGATGTTGACAAAGATGGAGAACTTCAGTATTGACAATTATCTATTAATAAAAAAATTGCAGTATTAGAAACTCAAGACTTCTGAACACTAGGTGTCAGTGTAAGAAATGGAAAAATATCAAAAACCTGTTGTTTCCAATCAGGTGGATTATCTGAGAAACCAGAACCAGCTGTGACCACATTTCCTTGTAACTGCATAACACTGTTAACAAGGCAATCTTCCTAAAAAACAGTTATTCTGAAACTATCAGGTCTGCTTGAAATCAGATAAGGTGATTTAAAAACTACAATGAATTTGCTCTGTTAAACACTCTGAGATGACCTTTAAGGTTTATGAGTTACATTTAAAGACCATGCAGAATTTTACACAACTCTTCCTTCACCACAGATATCCACAAATCAGTTTGTGTCTTTCAAACTTTGAAGGTTACAGTTTTGTTTGACAGAATGAAGGAAAAATGAAGTAACAAAAAACCCCACAGCTAATACCAAAAGTCACAGAGGGAAGATGTCTCTCGCTTTGCTTGAGAATACAGATCTTAAATGGATGGCCAGAATGTTAAATAACTTCTTCAGGACATGAAGAGACATCCTTGAAGTGCCCATTTATCTCCCCTGACACAAAAGATGACCTGGCATCATTATCCGAGGTATAGAAAAATACATTTGTTTGCCTTTATGTTTTTTCAGGTGAATCCACTCAGGATCTCAGAGGAAAAGCAGAAAGAATGTTACCCTCCACCAAGCACTGACAGTTAACTTATCCGGAGAATTATTTGAAACAGAAGTAAGACGATAAAAATAATAATTAAACCCCTATTGTTTATTGGATTCTGGAGCTGATTTCAAAGATACAGTTACGTTTTGGGAAGGTAACTTGAGGTCCATCTTCCTAAACAAATATCCACGTGTTGCACATTTATAAATTTCAGAATCTTTTCATGTAGATTACTAGTTGCTGCCAGAATCGTACTACTAGATGAGATAGGTCTTTGCATGCAGATATGGGCTTTACACCCACGGTCATGTACTTGAAATACTCAATTTGCATCATACAAACAAGTTAAAGAAGGAATGAAACCCTGAATATCAGTTTTCCATTTGACATTTAAAGCTTAGGATGCAATCATGATTTTTCACAGACAGAAAGATTGTTCCTTCATTTCAGCCCAGCTAAATGATTTGAGACATTTTTTAGGCTACGACAAAAACACTCTTGGCAAAAGCCTTTTCAGTCATAAATGCTTTCAATAAAGGAGATCAAAGAGTAAAACCATTGACAAAATATTTATTTACCAGAGTGCATCATATTGTGCAATAAAAATCTAATCTAATGATGACTCTTTAACTTTTTAACTTTTTCATTTGCTCTTTTCTGAAGAGCTAGCCACTTAAAGTTTCATAAGGCTCCATCAAAATAATAACTGACATCAATATAAGTAGCAATCACACCCTGTACACACTGTATTTGTACACTGAATGTCTCAGCTCAGCTCATCCAAGACTTCAGTAGCTATTAATCTATGTTATACTAACAGTATATATAAAAATTAAATAGAGGGTGTAGTTTTATTTTGGAAACTCAGGCTGGGATCAATTTATCAGTTGATTCATAAAAGCTCCAGAAGTCAAGGTAATTGAGTAAAAGATGCCATAGATTCCAAAGCACCCACCTGTAAAACGTCATACATACTTAATTCCTCTTGCTCAACAGCCTAAACACGCTAATAGCTGGGGTAAACATGTTAAACATTTGACATATTAAGGATGGAAAAAACAGACCTGTACATATAGACGCCTATATAGACATACATGTACAACACATA
The DNA here is from genome assembly GCA_025345505.1 of Todiramphus chloris collaris. Lineage (NCBI taxonomy): Eukaryota > Metazoa > Chordata > Aves > Coraciiformes > Alcedinidae > Todiramphus > Todiramphus chloris. Next base: position 4,106,913 of record JANVCC010000018.1, read on the forward strand.
TAAATCTATGTCATTGCTATAAAAGGCCCAAAGACTAATATAGAAAATCAGGAAATACTATGATTATAGCTGCTTTCACTACCTTCATTCCTTATATTTTATATGCCCTACAAGACAATCTTTAACCATTGATGACATTGCTTTTTCTATTTGATCTAATCAACAGTTTCAATTTTCTTATTCCCTATTGAACACATTGCTACAATTATGTAGGTATAATTGTTAATTTCCTTATGTTTATTTTTGTTTTTAGCATTCTTCATAACAGTATCTTAGTCTTTCCACTTTTTACATCAGTGAAGTCAATCACCACTGGATGCTAAGTAGCTTCTCTGCATAACCAGGCAAAAAGCAGCAGCTCTGTCTCATAGCACATGTTGACTCTTCAGAAAGAGCCATGGGAAAGAAAACATCTGACCAGATTAAGTCCTTTCTCATCTTAAGAGGAAGCACAGAGAGCGCCCAGAATCCATGACTCAAATGACTAAAATCTTTCCTGAAGTAGATTCTGTGCTTTGGAAGAAATATATCTAAATATGGTGAACAAGTAGCAGCTAATGTTAGAGTAGAAAACTCAGGACATCACTTTTCATAGAAATTACCAGTGAAGAAAAGGCAAGACTTCACCAAAAATCAGACAGAAGACGTCATTGTTTCCAATTCAGACATTCCATAAAATGTCTGTTTAAAAGACATTTTACAATACTCTAATACATTAAAGATGAAATGATATCCATTTGCACAAGTTATCTAAAGTCAAGTGCTGGCTAATCAAGAAACAGTAGAAAATAATATATAAAAAAAAGAACAGTTATTTTTAACATGAAATTAAGAAAACAGCATCTTGTGTCTGATGTGGGCCTTTCTAAACCAGTGTCATCTTCATCTGCAAATGACAGACACTGTCACTGAGATCGTTTGGTACAGGAATAATAGTATCTGCTCTCTATAGAATGGCAGCAAATGGGTTGAGTCTATTTAAATTCTTTCACCGTATAGAAAAAAAGAAATATACTCAGAATGAAAAAAAACTACTCTACACTATTCTGTGTATCGAACAAAAAAGTGTTTTTAAAATTACCCCCTTCCTTTTAGTGCCACACATAAATCTTTCAAAAAATTAAATAGAAATCATCCAAACTAATGCCAAAGATGTTACTTCCATTAAAAAACCAAAACAAACAAAAACAACAAAAAAAAAATCAACCCAAACCAAACACAAATAAACAAACAAACCTAAGCAAAAGAAAACAACCACAAAACACAAAAACCCTTTACTCCTACCATGGCAATAACATAATCTAAATATTGACCACATTTAGATGATGTTAATTTTTTCCTGTGCGTTGACAACAGTTTGCTAGAGATAAAGCCCCTTCTCTTCTTTTCCATCATACATGGGGAAGGCTAACACACACACACAGCTGGCACCCAGGGAATTTTTTATATCACAGACTTGTCCCCATGTGACTTCTTCCAGGGTAGGTGTGCCATGCGTTCGCTGCAAATGTATGCGGGTTCTTTAATTGACTCTACAGTAGGAGCAAAATGACTAGTGGAAGGATTTTTCTTTCCCAGATGGTTTTTGTGAACGCCTTTATCCCATTCATGTAAACACACGACATGTTCCGGTTTGCCGAGCCATATATACACCCTATGACTTAGTACAAAGTCTGAATGTTTAGTTAGCCAGTAGATTGTTTCCATCCTGTGATTCATTAGGTCCCCATGGTACCCTCGACTTCCTTTATTTTGTACAATCACAAATTATATTAGTTTGTCTTATTTTGATAACCCCTCTAATTAATGTCCTGCACAGGAAACTTTATTACTGTTTTAAAACAGACTCATAAAACAAGGACTTTTCCTGTTACTAGGGTGGCATGAGTGACAGTTGCATATAACATGGGATCAAGAGTGAACAGTGTTTTGTACTGTTTGTTTTTATCAGTGAGCAATTTCTGTTAATGAACGAACTAGCTTCAAATCTTCCCCCCCCCTTTTTTTTTAAAGGAATGTCAGAAATTCTACAAATTACGTATATAAAGGTTACAAGTCTTAACAGTTCAAAAACTCAGTAAACAAACCTGGAACTATATGATTTCAGAACAGCACAGAGGGTACATATCCAACTTGTGAATGAATGATGAGTATGATTTAGTTGTGGATTTTTGTTGTTTTTTTGTTTGGTTTTGGGTTTTTTTGTTGTTTTTTTCTGTTTGCGTGTTTTTTGGTGGTGGTGGTTTTTTTAAAGGCTGTAAACCAAGAAAGCTCTATCTTTGTTTCTGTTTAGATTTTCATTTTTCTTACTCCCCTCTCCCATTTCCACTGCCTTTTTCTCTAGATAGGCAAGTGAAGGTGAGTTTTTCTTCCTCCTACTCCTTTCTTTTTAAACTGCAATAAAATGGTTAACAGCTGCAGAAAGAAAGCTTGGAAGCAACAAAACACACCATATTCATCCAGAAAATGTACAGTCCTTTGAAAATACAAAATTCATGCTGTACTTAAGTACTCATCATTTCCTATCAGTAAACCTATCGTTACGCTTGTCTCTATTTCCACCATTCCTTTTCCTCATTGTGGCAAATGACCACCCAATCTTTATTTAAGCCCCTACCATAACAAAACAATCTAACCCACAGGATAGATTTACTATGGACTTACTCAGGAGTTGACATACTGTTCAATCTCTGCATCTCACTGCAAGTGTTCTATCTATGAATTACTGCCACAATTTAAAATAGTCTCCACGTTAACAGTATAGGTTATCACAGAATCACTATGATTGGAAAAGAACTCTAGGATCATCAAGTCCAATCATTATCTAACTCTACCAGTGCCACTACTACACCATATCCATAAGCTAGACTGTATCTAGACAACTTTTAAATACACCCATGGGTGGTGATTCAACCGCTTCCCTGGGCAGCCTGTTGTGGTATTCACCTCCTGATGTGTGTTCTGTGTTTTGGTTGAGACCAAAGGGCTGATTCTGAATTAACTATATTATCTGTGTAAGAGACAATTCATCTCCAATAGTAACAAACCAGAAAAAAAAAAATTGTCTATGTGTATACACAAGGTGTTCATATATGGATTTATGTAACATGAGACCTAAAACAAAAGAATGAGTAGAATGTTCTTAAGTGCTAAGTAGCAGCATAAGTTTTATGAAATTAAATTCTTCCATAGGAAGATAAAAGTAAGTGATCATAAAAATCCCAATAGATATCATGTACAACACGGTTCTGGGCAATTCATGTTCCTTTAAGTTAATGCTACTACATTCTACAAAAGCCAACAGAGTGGGTTTGACTTAAATCATTTGACATCAATTGAATAGATCAGAATCCATCTTCTAGCAGACACACATCAGTTGACAGGGAGCAAACCACAACTCTTTTAACATGAATTCTATCATTCAAGACAGTCTCCGCAATGACTTCTGACACTTTACAAAGTATTCCAGCAGATAAACCATTTAAAGGATGCAGTCCAAGGCTGTTGAGATGTGCTGTGGCCTTCCCTCTGAGCAGCTAGTCTTTCATAGACAAGATAAGGTTACTTACCAGTAGGTAGGGACTTTTGTGCTCTGCTGCTTAGAAGCACATCTGTAGTTTTGGTGTGTGTACGTGTAATTTTTCGTATTCCCTCGCTGAACTCTGTTCTACTGCTAAAATGTCTTTCACCTCGTAAAAACAGAAGCCATTTGATATCTCAGAAACAAAAGGTAAAGGACTGAAGTTCACATCTAGTGTGAAACAATCAAATTCTGTGAAAGCAAGTCTCTGTACTACTACTACCACCACCATATTCATCATGCCTAGAGAGCAAACTGCTGGTAGTTCATTCTGATATTAAATGCCCATTTGATACATTCTCAGCACAAGGAAGATAACCCTTTAACTGCCATTTTGATTTAAGTAGCATATCATGATCTTAATGTCTATTAGCCTTTGAACATGACATCTGAAGCATGAACATGGAGCTATGGCCCTATCAAGAGAAAATACTAAGAATTCTTTAGTTTTTAATATTAATCTAATAATACTATATTTTCTTATGATCCAGCTCAGCATGACAGAAATTCTGGACAGAGATGTTCATGGTGAGGAGAGAATTTCCCTCTTTCTTTAAACATTGTACGAAACAATTTCCAGATGCTTTTACATTCGTGTATATGCAAGAATTCAGCTATTTTAATGCCAAATCTCTCATTGGTAGTTTAATAACCAAGAAAAATTCCTCTTCCATTTCCCTTAGTTACAGCTTCTTTTTCTTGAAGAAGTGCTGAATAATATTGATTTGTCCTAACATAGGACCTTTGAGTTCTCTTTTGAAGAGTCTGAACAGATTGTAATACATCATTCTAAAAGATGATGCTTCATAATCTTACTGCACATGCCAATTGTACTGCATATGATGAAGGAATGAATTAAAAGAGGCCTCATTCTATTTCAAATGGTAAGTAATTTAAAGGCTTGTCCCCTTCTGATTAACATCTTTTTGCATTCCCCATCAAACCCTTTCTGTAGGCACAATTTTCCTTTTAACAGACATCCATTACTTATGCTTAACCATAAAGAACAATATAGCCTGGATTGGATTCTCTAGTTTTAGCACACAAATAAATACATGTTTACAGGTAATATGAAGGCATCTAAAAATATATAAAAATCAGTTACTAAACAAATACTATCAGCCAACAGTGAATTTGATTTCCAGTTAAAATTTGAATTCATGGTTCTCTTCAAATGGATTATGCTTCAACAAAAAACTGTACAGAACTCTCTTATTCTAGGGTGGGGTTTTTTTGGTTTTATATTGTTTTATATGTAAATAACATAACATTTATTATCATTACAACACATGCAAAAATATTTCAAACTTATGCTAGCACTCTGACACAAATTGAATGGAATTTATCTCCCAGCTTTTATGCCTACCTCCTAGATATTCAAATCCCAGCAAGCCACCAAAGGATCTATTTATCAGTCAGCAGAGGAAAGAAAGTACTCGAAATTCATCTTATCTAACCTGGAAACTAATTTTAGGATGATGTAAATCATGCTCTGGAGAGGCTAATTTCCTTTGACACGTTGGTATATACTTTTAGCAGAATTTAACTTAATGTAAGGTATTGTACCTATTCAAAACACACACAAAAAATGGATCATAAAATGTGATGCAGAGTTTTAAAAGTCTACTTCTCAGGAATTTGACTTGTTAGTGCAGTCATCTGCTACAGCAGCTGGACCTCATGAAGTATATAGTGGTTTGAAGCAGGGACCATATAAATCTGTCCAAACCAGACCCTGATTTAACAGAGTTCAGATCAACTTTGAAAATAGGAAACTGGAACTATAAACCCACGAGATATCAAAAGTCAACCAATCAAAGGTAATCATGCTGGCAACTTATTTTTTAATTCAGAAGCTCAAACCTGGACTTAATCAACAAGTACAAGCTCTTCTTACATATGTTTACTATGAAAGATGTATGCAACATGCCAGCTTTATTGCAGGCATAAAAGTAATTTCTACAGTTTAGTCTCGTACATGCATTATGGATGGCAAAATGGACATGAATTTTGAGAAGAAATCATTAAATTACATGACAACTGTGTAGTAAATTAACATGAATAATATCAAAAAATTGGGGTAGTCAGCAATAAATTTACATCTGCAGTCAGCTTCAATTATAAAAATAGCTTTTTTTCCCTAGTACTGGAATTTAAGCCCACACGAACACCTACATCTAAAATGAAAATTCAATATAACTGCGTAGTAACAGCTCAAGAAGGATGTGCAGTTATTAAGGATGACAAATGTGCAAAAATCCCTATCAGAAGTCCGGAGCATGTAAAAAGCTCCTGATTTAAGAGTTCCGACATGTGAATGTCAGAGGTCAAAGCAATGAGCTATTAAAGATACTTTCACTTCCTCAGAAATAAAGTGCTGTCATGGGCTCGGAGGGGAAAGGTTAGAAAAGCTGTTTATCTGCCGCTCTGTTCCCATTCTTCCTTCTGTCAGGAAATCGTACATGCTCTCACTCCCCACGCAGGGTTAACCCCGGGTCACGGTCATTCCCCAAGTAAGCGCCCGGCTTTGATTTCAGCTCGAAGACCACACGGCTGCAGGTTGCACATTCTCAAAACGCACGTTTTGGGGTAAAGCTCAGCTCGGTGAAATCTCGGCGGGATGCAAAAGCACAGACTCTTCACCACATTATTGCTAAAGGAAAAGCGAAGCCGCAGCCATCGGTTTGCATAAATTAAGGGGGTCATTAACAAAAAAGAAAATGTTATTTTGTAGTACTTAGGGCTAGAATACGAATTACAAATACATGCCTGGAGCAGCGTGTTTAACCAGTGGGAAACCTGGTTAAACCTCCCAGAGGTTGTCCCTTCCCCAAGAGCCACAGGGCACGTTCGGGACAGACCGACGGGAGCATAATAAGCAAAGAAACCACAGTGCAAAGAGCCAGGAGACTGCAGAGACAGGAATATACTGCTGGGCTTCAGAGGCATGAGCAGAAAGAAACTACCCAGAGCTGGAAGGGACCCCAAAGCATTTGCTGTGATCCAGGAAGCCACCGAACTTTTGCTGGATTGAGTGCAAAGCTGAAGGAAAGCACCTGTTTGCAGGCAAACAGTGGGCAAGAGGAGGTTTATTTATATTATATTTTTATAAAGAATATTTATATATTATATATTATAAAATATTATATGCATAAATATATAAAATATATATATTATACATTAAAACATACACACACATATTTTTATAATATGTGGTCTGCCCCATTCTGAATTTTCTCACTTTACAAGTTTTTAATTCTAGTTAATGTTGTAACAGAATGTAGCTTGAAACTTAAAAATCTATCTGATGGCTGAAAGGGCTCATTATAGAGAAAAGATCTAGGAACTTGCAGGTCAAAGCTCTAGATGATCCAGGGACTCATCACATGTAAATATTAGTTATAATATGTATAAGTAATGTATATTATTTATAAATAATGTATATTATTTATATACATTAGTTCCATATAATGTCCATACCCAAACATGCTGGTAATTTCACTTGAAGAATCACTACAATAATAAAAAGTATGTTATGCTTCCCAAGATACAAGTGATGTATCAGTGGGTATCTTTCTGTAAAAAATGCCAGATAGCAGATTTGTGCCATGGTGTAATTACCATTATTAAATTCTTAAGAGGTGTTGTTGAACTTTAATTAAAAACTATGTAAATGTTCAAATTTAGAGCTGGGATTTGAAACAGCCTCATTTATACAACACTTTCGTTGGCCTTCAATATTCTATATTTCTGCATATTTTTGACAGAAATCAAAACATGAAATAGTAAGAATATTAGAACATAAATATCAAGTAAGTAATGCATTAAGATAAATGCTAGAACATAAAGAAAGTAGCAATGAAGCCTTCAGATGACTAGGCAGTTGGGTTTTTTTAACAACTTGAAGTTTTTAGCAAAAACTTATGTCAGTTTTATACCCAAGGTTAGGTGGGGTTGCAGATTCCACACATATACAGTATATAACCATAAAGTGCACACACTTTATCTTCAAGCCTAACAGTGATTTCTACAGATTATTGAGGCCCCAACATCACCCTCAGTTTCTGTGTTTTCGTTGTTTCTAAAATCCGTAACAATCTGTTATTAGTCATCTGATCATGAAAATGTCTTATTGTTTCAAGAAGTTTTAGGGTGAGGATTACTTTATCAGTTGTGTTCTTACCAAATTTATCAGCTGAGTGTGGACGATGTCTTCCACAAGTATTGCAGTTTCATGGAGTGGTCTGCGAGCATCTCCTAAAGAAAACCTGAAAGAAATACGTTTAGTGCAGTGTTGTGAAAATCAGTTTAAAGGAAACCAAGTAGGTGGTCTCCAGAAGAAAAAAAAAAAAAAAAAAAAAAAAGGTAACAACAATCTTAATACACCTGTATGTACAGAAATGGTGCAAGGAATATAAATCAAAATAATCTGATTAAAGGAACAAAAGAATGTGTCCTAAAGCACCTGGTGAGAAAAAATGATGAAACAGAGGAAAATCCAGTTTGTAGGCACACATGTGCACTACTAGGAGTAATTCTGTATTTAAGTTGCCCTTCGCTTACAGAATTACCAAATAACTATTTTAAAATGTTAAAATACTAACAGCAATTTTATCCCAAATTTAAATGCTAGCACTAACGTATGGAAGGAAATACAATGAATTAAAGGTAAACATTTTTATACGTAACAATACATGAGAGGCTCTTAATGTCTACACTGAAATTTTAAATGACAGCAGGCCATAAGGAGATTATAGTGTTTATATAACAGCAGAAACAAAATGCACAGCCACTCCAACAGGCATCATTATATGAGAAACCATCACAACAGGCTTTTTGCAAGGCTTTATCTTCTCTAAGAAATACCAGAAGTTAGTTGCTCTCTACACCTGCCTTGATGGTCAGTCATTCAGCTAAAGCTGGGATTGCTCCTTTGATCTGGGATGGTCAGTGGCCATCAACAATCTATTAAAAGAGATTGCAGGTGCTGCAAAAAATCGGAATGCTAGACCTTCATTTTGTAACACTGACCCACAGCAGAGCCTAAGCTTTTCCCATGCAATTCCCCAACAGCCCTATGAAACTGTTAATCTGAAACTGGGACGGTGGGCTTCAGCTCCAGATCCAGGCATGTAATTTGAAACATCTAAGAGATCCAAGTGGGGCTGACAGATTCACTACTTGTTGGAGCTGCACTTTTCAGAAGGGATATTGAGGACACAGTGAAAGTCTTTTGGTGTCCAAAATGACTGCAGGCTGCAACCAAACTCCACTCCTAATCAGTCCAGCTCGGTGAGTCTAGAGAGCTTAAGCCCTCCCTTCATTTGTCTACAGGAAGTCTAGAGTGGTACCTATATGATTTCCCTTCATCACATAAGGCACAAAAATACGGTATTTGTTTCAGTTGACTACTGTCTGTTCTTTGCCTCTGAAACTTACATTTTCAATTCAGTCCCATGGAAATAGGGAATTCAAGGATTCCAGCTATGGGTCCCATTAGACACACGTATCAAAACCTTTCACAAATTTCATTGTGCTACACGTACCTTTGAAACAATTTCTTAATGCATCAAGCATACTACCTATTCAAGAAGGATAAGTAACCCTGGTTTTGCCTAATTACTCAGACATTATTGTAAGCAATAAAGGATTCCAGAACATCACAATCCTTCATCTTTTCTTATTTCAGTTCTTTTACTTCTATAAAGAGGACAGGCACCTTTTTTTCCATGCTATAATGAACAGGATCAAGAACTGACACAAGCATTCTCAGTGTATATACAATTTTGTCCTGCTACTTATGCAGGAAGGGCCAGGGAAATGTTACTGGGATGGGATAAGGAAGTGCTAACAGAGCTCTGGAAAAATGGGACACTCCTCTTGCCATATCAATTGCCTCATATATCCCTCTGTGACAGCAAAATCTCCTGGTTTCCCAGAACTGTGGCAGACAAAAAATAGACAGTCATGGATAAATTACTCCAAGAAATTTGTTCAACTGACTTCCTAAATCACCTATATGTAATGCAAGGCTGGTGGAGAGCTACGGTCTACAGTTGCTTGGACACTTGCACATCACAGCTTTCATGAAAGCCGAATCTCTTAAGAAGAACAAACTAACTAATTTCTGGTATCTGGTAGCTGTACTTCAGCATCCCAAAACATGCACAATATTTCCAACAATGGAATTTTCATGAAAGCAAAGGAATTAACAAATTCAGTCATTAACCATTCCAAAAGTTTCCTGGTTGCTCTACTTTTGGCCCCTCTGTATGTGACTTTTGGCTAATTTTTTCTTCTTTTTTTTTTTTTTTTTTTTTTTTTTTTTTTTTTT
>JANVCC010000018.1:4116926-4273809 GCA_025345505.1 Todiramphus chloris collaris
AAAGAAATAAATATGTTCTCTCTCCTCCTAAACCTGAGATTTAAAAATAAGAAAACTTGTACTTAAAATATATTCATTGTAAATTAAACAGCACAGGTGAAAAATAACACTACAGTTTCTTATAAAAATAGTGAAATTTTATTCATAAGCAAGATTCAAATCCTCATAGGTGACTGAATATATCAATTATTTCCTTACAAGAGCACTCTTCTATCCTGCAATAAAATAAAACAATATTTTATCTACAAATAACTAAAGAGTTATACTATAGGGATTTTTTCTGTTATTTAATAATGAAATTATATTCAGTATTCTTCACACACAGCATTTGAATTTCTAATTATATTAAATTTCAGCTTGATATGTGCAAGAGCACAACAGGAACTACGCAGGCAACAGCTGAGCATAACCCACTGCACTATGCTAGAAATTACACTCTGTATTTGTTCCTTATCATTTGCCTCTTTTCTTAAGCCTATCAGCATCCTAAAGAGATGGTCACATTTTATAACACATTGTATAACATCTGTAAAATGAGCACAACTCGAATAGTTTTTTCTCCATCGCGCAGGACATGTACATGAATTACGTCAGAGACTTCATAGGACTATAAGCACAGCAAAGCAAACAATCCAGATACTATTAAATATTTTACAAACTGCAAATACTGGATATTATATAGGAAACACATAGAAAAATATAAAAAGAATATTACTGTATTACACTGGAATGTAAAATAATATTTAAAACATTACAGATCCAAAACAAGTGCTCATGCAGGACAAATAAGTCTGGATTTTTCTTTTTGTTAAAGTAAGGTGCATATGTAAATTAGCAGGAAAATTAGTTTTATTTTTTCTTTTAATCACACAAGCTATATAAAAATCAAACAATTCAGTTATCCCAATCATAATAGGCTTTTTTTTTTTCTTACTTATAGGCCTTTCAATATTTAAAAGTATTTTTTCTTGTTTTTCAAAGATTTAGAATGCAAAATAAAACTATGTAAGAGAGTAGTAAACACCTGGTAGCCAGCATTATCATCTTGAACATAAATTTCTTTTGTTCACAGTTTTACAAAGCATTCCACATACATGAATGAAAGGGGGCTGGTCTTGTTTTCTAAAGACAACAAAGTGCAAGAAGAAAACTCTGTTTTTGAGGTGTGATACACCCCCATCTTCATTTGGAAGTCTCTCTCATAACTAACTATCAGTTCCCTAATCATCACAAGAAGCTGAAGAGATGCAATCACGATGCAGAACATTAATCTGAGAGGAGGCAGATATAAAATCTTTTTGCTCTGTTCTGATGCAGAAGGATATGTCAGAGGCGATGCTGCAATACGAAGAGAGATGCAAGATCAACTGTACTACTTGATTACATAGAAAATTGAGTTCCAGACGCACCTACTTTCTTCCTCCCTCCCTCCCTCCCTCCCTCACACTCTTTCTACCTTCAAAAGCTACTTCTACCTCAGTTTGCCATCACTGTTTTCCCACATAACTCCTGCCAACTTCTTTCCCACACACAGAAAACTAGATACTGGCATAGTGGTTTCAGCAAAAAGCAAAACCCACCACACATACCCACAGCGCTTCCTTTTTCTTTGCAATGGATATGGAGTTTTCTAGATGCTAAGCAAAAATTGTAAAGCTTCAATACTTGTTTGCATTTGTATGGCATTTGATACGCTTCTTGATTCTAAGGTACTTATAGACAATATTCTTTAAGGTACCAAACACAACCTTATTTTATTCCTTTCTGCTACCAGAGGTAATAATTACAAAGGTACAAGCTGTTAAAGTAATAAACTCTTCCATTTTATTCTTCCACTTGTGCCATCATATGTCTCCCATAGCAGAATAAACACTAAACAAAGAGTAAGGGAGCTCAGATTTTTGCCAAGTTGCAGGTAAGCTAAGAACCAAAAGAACACCACCATCCCACCCCACCATTAAAAAAAAAAAAAAAAAAAAAAAAGGAGAGAGAATAAAAATTTGGTGCCCTTGTTTCTGGGAACAGAAACTAAACTTCATATTTTAATATAATTTACTAATTTAATTTCACATGTGCTTTGCTTTTCACAGTTCATTCGAGTCTTTTAAGGAACCTTCCATTCATAGAAGTATAAATAAATCTTACAAGGAAATATATGAAAATTCTATTGAAAATAGAATGGAGCAGTTCCTTCACAGGTAAATACTGAAGAGGAAATAAATATATCAAAATTTGAATTTAGCAGGGCATCAAAACAGTAAAACAAGATGGAAGACTGTCCTGATAACAGAAGCATCTACCCATTAGACACGTCATACAATAACAAAGACTTCTTAGAAGATCCAATTTCAAACGCTTGTCTGTTTTAAGGAAACATTTTTACAAGGGAGTGATCAACTTACTCAGATTTTCACAGGAGGATTAAAATAGTAGCGTGGAGAAAGAAAAGACTGCAGCAGCTCTTTTATTGTTTACTTTTAGCTTCTATTTCTAATTTATTTAAGTTCCTGTAACGATGTTTCCAGGCTCATCAAAAGAGTAAATGTCCAAGCCACTAAATGCCTACATGAAATATTGTGGCATACCGTGTGTAAACACACGCACACACTTGGCACATGCCAAGGTACGACAGCTACTCATGGCGCAGGGACCTACACTGGTAAGAACCTCAAAATCTCGGGCAGCTACAGAAATAGATAAAGCACTTTCTTTGCTCCATTTCTTGGGGTTTTAAATGCCTGTGAAAGGTACTGGGCCAGGCACGGCACAGGCTCGCTTCAAAAGCCCTGATGCTGAGCTCTCCAGGTGGCCAGACCACCAGGAGAGTAGAATGTGGAGACAGAAATCTGCTGCAATCTCCCATCCTCCACAGCCTTGCAAAGCTGTCCTGGCCAGAAAGGAAGTATAACCAGGGTGGCTGGGAGTGTGCTAAGCTAGAATAAATAGTTCCCTTACTGGGGCTTCTACTGAGTTCATACCATAACAAAACTGCCTCAACTCATGTGGAATTTACCACCTTGAATAAATTTGATGAATCTAGCCTAGGAAAAGGATAAAAGCAGTGAGGTAGACTGGTAGGAAATACACATACTTTTTTCTTTTCTAGAAACACCTCACAATTTTCCTTTTCTGTTTCTACATGAAGGGTTTTTTGGTCTGTTCTCCCTGGTGACAAGGGACAGAACAAGAGGAAATGGCCTGAAGTTGAACCAGGGGAGGTTCAGGCTGGATATTAGGAAGCATTTCTTTCCAGAAAGGGTTGTCAGGCACTGGAATGGGCTGCCCAGGGAGGTGGTGGAGTCACCATTCCTGGCCGTGTTTAAGAGTTGGTTAGATGTTGTGCTTAGGGACATGGTTTAGTGGTTTTGATAGGGCTAGGAGTAAGGCTGGACTTGATGATCTCGAAGGTCTCTTCCAGCTGAAACTATTCTATGATTTGCAGCAGCAGAGATGTTGCTTCGGGGGGTTTTATGCATCTGATGATCTCACACAGGGCAAGTAGATACTACTTCTGTCCTCACCACAGAGTTATTTGTTCCTGCCTGCGACTGGACTGGGACTGTGGGTCACATGAGTCCTTGTACCTGCAGTGCCAGCAATAGGAGAGACTTGAGTGGGTGCACATTGTGTATGTGGGACTGTAGACTATGAGTAGAGTAAGAGGCTTTGGATCTATGTATCAAAGTGACTGCAAATCTGGGCTGGATACTGGAGTGACCAGAGGGTATGTGAGGTGGCTACCAGGAGGTCTACAGCAGCTGCTGGGGAAACCGTGGGGCCTGGGGCTTGTTTGAGAGACCCACTGCATCTGCTTCTCTGCACATGAAGAGTGAGGGGCCCTCCAGCATCCAGCGACTGAACTTGAGGCTACTGGATTCAGCAATTCTTAAAACATGTGTTGAAGCACCAGTCGCCGACCAGGTGTGTCTGTGAAGACAACTATTTGCACGTAGAGAAACACACAAAAATACACTGAGGAGATTCAAAAGAAATCAAAGGAGCTTGGAAGGTGTTCATCCAACACATAATGGGAACCTAGACACTAGACTTAAGTCACACGTAGACAACTACTTGCTGACACCTGAACTTGGATGTTTGTATCAGCATTTTAATGTGATCATCCACACAGAATATGATCAAGATACAAGTGCTCACCACATACAGAAACAGATAATTACAAAACTAAAACCAAGCAACAATCCCATAAAATCAGAGAGAACAAACCAATTAATAGATATGCTTGGACTGGATAATATCTGGGCTCATGTCTCCTCAGTATTGTAAGAATACATAGTAAACATCTGACAGCTGTTTGAAAAGAATGCATTTAGAATATGCAGCATATTAATTTTTAGAAATGTTCCCATACTATAAGCAAGAATCCTCCTAAATATATGAATTTTTAGAGACCTGACAAAGAAAATCAGTTTTACAGTACTGAGCACAGGAACACTCAGAAAACTTCCAGCAACTCAAATACCAGAAGGATAAGCACTGCAAATCACTAAGAATGAATAAAAACAAGATTTGGGAAATCAGCAATACAACATGTTGAATTCAGATTGGTGCCCTAAAATGCTGACTATGAAGTCAAAGATAAGAATACAGAGATCTGGTCCCTTAGATGATGGAAAAATGGGAGACTACAGGTTTCTTTCTGATGAGCCTATCATTGCAATAGATGTCACAGAGAAAAGGAGTACCTTTTTCAAAGTCTCAAAAGCAAAAGCTAGCTCTTCTCTATTCATTTTGTTTGCCACAGCTCTTGCTGAACAAATTAGACAGAAGTAGAGTCTGAAAGGAAAGAGATGACTGGTGCCAAACCAGAAATTTGATTAGACATCCACAGGAGGACAGATGAGTGGAAAAGGAGAGAAAGAACAAAATTCAGAAGGAAAAAATTGTCCAAAGTAAAATCATGATTGCAATAGAGGAAAGGGGAGTAAACAACAAGGTCTCAAAATTATGTCTATTTTATGTTAAAATGCATTATACCACAGAGGGATGATGTGACAGATTGTTGCTTCATGGACATTGTTCCTTCCTAATACCATCAGTGAACTTATTACAGGGACATTCATTTAAAAATTGAATAATCTTGCTTGCTTATTGCCTTAGTTTAATGTAAAATAGGGTACAATTTAAAGCATTGAGTTATGTTAACTAACCAGGATGTTCTACCAACACTACCTGAAAAAGCACTGGAATTTATACTGCTATTTATACATTTATCTATTCATCAGGTAGCTTCCAGAAATACCCATTTAGAAATAAAAGGTAATCTTAATTCCAATCAGAATTCATAGCTAATAGATTTACCAGCTTGAATTAATGAAACCAAGTTTACATAGGTTTCATATGTCACACTGACCATAGCTCTTTACTAGGATTTAGTGCAAGTATGAGACATATAAAGTCAAACTGCAAGATGTAGCTGCACTAGCTCTTTCTTTAAAGTTTAGAAAAATCACATTAAAACCAAGTAAAACCAAGCATTTGAAACCTAAAGCAGTTTTAATACAGAAATTACAAAAAATAGGGTTATTTTCTGATTTTTTTTCTGTCAAGACCTTCAGTGGCTAAACTTGGCAGCAAACACTGGCATTTTGCAAGCAGCAGTTCTTGGAGATCCAGACTGTATTCTGCTGTTTGGTACATCAGTAATCACCCAACAGCGGTTTTAAAAAGCTTGTGTGGCAACTTCTAAATAACTTTACACCATGGTGGCTCCAGGGCTCCTCCACTCCAATCACTGTGCATAGGTTACAGCCCCACTGAGCAAAACACGCACTCTGGGCAAGACCAAGGCAACCTGCACTGCATGTACCAGCACATGTCTGGGAGAATTAGACCAAGCAGTCATTTGGTCTACCAGGAGAAATGGATCAAATGGGAGAGTTAATTTTTCCACGACTTATGACTTGTTGGGACCGTTTACCTCTGTCCTAACCACGTCTGCTCTCAGCACTGAGGGGAGTTGTCCTAAATGTGAAGAGGAAACCAGAAAAGCTGATTTAAGCAGTATCACAGATTTCAGCTTGCGCAGCCCACATGCTCTCTAATCAAGCAAGGTCCACACTAACATTGGCAAGTACAGCTTCTTCCTCATGCAGGGTTGGTGAAAGCTTACAAAGAGGTTGCACTAAGCCCATTTAACAAATTTAAGTGCCAAATTACATAAAGCTTTGTCTTTAAGCATACAGATGTTTTTACATCCTCACAGAAAGGACAACTGAAAAAGTAGAGTCTGGATATTTTGACAGCCCAACTTACTCCAGCATGGCACTCTTCCTTGTGCTAGCTCAAGAGCCGCAAGGACAAATAACGAGGTCCCCTATTCTCAGCTGCACTGAGCTACTCCGTGTTACTCTGATCACTTTAGGATACATACGTGATTTTGTAAAAACAGAAAAGAGATGAGTAGAATAGTGGCATTCTCTAACATGAAGACTCAAGACCCAACTGTGGATCAGGCTGCCTTTGAAATTAACCTATCTTATCTATATGGTTAGCCTTATGTCCACAGTTAATGGAGAATGCAACAGGGCCCACAATTCGCAATTTCAAGCAGCCCTTTCCCGAGGACATTGTAACCACAAGGTGTATTTTCATCTATATACATCATATGTAAACCATAAAACTTGAAGCAACCCTCAGTGCCCAAATTTGGATACTTCCTCCTGTCCATGACAAACTACATGGCTTTGTTCTATCTACTACTGCAGAGTTTTACAGTATTAGTCCCCCTAAGAAATGTCTCAGAGTAATACATACAAAAGCCTAAATTTCCTATAGTTGATGGAGAGATGTGGCTGTATGGAGAAATGCCCATATATCAGGCACTAAATTCAGTACATTAGCTCCAGTTAAAATCCCGCATTTAGAACGCCTTTGTCACTGAGATGTCACATTCACTTGTTTAAATACCATAATATTAACTCTTAGAATCTGATTACTAAATTATTCAATCTTTACTAAAAGGAATTCAGCAAAGGAAAATGCTTTTTGCAAAATGTGCATGGCAGCAAGAACAGCAAGCACAGGAAGAAACGCAAATGTCAGTTACAAAAATGGGTTTTTGTCAGTATAAAATTAAGCCATGATGATGCCTGCAAATATTGGAAAAGCATAAACAACAAGAGAAACATTACGTAATACCATTTAATTATTCAAAAGTACATTGTGACAAAGGGATAAAATTTAGAAAAGGAACATTTAGAGGAAATTAGAAGGGAAACGTCTGAAAACAAGAGCTAAAACCTTCTGTAACCCTTTGAGAAGGAAGTTTCATTGCTGGAAGCACTGAAAACTAAGCTCAACCAAGAACTGGGAGGCATTGTGATGTTAAACAAGTACACATAAAGAAATCTTCATTACATGATTTAAAATACTTAAAAAAAGAGACATGACCACATACAAAACTTGTATGTCACCAGCAACTACCAGACAGCTGTTGGAACTCTGCATTTGGAGTCGGAAATAAGCTTCTCTGATGCTTATAATTATTAAAATTCTAAAACAAGGAAGAGACTTCATACTTAGCAATTGTTTTGAGCTTACTGAAAACATATTCTTGCTTACTTAATCTTCACTGCAGATACATCTCAATTACTATGGTGGGAAGTACATCCAAAGGCATCAGTCAAGTTCATTGCTCCACTGAGGTAAACTCTAAACAAGGCAAGACCTTTGTAAGAGCAACTTTGTTTACCTGAAAATGAAAGTAGCTTCTTTACACCATGAGTTTTTAAATGGTAAGGTCATAGAATCACAGAATGTCAAGGGCTGGAAGGGACCTCGAGAGATCATCTAGTCCAACCCCCTGCCAGAGCAGGATCACCTAGACCAGGTCACACAGGAACACATCCAGGCAGGTTTGGAATATCTCCAGAGAGGGAGACTCCACAACCCCCCCGGGCAGCCTGTTCCAGGCTCTGTCACCCTCACTGTGAAAAAATTTTTCCTTACGTTTACACAAAACTTCCTGCACCTCAGCTTCAACCCATTACCCCTTGTCCTATTATTGGGCATCACCGAGAAGAGCCTGGCTCCATCTTCCTAGCACTCAGCCTTCATATATTTATAAACATGGATTAAATCACGCCTTAGTCTTCTTTTCTCTAAGCTAAAAAGCCCCAGCTCCCTCAGTCTATCCTCATAAGAGAGACATTCCGCTCTCTTTGTAGCCCTGCGCTGGACCCTCTCCAGCAGTTCCATGTCCTTCTTCAACTGGGGGGCCCAGAACTGGACACAGTATTCCAGATGTGGCCTCACTAGGGCAGAGTAGAGGGGCAAGAGAACCTCTCTCAACCTACTAGCTACACCCCTTCTAATACACCCCGGGATGGCGTTGGCCCTCTTGGCCACAAGAGCACACTGCTGGCTCATGGTCAGCCTCCCATCAACCAGGACCCCCAGGTCCTTTTCCCCTTCACTGACTTCCAACAGCTCAGTCCCCAACCTATACTGATCCCTGGGGTTGTTCTTTCCCAGGTGCAGGACTCTGCACTTGCCCTTATTGAATTTCATCAAATTTCTTCCTGCCCAACCCTCCAGCCTGTCCAAGTCTCGCTGAATGGCAGCACAAGGTCTACCAGACAGCAGGGTTAACAGTGTCTAACATCTTGCCAAATGAAAAGTCCAATTCTTCTCACAAAGACAAATCCTGTCCTCAGTGACACCACTATAAATCAAGAATAATACAAAATCTACAGGGAATGAATTTCAGAGATGCTAAAGTCTCACAGCTCTGTGGGAGGTCACTCTGTCTTGATTCAATATAGTATTTTTCTTAAGCATGAACCTTCTGATTCATGTTCTTAATCTGAGATTGAAGTTGTTTTAATAACTTCTAGAAAGCAAAAAAAACCAAAAAAAATCCTATTTTTTTCCCCTTTACAAAGGGCAACTGTGGTTAACATTTCTTTAAGTACACTATAATATATGCAGTAAGAAGTTTTTATCAAATTTTTACCTTAATAATTTCATACTCATACCTGGAAAGTGACTGTTTTAGGACAGAAGAGAATAAAAGAAAATAAAAAAGGGAAAAAAAAAAAGAAGATACCACCATTATACTATTGCTACTCCATGAATCACAGAACAGGTGAGGTAGAGATATATGGAGATACCTTGTCCAATCCTCCTTCTTAAAGAAGTTTGCTCTGGGCTGTGTCCAGTTGGGTTTTGTGGACACTCCACAACCTCTCTGCAGAGCCTGTTCTCCCATTTGGCCACCCCTACAATAAGAAAAAGCTTTTTCCTTATGTTTAGGAATTTCCTGTATATCCATCTGTGCTCACTACCTCTTGGCCCATCACTGACCACCACTGAAAAGAAGCCTGGCTCTGTTTTCTTTACTCCCTCCCATCAGTTATTTATAGAGATTGATAAGATCTCCCTGAGCCTTCTCTTCTCTGGGGTGAGTAGTCATAGCTCTCTCAAGCCTCTCCTTGAACAATAGATACTCCAGTACCTTAATCATCTTAATGGCCCTTCTCTGGACATGCTCTAGTATGCCCATGTCCCTCTTGTTCTGGAGAGCCCAGCAATGGACCTAGCAATCCAGATGAGTCTTACCAGTGCTGAGAGGAGGGGAAGGATCACCTCCCTCACCTGCTGGCAAAGCCCTGCCTAATCCACACCAGGATGGTACCACAAGAGGACATGGCTGGCACAAGTCCAATTTGGTGTCCATCAGGACCCCCCAGAGCCCTCTGTACTTTCCAGATGGTCAGCATCCAGACTGTTCTGGTGGCTGGAGTTATTTCTCCCCAGGGGCAGAACCTGGCATTTCTCTTCACTGAACTTCATGAGGTTCCCATTTCTCCAGCCTGTTGAGGTCTCTCTGAATAGGAAGAGCAGCACACCCATCTGGTCTATCAATCACTCCTCTCAGTTTTGTGTCAACATCAACAAACTTTCTGCGGGTGCATTGTGCCATTAATGAAGACATGATACAGTGCTGACACCAGGATCAACCCCTGGGGTGCACCACCAGTAACTGGCCTCCACAGAGACCTCATGCTGCTGCTATCACCTCTTTGAACCCAGCTGTTCAGTCAGTTTTCAGTCTGTCTCACTGTCAATTCATCCACTTCCTCAGCTTTTATATGAGCATGTTACAGGAGACAGTGTTAAAGTCTTTAGCCTTGCTAAAGTCACGGGAAACAGCATTAACTGCTCTTTTCTCACACACTGCTCCATTTATTTCCATCCTAGAAGGTTATCAGCTTGGTCACATATGATTCCTCCTTTGTAAATCCATGTTGACAACTCTAAATCGGCTTCTTATCCTTAACAGGCCCAGAAATGGTTTCTAGGGTGATCTACACAGGGATCAAGGTAAGGATGACTGGTCTGTCATTCCTTGGATCCCTCTTCTTGTCAGTTTTGAAGACAGAAATAGCATATGCTTTCTTTCACTCCTCGGGAAGGAGCTTCCCCCATTTGCCATGGCTTCTCTTCATGAGCAAAGTCACACACAAAATCAAAGCAGAACCCCATATACTATGATATTGAAAGAATAAATATGTAAATTAAAGTCTGATTTAAAGAAGAAAGTACTGCAAGATTATCTGTACTTTATGACTACAGTTAAGACATGAAAAATGAATTAATGTGTAGAAAAACACAACTTGGGAAATGCATTTGAGTAAACTGATTTTAAAATATTTTTCTTCTCCCATGGTCTATTAATTTATGAACAGTCAACATGCAGAATGTTGTCAACTTCAACACGAGATGCTGTACAGGTTTACTTCCAACATACTATCTATAGGTATGCATCTTTCAGGGTGAATACATCCAAATTCCACCAAAACTTAATTTTCAAAGTTTTGCTAAAAGCTCTGCAGAATAATCTTTCTCCATATGGTTTCACTGACCTTAGTTGGTTACTCTTTGTAAACTGTTTTAAGTACAGTAGCCATTGGCTGAGAGTGAGTGCGATTTTATAATGTAAGTGCTAGAATACAGGCAGCTATGTTATAGAGGTGCTTTTAAAAGTCCTGTTTATTAACAAAAAAACCAATAGACTTCACCGGGGTTTCTTTTTTTCTCTAATACTGAGCACTTTCTAACTGCCAAAAATCAGCAGATTTATCCCAACACAAAGATGTGGCAAGAACCCTTTTCAGTACCATTGTATACTAATCAGAATACACCAAACTGTAACAGTTAAGTGTGTTAAACATAAATTAATTTCACAAATCCTTATGACTGGCTAAGGAAGAAGATGTAATTTCTTCCAGTTGTATAATATAATATGTTCCATTTGCTCATTCACAAAGGGTTTCAGTTTTTCAGGAAATAAATGAGACAACTGTCCTTCTAGACCCTGCAGACTGGACTATGATCAGTCATTTCTGCTTCATCTTAACAATATACCCAAGCACAAATGGAATTTAACAAAGCCAAGAGAGATGAATTTTCAGTCTGCTCTCATGAGGACAGGGCAAAAAAGTGATGAGAAGAGCAGGAAGTCAAAACATCATTTCACTGTGTATATACATTATAAGTGTTAACCAACTGTGGAAATCCCTAGCTATTTTAAATTTAGATTAAAACCAGAAGACAATTTAAACTAATCCACAAGATACAAAATATATATGAGGATGAATGCTTTATGCTAATTTTTTAGAGAAATAGCATTATTCTTTTTATATTCTAGAAAATGTCAAGACCATTTTTGATTGTTTTAAAAATTCACATCACACCTTTATGAATGAGATCTTTGGGTGTTAAATGATGATAATTCTGTCCAATTCTCAAATAACATCTTCCTTATCAGATGTCAGCACATTCGACAACATTAGTTTTTTTACTTTACTACCCTACTAGCTCAGTGCCTGGAGCAGGGAAGCAACTTGTCCAATTTGTCCGTGGCAGAAAA
This sequence comes from Todiramphus chloris collaris, assembly GCA_025345505.1. Classification (NCBI taxonomy): domain Eukaryota; kingdom Metazoa; phylum Chordata; class Aves; order Coraciiformes; family Alcedinidae; genus Todiramphus; species Todiramphus chloris. Next base: position 4,128,820 of record JANVCC010000018.1, read on the forward strand.
AGCAACAGTTACCCCCTCTGCCTCCCATTGCTGGGTGGTAATAAGTGCTCTACTGACAAATCACAGAACGGTAGGGGTTGGAATGATCTCTAGAGATCATCTAGTCCAACCCCCCTGATCAGCAGAAGCAGGTTCACCGTCAGCAGATTGCCCTGGATTGAGTCCAGGCAGGTTCTGAATCCCTCCAAAGAGGAAGACTCCACAATCTCTCTGGGCAGCCTGTTCCAGGGCTCTGGCACCCTCAAAGGAAGAAAGTTTTTCCTCATGTTGAGATGGAACCTCCTGCTTCCAGCTTGTGTCCAGCCCCTTGTCCTGTCACTGGGCCCTTTAGATATTTACAAACATTGATAAGATCCCCTCTCTCAGTCTTCTCCAGGATAAACAGACCCAGGATTCTCAACCTTTCCTCCTAAGAGAGTTGTTCCAGTCCCCTAATCATCTTTGTAGCATCTAATAAACTCTCTCCAGTAGTTCCTTGTCTCTCTTGAACTGAGGAGACCAGAACTGGACACAATAATCCAGATGTGGCCTCACAAGGGCAGAGTAGAGAGGGAGGAGAACCTCCCTGCTGGCCACGTTCTTAATGCACCCCAGGAGACCATTGGCCTTCTTGGCTACAAGGGCACACTGCTGGCTCATGGTTAACTCATTATCCACCAGAACTCCCAGTTCCTTCTCTGTGGAACTGTTTTGCAGCAGGTCATCCCTAATCTGTACTGGTGCAGGGGGTTATTCCTCCCTAGGTGCAGCACCCTATACTTGCCCTTGTTGAACTTCACTAGGTTTCTCTCTACTTAACTCTCCAGCTTGTCAGGCTTTGCAAATCAGATTTATTTTAATAGTAAATTAGCAAATTAAATTAAATTTTAATAGTAAAACAAAATGATATGAAAAGTCCACCTCCATATGTTGGAAACCTGTATTCTCATTATTCATCTTTGCAGTACTTGCCTCAGAGAGATGTTACAGTACTCACTGTAATAACAAGGAGAAACAGAGAGGTGTCAAAACCCATGACCTCTCTCAAAAATATGGAAATATTTTGACATGAAAAGAGACAGCATTTCTCACAAATGATAAAACCTAACTGTGAAATTAATGTTTGTAGTATTTCTAGAACATCTTTTTTTAGCTATTGTGTATATTAACAAAACTACTGTAAAATATTTAATTTGACTTTTGGATCATCAGTAGTCCACAGATCACAGCTTGGAAATCTGTGCTCTCCATTACAGTTAACAACTTAGGGGTGGGGGCAGTTCATGACTTCTACAACAGTGAAGAACCACAATCTCCCAATAATAACAGAAATCAAACCCACTCTGAACTGTTATTGTAGTTACTCCATGTTATCACTGAACTTCTGAGTGAGAAATAGAAATTATTTTGTCACTAGGCACAGATAAAATATATCCACTGAGAAGAAAAGATGCACAAGAATTAAAACACTGAATAATTCTTTTGAGTAGTTGCTTTTTTATTTAGGTTTAACTTCAGAGTGTACTAACTATCAGTACTCTAATTTTTTCTGAAAGTAAAATTTTGCTATAAGATAAATCAATTTCACTGACAAAGACAATGTTTTAAAAACATATTTTATTTCAGAAATCAAGCTATGCAAGATTGTCCCTAGAGTAAGAAACTGGAAGTTCTGTGATAAAATCTTTTCTGGAAAGGCAGTGCAATTTCATATCAATGTTGCACTCTTTTTCCTGCTTTCAAATGGATTACTTAAATGTTTTAAAATGTTATAACCCACAATAATCTGTTCCAGGCACCAACAAGAAGGAAGAAAAAAATTACAGAAGTCAAGATGTCGCCTGGAAGCACTTTATGGCAAACATTATAAAGATAACACAGAGCAGAGAAGCTCTGGTTCAATCCATTATAAATACCCCATTCTTCTTAAAATCACAAAAATGTATTTATAGTAAAGAACTCGTACAGACTTTTGCCTCAGAAGACTTCATTTAAGTACAATTTGGCAGAATTTTTGGAACAAGAAGAGAAGAGTTTTATAAAATATTGATGTTTTACAGTCACCCTAGTCTTGATCTACTTGCTACAAAAACAAAAGCAAGGACTTTGGAAGATGACCACATCCGTGTCTACTAATTACACTTTAGTTTTTCATTTTGTCCAAAATGTGCTCTCTGGCAGTTATACTGAGCACAGACACTAAATCATCACTTAGACAATTAATGACTCATTAAAACCAGAAGTTATTTTTCTGATTTTATTACTGACACAATATATTGTTTAAGAAAACATATGGAGTTTCATGAAAGAAGCAAACAATCAAAAAAAAAAACCAAAACAAAAGGGTGAAAATACTGGCAAAAGACATTCCTGTACATACTATCCCTATAGATCAAACTTCTTTTCCCATATGTTCAAATGACAGTACAGATAGTTGCCCTCATCTTTTACTCCAGGCGTCTCCCAAGACTTAGAAGTGGGGGTGTACACAGAAGCAGTAGGCTACACTGAACCCCTTGTGCACTAAATGCATGAAATTATCACTTTGAGTGTAGAGATAATTAAATGGAAATAAGAAACAGCTTCCTTAGATTTCTCAAAATAAATTGTTGTTTTCTTTTTTTTTTTTTTCCCCCTCAATGGAAAGGGTCTCAGTGGAAACAGAAAATGTGAATATCTGGACTTCAGATTTTTCCCATAAGCAAATTAGGGTTGAAGCATGAGCACTTAATCTTCTCTCCAAAAAAATAATTTTAAAAAATATGAAAAATATTTAGTTTACAAAGGAAAGAAGCAAAATTTTTAAAGTACCAAATAATCATTGTTTAATAACAATACAACAAGAACACTAAAAAGAAGGATTTGAAGTTACTGTGCAGCATATCAAGCTATAAGTCAAGAAGAGAAAGAGAAAGAAGGAGAAGTATCACTCTCCCAGGGTTCAACAGAACACTACCCAAAAGAAATCCATAGCTGATTATTTCACTTTCTTGATGGTAGTTCAAAAGGGGTCAATGTAAAGGACAACTTGGCATAGATTCACATTTGCCTTTTTAAAAAAAAAAAAAAGGTTGTATTTTCTTAATTGAAAAATAGACAAACGTGAGCTGTGCGTGTTCAGGCAAAATGCGTGTGACTTTCTACTTACTAACAAGCATTTAGATCAAATAACTGACAATTTGGAGGGAATGTACTATAAAATTATAGTTGGACTGAATTAATATGAAATTAGAATTGCCATTCACAACTTTCAGGCTGCTCACATAGAGGTAAAAACAGTAATCAAAGTTGTGTGGGGATTTTTTGGTTTTTTTTTTTTTTAAATACTGTCCACCCAGCGTGTGAGTTAACAGAAATCATTATCATGGACACTGTGCTTTGCTTTCTTATCTGTATCTGCAGAACATAATGTGAAATGACATCAGGTAAAATCCTACTTCCCTTATTTATCAAAACAGATAAGCTAGACAAAATAAAAAAGCATACCAAGGAGTCAAAAGTCATTCCAATGAACACTTCCAATTACTTATAGCACATTTTTAAGACTGCAGAAGGAAAAATTATTGAAGAAATTAAGTACATGTGCAGCACTGTAACCAGTACTGACAGATGCTCAGTGGCCAGCATTTTTTAAAATGAACCACATTTCCAAAATGAGAATTAATCCCTACAGACCAAAGTCAGGAATTGCCATGCTTGAGCGCACGACATTCAGCATCCCATCCTTCCCTTTCTCTTAATCCTTAGGAACCAAGGAAGCAATGGTCAGACACACAGAAAAACCAAATTCCCCAAGAAAAGCTGCAGTTTCACCGAATCACAGACTACAGAAGCAAAAGCAAACGTAATTTTTAGTATCAGAATGACCTCTTACAGGAAAGTAATTCATGTCTCCTTTCACGCTGCAGTTATTGACACTTCTCATTTCCTTCCTTTCAGTTTCGGAACTGGAGAAGAGAGAGCAAGAGCCGTGCTCCAGGGTAGCCCAGTGCCACGGAGGGGGAAGCCACAAAATACCGAAGTATTCTCTTGTTGTTGTTTTGATTTTTTTTTTTTTAAACACCCTAACTGTGCTTCTATAATCAGGCACAGTCATCGCTTCTTAGAGCTCCAGCTTGGCACCACTCACCACACAAGCACTGGTGCTCGTGGCCGAGATTTGTGTGGTCTATGGTAAGCTCTGCTTCCTCGAAAATGTGTGGCATCATAGAGAGTTTATTTAGAAGCTAAGTCTCTCGGGCACACTATGTAAGTTTATTGTTTATCGTTTGCTGGGGAAGTCTTCTGAGGTCAAGGTAAAAAGCAGGAGGCGATATTTGATATAAACGTTCCAAAGTACGTTATGTGGTTGCACGGTTGCAGTGGCCCCCAGAGCACTTTGCTGGTGGTCCATGGAGATCTGGCTGGTAGAAGGTGCTGGCTATCCCTGTTTCCAGCTGCTATATCATATTTAATGTATTTTTAGCTTCACTTCATATTTTCCTAATATTCCTTTTCCATGTAAGCAATTAGTGTGGTTACCAGAGATGGCAACAGAAGTGATATTCAGCGGCCAGTGTGAGAAGAGGTGGTCTCAACAGCCATGTATGGGAGAAGATTCACAAACAATTTCCTTATTAAGAAGGGGGGGAACCTGCTCACTAGCCTTTGTCCTAACACCTCTATTTCTCTATTCACTGAACTGAGCTTTTTTGTTTCTCGTAAAATTTTACTGCCACATTCATTATTATCTCTGAAGATGAAGGAGCAAACAGAGCTTTTTGCTCTAAAGTAAAAGCAGGAAGAAAAAAAACCCATGAAGTCACATTCACTTTCCTGATTCAGCTTACAAAAAAGAAAAAAAGAGACAGACAAGCTATAAATGGGATTAAAAAAATATGTGAAATTGCTGCCCTGGATTTTTGTAGGCTTATACTTTTTTTTGGTTTGTTTTTTTTTTTAAATCTTATCTTTAGAATGCAACTGGAGATTTCTAGGTAGAGTAGAACTGTCTGCAAAGATAACTCGATCATGTAAAATTTAGAAAAAAGTATTCCAACAAACATTCGGCCATGACCCACTAGAATTGTGCTATTTTAACATTTATTTTTGAAAAAACTGAAAAGTTTCTAGGATTCAAATAAAGTTCCCAGTTAGCCTCTACTGCCTTAATTAATGTTTACTTACTTTCATCTTGTCTTTGAGTAGAGACTCATCAAATCATCTGGAAACAACTTAAAAAATATTATAGGAAAAAATGGTAAATGGGGAACATTTGTATAACAAAGTCTCTTTATATACTTTTTAAAATTTTCATTCTTATTTAATTATCCATGAAATTACTCTGACTCCAATCTGCTTGTGAAGGTACAGTTAACAGTCCCAAACCATGCAAGCATGCTTTACATTACCTTCAAGGAAAAATATACTAAGTATTAGAGAAGTAACAAATGAAAGTATTTGGCTTCTGAATTCCACTACCCAGTTTTAACAATGGTACTTATGTATGAGTGATTCTTATGTAGGAAAACAGTCCCTGGAGATGGGGATGTTATGTATTAAAGGGAGTCCTTGCCTATCTCTGAAATGCAGCAGAATTTTGTCTCCTAATGTCTCCCTTACCCCTCTGTTATCTGGAGGAGATTTTTTTACAATTCTCAAGTTTTTTTGCCTGATGCCTGGAAAACACCAAATCCCTTATTGGCTTTAGATGTCTGTAAGATGTCAGTAAAGCAGCCTCACTGAACCACTTTCCAAGACTTTCCAACTGAGGGCCTTCCTAAACTTCAGCTTAAAGAGGATTTAAGGACACTAAATTTGCTCATCAATGGCTGACAGAGTAAAACACAAAATTGCACAAAGCTGGATGGAAAAATCACTTCCATGTATGAGGGTTTTCCTCCCTTTTCTTCCCCAGAAGTTTAATCATCATCTAATGGTTACAGTTCTTCCATCACTTTGTCAGAGAGCAGCAGGGAATGCTTAAAAATTAAGCAATGAAAATAATAAGGTGGGATGATTTTAATTTTTTTTTTTTTAAACTTAGAATAAAATTAACCCTGCTGACTTGCATATCCTGATTTGTAGAAATGGTCTCTGGAATCTGTCCGGACAGTTAAAGAAAAGCAGAGAGTATAAGAATGTTTTTAGAACTAGATGAACATTTTTCTCTCTTTTTTCCTCTCTCCTCTCCCACAAAGGCATTATCTACAAAGGTAAGTATGGTAGTAACACTAGTCTTGAAACCCTAGTCTATCCATCAAGATAGAAGGAAATACAAACTGCAGGGAAAGTTGTTTTCAGTGACATATTGTGCAATCATGAGCCTGCCTTCTATGTTGAGGAAAATTCTCATGAGGTTTCTTAATGAAAAAAAAAAATTACTAAAAAAAGATTTGCTGTAAATATCTTGTGAGCCATGACAAAGTACCTTATAAAATACAACTATTCATAAACAGTCTAGTCTCTGGAATTAAAACACTGACACTTTCTATTAAAAGGTGCTTAGTCACAGTTCACTAAATATTTACAACGAATCATTTATTCTCTAATTTCATTGCCTTAACTGTCATTACGGAAAGTCAAGAAAACTTCCTGCGTGTGTGTGTGAATGGTTTGCATACGTAAACCACAGATCGCAAAGTCCATTTTATGGAGGTAGAAAGATTTCCACACTATACAAGTAGGTCCTCCTCTTCTGTAGAAAACTATTTGCTTAAACTTATATTTGATAGAAGTATTAAAATGGAATCAGAAGAAGAGTAAATGGACACAATACCTTACAGGATAAAAGGGAAAACAAAAGACAGTTTCCCAGGTTCTCCAGCTCTGCGTTACTATCAGTACGTTTTGCTGATGAATCATGGCATCCTTTGTCCTTCTCTCTAAACATGGCCAAGGAAATAGAATCTCAAGCAAAGAAAACATGAATGAAAAGTGCATTATGCAACATTACAGAACCCATGTTAACAGAAAGCAGTGTCTGGATATGAGCTATTGGTATTGACGGGCATCTCACAAAATGAAAACAGAAGTTTTTCTGCTGCTGTGTGGGTGGGGAGGGAATGGGGGTGGTTGGGGCTTCTCTTAAGAATCTGATTGAGATGCTGTCCAAGCAAGGAAAGCTCAAATGGCCTTGTAAGGAAATGCGGTGCTTATAAAAATAAACAGGTGTCTGCCAAAAAAATGCAGGGTTTAACACTATCAGAAAAAAGACCCACACTGAGCACTGACAAGAACGTAATTCTTCTATGGGCTTGTCAAAGACAGACTTCTGTAACCTGGTGACACACAAATATCTTTCTACTGAGGAGTCAACTGAAACCACCTAAAGGATCTATAGGAATACCTATACCTGAATGCAGCTTCCATATGGAAGAGTGTTTTCCCGTAACTCTCAAACATGCCCATGGTTTGATATCACTAATTTGTATGGTACTAGCAAGATTATAGCTATTCTCTTGTTGACATAATTTCTTCCTATTTTTACGCTTTATTCCCAGTATTTTTGCTTTAAGTTCCCAATGCATTTACAGACAAAAATAGGTTTTGGGTACATGTCAAGATGACCGCAGTTCCTCGGACAGAGAACTTAGATCATGAGTTGGCTGGCCTCAGACTCTACCAAGAACTATCTCTGTTCACAGCTCCTTTAGCAGAACTGATGGCAAAGCTGGCAAAGAATTACTAGTGAAGATCTTGTAGGATAAGAGCAGATCAACCACTAACCTATATGTATTGAAACAGAAAAGTAGCTAACAATCAATGGCAGTGGCTAAATTTTTCACTGATAGTTCAGAGGAAGGGGTTGAGGTTTATTAATTCATTTACTTTTTCAGAAGAGGAAATAAGGTTCATGTCTATCCTTTTTGAAGATTCTAACTACTATATTAAGTGTACTCATATTTATTAGAATAAAATCCACAATTCGAAAAAACCCCCACAAACAAAACCCAAAGAAATGCTTGAAGATGAGCATTCTCCCATCTGTTACCAATAATCCCAGGAGTGAGGAATGCAAAAGGGGCTATTTCCAACTCAACTTTTACTGTGCCCTAGCTTGTCTTGTAAATACCCAAGAGATCTTGGCGGCGTAAGCCAGACTGGAAATCTTTTGGTGACCACAGCATGTGCAGATGTTCCACAAGAATCCTAGAAACAAAATGTCTCAGTAGTACAAAGACAAATGGGACTCTTCCAAACCTTTTCCTGTGAAACCAAAAAAACCCACACCATAGATTTGTGGCCTTCATAATTACCCTTCCCCCTTTTGAGGTACCACTCATATGACAGAAAGACTAGAAAGCTTTCCTGAAAATCAGACACACCTTTAGCAGGTAAAGGGAGAAGTTTAACAGGCTAATATAAGTCGTTCTACTCATAGTCATGGGTGTCATTTTCTTGAGCTCTGCTTTTTAAAGACTTCCTTATATTTGGCCACAAAGATTAGGCAGATGAAGAACCCATCGCTGCTTTCCTCTGTTGAATTTTACATTTAATATCTCACTGTTAAAATGATGCTTTCAGTTTAGTATTTACTTCAATTCCTTTTCCATTCAGTATCTATCATCCATGTAGCATGTAATGCTCTGAAGATCACCAAGAGATTCAGTCAGTAGAATCCAACAACTTATCTGACCAAATGTAGGGTTAATGTTATGGTGATATGACTAGATCTCTAGGCTGCACAAACTACAAAAGGATTTTAGACTTTTACAGTATATGAACTGGATGCTGACTTTGAACACTTCTTCTGTGAGATCAGAGACCTTAACTTTCCATGTGAACAGTGACCAAGCACCAATCATACACTTTATTTCATAAAATACACTGTGAGAGAATAAAAGAATGTGCATGTTATAATAAAAGAATATGCATGATTTGGAATTGCTCCTGACACTGTTTTCACAACACCCCTCTAACACCCCAAAAACCAAACAGGAATATTTAGATTAAAAACCAGACAGTTCACAAGAGTCCACCCACCAAACAAACAAGATCTGCTACTGTCCCCGTCATTACCTTTGATTCAAAATAAATCTCACTTAATTAGTCTGTTATACTTTGAGCTACAAACAAACAAAACAAAGAAAGAAAAAAAAAAACCAAACACCCTAATAGCATGTTAAAACATTAAATACTTTATCGATATTTCAAATAATGTGACCTAATTAATACTAAAGGTTTTTAAGCATTTGCATTGACAACCATTTTAGCCAATATGAATGACAAACATCACGATAAATACATAACAAATCATATAGAAGACGTCACTAACACTGATCTTTTGATGTACACTAATAAAAAATAAAACACTTAATATATAACAGATGTCTATCATGAGTAAAATTCTGATGGTATCTTTTAGGTATCTTAGATGGTTTAGACTGAAGATTGACTCTGGATGTTACTTTAATTTACCAAAGTATCATCACAAACTGCATAGGGAATTAGCATATAATGCTTCTAAAATCAAATAGCCCTTTGTTCTAAATTGATGATGTACAATTTATTTCGAAAAAGAATTAGGTAACAATGAGTGTCGTAACATCTACGTTGACTTTTTTTTTTTACATAAATTACTCAAGCTTGAAATAACACACCCTACATTATCCACAGTTTTATGGAATTTTAATTCTGAATTTCCTTGTATAGTAAAATGCACAGAGGCATTTTGCTTGGCAAAACACTATGTAGGGAATATGGTTAAATGATTTGAGATCTTTTTCACCAACTAAAAACGTGACAAGAGTACTGGTGGTGAGAATGATTAACGTGCAAACACAATTAACATGCAATCACGTCCCTACATTTCTATCACATTCCTATACTCTAATTAATGGAAACAGCAACAGAAGACCAAACACTCAAAAGACTGACATGGATAATCATGTAGAATGTTGGGAACCCCTGAAATTTCAGTGAAGATGCAGTAAAAGAATGTTTTCAATCACCAGCTAAAGCTTTCATAAATAAGTTTAGAAAAAATAAATAAATTACAGCTTATGCTTCTGGTAAATAGTAAAGCTGATTATGCTGGTTTTCAGCTGTAACAGTAATAATTCTAACAAATGCTTCTTATACTTCCAAACAGAGACTTATATTTTTAAGTTCCCTTTCCCAAACTGCATCAGCTGCTCTAAACATTAACAGTATCCCTTAAGCATGCCAGTTAAAGTACAACTGATCTTAGTGCTTATAAAGACAGATGACTTTCTACAACTAGAAAAATAGATCATACCTGAAAATGTGTGTTTTAAAGAATATGACTACCACTGCTTTAGTCCATGCATATATAAGTCAAGAGGTATTAAAAAATGTTAAATTAATGTTAATTAAATTGCTGTGGCCATACCTAGATGTTAGATGTTCATATACAGCTTAGACAAATTGGAAGAGTGACATTTATCTAGATGTTCAAGTTCTAGAAGTTATCTATCTAGAAGTTATTTATCTAGAAGGTCAAGTGTTTTCAAAATAGACAAAATGTAGAATCACAGAAATCATCATTAGATTGTTAAAAATGTACTTTACTAAACTGAATACAGGGGAGGAGGAAAAAAAAAGTCTCAGTGAACTTCTGTAATTACTGTTGTGATTTCTCATGCTTATCAGTGAAGCATGCATGAACTCCAAATATCACAGAGACCTTTACTACCAGTGAAAAGATATCAGGTTAGATGAGGATACGAGGGAACTGTTTAGTTCATCTCTTGACTTGGTTTTCATCCAGCTTGTACACTCCAAAGGCCTTTAATCTCTTAACTACTGTTTCATTAGCATCTATGCAGAGATTCAGGGTGTTTAGAATAACTCGAAGGCTTTCATGTGCTACAGTTGAAAAGCTTCATATGAGAAACCAACAAGCCCTAGCAAAGTAAGCCTTGGCACAAAATACTGTATCATTTTAAGTTCATAATATATGAGCACCTTGTTCCCATGCCTGGCACTGCAAAAAGTTGTAAAAGAACAATCCTGACTTGTTGACTAAAGCCAAAATGAACAGATAATCAGTATAAAGTGTCAATGTCTATAATCATTTCACCAGAGGAAACAGTGTCAACCCACAGGTTTGCATTCTGGTGGAGTACCAGGGAGGAACGGGCACCATTATAAAGTTTTATAGCACGTAAGATTCAAAGGAGAGGTTAAAGTTCTTGTGAAACCTCTCAAAGTCCTCCAGTGAAGAACACAGTAAGAAAATATGCCCCGAAGACCATCTGCATGTACTTACTTCTTACTCAGCATAAGGAGCCCCTCCTGTCCCTTTCATCTTTCTTAAGACTCCCAGGATTATTCAAAAAGTTTATTTCACTTCACAACACAACATGTGCAAAAGAAAACCCCACGTGGTGTTACTCCTGTCCACATGTAGAATTCTTGTCACTAAACTAAAAGAGTTTTAATGTGATTTTCAGGTAAAAATATAACTAGGTGTAAGACAACAATCAGGAAATGCAGCAGAAAATTTGTAGTTTGGAAAAAGAAGTGGGAAACATGGCTGGAAAGACAATTTGTGTCCCAGTCAGAGATACAGGCTGCACTCCTGTCACCAAAATACCCTCTTGTAAGGCTGGGACTCACATATCATTCTCACAGAATCACAGAGTTATTGAGGCTGGAAAAGACCTCTGAGATCAACTAGTCCAGCTGATGACCTACCACCACCACATCAGCCAGACCATGGCACCAAATGCCACATCCAGCCTTTTCTTACACGCATTCAGGGACAGTGACTCCACCACTTCCCTGGGCAGCCCATTCCAGTGTCTGATTCTCAGAAAGCAATAAATCAAACAGCAATCCTTGCATTGCCTCAGATGATACATTTTTTCAAATAAAGTAAAAAAATAAAGTAAACCCCACATTTTCTCCACACACACCCCCCCCCCCCCCCCCTTTTGTACTTCAACCCTCTTATTTTCCCTTTTCACATTAAGCAACATTCAGAAATTCAATTGTTCTCATCAGCATCTAGTTCACAGAAACCAGTCACACAGCACAGGGTGGAAAAAAACCCCAAAAAACCACCATGAAAATGCCACTACAAATACTCAAAAGTTTTTTTTATGATCATTGAGATGTTTACATCCCGAGATAGGAGAAAGAACGGTCTTTTCTTCACTACTTTAAAAGTTCTTCACATCAGAACAGTTAAGTGAAGAGGAACCACTCAGCCATAGAGCAACCTGAATAAAACTGCCATCAAATATCAAACTGCTGCAATGGCAAGTGTCTAGATACCTATTAAAGATTCCACCCTATAATGTCCTATGTTCTGGAAACATTTCACTTAAAAATTTCACTATAATTTTAGGCAAAGCTGTTTGAAGATAATTGATAAACATATTTGTAATGTAATAGTTACACTGACTAAAAGCTTAATATGAGACTGTCAAGGGACAACTACCTCGTATGTGAAAAATAAAAAAAAGTACATCAAACCATTAATAAATTTGTATTCATAGGACAAAAATCTTACGAAAGCACTTTTGAAATGCTCCAAAATCAAGACTTTACATTTTTCCTTATAACCTGGTCTAGAAAATTCATTTTTGGCCATTCGCATCACTGACACAGAGCCTGAAAACACTGATTTGTTCTGTCACAAGAGGACAAGGCACAGAGGTCACCCATCCAAAATGTATGCAAGATAGTAGTGCTGCCCACTTTGCATACCCTGCCTGCTTCCCCTGCCTCTGGACATAGCCAGCCCAAAGAAACCCACATCCTAAGCCGCAGGCTGGCAGGCACCTGGGCCACCTCTTCACACAGGATGACAAAGTGCTTTAAATTTACCAATGTCAGGTGGTCATCCTCAAAATTTGTATAGTGTTTTTAAATAACAAAATTACTACATCCTTCCTGACCTTTCCTGCAACGAAGTTAATGCAAAAAAATTAGTGTCTCTTTCCCTAACCCTTCCCATCACATTTGAAAAAAAGGGGGACTGTCAATCATAGAATGGTTTGGGTTGGAAGGGACCTTAATGATCATCTTGTTCCAGCTCCCCCTGCCACACGCAGGGACACCTACACGAGTTTCACCTGCTCTCCTTCAGCATGGATTTAATGAAGACAAATGACCACTTCATGACATGACTTCTCAATGCACTAGATGTTCTTATGACTCAATGACACTCATCTTGTATTCTTTTCATGCAAACCTGGTCCTGCAGCTGGGGGACAAGATGGCTTTAAGTGTGCATGCGTGTTAAGAACAAAAGGATATTTTAAAGAGAAAATATCGATAAAATCTCCTTCCATCCTTTCATCCATCAGCAAAGTATATAATTAGGAGCTCTAATGAAGGATTATAAATTATTCTTCGCACCTACCTTGAAAAATGACACAGCATTATTTTTTCTTTTGGAAAGCTAAAAATGTCTGCTGCTAAGGTGGATGATTTTTAACTGCTCTTTAACTTCTGAATTCACTGGCTTGCTGATGAAAAGGTACAAGAATTTAAAATTACTGATATAAACATGCACCATTAAATCTTCCTTCAGTTGATAATGCACAGGCCAATGTGTAGCAAGAAATCTGTTTTTAATTTGCTTGATTGAAGAACCTCCAATGCTATAAACAGAAGATTCCAAAAATAGTTTTCATGGTGGCAAATTCTGACAGCCCTCACACATTTTACTGAAAAATACATAATATTTTGTTAACTTTCTTGCAAAAGCAAAACACAGGAAAGCTTTATGCTTTGTTATGCAGTCAAAGAATCAGATTCAAAACCATTCAGGAAATCAAAGAGAAGTTGAACTTTATTTTACTTCAGACCCTTTGGGTAAGAGAGCAAATAATAATTTAACAATAACAATTAAATGCACTGATTTGTTTCATGTTCTCAAGTAACTTTCTTACTTGGCTTACCTTCATTTTTATATTGGCCTTCAGAGAAGCTATAAAAACTTTCAAGAATAAGACTTCTGCACTGCAGTACAGACCAGAGATGATATCTCTTGCTTCCTATCCAGTGTTTTAAATTTTTTTAAAAGTTAGGCTGGGACATTTCATCTCTAAAACTGCAGTTTTTAGAGCATATTAATTTGAGCTTGAAAAATCAGAAATATTTGTAGAGATAACTGGAAAATTGCACTTAAAAGGAAACCTATTTGATGCTAAAGATGTTTTAGCTAAGTATAAATAAACACAAAAGGTGGAGTTTTTTTTAAATAATAAACTGTACAGTTCTGTTAGTGGGGAAATTAGTAAGTCTGATTAGAGAGGCGGGGTTTTTTAATTATTATTGAGACAATTCATTTTTCCAAAATTCCTTCCAACAACGGTAAGTTTGCTCAGCTTCTCAATGCATACATTTTAGAATTCTATTGATGGTTACATATACCACTACATAAACTTTCACATTTACAATATGGGGCAGCATTTGTTAAGTGTCTGTTAATCCTTCTTTACATGCTTCAGTCACAGTGAACAAGTTACTATGGATCTTTATATTCTAATCAGCAAAAGAAACATCACCTGGCAATACACAGATACATTTCTTTGCTCCAAACTCAGAAATACATCTTTTTGCAATCGCACGAATTTCATATTTGGGGAGGGTTGTCAGAAATAAAACAGCAGGAGATTGTTGTTATTGTTCTTAATTTTTTGTCATCCTCTGCCTGCAGCTACCCCTCAATCCTGCTCCTTACCACACTTTGTAGTACAGAACTGTCCCATCAATGTCTAATCTCTGTTGTCACAGATGTGACCTCAAAGACGCTCATATTGAACTTAGTCTGTTAAACATTCATAAATGTTGAGAAGTGCCCAGGATCACATGAAGGAACTAATTAAGAGGTGATGTTTCTTAAAAAAAAAATGCTGATGGATAATTTAATTGGGATAAAGTAATTACGATATTATAAACTCATTAAACTATTACTTTAATGAAACCATAAAGATCAGTAACGTGAACATTCCTCACACCTCAAAACTACTGTGTTGTTTAACAGACTTACTCTTTTTTAATATAACCTCCTACCAGCTTCTTCACTTGTCTTTTTGGAGAAATTACAGGGGAATAAACCTTAGGGCAACTTCCATCCCATTAGCAACTCTCTGGGAAGGGCCAGAATTCGGGTATTTTACATTGGCAAGGTAAAAAGCTCCCTGACATTTTATTTATTCATAACTGAACATAGGGTTGGCAATTGAAGAATAAAATGAATCTTAACTACAGGCTTTTCCCTAAACAAGGATCATCAGTTTGACCTGGATTACCTTACATCTGCCATGTATAAATATATGCATCTGCATTTCTTGATAGTCTTACAACAACATTCACAATCATCTTCTACCTTATGCTTAGGAATGAAAAATAAAGAAAAACAATTATTAAAAAGATCTCAAATTTCCTGGCTGATGTTTTCTAGCTCATGTACTATGTGAATATAATTTGGACAGGGCTGCTACAACCTTCCTACGAGACTCCCCATGTGATGCATTTGAGATCTAAGTAATTAAGCAGGAAAGTGATGGAAACCATCACGGAGCCAACAGCACAGCCCTGTGGCACCAAACTCCAGGTTTCAAATCCAGCTACTTAAGCCACCTTCTTTTTGTGTGAAGTGCAGAATCAAGCCTGAAACCAGAGGTAAAAATCACAGCGTGTACCCATCTTTTACACACAGGTAATTTTGTGTCACCTGACTCTTCTATTATCATCTATTGCCTCTGTCCATCCTACATCAGTAACAGGAGAAAAAAAAAAAAAAAAAATCCTTCACTTAGTACTTTTCAGAACAGACTTAACACTTAATTAGCTGACCATTTATTATTTTTTGCTTCAAAATCCATTTTTCCTTGAAGTCCATAGGTGTTTTTGTAATATGAAGATGAAATTTATATTAAAAAACAAAACTGAAAACACCCATCTTAATCAACCCAGTACTAATCGTTGTTTCCCTGACCAGGAATAACCTGGTTAGCATAAACTTAGGTTCTTAATATACTTATGATTTAATTTGCATTTTATATTTTTTGCATAGATGAAATGTTCTAAGCCAAGGGAAAAAAAATAAAAATAAAAAATAAATAAAAGGATAGCAAACTCACGTACCCAAGTATGCACTTTCAGTTTACTCTAAAATCAGATTTCTATAAACAAAACTCTTGATGTAAAGCATTTGTATAAAAATGGATGGGAACAACATTGGTGGTTTTTGCAGAGCACAGTAGAACTGGAAACTAAAAATATTATTTTAGGTGGTGAAAACAAAACTTTTTGCATATGTAAGTGAATTACGGTGGGTTTTCCTGTTGCCTGTAATTTAGCTTCCGTAATGAACAGTTTTTTGGGTCTTTTTGTGTTCTGTTTTTATTTCCCCTGGGGAAGGGGGGATTTCAGCATTTCTTAGAAGTCAACTGAAAGGAAAAGCATCTGACAAAGATAAAAACAACTTCTGATGAAACAATTAATTTGGTTTCAATACAGAGGCTATGGAAATGCTGTTGTAGAAATATAAGATCAGACATGTCTTAATTATAAATCTTAAATTTTATTTCCGTTTTTAGTTTCCATAAACTTTCAAAGTTTGAAGTACACTGTATGGAATGTTCAAAAGTAATTTAACTAAACCAGCTTATGATTGCTTCCTACAGTTTCTAAATGATGCTGCAATTCACATTTTTATGACCCATGTTTGGCAATACAGAGGAAAAGTATTTTAAAAAAAAAAATCACAAGTCTTTGCAACCACTGCATTTTACTAAAAAGGTACATACTTACATATTTAAAATAACTTCTCTCCCCCCTCTTTCTTTAGTTTGCTAAAAGCAGGAAAATAGTAATGTTCGTATCTAACATCTCAATCATGCTTTGTAAATTAGGAGATCACTTATTAAATGTAAGCAATCATTATCCTCAGTGAAGTATAGGAAAAATATTGTGAAAGCAAATTAGATTACTTTTACAAGATCACTTAATAACAAGGAAAGCAAATTCAATTGCAAATAATACCCATTTTCCAAACGTACACCATGTGTAAGACTAACAAGACTTTTCACGGCCTTGTTTCATATTTTCAGCAAAACTTCCAGGAAGAAGCGTGAGAGTTTTGTGTTAAAGAACAAGGACTAGGTCCACAGAAACAACTCCAGTGAAGATAACAGTTTCAAGGGAGGTTTCTAGAAACTTGGGTCCATAGCAAATAGAAGCTTGTGACTGAATCAGAGTTTGTGATGGAAAATTTATCAAGGGAAAGAATAGCTCTTAAGACTATCTCAGTAGCTCTGTTGATAACTAGCAATAAAACTGCATGCATTTTACTTCTTACTCACGAGAAACACAGCAACAGAGAGAGACAAAGGAATTTTCCCTTTTCAGTACAGTTGCACTCCTTAATTCCAAAGCTCCTACTGGTACTAAATGAAGACCTAAGTATCACAGGTTCAACAAATCAAAGGAAGACGTTCTGCTCTTGCAGATCACCCTTGGTGGAAAAGTTTACATACAAAGAGCAATTAAAAGGTTGACTGAAAGTCAGAATTCAATTTCCTTTTCTCAGGAAGACACTACTTTACAGTAGTACTTTACACAGAGGGCCATTAAGGTCCTATAAAACAATCAATAATCAATGTACCTTTCTGTAAACACAGGAAATAAAAATAAATCATAATGGCTAGCAATGATGTTCAGGAGGTATATCAAAGGTCTTATTTACTTCAAATATGACTTTTGGGTGTACCTCAAAAACATTTTGTCTCTACCTGCTTCAAGAGTTGATTTTTTTTTTTTTTTTTAAATTGGCATTTCCACTAATTGCCTCATTTTTAGATCCATCGCCCCTGTCCATTTTTATCTGACAGTATATTGTTGAGATGTGCTCAGACATATTTCAACATTTTGTTGTTTTAAAGCGACACTTTCCTGTCTAAGCCAACTGTTCTTTAAAGAACTGTGACAACATCCAAAGCAAACCTGTACTTGAGGGATGTGGTGCTTTTACTCTCGATAACAATGGTTGCTTAAAAATTAATCTGTGTATCCCCAGCAGTGAGTGACCATTCCAAAGTTCTAACTGGCAATGCTTTTGTATTAACGTTTACACGAGCAGCAAAATCCTTTCAAAGCTTAAACTGTTGACTGCCTGACAGTTAGAGCTTATCTCCCTTTTCCTCCTCTGTGCTATGTATTTAATAACAACAGCTATTAAGGCTGCTGATTTCAGTGCAGAGAAGCAATCACTTCCCTCAATTATTTCAGAAATCATTGCAAGACTTCTAAAGATTCAAACTTGGAAGGGCATCTTCCTAAAACCTCACAGCTGCTAGGAAGTATTAGTTAAATAATTTCTGCAATTATCAGAAGAGTAGAGATATAATGAGAAAAAGAAGTCAAAGGATAAAAGCTTGCTTGAGAGTACTTATCCCGAGAAAACAGCCCATATTCATCAAAATACAGAATTTCCCAGCCTGTCCAGGACCATCCTTGTTGAGTTTGATTGCTACAAGGGTGGCAACAATGACTTCATTAGAGGTCTTATGCAGTGGCTACTTCAGATCCATTTCTGTATCTGCAGCAAGTCGTTGCTGTAAAAGCAAAGGTAACGCCAAGCAGGGAAAGTAGCACAATTTGCAACGGTGGCAGGGTAGGAAGTAAAGCTACGGTCTTAGGGGAAGGTCATAAAGAAAGTGCTAGTGAGCTGTTACAGGCGTGCAACCACAGCCAGAGCAGCGCATGAAACTCAGCTCTATAAACTGCTGACTACCCTAAAGAGCCACTGAGATTTAGAAGTTCAGAGCTGTAGATTTAGAAGAAATTTTTTGGAATTGTTTTTGGTGACACTTGATTTTTGGATGTTTGTGTTGTACACGCACACCCGTAAAGCTTGCTGCAGCTAGGGAAAAAAGGAACATATCAGACCATGCAGCATATTTGAAGTGGGGAAAAGAGGATGGAAAACTCTTGCTCACATGTCTGATCCCAGATTGGTAACACAGAACGGTTCTTCAAGGAGATCTTTATCCTCAGCCCACAATCTGCATCGCTCATCATGTATCATCACCCAGATAACAGCATGAAGAAGTCCTGAAAAAGAGCTTAAGCACTCAAAAGCTTCTCACTTGTAGCCAGCTGTCTCAGTTTATGTGATAAATCACCTCTCCCTGCAAATCCTGCTTCACTTAAATCAATCTCTGTGAGTACTCAACGATCACTTAAGTCACCTAATTTATTTTAATCAGTTTTGGAAATAGGCCATGATTGTGAGTAATTATTAAGGCTGTTAGGGGATGGCAAAAAACCCGAAATTCAGTATAAAAATCACAAGCAATTCTTAAGACCCCTTTTACATTACTGCTGTGTAACTACTCTTCCTCCCCCCTCTATAATGTTCTGGGTAAAACCATCACTGGAACAAAGCAGAGCAAAGGGATTCACAGTTTGTCAGCTCTGGCGCTCAGCTCTTGCGGACATAGAATCTGCTGCAAGAGAGGAGATCATCTTGAAGGAGATCCTGAATAAGACACATTTGTTGAACAACACACAATGTTTGTATCTTGCAAGTCAACCCTCTCCTCTCAGCATGATCCCATGAGCCTTTGTAACTGATGCAACAGGCATGAGCCATCCCCAGCGTACCACATTTCCCACAGACACACTTTCTAGTCTATGGTCAATACCTTTGAGAAACCAGTCTTCTGGGACACTAGTTTAGATTACAGGAGGATTGACTCATTGATAGATTTATTAGTGATAACAGAACACAGATGAAAGACAGAAAAAAAAAGGTGTGAAGTTTATTTACGTTGCAGAGACCAATCTCGGAGGCAAACCAAGAGAGTGATGAAACCCAATTTTTAAACATGGGAGTTTTTCCTTGTGCTTCTATTTCTCTGATACGTCAAACAGTGGACTCCATGAGACATTAGCTGCATTAATATTTATCTACCTCTCTATCCCCTTACCTTTTGCCTACTAGGCAAGAAACAGTGTGTGCCACATCTAATCCACTGGCAAGCAGATGCCTCTCAGCTACTGGGTACACATTGACCTCTAAGCTTCTGCTGGGCTAATCTGCTCCCTGCCCATATATTGTGCCTATGAGGGGGAAATGTACTAGCTCTGATATTTTCATCTCTCAGCTAAATTAACTATAAGGAAGAAATTCTTTGCTGTGAGACTGGAACAAGTTGCCCAGAGAGGCTGTGGATAGCCCTCCCTGGAACTGTTCAAGGTCAGGTTGGATGGGGCTTTCAGTAACCTGGTCTAGTGGAAGGTGTGCCTGACCACGGCAGGGGGGTTGGAACTAGATGATCTTTAAGATCCCTCTCAACCCAAATCATTCCGTGATTCTATGAAATATGCCAATGATTTTATAGCTGACATTAGCCTGAGTATAACTGCGTAAACTCATCTTCTTAGCGTACCACGCTAGAACAGAAATCCTTAGTTACAACCCCATTGTGCACAAATGAGAATTTCAGCACTCAGTAGCAAAAGTAAGTAATGCCCTTTACTCACACTGTGACATCATTATTACCCTATATTTGTACACAGTTCTTTTCACATAAGTACAAAATTACTTTAAGAGAAAAAGGCAAACTGTGACGAGCACAGATGAAAGATTTGCTCAAAAGTATAAGTAACAAGAACAGCAATGCTGAAAAGGCTGGGTGTCAGTTCATTTGACACCCAAGCAATCACTCCAACCATATAGCTTCTTGTCTCCTACTTAACAGTTTCCATTGCTGGACTTCAGGGAGGGGTTTTTTTTATGACAAGTTTGGCTGGCCCCTCAGTACTTGCTTAAAGAAAAGGTTTTATCTTCTCCTTCTATACAGTCTTGCCCTTTGTCACTACCTAATTATCTCAGTGCATGAACTACTAGTTCTTTAAAGTCTGAAGACTAATCAACATGGAAAGCTGGATGCAGGATAAGGACCCCATACAAGCCCACAATTTCTGCTGCTCTAGCAAAATGTGTGTTGTGCTCAGGGATTTTAATCAGTGAGAAGTTTGGAGGCAGGGGGAGAGCTGGGCAAGGAGGTTGGTTCACTTATTTTTTTTTTTAGAATGGGGGAAGATATGGTCATGTCTGCCATAATTCAATCACAAAAGAAATTACAATTTGGTTTCAAAGGTAAGAAAGCAGCTCTGATATAACTATAGAAATACTATGTCTTATATTTGTTGTCACCATACCAAGTACTCATTTAAGAAGAGAAAAAATTGTTCACTATTATAGATTATCCTAGAACTTTATGACCAAGTATCTGGATAAAATGTACATGTAACTGAAGAGATGGGAATGGAAAAGATATCTCTGTATTGCTGTTTCTATGAAAAAAAGGGCAAAGGTTTTGGGTTTTTTTGTTGTTGGGGTTTTTTTTGTTTGTTTGTTTATTTGTTGAGTGGGGTCTTTTTGTAGGTTTTTTTTTTCCTTTTTTCTTTTTTCAAACCCTCAGGCATCAGACCACACAAAGACATTTTAACTGGTCAAAGCTCAGAAATTTAAAGAGGAAGTCCTCTGGACCAAAGAAAACAGAGCTCTTTCCAGAAGAAACCATGGTGGGTCTAACTGAGGTCCTTAAAGCTGAGACCTTTTCTAAGACGCGAGACTAAATTGATCCTTAGATACCTTTCTGAATTTAGTGATAAGAAGTTCATCGACTTTATAGAGTGTTTTATATTTAGTGAGCATGAATCAACACAATGCCCTTTACCCTAAAAAAAAATATATAGTTAACTGACTACAGATTAGCATTCATCAGATTGCCCCAAGGATAAATACATTTCTGAACCCTACCAGTTTGAATGTGACAAAAATTGCACCACAAATCACAGAACAAACGTGCAAACAAGGTCCACTTTGAGATCACCAAGGCTCGCTAGATTAAGATTTATGATTCCTAAATAAGTAATTAACTAGATGTCTTAGGACAGAGAACAGTCTTTGGGATAAGGTTTGTTCCAATATTTGAAACCATTTGGACATCACTGAGATAATCAATTTTCCATCACTGAAAAACAATTCTTACCATTGCAAAGAGAGTAGAAGTGGTTCACTCGGTGTTTAATCTTAAAGCAGACATGGACTAAAGCAGATTAGTTGAACTATAGGATCATAGTATCTCAGTGGAAACCACACCATCAAAAAAAAATTACCTCTGAGTCCTGTCAGGATCACACGTCTGGCAAACTGCTAAATTTCTGCCTTATCAGTGGGATAAAATCCATTTATCATAAGCATTACCTTGAGCACTAACTGATATTGACACATTAGTCTACAATACATACATCCTATGAAGATACCAATTCTCAGTATCAGAAATGCAAATATCAGCTATGTTATTAATTGTCAGTTATAATTAGGAGTAAAGAATATATTGTGTAAACAGTACTTTGGTTCCGAAGTTAGTGTAAGACATTGTTTTGTCAATTCATTGCTTCAAAAGAATCCGATTTTCACAGTGTATATGATCATCTAAACCTTGTCAAACAGAGAATAACAAAACAGGAATGTCATAGAAACAGAAAAGTTATTCTGATTATACTTATTTTCTAAGTATAAGCCATTTAACAAAAAAAATTCTAAACTGGGGAACGTTAAGCTAAATTTACTGAAAAATCCAGTCAGAATGATTTTTTTTTTTTTTTTTTTAATATCAATAAACAGCTATTCTTTTCACACTGGAGGAGCACTGCCATTTTTTTAATGACATGCTTGTAACTCAAGATTCAGCTTCAGTTGTCGGTCCTTCAGTGTCAGAACCCAAGAATGTCTAGATTTTGGCATTCAAGTCTCAGTACAAATTAACATAATTCAAACAGTAGCCAAAACACAGCTGTTCTGAAATGAATCTCCCCAAAACTTGTTTTTTTTATATTTTCATATTTGACCATCTGAAAGGTCATGCAAATTGTTTTAACACAACTTCCCGAAAATGCAGCAAAAATATTTTGTCAAAAACAGCTTTAAAGCTGGTACACCAAATATCTACTTGATACTAAGTATGGTTTCCATTTTTATGGAAAACCTTTCCATTATTTACGTTAATTACTACCAGGAGAGTTTTCTGGAGTATTTTTATCATTAAATTCCCATCTGTGAATCATTTGTATTACCTTTTAATGAAAAACATTCCTTATGTTTTATTTCTAATGTATAGTTACAACACCTTTCCATCTGATGTTATTAACATCTCAATAATGTATACATATGTATTTGTATACATAAAACACATATATATACATACACTTATCTAGTAGTCTTTAAATACTGAGGATTTGTTACTTTTTTTAATAATTTAGGGACAACGATTAGGATTTAATGAACTGGAGTTATGAGGTTCATCAACAAAGCAAATCCACATCAAAACTGTCAAGTTTATGTCTACAATATTTTTTGTCAGCAGAGTTCTTTGATAGGCAGAAGATGCAAAAGAATTACAAGCATAACCTGAAGAGGGACATGTAGAAAGAAATACTCTTATCAGGCCTTAGTAATAATGTGGGTTATAAGGAGACCCCGATAGTAGCGTGACAGTACCTAACTCTACTCACAGCTTAAACCACTTTTGAACAGACATTTAAAATGATGTCTTCCAAAGAAGTACTCAGTGAAACTTTTTTGAAGTTACTTTTTAGAAGTACCCTAACTCACATAAGAATGTGCTCTATCTTCCTCTGCTCCTTAAAAATAAAAAAATTGAAATAGATCCTTTCATCTTGTACTGACAGTAAATATATTGAACATGCAGTGTATTTCTTGGAACTGAGATAAAGTGCCATTCATTGTCAGAATTTAAAACTAATATTAAATCGACCTTAACTTTTAAAAAGTACAAGGGCATTTAATTTATTTTTTAATTACAGTATTTTGTTACAAGTAAGGTAATTCACCACCTCAGAAAGTAACTGTCAGTGGTATGATTTATTTTTACTCTCTGCTGAGTGTAATTGTACACACAATCATTTCAATACCATTGTTACTCACTATTTGTACAATTAATTTTTAATATGGTGTAAAAACTACTACAGAGCATGTTTACCGGTGGATCCCAAATAGATCACGTGCATGGTCACCTGAAATCAAAGCTGGAAGGCTATATCCAAAAGCTAACAACTCATTGCAACTCAGGAACACATGGAAAAAAAGTAAATAATCCATTAGGTTGCAGGATCAGGGCAGAAAATCCTCCATGCAGCCAGTACAGTACCACAGCAATAACAGAACTCAACAACATCACTGAAATCAGAAGAGTGACAATATTTCTCCTGTACTCTGAAAAAAGATTTTGCAAAATTTGGAACGGTTATATAGTTACAATTGCAGATCTATAGAAAGTTGAAATTTAAAAATGTGTTATAAATCAGAATTCACTTGATTTTAAATTTGTATTAAGTAATTACAGTTAACATATAAAAAAGCCCTAGAACAAAAACTGGTTACAACTAAAATCAAATGTATCAATCAATGAAATTATTGAACCATGGTACACATGATTTAGTGAGCAAATTCATCAGCCTCCACAAAGGAGCTGCCACATTACAATGACAAGCTTATACTGAAGGTTAAACCATGTTATCACTTTGACTCTTTCTAGGCATATAATATAAACTAATTATGTAATTTAATACATTACTTGGGTGGAGTAAAAAACGAAACAAAACAACTTACACCTGCTATTTCTGAAAGATTTTTTTCTTTTTAAAACAAAAGTTGAATCTTTAGTTGTTTTCAGAGCAATATATCCAAAATGTAGTACTGTATTATCTGTGGCAGGACTACATTCACCGTTTAAATGGCAAAGAAATTAGACATAATTATTTAAATCAAATTATTTATAGTATTAAATGCTGCTATATCTGGAGAAATAATTGACTACACCGGACAACTGTTAGGGAACAAATAAAGTTGGCATAACAAAATAAACCAGAATTGTAAGACTGGATTTCTGGCCTCCTACAACCTTTTATTATCTCTATAATAAGATTATAGTTAATTATCTATCTTTTATGACATTTATAAGAAACAGTTAAGCTAGAAAAGGGCATATACAGAATCTGATATAAGAACTGCTTAAAGTAATTCAAGTATCCATACAGATTACATGGAAAATATAGGGGTGAAGGTAATTCCCCTGAGTGGCTCTATTTGTCCCAGGGTATGATTACTCCAGTCAATACAGACAAAAGGTGTGAAGACAACACAATTCTGATTTTGAAAACCCCTCTTCAGCTTTCCTGTGAAAAGAGAGACAGTTACGAGTCTGTCTTCAGAAGGACTCCTACCATTCTAAAAATACTGTCCCACAGCTGTTTAAAATTTATTTTTTTAGACCATAGCACCACTGTTTGGTTGTTTCCAATTTCTGAAACCACAAATAGTAAAAGTGTACTCAGTCTACTGCAAACATAAATAGCAAATGCACGCTTCAGCACTTTTAAAAGGATATGGAAATTGGCAACAAAAATGCAGTTCATGTTGAAAATTTACGAGGGCCCTGCCATATTTCTTCAGAAATACAATCAGGTAAAAATTAGGAAGATCTCTACCAGCTGGGTGGCATTTTTGTGTTTTCTTTACTTATATTTTTTTTAACTGAAAGACTTTCATTATGCAACTTCTGGCACTTGATAAAATAGAGCATGGTACCTTTGCTAAAACCACAGTTTCTTTGGTTATGTTTAGCATTACACAAACATCTTTCACCTTAGATATCCTCTTGCATTAGTGTGTTTAATTTCAAATACTCTAAGGCACATTCGTTTTTGACAAAATTATTTTAAAGGCAATCAGTAAATGAGATGTACAAATTATTCTTTCCCTCCCCCAATTTCACAGGTCATTTAAAAATAATCCAACCCTTCACTATTATACTTTCATATATTTGGAGCTTTATGTACGTGTTTCTATTAAAAGCTAAAGTAGTCCAATAATAGCATATTTTTACATGGATTTATTTCAAGAAACACAGCACATAATGGCAAAGTATTTTCTAGGTAAAGGTAACAGTAGACACATTAACAAATGTGATTACATTCTTTTGATGAACATCAGAAGTCTGAAAACCTGAAGGAAATATCAATATTTTTTTGTCTGAAGTACACTTCTTGAAAGAAGTCTGGATCCCAAGGAAGTTGATGGGAGTTTAAAGTCAATGGGGCTGAGATTTCAGCCCTAACGTGTGAGCTCACTAGGAAAATTATCTATTTAGAGTACTATTTGTGAACTATGTTATCCTGACATAAATGTAACTAAAAGTAGAAACAGGTAATATTCCTTTTGATCAAAAGCAGCACTTTGGTGTGCAATCAATGGCATCCCACTAGAAAGATGTAACAGTCCTAATAAAATACATTAATACAATAAAATAATCCAGGAGTTCGCACCAATAAAACCTTTTAAAGTGTATTTATATTTTATAAAGCATGGAAATACTACTTCTTTTTTAACTGATCAGCTACACAGATAAACTAAAAATATATACAACTTGTTTTTTCCTTGTGAGGAATTTCTTTTGGTACAGAGGTTATTTATTACCAGCTTTACTAAGCACACAGTTTGGAGGCAGCATGGTTATCTATTTAACATATCTTTAAAACAATTTTTCCCTGAATAGACATTTTCTGTATTCACATAAACCAATTTTCTAGTAACTTTGAGTAGACTGCAGACACATATGCACAATTTTGCCATGCACATTATGTGAAACAAATAAATAAATAAATAAATAAGATGGTAACAGTCAGATTATAAAATAATAATTTGTCCAACAGGCCACACAACATGGGATAAAAGCCCACACATGTTAAATACTCTGTTAGAGATATTTGTACTCATGACTTATTTTTTTATTTCCCATTTACTACATCTGAATAACTACATGTTTCTTATTGTCAGTAGGATACTGTGATTAAAGCAGTCCGGGGATAGCTTTATCCCTCCACCTCCCTCTCCCCCAAAACCAAACCAAAACACCCACAACGAAAAAAAAAAAAAAAAAAATCTGGGAATGGATAAGGTTCTTTTGTACTGAAATTCCCACTGGTACTTGTCCCAAATAAAAATTGCCAAGCTTGTATTTAAAGCTTCAAGAGGAGACACGAGTCTAGAAACAACGATGAAATTGGTATCATGAGCCTGCAAATGATCTGGGCTGCAGACATGGGAACAGGTCACGACCTCAGGCTAGCAATCAGTGCCTGAAGAAGTGGCAGAACAAGCTGAGCATGACTGAACTGCCTTCATATTTTTATATGCATATTGAAATTTATTTTAAGAACGCACAAAGCAATTTTGCACTCAGGTAAGTTTATACTATATGACAGAAAAAAAAATCAACTTAAAATGAAAACACAAATTGACACTTATCTCTGCTATTTAGTTTAAATCAAAGGCCTTTATAGAGGACTTGGATGTTTTTTATTCCATTTTTTTAAATGTTGACATACAGAGCCTAACATTTTTTGCAAAGCTATCATTAATATTTTTAGAATTACATCCTGAATAAATAAGATTAAGAGAAAATTAAAACCCTTCTCTTAATTAACTAAGAATAAATTGATGTGCACATGACACTGCATCACTTAATATAGAATCACTTGTAGGACTGGGAATTTTTTTGGTGCTTTGTGATGGAAAACCTTTCCCAATTGCTCATTAGAAGAAAAATATTAGTTTAAAATTTAAACTGTTTGTGAAGTATAATTTTAACTAGGAAAATTCCTGTTGTAAATATAGAACTGAAGTACTGTGATGTGGTTAACTGCACCTGCCACCCAAAAGGGTTTTGCAATATTATGCATAGACTTTAAAGGAAAAGAGATTTGAGAGACACAAATAAGGGCAAGAGCACTAATAAATATTTGATTACATTAAAAGGAATAATTTAATTCTTTTTTTTAAAAAAAATACTCCTTCCAGTTTACGAATACCTACGCATTCAGAATTTAAATACCTACTTTTGCACTTATATTAAGAATAATATTTAAATACACTATTTTCTTAAGAGTTATCTTCAGGGCTAGGGCACACAAAAAAATAAACACGGAATCAATACTGTTTGGCCATCCATTAATATGGGCTTAAAGGATAAATTACATTCATGAACCACAACCTAATATGCTATTAAAAAAAATAAAAAGTTTAAGTCAGTAAAAGATAAAACCTAAGCCCACTGAAGCCAGAGAAGGAAAAACTTGATGCTTGTAACCATAATGTGCTGTACTCTTCAACAAAAAAATGTTTCATTCTACAAGCTGTACTTAAATACATTATCCACTCAGTATGCAAAAATTTACACACTTCATGCAGAGCAATATTGAGAGAATTGTCAATTCTCTATCTTGACTACAAGAATATGTTTTTAAGTAGAATGCTACTGGGAGTATAACAGAAACAAGTTTCAAGTCTGCCTTATTTCTTACTGGGAAGAAGGAGAGAAGATACAGTATAGAACCAGTACAGTACAAGAATGAGTGTAGGTGCTACTACAGGGAGATAGAAGACAAAACAGGCAGAGAGGAGACAGAGCAAATAGGAAAGCCATTGACTTTTCCAGTTCATTTAGTGGGGGCTTTATCAATGGGAAAAAATTTTCTAAACTTAACCTTGATATTTTCCTTTAAAGGAGAGAAATATTTAATCCAATTACTTCCTTTAAATCCAATCACTTCCTTCAAATCACCTTAAACAGATTAAAAAAGCAAAACAAAATAACAAAAAAACCCACACCTTACAAAACATAACAGGAGAAATCTTCATTCCTGTAGAAACAGTCAGACATTTTCAATTTAAGAAAATAAGTGATACAGTTTTCCTTAAATAGTTTTCAAAATTTCTGTTCAGATTGTTGAGATGCAGTGGGACAGCACTGCAGCTAAATCTGAAATAGCTGAATAAATGAAATGTATACATTCAATTGAAGAGATCTTTGGTCCTGGACATCGGCGTAACTTCTACAATAATAAATTATCTCCTTAATTTGATGTGCTGGAACATTGATGCCCAACATTAGCAACGTTCTAACGTCTGAAAGGACAAAGCATCACCACACAAACAAGAGCCAGCAGGCATGTACTTCCCAATTTTAACAAGACCTTATCCTAAAAATTAAAAAGGTCTTCTTCACTAGAAAACTCAAATGTGGAAGTATTTGTGCTCAGTCCTTCAAAGCTGTACCTAGGTCTATAATGGCCAATAATGAAAAGCTCATTAGTATTTACTGGCACAGCTCCAAGTGATGAAATTCAGCTTGCTCTTAGGAAGAAAACCCTGCTGACATGCATGAGTTTGCCTGAAGGAAGCCATGTGAGCACACTCACCACCTTAAAAAGGAACTTACTCTTGCCCGTAACCTTTGGCACATGCCAAGCCTTACAGTATAAACCCTCTGGAACAGGGTCTGTCTTCCTATCTACATAAAGTCACCATAATCATGACTGGGCTCTTCGAGTGCTACCACAACACAAATAAATTACACACAAAAGCTACATTAAACGGCATTTAGAGTTGCAAAAGCCTGCATTCATAAATTGGAAAATGCCAGTCTTAAGATGGACAGCTTGTCTTAAGATGGACATATGTTTTTTCCCCTTTCAGCTGGAAGAATACCTGCCTCTGTTTGAGCCTTGGTCTTATCTTCCCAGTCCCCAGCTTCTCATCTGTTTCATTCCCCTCTCATCCAGCAGTGTGGTCTCCTTGCCCCAACAATCCGTGTCTCACCCCCTCCTGGCACTCTCCAGCTTTCACAAATAATTGCTCATGACAAAGCAATGATGAGAATTCAGGGTTAAGTCAAAATCCTGGGTTCTTCCCTCCACATCATGGTTGGAAGTATATTCTGCTGCAAACAATTTATTTTGCCCTGGCAACTTAATATGTAGTCTTTGCTTAAGTGTGGTCCCACTCCTCACACAGCAGATGCCTGCTCTCCCTTTTAATATCCTCTCGATTTTAATCAACCTAACAATTTTAGTCTCCCTCCCTGGTCGAGGGGCACCAAAACAAGGTATGTTAGAGCTTCTCAGAGCTGCCAGAAAAAGCATCTGTAACACCCTCAGCTCAAGTGTGCTCGATAGAGATGCAACTGTGAGACCATTTCACTGTCCAGCTAAAAGCCTTCCATTGAGTACATACAAACCCAGCTTCTTTCCAGGACATGTTTCCATATGGGAGATTTCAATTCAAACGGTTAAAGTGTGGCAAAGCTACTGCAACAGAGGAACCACAGCAGCTCAAGGAACTTTAAAACAGGCAATGGTGCTGTTCTGAGCCATACTCACACCATGGCTGGGTTATTTATATGAACACATTTACGCCTTTCTGTTCTGAGAATTACTGCTTTTTTTAGATCATTTAATGATAAACACAACAAAATTTCCTAAGTAAGGTTGAATCACATATTTCATCATTCAGTAAAAGCATGTTTGCACTATCCACTGTGAATGACAAGAATTATTTCTTGAAGCAAAACCGTTTGGCTAATTTTCTTTTTTTTTTTTTTTTTTTAATCATATGCCTCTTTCTACCATGCAGAGAAGCCTCCTGAAAGGAGTGCCACAGAAACACAGAGTACATGCAACAGCAAAAATACTCTCAAATAAGTATCTTGTTAAAATGTTGGTAAGGTCAGCAAATTTGGGGTTTTTTTCTTCCCTGGGGGTGGTAGAAATTACAGAGCATATTAAATGCCTCATATAATGTGCAAGTATGGATCAGTTCTGATCAAGTAGAAGTCAGCATTAAAAAAAAATATAGAAAAAAGTGAGAGAGGTATGTAAACATTTCACTATCCTATTTCTTTGTTTCTCTCTCTCTTTTTTTTTTTTAATTACCAGTTTAATGTAGTGTATGTTAAAAAAGTCTACTTTGGGTAAATACTAGTAGCAATGTCTTCTATATTAAAATCTGTACTCTTAACTAATCCCCTCTTACATTTACTCATTTCTTATTTCTCCTCAGTTATGCTACAGTTGTTCTTTCAATAATGAAGTATGTAACACACATCCCATTTTCCTTTCCCTATTTGTCTTCTTAAATTCCATAAATACTTTTACCTATTAGGCATATAAGGCATATATCAGAAATTCTGCAGAACACCGCTTTTGAACTCGTATTTTCAAAGATCAGTTAAGAAATATGTTGCTTTAAGACCAAAGTCTTATTTATATGAGTTTGTGGGTTAACTGACAAGTATTTTTCTGTGACAAGTAAGGGCAGACAGTTTGTATCTTAAATACCATAATCCAGTTTTCAACCCATGT
This sequence comes from Todiramphus chloris collaris, assembly GCA_025345505.1. Lineage (NCBI taxonomy): Eukaryota > Metazoa > Chordata > Aves > Coraciiformes > Alcedinidae > Todiramphus > Todiramphus chloris. The sequence continues at coordinate 4,160,002 of JANVCC010000018.1, forward strand.
AGACGTCTGGAAAGGAACCAGTCAGTAAAGTAAATTATATTATATCCCACTGACAGTCCAAATTCATCCATGAGATCCATTACTTCTACCAAAGACAAAAGAAAAAAAAACATGAGAGAGGTGTGGGAGGGTCAAAACTATTTGCAGCCGACAAGATTGCTTAATCAAATTAAAGAATTTTCTATTTTTAAAAAATACAAATAACACTTATTTCTTGGTTTAAATGTAAATGTAAGTAATAGCTTGGTACATTTTTAATGTGAAGCCATGGACTGCTTCTGCTTTACAAGTTGCCAGGAGTTTGACCTCTAATTTTCTGAGAGACATGGAAACAGCACCTCGAAAATTATATTCCTTAGCTAGTATGAATATTTTCTCTCTGCATTTCTTTTACATGAGTTTATGTAGTATTTATTCACAAGAGATTTTCCAATTCTTAGATAGTGGCCCCTCACACATGACAGACTTCATTGATCTAGAAGCCAAGATGTAGAGATAATTGCAGTCAAAGCTGCAATTTAGCCTTTTTAATTCAAAAGTAACTTCTGAGAAGGAACATTTCTGCATGAATTAGAACCTGAAGCTAAATAGTACTTTCTTTTCTTTCAGTAATCTCTTCAGTTAACAGTCCAAAGTAGGCATTTACAAACTTTACCTTACATCGTTCCATATGAAGACAAATTCAAATATAGATTTTTTAAATTATTTTTAATAGGAATTATAAATACATTATAAGTCAATCATTAGTTTATCACTATGTATATTTTTTTAATAAAAATAATCTAAACTTTATGTATACAGAATATTATTTATACTATGGCAAATGCAGCCATTCCCTTCTCTCAGCTCCAAATGAGAAAAGAAGCAAAGGCCATTTTTAATTTTAATACTAGACCGAATGTCCACATCAAGAATGAGAACTTGGAAATGAGGCACTAGATATGTAGCATTTTTGTCTTAACTATACTCTGATTCTAGTCTAACTATAATACTGTAGGAAGTTACACATGCTAACTCATTTTTTAAAAAAATTACTAATAGTTCACAAATTTTAGAAGTAATAATTTTTCTCCAAGCTCTCTGAAAACGCCCATGCAGACATCATTTCAGTTTGGTAGTATTCATATACGTTCATCAACGGGAAAAAATTCCTTTGTTTTGACTGAAACTGGAGTGGGTATATCTTTGGAGCTAGTAATTCCTTTGAAAACGCTGCATGCATCACAGCACTTTCAGCAGTTAAATTGAAATTTATTTCCATAGCACACAAAAATGTTCCGCTTTTGTGAAAATAGGAGAAACCGCTTTATAAACTTGGTAGCTACAACTGTAAAAATATTTTTAAGTTGATGCATAAGAGAACATGTTTTTATTCCGTAGGCTTGTATTATGGGAAGCTTAAATACAGATTATCTCATTCAGTAAGTCCCCACTTTACAGTAGTAGCAATTCATTCTAATTGCTTGGGTAGCACACTCAGGAAAGAGAGTATTTTTCCTTTTCACTGAATAATGTTTCATGTTCGGTTAAATGCAGGAAGTTACACCACCATTGGAATGCGATTGTCTGCAACTGCAGTTACTTCTTATTCATAGGTTTGTGTTTAGCTAAATATTAAAATGTTAGCCATTCAGCATTACTTCTCAAAGTATCTTTAACTTCTAACTAGCTAAACTAAAAAGGAATCTATCCACTACAATCAAAGTAATTCTAAACCATGCATAATCATTTTTCACAGAATTTTTATCCTCCTGTATGGAGCAGATTATAGTAAATGTAATTCACACATGCTGTTTCTTATTCAGAGGAAAACACAGAATAAGGATGTGGAGAATTTCTAGCCAAATCTTCATTCAGATCCAAGATCCACGGACGCCACTGTAATTGAGAGACATTCACAACCAGATAGCTGTAGACTTCATTTTTGTTTAAAATAATACCTCTTCTACACAAGTTCCAACTAAAACATTAGTGTTATTTAACTTGCAGCAAGCTGCCTTGAGCTGAACTCACAACAGATTAGTTTCTTGTTTTAATTTCGTTCAGAAAAGGACATTGCTTAAAACGGTATACTTATATTCGTATGTAGATTATGTAAACGTGCTGCTTCTTTTCAGACTACCATAAAATTATGTGTAACTAATAACATTCTTTTTTCAGAATTTGACTTGCCTGGCAGTTGACAATGGAAAATGAACTATTCCTCTCATACTGCAATATATATGCTTTAAGTATGTAAGTTATTCAAGTTCAACGTGCACAGCCTAAAAATGCCTACTCATAACGCCCAGACTCTCAGAAACCCAAAATGAGCAATTAACTGTCAAGCAGCTTTATTGCCTTCAGATTTCCAATAAGTTGTGATTTAGTTCCACTGCTCTGACATTCTGTGCTGTATCAAAAAGAATGATTTCAAAAGCCACATTTAAAATTTTATAATAAGAGGGGATACAGTGTTTGAATTATACCATATTAAAGTGTGTAAAGCAAAAACAACCCCAAGAAATATTAAAAGATGCATGGCAGCACAGTGGTTTTTACTAGGGCTCTTCACCTATGTAACAGACACTTATTTTAAATTTTTAAAACATTAACAATTTCATTTTGTTTACACTGCTACCCTACAAAGAAAAAAAACTGATTAAAGCACTGAAATAAAATAAGATTACTTTGGAAATCAACTTAAAATTAACTCTAAAATAACAAAGAGCTGCTTCCTCAGCTATTCCATACACACTCATGGGCTTCTTCTCAGCTTCACCAAAGGGCACTCCCCCAAACATCTGCAGCTGACTGAAAATCACTTCAGTCCTTGGATTTCTGATATGAAAAATTTATACAAGTATTTATTTAGTTCAATAACCTTACAAGTTTAACAAACTTTCATTAAGCTGTGATTGGAAAATGCCCACAAAGAAAAATCACATTTTTAAAATTATTTCATCAGTTTACCCTATTTCTGATTTTCCACACATTAATTTAGCAAACAGAATTTTATAAAGTTATAATCTCAGTAAACCATGCCACCTTTTGTATTACTTTTTAGTAACATGACACACTTGAACCTGATGTTCAGATGCCAAAAGAGATATCCTTCATGCAGTGAATTCAGTCCAGTTTCATTTGGCTTAACAGAAGGGATTGTACCTTTCAGAATTCATAACAAAAGCAGCCTAATACCCAAATACTGTGCTTTCATATATTCAGCTCCAGCTATTGCCAGCAAAAGAATATTTAGAATATACTCCTTTTAGAAACAGAATCAACAAACCGCTTTTGAGACAGGGTATTGATACAGCAGCATCTAATACTTGTAAGCTTCTGAGAATAAGGTAAGGTGGCATCTATTTCTATGAGCAGAAAGGGTGAGAACTGGTGAGTGATGAAAGGGTCAGTGAGTTTGTCTCTGCCTCATGACAACATTTTTAGAAAATGAAAAACAGGCTGTGTAAGGTTGTTGTTGGTTTGGTCCCCCCCCCCCTCCCCAAAATGCTTTCCTGTTGTAACAAAAATTACCTGAAATTTCTTCTCAGAATTTTAGGATTATGTGTAAGGTAGCCGTAGCTGCTACTACATTATAATTTTGGCAAGTGTTCCAGCACATTTGAATTTGATTTATTAAAAACTTTTTTTCGTGGGTACTCGGGAAGTTAAATGAAGTCAAATCACTGAAAATTCTATATTGCTGAAACTCTGAAATTCCAGAAAGTTATTCCGAAGAAGCATTTTTCTCCAATAATTTTTAAAGCTTCAAGCACTTCCCTAAAATCTTCTCAATCACCACATTTTCATGATTTAAGTTCGCAGTTAAATAACACCTTAAAAGTCCAAGCTAAATCCTAATGTTGCTTTTCTTTCTTGTAATAATCACTGAATAACATTTTTTTCCTCAGTGAGCAACAAAGATAAAACTGCAACAATTATCTTTTTTAATTTTGAGCAATATGGAGTCTATTCCTAATCCATCTTTGAAGCATGTTATTATTATGACAAAGAAAAAATAAATCTGGTTTTTGTTATGAAGTCTCATTTAAATGCATTTAAAATAGCACATGAAAGTTGGAAGTAGTGTTTCTGAGCAAAACATTAGTATTTAAATGAATACCAAGAATAAGACTGCTTGAAAGCAAAGAATAAAACAGTATTTGAAAAATCGGTTTCTTCTTTTGCACCTTGTAAGAGAGTTAAGCTGTAAAAATACCTATAGATATAATAAAATAGCTACAAATGTATTTAAAAGTCATTTTCCACTGTGATCAGCAATTCTAAAAGTGAAAATAAATGACATTATCATGTGACAGGCCAACATGAGACACGTAGCTTTAATATTGATTTGAAATAGCCATTTTCAAGGAACAGTTGAAATAACAGGGGCTAAACGTTCAGTGTTTGAAGTACTGCTAGAAATGGCAAAAAAGTGTCAATGGAAATTCAGTCACCACACAGACTCTTCATTTTCCAACATCAATATACCGAAGAGAAGGTCTCAACTTCAATACTTACATTCAAAAATTATGTTAACAGCACAGAAACCTATGCATTTTAAAGTTCTATATTTGTTAAATTTGTTTTACTTTCTGTGCAGCACATTGCCCAGGCAGGAAAATAAAACTGGTAACCTCTCGGTACTTTAATTTATGATGCCACAATTCAAATCACAGCAAGTAAGATTTCACAGAGTCAGCACTGAAGAAAGATCTGTAGACACTAAATGAAACATGTATTTAAAGAGAAAAGGAAAAAAGAGATACCATGCACAAGGTAAACTTGAAATGAAAAAATACATGACCTTATAAATCAGACTAAAAGGATTAATTACAGTACGTTCGACTATGAAACACACTACCCAATGATTTTTAAATTGTAGCATCTCAGAAGAAATTTGAGTTAACAATAACAGAGTAACTTTTACAAGAAGCCATTACTCTACAGAGAATCAAACTACAGAAAGCTCCTTATTCTTCACAATAGCCCCTTATACTCCAGTGTCACACCTGCTTATTATATCTTTTCCTCTAAAAATTTTCTGTCCTCTGATGATTTTACACCAGTAAGATAATACTGTTCCAAACGTGTGCCACCACAGATGTATAGGACATTCAGTCAGGAAAGGGTACAAGCTGGTTCCAAACCACCTCCCTGCCAAATATAAGTATATTCACTTGAAACCACAGTTGGATAAAACCAGCTCTATCGATAGTATTGCAGCTCCAGCTTTCCGTAATTTCTCCACAAACACGCACATCATGAAGTGTTGGCTTCTCAGTTTAGTACCTATGACTTCTGTCCCTGATGACACCTTGGTCCAGCTTAATCATATCAAGGCACAGAGCAACTACTAAGACCCTCTGGGTCCTGACACCCATTCTGTGGACACAAGGCAAAGCCCTGGGACACAAGACCCATTCAGCTGGCTGCAATCCAGGCTACAACTCTTCTCAGGTGCCATAAGGGCACTCAGAAAACAAACAAAAAATGGGCGTTAGAAACAATACTTTCCATACTACCTTTAACAGTTTTTTGGTTTTTTTCTGAAATATAGGGGCTGAATCCAAGTGTCTATCTTCCTAAACCTGTTTGTAGGTAGGAGACAGATTGGAGACAGATGCCCACTTCCCCAGAATTTTTGAGCACACGCTGAAGAAGTAAAACTGAGTATGCTGTAAACTATCATACTAAATGTAATTACAGAATAATTTAGGGTGCAAGGCACCTCTGATCATCATTCAGTTTAAATTCCCACAGTGTGGTAAACTGTGTAAGTTATATAACAGACTAGGTAGTCTTCAAAAGCTTATAGAACTTAACTGCTGTCTGAGCCTTTAGGTGGATCTGAGCATCCAATTCTCAACTGAGGCTGATTAAAATTTTGCCTAATACTGAGGTTAATTTTTCATTAATGCAATCCATAAGCTCATATATATTGAAATGTCCATTTTTATTGCCTCAAGCCTTCTTTATAAACACCGTTAATGAAAACTTAACTCACTCGCACCTTCCAGTGTCTTGCCATTGCAAATAAACATAAACTATAAAACCAGCCACAATCTGCAATGCTCTACCTTCATTTCTAATAGAGCATAGTAACACTTTTTATATTCCAAAATCCATCTGGCTTTATCCCTACTAGAAAACTGTATGCAATCCATTTTCCACATAAATTCCTTAAACTTCTCTTCTGGCTTGTTCTCCTACTTGAAGCTTTCCAAGTGCTGATGAAAACTTTGTAGTACATTGCTATCACTTCAAGGCATCACAAACATTTCAGCCTTTCCTCAATAGATTTTTCCAGTGATTTACCCTCACCTTTAATTTCAAATTTTCTTTACTTAACTCTCACACTTTAACTATGCTTCTGCAAAGAACTTCAACTCTTTTCTTTGTGCTCAACAACTTCATTCTGTTCTGTTCTTTCTGTCGTATTAAATTTCCATCTCTTCCTTCTCCCTTGGCACGCTGGACTCACCATTCCCATGAAGATTCCTACACAACACCCTTAAGTCCAACAAATTGTTCATGAAAATACACTGTTTGGAAGATCATGTACAGATTACCCAGTAACACTAAGAAATCTCAATCTCCTACCCATGAAGTGTTATGCTTTCCATGAGTGGCAGACTTCCTCAGCTGCCTGCTCTCTGATAGGTGAGTGGATCTTTCTAGTCATCCTGGACAGTGAGATTTAGAAAACGAGGTGTGTCTTATTTTTTTCTGAGAATGCCATAGACTATATATATATATAGACAATACAAAAATTACCTTAAATTATTAGGCCTTTGTAGCTAGTCACAAAAGGGAATGTAAGTGAGAAGAGCCTGGATTCAATGGGCATTATTATGCTGATAAACAGTGAACAGGAAGAAAATCACCTCTGAAAGATATTGTTGTTTAACAGAGAACAATATAGATAAACTCAACTATTTTATGATGATGAAAATTCAAATACCAGGTTTATCACCTGGTTTGGACAATTTTTTACTAGTAACTATTTAAAATGACTACACCAATAATAGTAATAAACAATACAAAAGCTGTAAGACAGGATGCCTCACTGAAGTGATCGTGATGGGATAGAGAGACTTTTTATGTTGCTTCCTTGTTAAGTTTTGTTCTGTGGCTCAGAACTAGTAAAAAAGGATGATCCTCACCTTATCAAAGAGGTTTATAACTAAAAAAAAACACATCTCAAAGCATTAAACTGAAAGCCCTATGTTATCATAGAATCACAGAATGTTTTGGGTTGGAAGGGACCTTAGAGATCATCTAGTTCCATTTCCCCTGTCAAGGGCAGGGGAAACCTCCCACTAGACCAGGTTGCTCAAAGCCCCATCCAACCTGATCTTGAACACTTTCAGGGATGAGACATCCACATCCTCTCTGAGCAACCTGTTTCAGTGCCTCACCATTTACTAATTTCTTCCTAATATCTAATCTAAATCTACCCTCTTTCAGTTTGAAACTCTTACCCCTCATCCTATCACTACAATCTCTGATCAAGAGTCCCTCTCCAGTTTTCCTGCAGGCCCCCTTTAGGTACTGGAAGAACTGCAATAAGGTCTCCCCAGGGACTTCTCTTCCCCAGGGTAAAGAACTCCAAATTTCAGCCTGGCCTCGTAGGAGAGGTGCTCCAGCCCTCTGATCATCGTGGCCCTCCTGTCCCATAAAGAACATTCATAAATTTGAAAGTGTTCACAAAAGCCAGTATATCCGTCCTCCTTTCAAATGTTAGTAAGTCAGATACCAAACAAACAACATGCCTCAGACCATCCACATCCATTCTATTAGAGAACAGAGCACACAGACAAGCCTCTGTCTTTTCAGTTTGGTTTCCAGACCACAGATACACAGGTAGGGAAAAAAAAAAAGTATTTAAAATGCCAGTCTGATCTACTGCTATTTTAAATAACAAAGCAATAATTTTATGAACCCTACGAGTCACTTGAAAAGTATCACTGACAAAAAGATGCTGCAGAAAGTAGAATGAAAAACATATTGCCATACATACACAAAGTCAAATTTTGCTGGACCATAATAAATTTAAGCAAGCCGAGGGCACGCTGTCGAAGACTTTGCAAACCTGAAAATTAAACCCTTTATAAACCAGGAAAGTGTCAATATATTGAGAGCAATTAATTACAGGAAGAGATTTGAAAAGCAAACGCTGCATAAATGAGCAGTGTGGCTCACAATGACAGTATCTAGCCATTCGATGACCACCCAAGTACAGAGACATTTAGAAGCAATGAACATATTTCCTACAACAATCTCAAAACTTTCTGACCACACACAGGCTGTCTGGCAAAAAAATAAATATAAAAAATTAAGGAAAACAGTCTAAATTTAAGTGAACAGAAGTTTATAAATGTGTTTGATTAAAAAATTCTGATAACATCCAAGAGCCTGAAATATGAGTAGAAAAAAAAGAGAACACAAATCATTTATCACTTTTTAATGAAATCTTCATTGAAAAGATTGAAATGTTGTTACGAAATTTAATTGCAAGTGAAATTCAAATTTATAGGTGTTATATGCATTCTAACTATATGACAAGCAGATGAGCCTCAAAGTACATTGAAATAGCTATACATGTACGGTATGTAGAAGATACAAGTGTGAAAATCTGTTTTGCAAGGTGCCAAAAGTGGTATTTCTAAGTATGATTTTTTATTTTCTTTTGTATTACAGTAATGACGTGAGCACTTAAAAGGATCACAGAATGGTTTGCGTTGGAAGGGACTTTTAAACATCATCAAATTTGAACCCCCTGCAGTGAACAGGGACATCTTCAACAAGATCAGGTTGCTCAAAGCCCCATCCAACCTGGCCTTGAGCACTTCCAGGGATGAAGCATCCACAACTTCCCTGGGCAATCTGTTCCTGGTTGTCATTGCCCACATCATACAAAAGAAAAAAAGTCTTCCTTATGTCCAATATAAATCTACCCTCTTTCAGCTTAAAACTGTTTCCCCTTGTCCTTGACCAGAAGGTCTCCCCAGAACCTTCTCTTCTCCAGGCTGAACCCCCCCAGCTCTCCCAGCCTGGCTCCCAGCAGAGGGGTTCCAGCCCTCCCAGCATTGCTGGGGCTCCTCTGGCCCTGCTCCCCCAGGTCCCTGTCTCTGCTGTGCTGAGCACTCCCGAGCTGGCCCCAGCACTGCAGGGGGGTCTCTCTCTCTCCCCAGAGCCCTGGCAGCAGAGAGGCAGGATCCCCCCTCCCCTGCTGCCCAAGCTGCTGGGGTGCAGCCCAGGGTGCCAGTGCCTGCTGGGCTGAGGAGCTAAATCATAATAGAAAACAGCCATAAAAGAGAATGACAGGTAGACAGAAATATTTGGAAATCGGGCAGATTTGTTAATATCAAGGAGTAATCATGTCTCATTACCTGCCTAATTGCTATAGCAGCAGCCCCTAGGCATTACAGCTAAGGCAACAAAAGAAATTTAAATTCGCTGAGAACTACGCTCCTCACCTTGACTGTTTGCTGCTTCATAGCTCCTAAAGACATCCTTTCTTTCTCACTGCAAATCTCGGAACAATTCTCTGATTCAGAAAACACTTCCACTCCTCCATCTATATTTCCTTCATGTTGTAGGAATAAGGTTCTTTGAGAACCACAATTTCATTGGCCGTTCTAATGACATTTTCTCTTCCTTCATCTGTGTGGACTGCAAAGCTTTTATTAATGGTCAGAAACATATTTCAATCTTTAATTCTCCAAAGTAGATGAAATCTAATTTTGACCTGAAATACAAACTTTTAGGACAGTAGGAAAAAAGTAAAATTGAAGGGTTTCATGAAGATCCATAGATAATTTTATCTTCTACATACTATGAATAAAGAAATTTGTATAAGCTCTAATTTTAACATACAGTATACATCCCTATTAGAATACATCATCTTATTCTCCATCTGTTTTTAATGCACAAATTAAATATTCAAATTTTGTTATAGGTTTACATGATGCTATGGAACAAAAATGCATCCACATTATATATAGGATATTATTGGTTTCCAAAGTATGGTATTATACATATATGAAAAAATACATCAACGTGGAGTTTACTAATACTTTAACTATACATATACACACATGACATGGGTTCTTGTTTGATTTGTAATTTGAAAGTTAGGGCTATATTAATTTTCTTTTCCAGATACATACTTTTTCTGCGACAACTCTGTAGGTAAGCAGAGCATTTTTATATATATTTTAGCACTGAAAATGTATTTCTGGTTTAGAAGTGCTTTTCTAATACATGGAAACACCTTGTATTACCTGCTCTACACATTAAAATACACCAGTGATACATTTCTGATACTACAGATCACATGTAATTTTCTTGATTGGTCAGATCCCTCAGAATGTATGTAAAAGACATCCCTTCTCCTGTCAGCATTGCCTCTATGCTTGTAGGTGTTAAAAGAATTAAATTACAATGAAATAAGCCACTGTTTTCCTTGTTAGGAGAATGCCCTCAATAAAAACACTACAAAGGCAGGTGTTACAAAACATCACTAAATCTCGAAAAAATAGTATTGAAAATGGCCAGCATTTAATCTCTAACATTTTATAGAAATAACTTTCCATAATTCATTTCTTACTTGTAATTTCCTCAAGTTTCTGGATGCTGACCCATTTCACTGGCTACAAAAAGCAACAGAACAAGACTATTAAGTAACGAGCTTCACTCAAAGCAGGTATTTATACTCATCTACACTTTGTGGTAAACTCACTGAAAATAAAAACTATTATTTCAGATCACCAAAATGAAGTGGTTCCTTAATTAAATATTTAATCAAAACAATCTCCAGTCTTCCTAAGTTGGCCATAGAACTTTTAACTCCTATATAACACCCTCTACCCCAAACCATTTCTGTCATGGGGAGCTACACATTCAAAAACAAATATTAACACATAATCCATCAGCAGGATTCATTTCATGTCTTAAGGAGGGAGGCCTTCTAGGAAAGAAAAATCTCTTACATTGGGATATCTTCTCTGTCTTAAAATTCAACCCGTAGACAAACCGATCAAAGTGATATTTCCATCAGTGATTGACTAACATTCTGAAATGTTGCATCATTCAGCATCATAAGGGGAAAAACTAACAACCTGTGGTGTATTATTATATACTTAAAATAAATTCCAGCCTTGAAACATGCAACAGAATCATAAAAATAAAAGTAGCACTCTTTATTATCTCAGACTACCAAACTGAACAGAAAGCTTGAAAGTGCTTACAGGGTGGTTTCCAAATATCCTGATGGAGACTATTTACAGGTTAGTTAAGACTTTATTGAATGCCAAAATTCAAGGAATAGGAAAAAGTAAATAACTGAAATCTAGCAATAGTTTTCCAGATAATGATCCAAGAATGGAAATTTTGAATAAGCCTTTAAATACCAACATGCTGATATGTATAAAATATAATGGTCTCTAACAGCCAGTACAAAAAGAATGGAAAAACATAATCAAGCTATGCTATATAAAGTCTCCTGAGTTAGCAAAACAGATTTTTCATAGCCTTCAAAGGGAAGCATTGCAAGAAAGGATCTTTTATTCAGATTTTTTTTACAAAGAAACTATGTCTGGTTAGAAAACAAATTCAATCAAGCTTAAAATAAAGTTTCGTCATAAAGTTGTAGCAACTCCTCTACAAGTATAAGTGCATAATAGAAACACTTCTAGAAAGTATTTAATAGGAAGTGATCACAAATATGAATTTTCATTCAGGTATAAAGAACAGTAACCATTTATGACAAAACATCCCCAGAGGATATTATCATGTACTGAAAGACTGAAGGCACCTAGTTTACACAGATGTCAAGTCTGCATCTTCACTTGTTCTTTTCAGCTGATAAGGAGCATTCTAGTCAGTGATGTGCTAAAGATTTAGAAACCATTATTTCATTCCTGGTTTTCCCTCATCAGAAAGAATTAGGGTTATGGATTACAGTTAGAGAATTTGAGACAGACTTTGCTGAACTAGGCTGTCCTTGCAAAGCAAGGAGTCTGCTGCTTTAGAAGAATCTGCTGTAGCCATGCTTGGGGACTACTTAGAGTTCATCGACAAGAAGAGAAAAAACAGGCACTATCAAAACTGGAACAGGAACTTGGAAAAATCAGTACTTCCAACATTTAGGACTGAAAGAGTAAAATGGCCAGTAGCAGACCTGTCTGCACAAGCAAACTACCAAAATTAAAGGTAGTTTCCTGAAGCTGGAAAGCAGGAGAGATGACAAACGCACCAACAGTCAGATATAAGACAGCATTGTTTCTTAAATAAATAAACCAATCTTATTTCCATCGTTAGTCTTGGTATGTGTTTCTTGCACATTTGGAGAAATAAAGTAATTCCTTAAGTGTTTGCATGCTATTAGAAAAATAAGAGCAAGTGCATTTCACTGTTTGGCACAAAAGTTTTAAGGTGCCAGATCTGTCAGTGCTACATAAAACAAAACCTGACGGTTTGAAGAAAATTCACAAAATCCTTTGAGAGAAGAAAGCTGCATATCAAGCTTATCAACAGTGCAACTGATACCATAAATTGCTTCGGCTATGGCCTGATGTCCAGCTAAGTCAGTTAGAGAGATGGTTTTTAATGAGTGCAAAGGAACTGCTGCAGCTTTCCAGGACAGCATCCTGACAAAACAGAAGCAGCAATTAGTGTCAGTTCATTCTTTGCTGCACAAGGTTACAGAGTTAACCTTTACTGTAGTATTTCCTAATGTTTAATGCTTCATTTTGCAACCCTGATGTTCTTGTAACACAGTTCATGAAATTCAATTCGCCATACTTTTTTTCAAAATAAAACTAATAAACACACATGTTAGTCTCAAGGCAGATATTTACTAGATCATGAGCAATTCTGGAATCTTTACAGTCAAGAAATTATCACTTATCACTTGATTTAACACAGTAGCAGGCAAAAATGAAAGGCCATTTATTGCCTCTGAAGGCTTTCCATGTGTATACTTGAACGGTATACTACTGTTTAAAACAAAGCAAAGAAATACTAAGAGACTGAAATAATCTTCTTTCCGAATTCATTGACAGATACCTCAGGAATGTTGTGTTCTGACACACAGAACTGCCAGATGCCAGACATGTTCAGTGCCTACAGGTCCAGTACTGATTTCTCACAGCTCATTTTTTACTTTTACCTATAACTCTTTTATTACAAACCAAAACCACCCCCTTCCCACCCCCTTTATTTTTCTTTCCCATTGCCCACCTGCCATCCCATTATCTTATTTTAGGTTCCTCTTCCACTCTTTAACTATCTTCCTAGCATTTACCAATAACATCCATCCCAGCATTCAACCTCTCCAAACACACACATCACATGGCACCATGTCCCATGTTGAGATCCATCCACCTTTTGACTCCAGTTGCTCCTCTTAGCCATTATAACCTCACCCAGCTCTCGCTTCCATGGTTCAGCACCAGAGCACTAAGACCACGCACAGAGTACGTGTGGGGATTTACTATGATGATCCATCGATCCACCACCACGTACTTTAATCATCCTGACCTGCTGTCCGAGAATGAAGACTAAAATTTAAAGAAGCTCATAATGGTACAAAGCTTAGAAACCCACTGCTAATGGCAGTACAAAGGTCTGAAATTCACACAATGGGCAGGGCGTTTGCTGTTCTGCTGAGCCATTTATGTACCTATTCCTACTACAAGGCAATCCATTTCAAATTCTCTTTTCTGGTAGGCTTTTCTGGACTCTATATTAACTAAATACTCTGATGAAAAAGAAAATTCTATTATTTCACTGAAAAACTAGTGCCATCCAACAGAGGACAGGTGATAAATGGAGGAAATTACTTTCCAGAATCTTTAAAATGAAAACTAGGTTTTATGCGACTAGATGAAGTTCAAAAGAGACCCTATTTTACTTCCTTGAAAATAAAAATTTGACAAAGTCAGTTTACTTCACACATTACAAGGAGAAACTTTCGGAAAAAAAAAAAAAAAAAAAGGTTTTTATGCAAAAGTTTCTGCTCACTGTATGTACTAAACCTTTAATCCAGCCAATTAGAAAGCTGCTTGATTTCACTGTCTTCTGAAGTAAAATAAATGGGATTCTGTACCATACAAATTACTAACATGAACTTATTCAAAATTCAGCCAAATTCCACAAAGCCAACCACTGATAAGACAGAGTCTCAAGTTACATTTGGGGGAGTAGATGGGCACTGAACAATTTTACAAGGCATTGGCCAAAGGTTTTACTTTGCGGTTACAGCTGTACTCTTTTTTGTATGTACACAGGGTTTAAGAAAAAGGCTACAAAAGGTAAATTTTATTATGCTAATTGCATTTTGAAAATAAACGCTAAGCTTTAGAGCATTAAGATATTTTTAGGGAATTTATAATACGAGAAGTTAAGCAGAATATATTCTAAGTGTAAAGTATTAAGATTTTATTCTTGCCTTAGTGGCAGTGTCCTTCAATCTTAAAAAATATGAGTCTTAAGTGCTGATGTAACTTGGATAATTAAAAGTATCAACAAGACAGCCTGCAGACCAAGTGTAGCAGTCATACTATACTTTCTTCACATGGTCTAAAAAGACTAAGTACCTCTCAGAGCACTTTCATCCACAGTTGTCAGGGTATATTAACATAGACTTAACACACTAAATGTGAGGTTCATGACCATTTCATTTTCTAAAAGGAGAAATGAAGTCATGTCTACATTAAGAAGTGTAGGAAGTTTTTACACTTACTCAGCTCAAAGCCAGCTGGACACGAGTCAGTCCTGGTTTAGAAATCACTCACCTGCGTTACCATTGCTACGACTCAGTACAAGGATATTATACTTCATAGAAAAAGTGACATAACTTGATCAGGATTGCACAGTTAACCAGCCATTGACATAGGAAAAAAAATATTTGGGTTTTTTTTTGGTCCCACTCTGAAGTTTTAGTTGCTTTATTTATCACACATCAAATAGATAATTCTTTACGCTATCTTAACTCATGAATTTTTCCAACCACTCCTCCTATCCAAACACCAGGGAATTTTTATAACCATTAAAATCACGTTGTATAAGCAGGAAGACTTACAGAAGTAAAAGACTTGCTGCAAGCTACTACTAAAAGTTTAGATACATTCAAACAGCAGCTGGATAAACTCATCGAAGAAACATTCTCCAAGAGCTACTGAAAACAAAGACACCTCTAGCTTAGGAAGTCTGAACTACATATAGCTAGAGGTTAGGAAAGCATCCTGTGGAAGTATCCCTCAATGTCTGCCCTTTTCTCATATTCTTTCTTTAAAATCCACTGCTGACCAGCACTGGAAGTGATATAACAGGTTAAATGAATCTTTGGTCTGATTCCAGTACAAAGTTTAACAGTCTCAAGCTGGATGCCTTGGGAATAAAACTTTGAATCTCTAATCCCACTTCTTAAAGTAGGATTAAAATTATTAAACTAATTTTTCTCCAAGGTATTCTTAATATAAGCTAGTTGATAGGTTATCCTATTTTTGTGCACCTGATCACTACAATTTTATACTATTTACAGGTATTTCTAAACAGGATTAATTCAGTTTTTCATTTAGTTGAATGTACTTAAGATCACATAACCTTATGGTTTTGTTTTTTTTTTTTTTTTAATTTGGTGTTTCCCTTGTATTTATTACGTTTTTTTAAACAAATGATGGAAGAACTGAAACCAAGTTTTAATCCTGATTTATGTACATTTTCCAAGTTTGTGGAATATATATTATCATTAACACAGGTAAAATTTGGAGATCAGATTTGTATTATTTCTTCCAATAAATATTTGGGTCTCCCAGTTTACACTGTTCCACTACCCAAATAAACTGAGGCAAGAAAACTGCAGCCCTGATTAAGATTCTCCTCCCGAATGTCCTAAAACACTGAGTATTGAATTATTGCATTACAGATCATAACCAGACAACATGTTTAAATCAGAGCGCAGAAAAAGAGCCTTGCCTTCCTCAAACTAAATTTTCATTTTATATTCATTACTTCAGCCATATTCTTTATTGAGCATTTGAATGAAGGATCTAGCATGCTATACCATAAAGATACACTGTTAAAGGTATTTTTGAAGTAGACAAACTAATCACACATCATAAACCAGCATCAAAACTCCTTTCATACTGTAATCCTATTTGATAAAATGCTTTCAAACTTTCTAATTGCTACGCACTCCAGAATCTTCCGTTTATTAAATATATAAAGTTCTCTAAACATCAGCATCAAAGTATATCAGAGCTTTAACTGACAAATCAATTTGATAGCAACACCAGATCTGTCCCAGTTCCTACTCTAGCTATCAGGACACAGTTGACTATTACTTAGCTGGGATATGAGTATCTTATGGATTCAAGTCAAACAAACTGCCCAATTCTTAAGTGTGTCGTGTCAAAAACCAAAAGCCTTTGAGGATTACAGGTGCATCTACTAGCTCAAAATGAAAAACCTAGGATGCTTACAGGTATGAGCTTCTTTTCCATATACATGGGAAGCAAGGAAAAAAAAGTACTCTTTAAAGTTTATGTAACGTGTCAACATGTCACAACAAAGTTAAGGTTGGGACACCCACTCACTGAAGTCACAAGTATCTGACCACTGGGAAAGGACCAAACCAATACCTTTCCCTCAGTTCAGAATCCTGTGCATCAGCCTGGGGGCAAGGGAAGTGCCCCAGAACTACTCACTGGAAACACCCAAGATGTTGATATCAACCTAGCAGGGCTGAGGGAGTTAAAGGTGGACTGAATGAGAATTGCACTGGGAGCATGACTTTACAGGTCTGAAAAATGCTACAGAATTCAATAAAGTGAATTAATTCCAATGCCAACAGCTCTCAACATTTGCAGTCCAGTTTTGGAAAAAAGAGTTTAAACAGACTTTCATATTAAATACAAGAAAAAAAACCTTCCAGATTTTAGACAAAAATGTTAATAAAGGATAAGTTAGCACCCCATTTTATCAATATTTGGTTTAAAAGTGAGAAATTGAAAAATAAAACCTGATTTACATTTAATCCATCTTAAATTATTTCTCCTTATTCTCCATACTTGTTGAGCAGGTTATGCCAACTACAGCAGGAATTTGAGTTGATGTGATTGACCTCGTTTAGCCTTTCACTTGTGCTTACATGAACCTGCAAAACAGCAGTCTCTCACATGGCATCAACATGTCTACAACCTTAAAATTACTTTTAAAATAAGAAAAAAAAAAAAAAAAAAATTGGGCCATGAGAAAGTGGCTGTTATTTCTGAGAGCACTGTTCTCTCCAAAAGTTAAATTGAATTAAGTCCTAGCAAAAATAACTAACGATATATATAAAGCTGATGAGAAAACACCACTAAGGGCAAAGAAAAACATTTTAAGCTTCAACACGTACTTGTGATCTGCCACTCTAGAATACTTTCTTTCAAAGTACCATTTTTGGAGACAAATCATAAACCAAAGCTTTCGAGCTCAGATATCAGTTAAATATTCATGTGTAACTGAGATTTTCACATTACTTTTAAAACACTGAATAGTATTACACCACAAAAATGAAGATTAAAAAGATGGTTAGTTGTTACTACATTTATTTTCACAAGCACGTCACTTTCAGTTTATTAGCTGCTGTCTTCCCTTCCTGCTTATCTGCAAATCACTACTTTCCATCTCAGTTTTCCCTCCTCAAATCCTCTTCAGAAACAGAGGGAATTCCCTTACCATGGAGAAATGTAACAATAAGAGGAAGAAAAATAAAATGTTTTACAGGAATTCATAATTAAAAGGTCCTTCTGTTGCTCTTGGTAGGACTACAGCTACAGGATTCTTTAGAAAAAAAGCAAATGCTTGAAGAGACTGTTTTCCATGGGACTGAAATGGTTCCAGAACTGAACTGATTGAGGCTGTGCACTCACTAACTTACCTGTACTCTTCTCAGTCTTAACCACATTTCTCACCCTTAAGTTATCATTATACGATTTTCACATCTAATTTTACACATAGTGCCACATTTTCTGACAGTCATTGGGATTCACTACCCTGAATCTCTAAGGAAGCAGGCATGGATATTTCTACCCCTTTTCTCACATATAATTCTGCATTGCTAGTTTCAACACTAAACTCTGCAGCAAAGTGGAAAAATACCCAATAACCTTTGAATTTCTTACAGGAACGTAATCAAGATGCTGGGCACTGCTAAAGTACACTTGTATACATATCATCATGATCAAGGTACCTACAGCAATAGGATCCCCTGGTGTTTGCCATTTACCCTGAAGAAACTAAATACAAGCAGGAAAGCAAAAAATTAAATAAACAGTGGAACCAAAATGAAAGGAAAGATAAGCATATAAACGTTACTTAGTTTTGCTCCAAAGGTTTCTCTCAATTTATGTGGTCCAAGTGACAGTTTATTAGCATCCCAAGATTCTGGGCTTGTATTTATACAGAGTAATTTCTTTTCCTTCTCCCTCTGAACACCTCCTCTTCTTCTCTAACCCAAATATTTAATAATCCTTACTTCTAGCAGAAAGGTATTTTAACCTTGCTTTTATCACTAGCGCTCCCACGCTGGGAATGCTATTTCTCACTTGGCCACAGTCAGCTGTGACTAACACCTGCTTAGGCAGGAAGCACAGTACTAACTGTGATTTAAATGTATGATTCATATGGAAATAAGTATTGTCTTCCAAAAGATCATTTACCCCATCATAGTAATTACGTAGTTTTAAATGTCACTGAGGAAGCACATAAAAATGAAAACTGATGAGTAAAAATTGATACATTATACATGACACACTAACAGTCAACAGCTTTCCTAACTAGTACTAATCATACTACCAGTTTCCTATATTCTCTTAAGTTTGAGTGCAAAGGAAACATCAAAATTTAAAGCTTTCCAGGTATCTGTTCATGATAGATAATTACGCAGAGTCACAGTTGGAGAACAGAAACTACTACCTGGTTTAAGCCTCTGAATTCAAGTTATCAGAAGGATGGGTGAAAACACTAGGTCATTGCTTAAACAAAGGAAAAAGCATTAAACAATGTAAGGCAATAAAAGTGTTAAAGTTCATATAATCAGAAATAAATTCCATGATGCCTTTATTTACATTTATTTATACGAATTAGTATTTCTACAAGGGGTGGGAAAGGATCACTTACAAATTGACAATAAAGTTGTCTAACACTCCTTTCACATGATCTTCTTTCGTGTAACTAGAACAAAATGCAGGAGTGTTCACCTTGCAGGATTTATTATCAATTACATCTCATCATATCTGGACAACCATATAAAACAAAACTGCCAGTCAGAAGCATTACTTACAAGCATTTCAGCAATTTTCTACTCGATTTCTTACTTCAACTGTTCCACATCTAGGTACTAGACAGTGCCTGACCACAAACCAGCCAAGTGGTGCAATTATTCATACTATTGGTAATAATCACGTCTGCATACTTGCAGCATAAACCCATAATTACACAGGCAGGATATCCCCAAGGCTTGGGAAACACCATTAGTTTTACAGTATGAATTTAACAAGCTAAAACTTATCCATGAAAATAAAAATATAAATAAATAAATAAAAATCAAGGAAAGCTTAAACCTTGCCAATTATAACTGAAAAACTAAATATTCACTGGGAACAAAAAGCAGAAAAGCAGAACTTGAGAACAAGTACACAAGGCTACAGAGGTATCCAATGGGATTCAGACCTGGAGAAAAGAAAGATCCAGGAGAGCTGGCTAATTTTCACAGATCACCTATTTCGCGCTCAAGAATGATCCATCACGATGAGCAGGAAATCAAGCAAAGGAGGCAGGAAGCCTGTTTGGATGAGCAAGGAGCCCATAATTTAACTCAAACATAAAAAGGAAGCATAGAATAGGTGGAGGCAGGGACAGGTGACCCATGAGAAGGAAAGAGACATTGTCCAAGCAACAGGGTTAGGAAACCAAATCCCATCTGGAGCCATGACACAATAGGCATGGACTGAAATACAGAAAATTTAGTTTGAAAGTAATGGGGGGGAAGACTCTTTTACTTTGAGGGTGATCAGTCACCGGAACAGGTTGCTAAGAGATGTTTATGTAATCTCCATCCTTGGAAATATTGCAAACCACAACTGGACACAGTTCTGAGCAACATGCTCTAGCTGACCCTGCCTTGAAAAGTCTGGTTGGGCTTGATGACCACTGGAGATTCATTCCAACAGTAAAATGTGGGAATGTACCACTACCAACCTAAGTGATGTAAGTACTGTGTCTGATGGTACATAAAAGCTGTCCTTTTATCTTCATTAGATTCTCCTCCACAATTTGCGATAATTAAGTAATCCTTAAGCTGAAAAAAAATGCAGTTAGTAAATTCACCATAACAGTCAAAGTTTATTACATTCACATTCAGCAGGATCCTTTGAGAACATCGTCATGGCTGCACTGTGCTACATCTAGAAAAATACTTCCATATTTCAGAGAAAATACATGATCAAAAAATGCTTTCCATCTTATGTAAGTTGAAACAATAGAAATGATCAGAGCTTTGTGACTTTACAAAAACACCCACAACCCTATAGAGTATTTCAGCAAAAATAATTGTCTCAGGGCTAACATAGCTAGCATGTGTGATATCATTTTAAGGGGTGGAAAGAGAAAACTAAGCCATGTGTGATAAAGTGTCTTTTACCAACTGCATGTTGGAATTAACTGGCTTTTTTTAAACAAGAAATTGGTATTTGATATCAGCTTTATTTTAGTAAGAAAGGCCACACTGAAAGTTAAGTGATGAAAAATATTGAAGTTTGTTTCTGTTATTTCATCAAAACTCTTCTAGCAAACTGCATTTAAAAGATCCTGAAACTATGACCCTTAGGACAAATAATCATAGAATTCAATGGAAACTATAATGAAGTTAAAGTATGCTACGTACATATATTAGGTTGCTGATACATACACACTCTGCCCAAGTTTGCAATTTCTGCTTAGAACTCAGGTATCTAGCTTACTATAAAACAGACAGCAAGTAAATCAACACACTAGAACCTGAGCTGTGCATGATAATATGGAGACTTATACCCCAGTTCACAGCTCCTGGTCAAGTCTTACCACACATGGTTCGATCAGTGGTGTAACTGGACCACGATCAGTTAACTTCTAATACAAGGACACAAGCAAAACAGCAACAAATCCTACACAGAGCCACTCTGAATTCACTGGAAGATACGGTACCGTATTTCACTGTGGATTTGCAGATAAATTCACACAGAGGAATTAGAATTATTCAAACAGTGCTTCAAAACCAAAATCTTTCTGAAACTTTCATGAGTGTGTTTCAGTACCACACATGTCGCATTTATACTTAACACCATTTATAAAACCAGATCAAAAACATTTCTAAAGGAAACTAACCTCTATAAAACACATTTTACAAGAATTTCATTCTTGCAAAATTACACAAGTAATGCACAAAAATCCTGTGAAAGAACAAACTGGCCTTAGCACGCTCATTTTTGTTATATTTTTAAAACCACAGTATTGACACACAAGTATTTTCTCTCCATAGCCTGATGGTCTTCTACGCACTACAGAGTGAGTACAAAACTGCTGATGAAGAAACATCACTTGTTTGAAGATATTTTTCTTTCTTATTAACTCCTCTACTTTCTTACTTTCTGTCGGGAAGTCCTAACCACCTCTGAGTTCTTTAGAGAGTACTGAGAGACAAGTTACTAATAATGAATTTAAAATATCATCAGTATTACTGAACTCAGGCAGTCTTTTTCTTAGGTATCTGTGCTACTGACTTAAAGCTTTTAAAGCATTGAAGAGTTTTGAGATGTGACAGGTGCCAAAGGGACTACTAAGATACCAAATTCTACCTGGCTCACTTCCTAGCATCACAAAAACCGTCCTTCAGTGTCACAAGTCAATACGGAAATACTCAGGATAAAAAGATTATAATCAAAGAAAACTATTAAATGATGAACATAGCCTACAGGAAACAAAAAAACCCAAAACCCAAGAAACCAAAACCAAACCAACGAAAAAAAACCCCAAAACTTCAACCCTGCAAGAACAAGCCTCAAGATGCTACGCCTAATATAAGTTTACAATTTACACTAAATTTCAAAGCATTGCCGTAGTGATTCCGTAAATATAAAAGTAATTCACAGTTCTAGGTAGGTGATTTTTTTTGCCTTATCTTCTCATTCAGGGAGATGCCTGAATGACTGTAAACTTTAAAAAAAAAATAAAACCAAAACAGACCTAACTAATTCCACGTTTTCTTCACTTCTAAGGAATACTATTTTTGCTGATGTTTTTATATTAATTTTTTAACATTTTACAAACGACTACAGACTGCTTCATGTAGTCGATCTGCAGAAATGCTGCTGCTACAGTTCTGGTACAATGGCTTTTTATGGAACTGGGCACTGCCCCTTTCCATAAAAACGTAGAAATAGTGGTTTAGGAGACATAAAGCCCTTCTTATTAAGATGGAAATAGCCAAACACAGTAGGCGTCTTGCAAAACTCTGTCCTAAACTCCAGAATGTGAAAATTTCTCTCATGGGAATTTTCAAGATTTAGGCATAAGGACAAAGAAATACTTCTCTATTAAAAAAAAAAAAAAAAATTTAAAAAAAAAATTCCCCACTATAATTAACTCAATGAAAAAGAAAAAAAAAAACCAAACAAAAAAACCCCTCAGAGCAGATTTGAGAACACCAAGGCCTTTAAATAACACTGCAAATAAGGTGCTGATCCACACTTTTTAAATACTTGTGAATACGAACTTTAACCATTAAAAACTTGAAAAAAATAAAACCAAGATTTCAAAGCAGATTTTCAGAGGGCCTTAGGGTCAATATTGAGTTTTTATGGGGCCACCAAGCTTTGCCTTTGCATGTATGTGTGTGGCATGGAGGAGGGTAATAGAGAGGAGTCTGGAACTAAATAGATTTAAGATATCTTTAAATACTTCTTTATGATCTCCAACTTCTAAGAAGTGGGGACTGTTGATACAGTCAGGAGAAAAATGCTGGCTTCTGAGATGGGAGTGGGATGGGCTACGATCAAAAGCTCTTCAGGATAAATATAAATATTTAATATTGCCTTCCCTAAATTAGCAGTGACTACCACCATAAACTTTCTGGAAGTCTTAGGGCAACAGTTAATCCAAAAAGTTTCACCTATGAATTCAGAAAACCAGACGGAAAAAAATATTAACATCAGCTAGCAGTACCGTAGTGGGACAAAGCACAAGGATACACTTGCTTTAAAGGGAAAAAGCCTACTCCTTTTTCTTAGCCTGGAAGCCTTAAAACATCAAAGGTCGAAAACTATTTCTTGGTATGTACATAACTGTCAAATATAAATCTTGGCAGTTTGGACTGTTCTTTACATAAATGATGATTTTTTCTTGCCAAATTCTGCACTCAAAATCCACAGCATGGGCCAATAGGTGTACCTCTTCTAAAATTACTAACAAATAATAATACAAACTAATAAAATCTTTGTCATTTTTACCATGGAATGAGTATAGTT
The DNA here is from genome assembly GCA_025345505.1 of Todiramphus chloris collaris. NCBI lineage: Eukaryota > Metazoa > Chordata > Aves > Coraciiformes > Alcedinidae > Todiramphus > Todiramphus chloris. The sequence continues at coordinate 4,183,542 of JANVCC010000018.1, forward strand.
CACATTTTAGCTACATCCTAACAGTAAAGAAATAATTTGTGCCTGTTTGGTTTATTTCAAATAAAAATAAAATAATAAGAATAAAAGGTAACCTAAATTTGTTCAGCTTTGAGACAAGGCGGCTTAGGGAAGACCTCATCACAAGTAATGGAAGGATGGCTACAAAGAAGATAGAGACTCTTTTTACAAGGAGTCACATGGAAAAAAAAATGGGTAAAAGTGGGGAGATTCTAATTTTACACAAGAGGAAAATTTTTCACAGGTAGAACAATCAGCCACTGGTATAGTCTCCCCAGGGAAGCAGTGCATTCCCCAAGATCAGGTACTTTTAAGATTCAGGTGGATAGGGTGCTGGGTCATTTTGTCTAGATTGTGGTTTTTCCAAGAAAGGGTGGACCAGATGATCCTGAAGATTCCTTCCAATCTGGGATTCTATGATTGAGTTCTATGGAAAGGGAACTAGATGCTCTTTGCTTCATCCTGTTGAGATTTCCTCAAGTATGCAATTTTCCATAATCAGTATGTTACAAAGCTAGTGGTCAATAACTGGCATTCAAGGGCTTGGCTCCAAGGGCTTAACCTGCACTTCACAGATTATTGTAGAAAGAATGCAAATTGGATACAAACACAATCAGGTACCCTTTTCATTGTTTCATTCAGAGTTATACAACTTAGAATCACAGAAAATTGCAAAAACACTCAAAAAAAGAACACCTCCAGTAAGCTTGCTTGTATTTTCAAAGACAAAAGACTGTGCAAAGACTTTGTTTCAGCCCTCCAAGGAAAACAGTGACTGTCTAGTCCTTGGGAAATAGTCAAAGCCATTTCCCAAATACATGATCAAGGGTACCAGATCATTCCGTAAGTGAAATGACCTTTCTGAATATATTCATCAGGCACATAGAAATATGAAAGTGTACAAATTAGAAGAGATAAAATGGTACTAAAGTGTGAATACCACTTCCTCCTGATTGTCTCTTCTAAAATATTGTAGGTCCTCATATTGAAAAGTCATAGCAGCACTTTTTTCTTGTTCTCTTCCATTCCTGTATGCAACTCCAAAAAAGTTATTCCATTTCTTCACCTGAAATATTATCTGAGTCTTATTCAAAGCACTAATTACCCACGCTGCTCTTAAAGGAGGTGAACATCAATTTCGTAGCAAAATTAATCTCAACAAATGTTTAGAGTTTGCCATTAGTGAAAATTAATTTGTAACTCAAGGACTACTCCAAAGGGATTCCACTCCACAAACAGTTCTGTCTACGGTTTGTTGGTACTTAACCAATGCAGCTATCCACACAAAAGCATCGGTTTCAGGCATCATACTACTGATCCCTGGATCAGATGAAGATAATTCTCTATCTCCTTCCCTGAACTCTTCTAAGAATTTCTAATTACCTATTTTCCTGTTGTTTCCCAAGCTTTAGTGATCTCCAGATTGGTCTACAACTTGCTCCTACATTAAGACTCAAAATTAGCCTTTATCTACAAGATTAACATATTTAGCCTAGTTTTCTAAGAAAATGGATTGTAAGTATGATTATATTACCCCATGGTCTACCTGCCAGCCTCCCCTCAAAGACTTGTGAACCACAAGCTCACTAACATCTTATTAAAATGGAAATTAAAATAGAAAAAGACCTAGGCAAAATTGTATCTTTCTATTGTTTAGGTTAAAAAACCCAAAATCAGCAGCTAGATAGAGAAATGTAGTAACAGAACTCCCAATGGCCTTCTTTGGAAGGGCAGACATTATTTTTTATTAATTTATTTAAATTTTCTGGTTCACTTGCCCAAACTTTGGTAGATAACCATTAGAAACCTGTATTTACATTCACATTAGTTATCCTACACTCTTAGAGGAAAAATAAGCAACTCAAGAGATTCACTTTATTCTAAGATAGTCTATAGGAATGATCTAGTAGAGGATTCCTCTTCACTTTATTATAGAACAGAGAGCAAATTTCAGAAACACGGACTCTTTCTATGTGGGTTCACTTATATAGATACACTTCTTTTACCTCATCTTACTTTTAGATAGTAACAAGATGCAGTTTTGTTCTTTACAGATTCAAGTAACTACCTTTTGGTTCATAATCTCAAATCCAAGGTGCTTTGTCAAAACAAGGCCAGTGGTGCTCATACAAAGCATCTACTTATAAAGCCAAGAACTATCCAAACTGAAAAATTAATGACAGAATTATTTATCTGTGGAATTACAGAAGAATTTCAAAATAAAGAAAAAAAAAATATTGGAGGACATGATGGCTGAAGATTACATTGCTCAGGAAACATCAGAAGATAGCACACTTACCAGTAGCAGACAGTCATGTTTAGAGAGTCCTATTTTACTCTTCAAGTGTTTTTTTCTCTAGAACAACACTTTCTTACAGCAAGAGGCCGCTCAAAAAGATCTTCTCTGAAAGCCTGGTTTACACCTTGTCTTTGTTCTTATATCACATTAGAGTCATCACATCTTTACTTGTAACTGGATGTGTGTTTCTAAAATTAATTTCCATGCCAACACAATTTCTACCTTTAGAAACAACCTCTCATCACCCTGATAAGAATGTATTTCAAAGAGCTAGAAACAAGGGCAATCACCTCTAGACAGAATGTCTCATGCAGTTCAAATGCAGCATCAGAATACATCCTCTTGATTGTACAAAATACAAGCGGAGTCATTTAAATTACACCTATGCCATAGACTACCTGAAACCTACTTTCTGGTTACTGAGAAATGCATTTATTCACATGAACAAAAAAATTAAAATGATTCATTGACCTTCTTCAGCAATCCTGAAAATCCTTTTGTTTCCTGAGACAAACTTTGATATTAAAGCAGGTGGCCAGACTAACTTTAGTACTAGAGAATGCAGCTGCGATCAAAAATTTATGTTTTATGGAAATTTAGAAAAGTTGAGTACAGACTTAACAATTAATTTCATAGATACTTCAGTCACACGCTCATTTTTGTTGCATTCCATTGCTGGGCCCTGGTTTAAGGTATGTGATGATCCCTATAAAAGAAACATTTACTTAGATTTAACTACATAAAATGTATCCAGATAATCTAAACAAGGTTCCCTTTATTGTAACCATAGTTTGATTCCATTAAGCCCAGAAGTGATATATAAGGGAATAAAGCAGAGTAATTTATTTTGTCTTTGGAATTCCTGTACCACCTTGACCCCAAGGACCTCTCATGGAGTTCTATTCTGAGAAGATTTAACAGAATTAAAAAGAAAAAAAAAAAATCTAAGAATATTTTTAAAAGCATCTCCCTTCACATAAGAACTTTGACAAACACTTCATCTGAAACCTCTTCATGATATTCTGATTTGTTTTTCTTTTGTCTGAGATATGAGGTAACTTTGGCTCTTCTTAGAGATCCCTTCTCCACCTCTTCTTTTTTACTTTCTCCTTTTCCCCTCACATTTTCTTCATCTCTCCTCCCTTCCATCTAGCCTTCCTTTCCACTCTTCAGTTCTTCCATCAAATTCTCTCTCACCCTGCTTCATCTACACCTATTCATCTATGTATCTGTTTCAACCTTTGCCAAGGGTTGAAAGTTGGGAGAGTGGAAAAATCTAAATATGTGGTAGGTTGACCCCAGCCAACCACCAAGCACCCACACAGCTGCTCACCCCCTCACCTTCTCCCAAGTCCAAGCTGCCCCCACAATAGGATGCCATCCCAGCACCATCCAGCATGAGAAAAAAAGTCATTTAATGTAACATAGATCACCTAGCAAGTAGGAGCGCATTCAAACAAAACACAATCTCACTTAGATGTCCAAAGGTACATAGAGAAAAAAACCACACACCACACCTGCAATATGGACAGCAATCTCCAAGACAAGACTGAAAAGAAGTTAAGCTATAGAGCAGATATTCAATTTTACAGGAGTGTCCGCTACAATAATAAGTAAAAAATGTTTAATGAGATCACCATGTGTAACAGTGAAAGTTATTTCACCTCTCTGTGCCTCACTTGTGATACAGATACTAATAAGATCACGTTCCCAGTCCCAGGATCCAGTTTTAAAAGACGGGAGAAACAGATTTTTACTAGATAATATAGCAAAGGACAGAGACTCCAACTTGTCTAGCTTAGAAAAAAAACAAGGCAGCAAGCATCAAGAGAGGACTCAATAGGAAATACTTCTAATGAAAATATGTTTTCTGCAGGAAGATGCATGAAAGAGTGGAGACAGACAAAAAGATTGCATATCAACACCAGGCAGACTCCAATTTCACTTAACAGAACTGCTCCTTAATTAAGTGATTGATTCATTAATTAAACAGAATACCAAGAGACATGGTAGTTGCATTTTCATGTTTTAAATCCAATCTAGATTATGTTTTCAAATACAAGCTTTAGTCAAACCTTCCCTAACATTTTTGGTGGAAGCCCTTTTTAACAGGGATAACTGATATAATAGGTTAGGCCAGATAAACTAAAATACTCTTTTGGCCTTTAAATGCGTAAACTGAAGACATGTGCAATGTCTGAGTTAGAGCACAAGGAAGCCCAAGAGATCCACGGATTAATTAGAAGACATTCAGAATGAATGCAACATTGAAGTTCAAGGAAGTGAAATATGCTGTCGCTTGGGGAAATCAAGTTGTACAAAGGAAATAAGTAGGAGGAAATATGTATTGTGTTACCCAGAACATGCAATGGAAGCACCTCATAAATATGGCAATTAAATGAAAAGGTGGTGGTAAGATCTGCTTTCCGTGGAGAAGTAAAAATGATGATGCAGACTGCCCATGGAGAAAAGTAGGAGGACACTACACAAGCAACAAAAACTGCTGACATGTAAAGTTATTCTTTGACTGTGGTCACTATACTGGAAACACCAAAGCATTTGTAAACTGGAAATAGATGGCTTAGAAGTCATTAAAAAAAAAAAAAATTAGTAACCAGTTTAGTATCTCTATCATTACATTATACATTTGATCATTTCAGTCTAACTAATAACCTCAAGGAACAGCAATTTTATTTTTTCTTTAAAGAATACAATTAAAGGGTGTTTTCATATAAATCTAAGTAAGCAACTGCTTACTTAGTTTCAGTGTCAAGCAAAACAACAAGCAAATTTAGTCAGAAAAACATGTTGAAAAACAAAAATCCCCCCTAAATTTAGTAGGAACTGGATCAGGCCCAAAGTAAATCTAAAAAGAATTAAATCTAACAAATTGAATGAAACTAAAAAACCCGACAGCGTTTATTCTTCAAAAAGTAGTTATTCTCATTTATATCACTCTGAGCATCTTTAAATCTTTCTCATTTTCAAATATTATTGTCCGTATTTAGAAAACTAAACAGATTTGGACTCATTTGCAGAAGTGCTGAGCATTTGCAATTTGCCCTGAAAACAGTGGGAAGTGCCAGAGCTCCACACCTACAGAAGTCCTACCACATTTCTCTACATGTCCGAATACGGATTTATCAATTGAACTTCAGGCACCCTCAACTGAAAAATATGGCTTTTTTTTATAATTCTATTATTACATATTAATTTTTATTCCTTTAACACTGTAATTGTAGTTATTACTTCAGCATCTCTCCTACACTACGCTGTCCTAGTATAATCAGTGGTTTAAATGTCACTGGACCAAACTGTTTTCATTCATTCCGATATTTCTTTCACATGTTAATGCTTTTTAAATTAAATCATTCCCCCCAAACTGACATCGCAGATTTAACAGTTACTTCCTGATTAGAGAGGAGAGGAAGATGAATAACTCAGACTTTTCAGATACATATGGGAAATTTTTCAAAGTATGCCTCCTGCACCCCAAAATCCCAACAGTTAAATAATTATAAGCCAGATAGGTCTTTACACAGAAGTTTTATCATATAATTATGATGCTGATCATTTAGAACTATCCAAAATGTCTCCAGCATTTTTAAACAGCTAAGCAAAGTTATTTTTAAAATCAAACATATGTGCTTTTTTTCTGTTTATGTCTTCGGAAAGAACATTCTGTATAATGAAAAACATGACCAAATTTTTCACAGTACATCACTATAAAACCCTATAATTGACTTTTTGGGTTGGTTTACTCTATATCTATTTTTGTCCATGGAGAAAACAGCAATGATGTGGCGAAAAGACCAAAATGTAGGTCCCATTGCAGGATAAGGCTCCATCCTGATTAGTGAAGAAGTATCATGTTTTCTCTGGGAAACATGCCCATTTTGTAAAAGGGAATTCAGTCCACATGAACCTCCACTTTAGGAAAAAAAGGAAAAAAGTAAAATTCAGTCTTTTCAAGCAGCACAGATTCTAGTGATTGCTCTCAGCGTTGGCCGGGAATGACTCAGAGAAGCCTTTCCATTAAACAGAAAGCAATTCTGCTGATTAAGATTTCTTACAAGTTGTCCCAATATTAATTTCCTGCTTTTCAATAATATTCTAAGCTAGAGCTAAGATTTGCTTGTATTATTGTAGTTCAATCTGAAATGACAAAATTTTTAACATCAATTATTTTCTTTTTCCCCAGAAGAAATACACTTTCTAAAAACAATACAAATACAGGTAGGGTGGTGCAAATACATTCACAGTTTCAATTGAGATGACTCTAGGTATAAAATTCAAGGCAAATAGAAGTCAATTTGAAATCCTAAGTCAGAAAAAAGAAACAAAAAAAAAACCCACCTGCACTAAGCCAATTTATCATTTTAAGAGAAACTATAATCTGCCCACAAAAAATAAATTAATGTCGATCATGCTTTTTTTTTTACATATTATTCTCACTCCTCTATGAATAGCTTTTAAGCTCTGTTATCACAGATTAATTACATGCCCTAATCACAGAGTATAAAGAAACGGTGCAGACACGTTTCCAAAGGAGTTCACATCCCAAAGAAGAAAAACCAAAACCTACTTCTTTCAGGGTTAATTCAAATAAATCACATGGCATTAAACTTTGACTTAAAAGTTTGGAGAAAATACTGTTATATTGCAAATTGTTTAACAGCAAGATATGCCATAATTGCTCTGAGGTAAATCTTAGCCAAATTGAAGATGACATCTAAATCACAAGCTTGAGAAACGGGCAACATACCATCCACGGTCAAAAAGAGAGGATAGATTTAAGCAGAAAGGTGAGTTTTTTCCTTTAGCACAGAGACTCAGTTAAACTGCAGCCACGGTCACTAATACTGTCACTAATACTGTCACTAATTCTCCCAAGCTTTCAAAGAATCTAGGGTGTGATTCAAAAATCAGAAGTTGCAATAAATCAGTTTAAAGCAACAGAAGTCATGTATAGTGTCTCTTTTGGCATGAGAGTCTCCTTAATGGGCTGCTCTTACAAATGTAATACCTCCAAGGTGATCATCCCACCCCAGCCAAATCTCACTGAATTGTTTCCACAAGCAAAGATGCTGATTTACAGAAGTGCATGAAGGATGTGTTTCAAAGATGAAACATGATGGAGTGACTGACTTGACGGATTAGGTTTGTCACTTGTCAGGGTTTTTTTAGTTACTGAAAAAAAAAAAAATTACAAAAAACTTGCCCTGATAAAACTAAAAATTCTTACCTAGTACTTGTATAAGAAGTTTTAATGATACAAACATTATATGGAAATGTAATGGAAGTATATAGTCATCTTAAGTAAAACATAATAAGTAGTTATACTCTTAAGAAAAAGCAGTTAAGTCATCATATCTAAAAAGACGGAAAATAAAAGCCAAACATATCTGAGTTTTAGGTCCAAGTACGCAGTATATAAGTGAAGCTTTGATGTCAATTAACAACAGTTTCACAACATTCACATGCAATAATGTAAAAGTACAGCAAAGATCCACATGGTAACATCAACATTCACACTGGACTGCAGAAATGCACTTCAGACTGACCAGTTTGAGTATGAAATACTCATGCTATGGGTGAAGCACAACATTTCTGAGGGGTACCAAATACCTACACGTCTAAGGGAGTCAGCCTATGCTCCCTTCAAAGGCAGTAGAAAAGTAATAGGTTATGATTTACCTGGCTGATTTTAGGTGCTTGCTTTCAAGAGAAGCACTACCTAAAATTACTTATTTCTCCCTGACAGATATAGAAAGATTATACTTACTCTCCCAGGCACGTATGCCAACAATGTAGACACATGAAGTTCATGAAATTAATCCCTCTAGAAACAACTACTTAGCCATAAGTGAACAGGAAGAGAAGATTCACACCTGGTTAACACCAGAAATAAAATCTATTTAGAGTTACAACAAAAGTTTCTGCCACCAGTGAGAGGTTTCCCTGTGAGGAAGGACATGTACTTCAAGAAGATCTATCCTCTATCCAGAAGATGCTGCAGTAAGAACCAGCAGGGTTCAAACACATGCTTTCCTAGAATTTGAAAAGCAGTCAAAGCAACTCACACCAACAGACACAAAAGGTCTCTACTAAAACTGCCCCAGTGTTTTTAAAACTCTATCCAGCTCTAGGGAGTTAAAATATTCTGGGTAACAGAAGAATTCAGAGAGGAATCCTTCTCTAAATCTTTCTTTTCATCCTTCTTTTGCACTAAATCTTTCTCTTCATCCAATAGAAAGATTGAACTCAGTCCTGCTCTAATACAAGACATTTCTATAAAATCTATTGATCTGTGGGTATTTTTAATCACTAGAAACTGCATAGGCCTTTAAAGCAAATATCGCTTTTTGATATCTGAAACAACCGTGTGTTTGGTAAAAAACTGAACCATTCAACATGAAAAAGAATGCCATAAATCAGCAGCAGCAGGGTTACAGAACTATTCCATCTGTCAGGACAATCTGATAATGATGCCATCAAAACCGTGAGATAATGTATCATCACACATCACCTGTATGTCATGGCCCTGATGGAAAGCAGAAAAGACTTCATGGAGCCCCTTCACTAACTCTTGAGTTCCAAAGAAAGGAAATACACATTTCCTTCTAGAATATAACCCAACTCTCAGATTATCCATCAACTGAAAGAAATAATCTTCCCACAGAATGTATGTATATTGTACAGCTCATTTGCAGCTGTTTTTGTTTGGGATAAGCTAGCAAAACAGAAAGATAAGCATGTGGCAGCCTTGGAGAAAGACTAAATGGGAAGCTCTACAATTTCCACTGACTGGCCTTAACAATATTGAATATAGTTGCTATGTAAAAAGAGAAGATGAACTCGCCAGTCTCTCAGCACCCCTCCTTCAGCACAGCTCACAGTGTTAAGAAACAAGGCTTATGCAATTGCACTAACCAGCCACTGAGTCCTCCCATCCTTCTCAATTTTGTCTATATTGAAATGGGCCAGTGAGTGAAGAGGTAACAGAGATGCAGAAGTTTTGTAAAAAAACTTCTGTGAGGAAAAACGCCTTAAGTCAGCTGTGATCCAGTTCCCTTGCCAAATCAAAGTAGGAAAGACTACAGCTGGAGCTTCTGGACAAGAGAAAAGTAGGACTCAAATATCAAGAAAAATAGGTTAATTTAATAATTTGTACAATGGTTTCATAACTGAATGCTTACATGGACAACATTTATCCGTTAGTTCTCAAACATGTCTTGGATCCTTGAGAGCTAGTATTCAAACATGTTTTGAAAGAAATATAAACCTCATGATCTGAGGTTTAAAATTTTATCTCAGTTTTAAGGATTACAATGAGACTTTCTTGGAAAGCTGATTACCCCATATATGTACTGTAGTGTTCCTTTCATCTTTCTCTAAAACATATGGTGATGGCCGTAATACAGCACAATACCTCAGGTTAAAGTTGAATTAAACAATTCCTAAATTCCTGTTATATATAACTTATGAAATATGCTTGTATTTCAGAAACTTAAATCAACAACTGATGGTTGGTTGGGTTTCCTCTCACTCCCCCATATGAGCAGGCTATTGCAGATGTCCACTTTCACAATTCTTATACTTTCCTCTTCAGTAGCCAGTTCTGGCCACTGCTATAGACAAAGTCCTGAAATACATGAACAAGAGACTCAATATTACTTTAACAAGTCATAAATTCCTCCTGATTAAATACTGTTTACATTTTAACAAAGCTATTTTCTTGCTACTTCGGGGGGGGGGACCACAACTTAAAGCAATATAGTTATATTTGCAGCATACTTACTTGAAACTTCAAATGATGCTAAGCATTTCTCCATATTAGCTTTCCAGTGCTTACACACTGCTACATCAATTAAGCAAATAAATAAATAAACACATTTTGGCAAAATCAACAAGAATTTCCTATTTAAAAGAGGGTTGTATTTGTTATTAGCCTTATACTATTACAGTAACATCCGACACTTTCGAGGTTCATAATTTCAACACATTGACAAAAATGTTGTTTTCCTTTTAAAAAAGAAAAAGATAACTATTTCACATCAAATGCTCTCCTCAGCCACATGGTCAAATCCACTTTCACCAAATACACGGATCAGCACACACATACCCTACATAGGCTATCCTCCAAAAGGCTGGCACACAAGGAAAATTTCACCCTACCATCCATACCTGTGAAGTAATTTCTTCAAATATGAAAATACATTTGACAATTGTCAATTTGAATTTTCATTGTCAAAATCAATCAATAAATAAATCAATAAAATCAACAGACCACATGAAATTTGGGGAGGGAGGGGGGTTGGGGGGAGGTGGAGCATGTTTGTGGGCAGGTTGGGGAGGAAGAGAGGCATGCCTTACTGCAGACATTCCATTTTAAATCTAAGAAATATAGATAGAAAAGCAGCTCCATTACCTTGTTATCACACTGATAGAGCTGTAGACTTTTAAATAATCACATGGCAATGCACAAATCAACAGTCAGGCCACAAAACTCCTACCTCACAAAAGTCTTTAATGGATTAGGAAGAGGAAGGGGAAGTTAGAAATTTTTACCTACCACCTCTGGAAATAATCAGGATTCAGGGAAAACAGGCCTGAGTTTTATGCAACCATTAAAGAACCACTTACAATATGTGTGGTCCTTCTGTAATCCAAAAACATGGTATCACCACTTTGGAATAGAGTTCTGAATATACTTCAGATGTCATTAGATACATTTGCACCAATCAATCTTTCAAAAGGAAGTTCTGATTTACTAGCCTACTGTGTTGAAATGTTTGAAAAAGAAAACATTAAGTGTTTGAATATAATCATCATAAATCTGTGACAATATAAGGATAAATCAGTCCAGATGGCAGCGTGATAACATTTTGTGTTTCTAATCTATAAAAAGATGTATAAAGTTCACCCTTAGGCATATATAAAACTGTGGTTGAAATCTAAGATGATAAATGCTGGATTCAAAAGAGAAATAAAAAATATAAATCTATAAGTATTTAATAACAGATACACACACAGTTTCAGTATATTTTGCCTGTATCTTGTTAAGAGTTATTGTAAATTATCATCTACAATGTTATATTTTGAAACTTTACTGGACCTTTTCTATTATTAAGCACATGTTAAGGCTTAATTTTGTTCATAACTAAGGATGAAACGGAGCCAAATTTATGCCAAAAGGATTTAATGAAAGCATACATTTAGCAAATAAGGTAGGGTAAAGGTAAATACACAAGTGAATCTCTCCCAAAGTCAGTCACTTTAGATAAATTAATTCTAGTAGCCTTCATTCCATGAGTATTCACTTAGCTTTCAATGGGGCTGTTTCCTTCAGAAAAAGACTACACAATTAAGGTCACATTATTAAAACCAGCATCTTCCAGACTTTAAGTGTCAATAGCTCTCCCATCTGAAGCCTCACTTTCATGACACATACAGCTACTGAGAGTAGTCATATAGCTTTCAATAGGCCAATTCTTCCAGAAAGACCAGGCAAAAATCAACAACTGGGGGATGAAGTATCATCATGGAGAGAACCAGGCTTAAAAGTGTTAACAAAATAAACATTTAAATGAGGGGAGGGGGAAATCCAAAAAACCTGAGTTTGACTGTCCTGATAAAAACAGTAAGGTATTTTTCAGTTTTGTTTTAAGATGCATAGTGAAATAGTTTGAATGACCTATAAACTACAAATCAAATCACTACTACTGCGGTTATATGCTTTTTGAAAACAATTCTACAGAACTAAAGCTGACTTACCTTTATAAGAATAATCAAAGTTCTTAAGTTTCCTGATTTTACCCCAGTTACTCATTTACACACTAATATCAAATCTTTGAAGGTTTGATGTCTTTTTTTCCCCCCAGAGTAATCCACTATTACACAGTATGTAGCACTGTAATCTAGGTACTGTTATCAGTCTTATCTATACGCAAAACCTTCAGAACAGGGATCTGTACAGAGATCAAGTACTCTCTATAAAGATGAGTATTGAATTCTTAGGGAAAACCCCTACTTGGTTTTCTCTCTGACAGAGACCTAAAGTTTAGCCTAAGGTTCTGACTAGACAACTGTGTTTTATAGCTATAGATTAAACTTCAACTCCAGGATCATTTTTCATTCCTTTTTAAGCTACTACAACTTTTGGCCTCTACGCTACTTTGTGGCAATGAATTCACAAATTCAACAACTATGCACTGTTAAAAGGAAAAAAAACCCAACAATTTCCTTGTTTTCATTTAAAGCCTACTATCTGATAACTTAATTAGGTGCCCCTAGTTTTTGTTATGAAAAAGGGAAATAATTGTTCCCATTCACTTTCTCCGCATTGCTCGTAATTCTAGATTTCTATCACATATGCTTCTCAGTTGTCTCTTTGCAGACTTTAGTACCCTGATGATTTAGTTTCTCCTTGTATGGAATTAATTCAATCTTTTCTAATTCTAGAATATTAGTTTTTTAGTAGGGTAAGCACAACTGCTAACTAACCCTCAACTACTGAGCTTTGAGAGCTATTCTTTCTGAATGTCAGATTGCTATTTCTGTGAAAATAAACAGCACAGAGTTTATGGACATGACTTCAGGTTTATCAGGAATGGATTTTACATATTTTATCACCCACTTAGTTCTGTGAAATCCCTGGGGTTGCTCTGCACAATCAGCATTTATATTATAGTACTCTAAATAACTGCCATTGGCAAGCCGTCTGGTTTCTCCCAAGATCCTTGGTAGGTCTCAAAAGTAACTTTGCTCTAGTGTGACAACAAACTACTTCTACCCTTATTTTTGCATCTTTTATTTAGCTGGTATCATGTAAAAGGATCTCTCCTTTATATCCCACAACATTCTGTGTACGTCTTGAGTATTGTGTCCAGTACTAGAGTCTTCAGCACAGGTGAGACATGAACCTGTTGGAGGGGGGCCAGAGAAGGTCACAGCAATGATGGAGGGGCTAGAACTTCTCTGCTGAGAGGTCAGGCTGAGAGTTGGGGTTGTTCAGCCTGGAGAAGAGAAGGCACCAGGAAGACTTTATTGTGGCCTTTCAGTACTTAAAGAGGGCCTACAGGAAAGCCTGTTACAACAGGACAAGGCATGATGATTTTAAACTAGAAGAAGGGAGATTTAGACTACAGAGAAGGAAGACAATTTTTACAATGAGGGTGGTGAGACCCTGTCCCAGGTTGCCCAGAGAGGTGGTCAATGCCCCATCCTTGGAAACCTTCCAGGTCAGGTTGAATGGAGCTCTGCGCAACCTGCTCTAGTTGCAGATGTCCCTGCTCACTGCAGGGGGGTTGGACTAAATGACCCTTAAAAGGTCCCTTCCAACCCAAACCACTCTATGAGTCTGTAAATCTACTGAAAAACTGAAGCTACTAAAAAGTCATTAAGCAATTTACTAAAAAAAAGATGAACACTTGTGTGGTTCCACCAAATTCCATTCCAATATTGCAATCACTTACTACTTCACAACAGGACAGAACCTGAAAACATGTGGTTTTGCAGCTCCTTTTTAGACAGGACGTTCAACAGAAGTTATAAATAATTTTGTCTTGAAACAATGTGTAGTATTGACATTTAACTGATAATCACTAGTTTTAGACATCAATTTGTACTTCCAAGAAACCTTATTTTTAATCAGTAGGCGTAGTCATTAAATCCTTATTTTGTGCTATATGCAGAACAAGAAAAAATAAACTACATTGACCAGTGCTTGAATAAATTAAGTAGCAATGCTTGAAAATAACAAACATTTCTGCTCTTCACATTTTTTTTTTATTGCAAGCAAAAAGGAGCTACATATCATGAATACAGGATACAAAAAAAAAAAAGGCTAATCAACTCTCACATGACGACTGAATTTTGTGTTAAGCCATGAATGATCTAAATTGAAGTTACATAAACAGAAAACTAATGCCACTGGCAAACAGCCCCATTCTGTAACGTTCTATTTGGGAATCACTGGTTAAAGAAAGAGACGCTGAGCTTTGACAAAGAATGATATGGGAGATGACATCAACTTCTTTCGGCAAATGAGCTCAGCGTGCCAGCTAGCTGACAAATTAGCTTCTAAAAACCACTAACAGTAGCTTACAAAGTCACAGCTGTTATCCTGTTTTGAACAACAAAATGTTGATCTCAGTTGAAATGTCTAGTTTTCCAGAAGAGTTGTAAGTGCCCTGAATTTTTTTTTTTCTTTTTTTTTTTTCTTTTAATAAAAAAAAAAATGCAATAAGTTATACTGAGAAAAATCACTAGGGACAGGCAATGACTGTGCCTCGATGACTCCATGGTGATGTTTAATAGCCAGGATTAAGTGTAACACTTGCATATGTTCTGTACCCTCCTTAAATTTAAAAGAAGTCCCTAGAGTTACAGGCTCAGTAGCAACATAAATCTACAAATATGAAAGTACTATAGTCACTAGCAATTTCTTTAGCTAACTCAAGCAGTTCCCAGGATATTAACTTTGATAGTGGGAAGAAATGCATCAGAAAACCTGGCATCAGAACACTTGTACAAGACTCCACTGAGGGAGTTAAATCAATTTAAAGATGCTAATACTTTACTAAATAAGTAAATAAATAAATAATTCTACAATGGTGATGGGTGGACAAAGTCAAAAAAACAATAAATAAAACAGTTGTAGCATCACACTTCAACTATTTAAGTAGTATAAATCTTCACTTTTATGGTAAAATATCAGGCAGCCTTCTCTTTCTCAAAGGGGACCAATAGCATTATTAAACACAACAGAGGCAAATTCAGTCTTCATGCTGGTACTTCTAAGACCTTCATCACTGATATGTGAACACCCCCTCAAAAGATACAAATAATTTTTTAAAGAGAGAAAACAATCATTCCCATTTTATAGATGTTCTGTCCTTCAGCTTGTTACTTTACCTAACTTCCTGAAGGTTCAAAAAGAAATCTGATTCAGACCCACAGCTACACTCACTTCTCAAGGACCCAACTACAGCCCTTTGCCACTATACCATTCTCTCAGCTTTTTTACAGAATAACAGAATGTTAGGGGTTGGAAGGGACGTCCGAAGATTATCGAGTCCAACCCCCATCCCCGTCAGAGCAGGGCCAAAACTAGGGCAGATAACTCCGAAATGCATCCAGACAGGTCTTGAAAGTCTCCAGAGAAGGAGACCCCACAATCTCTCTGTGGAGTCCATTCCAGTGCTCTGTAACCCATACAGTAAAGAAGCTCTTCCTCATGTTGAAGTGGAACTCTTTTAACAGCTCTTTTTCTTCCATAATCACTCTTGCTTTATGGTAAGTGAAAGGAATAATGAAGCCAAGACAGATGCATAGCAAGTTCAAGTGACTATCCCAAAGCCAGTGAAAAAACCACTGGTCAAAGCTTGGATTGAAACTTCTAAGATCATAAGTTTAGACATCTAGTAAAGTTCTTTAATTATGTGGCGTAACACCTGTAACTATCAACACACTTTCATATTTCTTCCATCTTTAACTGAAGTAGAGATAGTGTAATAATGAAGTAAGTAAGACTGTGGATGTGTTAAGAGCCGAACACAACCATGTGTTTTCAACAGCAAGTCTGGTACTTATTTTGGAACTCCTAAATTCATACCTGAAATTGGTCCGTTTCCTTTATGTAGCTGTACAACAGGAATTAACTTGTTTACCTCTTAGACAAGCATGAAAGAGAAACAGCTAATAATTAATATCTGAAAACATAAACCACAGCAAGTTCCCTTAATAAATACCCTGTTTGCTAACAAAGTGAAAAGAAGCAATACAGAAGAAACATTTTTCTCTATTTCCTTGGTTCTCTCTTTTCGCAGAAATATTCTGGAAAAGGAGAATTATGCTGTATAGACTTCCATACAGTCATTAAAAGAAATGCAAATAAGAAATAAGGTATATATAAAGTTGTAATGATCCTTCCACAATCTCAGAACAAATGGCTTTGCTGCTTATAGAATTCATTACCCTCAATACTTTAGCCCCTCCCGACCATAGTAACACAGATCAGTAACTTGCCAAGGAAAAAAATAAATACATTAAAATACCTCTCAGGGATTTGATCTAAATACCTCTCACTAAACCCAACACTTTTTGAGTTTGTGAATCAAACATCTCAAAGTAAGACTGGAAAAATGAATCCGTGCCTCTTGACAGTAAATCTGTGTCCTAAACAGTGAAGTGTCTTTTTGGTTCTTGATCTGCATATGGCTTAGTTCAAACACAGATCTTGTGCATTAAATAAGTCAAATGAACATCAAGAGGTCAGTGTTACGTTTTAAATCTCATCCTTTTATTTATTTTTTTTTAATTATAAACAAGATACAAACAGTTGACATGGAAACATCATCTTAGGACCCATCAGCTTACCTCACCTTGTCCTGTTTTACAATGCAGTGGACCACAGGGAACACTCTCCTACCTGTGAGCCACCTGCAAGTTATCCAGCAATCCACACAGACAATATGTTAGCAATTTAGGCCACTTGAAGATTCCTGTATTCAGGTGAATCATAGAATGATTTGGGTCGAGAGGGACCTTAAAGACCATCTAGTTCCAAGCCCCCTGCCATGGGCAGGGACACCTCCCATTAGAACAGGTTGCTCAAAGCCTCATCCAGCCACCTCCCACTAGAACAGGTTGCTCAAAGCCTCAACCAGCCTGGTCTTAAACACTTCCAGGGATAAGGCACCTACAACTTCACTGGGCAACCCATTCCAGTCTCACCACCCTCACAGTAGAGTACTTCTGCCTAATGTCTAATCTAAATCTACTCTGGTCTAGTTTAAAACCATCACCCCTTGTCCTGTCACCACATGCCCTTATAAAAAGTCCCTCTCCAGCTTTCCTGTAGGTAAAGGAGACTTTTAATCTCAATCTGTTACTTCCACTATTGCAATGAAACTGTTTGGTCTCCATGAAGCTACTAACTGGACCCTATAAAAACTTGCATATGTTCTTCATCATAAAAGTGGACATGCTGCATTCCAAATTGTTGATTTTACTTTTGGAAAACACTTATAATAAAGCTCATCTATATACAAGAATAAAGAAACATCACACTAGATCAGAACAACACTGAATCTAACCATGCCCCCCCTCTAGGAAGTGATCAATCATCTTCTGATCCTTGTTTAAACAATGGTATTTGATTTGTAGAAGTTCATACAGCCAACAGTTCAAAAATGAGCTGTTTAAACTTATAAATATATATAAACAAAGCTAAGCACTTTCACAAAAAGTACATTCTACTTGTATACTGTAGAGTGTATAGTGTAGAGAAGTCTGGGTTTTCTTTTGTCTTTTGGTTTGGTTTTTTTTCAATGTTATTCCCTCTGTACCTGCACCAAACTATGTCTCTGATTTAGAGAATATCATCTTTCTTCCAGCACTACTGTGAAGGAAAAAAATAAATTAATATTTATTAAGTACTCTCATAGTGTGACATGTGCCACAAAAGAGCACATGAAAGTTAGTAATTCTTCAGAGTAGTCTGAATACTGTGCAGGAAAGATGGCAGACAGCCATCTAATGAGCAATGAGTGATAAAAGGAAAAAGCACTGAATAACTAACTCTGAAGTGAGCAGTGTTCATTCCATGCAAAGAATGAGTCAGGAGTTCTAGGGACAGAAAAAAAGAAAATGCAGTCAATTAACACTATTATCATGTACCACACACAATGAGGCTGTGCTAAGTATCACTGGAAACCTTCATTCCATCATTTCTGTGATGGTTTCATCAACTCATTCTTCTACTGTAGAGTTGAGCAAAATATGTTTTTTAATAGAGGAACACAGATTTCAGGTGAAAAAACAAACCCAAAACAAACTAAAAAAACACAAACCAAACAAAACAAAAATACAAACAAAAACACACCCAAACAACCAAACAACAACCACCACAAAAAAAACCCCACAAAAACAAACAAACCAAACCAAAACACTATCAGCTGGGAATAGGTCCATCTGCAAGTTCTTCAGATTTCACCTCTAAACTAACAGGCAATCTTGTAGGAAATCTTTGCTATTTTAGCTGCCTATCCATACCATGTCCAATCTAAGAACAGTTACTAATGAGAGTTGAAAAGCACTCAAAGAATTAGTATTCTGTAAAATTCATCAAGTCTAAAAATGTGTCTGGGTATCATAATGTCACGTCATGAATGTCTGACTCTTTCAAGTTATTTCAGTTATTCAAAAGGAAAAATAAGCTTGAATTACTATAGCTCCTATACACAGATAAAACAGATACTTTCTTCCCATATCATAAAATGAGAAGACTGAATCGCATTCAGTTATGAATTGGATTTGTTCTTCAATTAAAAGAGAAGAAAAACAAATCATACTCAAGCTAAATGACAAACCAATTGCTATTCCATTGTAATTTTTTTCCAAAAGACAACTAAATTTGTTATTTCTTCAACACTTTGATCATTATGTTTAGCTTGTGAAGATGCCACTTACTACTGCAAATACTCCATTTCTGAACAGACTGGTATCATTTTTCCTGAAACTGAAATGTAAACATTCTGCTGCAGAGCTGCTTCAAACCCACACTGGGCAAAACTGGACTTAAAAAGCAAGAAAACACTTAGATTTTCATAAAAACTAAAAATCATTTTTAAGATACTTAGAAGAAGGGACAACAGTTACAAATTTTACAGAACGAGCAGGATAAAGCTGGCAAAATAAAATTACACATTCTGCGCATTCTGCCTTATTCCCAAATTCCAACAGTTACTGAAGTTTCTTTTTAAAGCAAGAAAAGAAATACTCCACCTATACAGACATAAAGGCGCAAAATGTGAAAGATATAGGTTAGCTCATTTTACATTTTGCAGAGAACACAGTTATTTCTGAGGGCCCCCAACCCTCAAGCCCAGGCCACGAGAATGAACTCTGCCTCTCAAAAAGCCACACTCCCTTTAGCATCGGCAGCAAACTGCCCAGACAGCTCCTTGATCTTACCAAAAGGTCTGGTAGTGTCAATCTGTACATCCCTGCGGGTTCCCCAGAAGCCTGGCTACAAGGATCTGCTTTGGCAGCACAGTTAGAGTATGAAATCCAGAGGAGATAAATGTCATGGAGGATGTAACTCTTAGGATCAATTTTATCTAATGGGTTTTGGTACAAAGAAAGTGTTGAAGAAATTAACCTATAATGCAGAACCCACATCCCTAAAATACAGCTTTCTTTAAAATATCAAGTTTATGAGGTACACATAAATCATTCCACCAACCAACATGTTCTATGATAGGCAAGTACATGCAACAGATTTGTTTGATTCTTGAACTAATTTTTCAGAGAGTCTCTTGCATAACCTCGAGTCCCAAGTGTTTTCAGGCCCAGAGCAACTAAAAAATACCACTCCAAAAGCAGAATGTTCTCCAGAATGGAATTTAGAAAATACTGAAGAAGAATTTGTTTATTTTTCAGCCTGGATTATTTGTGACTACACTGCTGAATCTTCCAACAAAGCTGGTTTTTAGTGCTCCTGTTCCAACATATTCCTACTTCAATCACTAACAAGGAATTTGGCCATACAGTTCCAAATGTGATTCAGGTACCTGTTGCTATGGCCTGTCCTCATACACATATCCAACAGACCCAATGGTCTCCAGGCTGTCCATCATCACCTTTTTATACCAAAATGCAACATTTCATCCTGCTTAGCACCTTTGACCCCTCAACAGTACATACAGCCAAGGATCAGACCCAAAACCTGCATTTCCCCTTAATATGGAAACTTCCCAATTCACTTTGATGATAAGCTGTGTCTCCAAGTTAAAATCACCCCGTCAATATTTCACAGGGCTAATCAGTTTGGGTGCTTACTAGACACTTCCCTTAATCTTCTTAAAACAAATGATTTATCCATCTAAACAGAACAGAAATAAATGGTTAAAGTATTAAAATATCCAAGTACTAAAAATCAAATAACGCATATACTGTGTTATCCACACAGACCATTTCCTCAAAGCTTGCATTATTTATCTTAGAAGTTATAGGTCTGGATTCTGGCAACCAAACCACAGGGTCTCTCTAAAAACCCAGCCCTGCTTCCTCGCTTTTGGGGTTGGAAGGTCAGAAGAGGAGGAGGTAAGAGTGGAAGGAATGACTGCAATTCACTGCTATGTTTTCTTCATCACCACCATTCAGTTATTGAGCACTTCATTACTCAGAGCATGACAAAAACAAACAAATCAACAAGCAAAAATCTTAACATTAATTAGCACACGCTTATCTGAACATAGGTGACTGGACTGTCTGTAAATGCTGCTGCTTTCTCCTCCAGATGTGAAAAATCAGCCAAGCAACTCTCCAGCGCAGAACACATCACGCGCTGGGAATTTAATACAAGCGTCTTCTATACTTTCCCCAACCTCACCTAAGTTTGGTTCTCTTCTATTATTCTTTAGGCATTCCTATAGGGGCCAGCCCGAGTGCTATGCAGAGACAGCCCAGTGCACTCCACATGAGCTCAGCACCACACTGAACACGGCCAGGATGCTTCCAGTATTTGAACTGGCTATTTCAGAACCAAGTGGGTTTCACAGTGCCTAGGAGACTGGAAGGCAATTTTCTCCTATATATGCTGTCACCATGAAAACAGATGCATGTTTTTGTTCTGCATCCCGTTTCAGCATCTTTATTTCTCCTCACCTTCAGTAGCCCTCCTCTACAAAATGGGAGCCATACTCTTAAAAAAGAAACTCAGTAAAAAATAAGATCTTTTTATCTCTCCTCTTTCCAATTTTATTCCTTCCATTCCCTTCTCATCCTCTTTTTAACTTTCTCATGAATGATCTTCAGATGTCTTCTCCAACAAAGAAACACAATACAGTTTTAATTACAAGGAAAAGCTTAGATTGTTGACAAGTTGTGGAAAAGTAGTAGACCCAAAAAAAGAAAAAAGAACTTGGAGAGGTAAATGTCTGAGAAGATGAATTTAACTTCTTTTACTTTTTTTTTTCTCTCTAAAAAATACTGTTTACAGGACTGAGGATCTCAAACTTATGTAAACATCATAAACAGTACTGAAATTCTTCAAGTTGCATTTCTTGCACAAGGAAGTGCTACAAGGTTGGGGTTTTTCTCTTCAAAAAACATAGGGAAGCAACTCTGATGAGCAAGCATCATGCTCAAGTTCAAGCAGATAACAAGCCCAGCAAATTGCACACAAATAACTAACACTATTCATACTAGAATACTTGGGGAAAGTTAATAATAAAATTAAAACTAAGTACTCTTTCTTCTCTATGAAGTTCTTCAAATCACTTATTTTTATTACAGTTCATTACATGGGGTTTTTCCCCTCACTGTTTTTCATACTTTTCTTAAATGGCTACCTCCATATATTTAATTGTATACTCCTCAAGGCAGTGACTATTTCCTTAATTGTCTGTAAAGTCCGCTGCTATAAACAACTGTACTATGCAATGTTAAGTAATAAAAAATGAGTAATGCTTTGCTGAGAAACAGTCATGCATTAATTATGCAAGATAATCTGGAAAATATAGAAATAGGGAAAAACCCATGGCATTATGAATCCATAGCTTTAAAGCATCCCAATGAATGGTTTACGATATTCCATTTCTGTATTATACTTAATTTCTCTTGGAGTATTTAAAAAACATCTGTTTTGAAAGTTACCAAATGGGTATTGTTTACTCGGAAATTCTACAGGGTGCAACCTCCTATACTGTCAGCTCAACATACAGTATTTTAAATCCACATTATGGAGCCAAGTGTTGAAGCAGGCACTTATAATGCAAAGAATATTCTACACATTAAAAATACTGTCCAGGAGTTATAACATAAATCAAATACAGATTCTAAATTCAGTATTTAATAACTACGCAATTTAAAAAAATCATTTCGTTTTTATTACTCACTGAACTAATTTCATGTCTTAAATTTACATCGCTGCAGACTTACACAAGCACAGAAGCTACTGAAACTGGTGTAATTTTAAAACCAGAAGCAAATTTTTATTGCTGAACTATGCCCTTGAAAATGGGGTTCAATATGGAAACACTGACATCAAATCTGAAGAGCGTGAATACTCTTCTTTAATATTTGTTAAACTCTCTTCTCTAATCTTGACTGAGGTTTGAAAGCAGCAAATCTGCATTTTTCCAGTGTAAATGTTGTGCAAAAGCTTTACAAACATAGATCTAAATCTGCAATTGCCATTACTAAAATAAATGAAAAATCTGTAAGAAGCAGTGAAACTGGCATGCAAATGAAAGTACTGTCAAGACATATATTGCCTAAAAATAAGCTTACAATAACTATTTTAAAGACTGTGTGTGGTCTTACCCATATATTTTGGCAAGATGCACTTTCTCCAACCACAGCTAGATTCATCCAAAAGCAGTGGCACTGGAGAGTCTCTGTCTCACCTGTCAAACTTGAAGAACGTTGTTCAGCAGACCACCATGAGTCCATGGATAGGATCCACAGCACTACAGCAGCTGTTCTTGATAAGTGTTCTCTAACTATAGAGGCAAACGCTTCAAAAATGTTCTTGTAAGAGGATCACCCTCGATATACGTGCATTTAAAACCCAAACAGAAACAAAAACATATCTAGAACAAGACTTTCAAGACATCAGGGGAAAATTAGTGACTTCATAGATATTTCTGCCTGATACTTAGAAATAATCACAGAAGATTCCAGTCTTTTCAGTTTACCATAGAATTTAACTAAATTTATTTACCGCGCACAAATTATTACTTCCAATTGCAGGCAATCAAATAAAACACCTAGAACCCTTACATCGTCACATAATCTAGGAAGATGAACTTTCTCCATTCCTTTCCCATGTATCACGTGGAAAATATTTTCACACCAACCTACAAACAGCTGAAGTGGGAAGGAGAGCTGAAAGGCTGCTTGGCTACAATAAAGGTAAGATTCAGAGAAAATGGGAAGAAGCAAGAAAAGCTGCCAGTTTAAAAACTACAGCAGAGGATATTATGATGACCAGCTCTATAGAGAGCGCTGAACAGAATTCTGTCTATATAAACTAACTCTGACTGTTATTAAAAAGCATATAATCATTAATTTCCAGAGCCATGTGAATATTTTCTAAAAATAAATCACCACTTTGAACTACTGAGATCTGCTCTGGTTTAACTACTGTTAGCATTGCATCCTAGAAGCAAGAAAGGCTCTAGAGAGATCACTTTCACTTTTCCCTAGATATATTTAGTATACTAACTAGCATAGTTAGGATATTATTTTTCTTTGGTTTTGTCAGTAGCATGTTTGAAATAAATTTTATTAAGTGGTAGTGTATGTAACATTGCATTGTGGGTAGCAGTTTCCTGCCTTAACCTAGCCACATCCTCAGCTGTTATATGAGACAAGTTTCCCATATTTTCTGCAAGTTGACTTTAAAAAGAAAAAAGAAGCGAGAAGAAAAAAAAAAAAAAAAAGAAAAAAAGAAAGAGACAGGAGAAAACAGCTAGAAGGTTAGGATGATCTTAAACACCATACATTAAGTTTAGGATGTGTGAACCTAATCTGAAGGGCTTTTTTCCTCAATTACTGTACAGTCTACAAGGAAAGTATTTGAGAAACACAAGAAAAGTAACATTTGTCAAAAAAAGGTGTCTGAGCAGCAAGAATAATTAAGATGAGACACCTCTGAACAACACAATGTAGCCCCTTATTCAGAACCTGATCAGGGGCTTGATTATTTCACTGGAGACTATCTTTTCTATTCTATGAAGAAGTGAGACAGCTGGCAACTCAAGAAGAATGAAAGCAATTTATTACTACTTGCTATTATACCACATACTCACTGGTTAACAGAAGATGGCCATCCTTTTAATTTGAATAAATGGTCAGTTTAAGGTTTCATTTGATCTTCAGTAGCCTAATTCCGCTGTACAGAAAACAAACATTTGTTTACACTAGAAATGTAGCAGCATTTTTCCCCCTCTCTATACACTTAGTGGTCCCAGGCACTATCTTATTTAGAAAAAGGTTATAAGGCAGAGAACAGAATGTCATCATAAAAAGGAAGCAGTAAAACTCAGATGTTCAATGCTACTCCACATAGACAACAATCAGTAGCATTTAAAAATGGAGAACTAAAATAATCTTGGGGTTTTGGGTTTTTTTTTTAATTACCAATCAGTTTTACCATTTGCTTTAACAGATTAGGCTATGTGATATCAGCGTACTTGAAGCTGTTGCAGAGATGTGGGAATTCAGAAGTCTACACGATGCCCAAGACTAGAAACAGAAGTTCCATAAAATCTGTAAGCATTTAAAAGCTAACGTTTAATGTACGGTTTGATAAGAACCACCAGAAAATCCAGTACTATCCCTCTAAAAGTTATAGTTAATTATAAGTTATGAAAAACAGAGCCAATGAGAGAGGTTTCACTCCTTAAGAAAATATTGCTGTATTGGAAATGCAGACGTAAGTAACACCTACAATTACTACCTGCATCAGAGGAAACTGCATTAGGTCCTTCTGTATTCCAAAAATCATCATCTTGTTACAGTATATATAGTAAAACTTGTAAATGCAATTTAACAACTTTGTCATCATACTGCTTTAAGCAGAATATTTATATAATCTCCAGCTGTAGCATAGAAACAAATATTTAAGTACAAATAAACTTGCAGCGAGGTATCACACTGTTTATACGCTGTATGAGCTATGAGTGACATAAGGCAAAAATGTTTGGAAATAAAGCATGGCTTCAAAGTTTCAAAACACATTTCAAGAAAAGTGAAAGATGTAATTATCTTTTAGTGTTGCGTTACAATTGACTTGAACTAAGATTTCATTTGTCGTCTCAGATCAAGCCCATAGTTTACCAGACAAATTTTTTAACATAATACTTCCTTTGTAAGTGTAATTGTGACTTAAAGCATCCCCTATGGAACACGTAAGTTAACTTTGATTTTTACAGATCGATCTTTTAAACAGAAGACTGTCAAGACTAAGTCTGCAGTCAAGACACTGGTTTATACAGCAAGTTTTCAGGTTGCATGCATCTGCTTCATTAGAAGTGCAAACAACACTGAAAGCAGCCATCAGCTACACAGGGATTAGGTTTGCAAAACATTTAGCTTTATAATGTCTCTAAAGTAGCAATGTTGTCAGTGACAGTTTCTGCAAACTGCATCAGGATTACTCAGTTAAACTCTTTTTCTGGGTTTAATAGATTTTTGCCTTACTAGATGGAAGACTTCACTGTAGCGGTCTTGATCTTGACAGCACAGGTAAAAGTATATGCTGTAGAAAAAATAAATCCTATAAAGGAATGGTATCAAAACAGAGTAACATAGAGTAACTGTGCGTACACAACTGAAAGCATTAAAAAGCCATTGCAGAGAAAGCCTGAGCACAGTATTTCAGTAAGATAGTTCTTAAAATTCAGACTTCTGCAGGAGGTTCAATATTAGGATATTAAAGATGTGACTAAGAATAAATTCCGGAGTTTTAAAAATCAAACAACTGCATCCATACGAACGAAAACAAGTATTTAGAACCAAGCCACGAGTTATCTATTATAAAAAAAGTACTGAATCTTCCTACCATCAAATGGAAGTTGATTAAATAACATCATGCATAACTGCAGTTGAAGAAACGTTGTGCTTACAGTTTAGAGTTCCACAAATAACAAAGGCAGCAACCTCCAAAGGCTTTTGCTGCATCAAAAGTTAATTAAAACTGTAATGCACACAAACATATTTCGTTTCTGTGAAAGGATTACCATTCTTTGCATCATTTTTATACCCTTAACTTTTCTCTGCTGATGTTCTTAGCCCTACTATGAAAATATAAAGAAATAAAAGCAATCCATCGTTGGGAGAGATAAATAGCACCTTTACTTTTATATGAGATGGGAGATTCACAGAATACTCCTTTTTCATTTTAAGGTAGAATTATATACATTTGGCAACATCTAATAACTGTCAAAGTATTGAATTAAAAGCAATACCATTTGCCTTACAATTAATAACGTAGGTTTTTGTGAACAGGGGTTTATGTTGCTTTGATAAATATATAATAAAAATCAAAACACAATCTATTTTTTACTTAAATCTCCTTTCCCATTTTTTTATCACCATTCCTGCAAAACAGAGAACCTGCTCTCCACCCAGATCTACAACTATTCACCTCACATCATTCCTGGCCAATTTCTTACAGGGAAAGCTGAGGACAAAGAGGAAAATAAAAAAGGAGGGATGGCAGCTTTGAAGACATTTATTTTATTTTACAAATAAAAGCGGAACAATATCTAGAAAAAGTTTTACACAATCCGTCTGCTCCCAAAAACATCTGTGACTGAAAAAAAACCCTAAAAATCACTCAGCAAAAACTAAAAAGCACAGTGCATCTGTGATACAATCAGGCTAATAAGAAAAGTTTTAGATGTAATGTCCAAAGAGGCAAAAAAATAAGATACTTTCTCAAAGATGTTTCCAATTTTGTTCTGAATCTGAGTGAGCAAATCAAGGCTACTAATACACACTGTCTGTGCACATTATTCCTTACTACACACAGCATTTTGCAATTTATTTCAAAGCCTCTATTATAAACAAAAAAATACTGCTTTTGTTAACCCACTCCATACCGGTACAGTAAAGGCTTGGATTACACAATCAAAGTCAAAGTTACAGTATGTTAAGTATATAAAAAAAAATATTATACACACATGCACACATATGACATGAAGTATTTAAATCTTCCATATGCATCAAATTTACGTTTCATTTTAAAACTAAGTGTTAACATTAACTGGTGAATAAAGTTATTTATAGTCTCCCAAAAAGTCTAAGACTGTTCTATTTCTCTTAAAACCCTGAAACTACGAGAAACAATTAATGGAAGCGCAATCAAAACCTCCCAATTCTCACAGTTCATTCTGTTATGCAACATCCACATAAAATCCTAGCAATACCAGTATTCAAAAGCATCACTGAAGACTGCAGAACACAGCTAGTTAGGATATCCAAATGGCATATTTTGCCCCAAATATAAAAGAAACATAATTGCCCCTAATTTGCATTACATAAAACTGCCAAGGAGTTTTGAAGGCATGTAAAGCAAGGCAGACATGATTTAAGATTTGCAAAGGAATCCCCAGACTAACACGTCTGTGACAGCCAATTACAGTAAAAAACACAACCCCAACAAGCAGCCTGCTACTAGACCTTAGGAAAGGTAAAGTTTCTTACAATGAGTTACAGATTCACAAGTATAAGAAGGCAAGGAGAAAAAGTAAAACAGAAGGAATCCAGCCACCCAGCAAATAGGAAGCAGACCCAAGATCGTGATACAATCCAAAGATGTAAATTATTGTAAATCATCACTGTTGTTCAGAATTTCACACAGCCACTTGTGCCAATTTTGCTCACTTTTCCACAGACACAATAATGAAGTAGGGAGAGAGAATGGGAAGGGAGAAGAAAAAAAAAGATTAAGAAAGGAGAGGAATAAAAAAAAAAAAAAAAAAAAAAAAGAAAGGAGGGGGAAGAAGAGTGGGGGGAACCTGAACTGAGAGTACAAATAAAGTTCTGCTGTCCATATGCTTTAACTGTACAGAAGTTTGGGCTCTTACAGCATTTTGTACTCTCTCCAAAGCCTCATGAGTCACAAAAATTAAAAAGCTATATCCTTCTGGATGCCAGGAAGGGCCTTACCACGGGCCTTTTGTCAAAATATAAGGAGAAGGGGAAAAAAAAAAAAAAAAAAAAAGAAATTTAAAAAAAAAAAAAAGAGAAAAAAAAAGAGAGAGAGAGAGAAAGAAAAAGCCACAGTGTAGGCAGTCCTACTTGGAGTCCTCTGATGTCACAGCCACATGACTTGCTCGCTCCAGTAACAGTGCTTGCAAAAAAAAGGAGTTTTAAAGCTTTTGCTTTTTTGGATTGTGTGAATGCTTCATTCGCCTCACAAACAACCACAGAACCACAAGTGCGGTGCAAACTTTCTCCAGGAGGACAGCAAAGAAGTCTCTGGTTTTTAAATGGTTAATCTCCGCAGGTCACTACCAGCCACTGAGACCAACAGAGTCAGTAAGTGCTCTCTAACCACAGTCTATGCAGTAATAGTAGGTCCTTCAAATATTTGCTCATTCTCTTTTTTTTTTTGTTTTGTTTCCTTGCTTTTCACATGTTACCAGTGCTACACAGTTTTTTGACAGGGAAAAAGCCAACTATAGAGTCTATGCAATCCAGGAACCCTGTAAAACTAAAACAAGGTTTGGCTATGGTTTGTGTTTTCAGTTTGAGGATCCAAGAAGTATTTACACCAGAAGGTGAAAGCTCTGCGTGAACCGAGAGGGACTATGGCATCAAACAGCCTGTTCAGTTCAGTGACACCATGTCAGCAAAACTTCTTCTGGGGTGAGTACTGCAATATTTGAGCTTCTGTTTTCCGTTGTCGGGAGTTTTCTTAGTTTTACAAATGCTGGTTATAGTTATCTAAGCAAAAAACTTGTTGAATGGGATGTTAGGGTGTTAAAAATAGCATACCTGGTTGGGGGGGTGGGGAGGGCCAGTGGAAAGTCGCCCTAAAGAACTTCTGCAGGTTTATAACCAAATTTGTTAGCTGAGAAGCTGAGCAAAATGAAGTCAGCAGCTTAGTCCTTAGTGTTTGACAGCAGGTGTGCTCAGCTGTCACCTGGGTCAGGGTGTAGCTACACAAATTTGGAAGAGTCTGATGGGATCGAGTATAACATTTAATACTACCTTAGGGAAAAGCAGTATTTAGTGAGTTAACAACGGCACGGAATAGCTTATTAAGAACTCTGGTGTAAAGGGTAACACTTTTACATACATTCACCATGACTGGCTAACGAAAGATACTGCAAGAGACTTAAATTACATGATTTAAGACTGTTTATTCTCTAAACCTGATGAAAATGAGCATATAGGGCAATTCTGGGTAGGATAGGCTGCTGTCACTGTTACAGGCATCTTATTTTTAAGCATACATATCAGCTGAAGTTCTCAGTGTAAATCTGCAGTTCTCTGGTCTTTTGTTACCCCCATTTCACAGCAGAGCATGTTTGATAATACATCCATTTGTAAAAGCAAATTCTTCTTGTTACACTTACTATGAACTAGGCAAAACATTAATGCATAAAAATATTAAGCAATGAAATAAATTAAAAAAAACCACTTAACATCCTGATGAATTTGAGCTTTAACTGAAAATAGGATTTAAAAAACTCTGTATAACAGCACTGTCAAATATACACTTCAATATCCTGACAGTAAACACAAACTCCTTTAAGAAATCATATATGTATATTGGGGTATTTATATGCACTGCATATATACATGCACATAGAAATCAAAAATATGCTATAAAATTGCACCTCTTATCATTGCATCCTTTGAAAAGCTTCTTCCTATCGGATAGTCTTAAAATCATTACAAAGCATCTCACTCACAGAATATTAAATAAAACTGAATATGACTATGATTTATCTGCAAGGAAAATAAGTTATATTTTAAAACATGTCGTATCACGATGCATTCTAGTCACACTTGACAAGTAGTAAGCAGCAAATTCAAACTATTTTTCAAAGCATCTTTTACCGAGACAGATCAGGAAAACTAACTGAAAATTCCAAAAGATCAAGGAAAAAAAAAAACAATAATTCTGAAAACTTACAAGATTTTCTTAATGGTGTCCATCATGTTGAAACTATGTTGGGACTGTAGCTAAACCTACTTCTTTTCCACTCCTGCCCCCCCTTCTAAGAAAAACAATGCTAGGACTATTTTCAGCATATAGATTCTGATTAAGTTTGCATTGTAATGAACTGATCACTGGAGTTCCTTTTACCCCTCCTACTTCACACGCTTTGACTGGCCCCTAGTTAAGCACATGAATAAGCTATAAGACCGTGTGTGGGAAAAGCTGTGAAAATGAAGAATAGCTTATTCCAACAGAGAGGGCAATTTAATTTATGATCTGTAGATAGTGGAACAGATAACCTGTGGCTGGTCATGTAGCTATAACACACCGGACGCTGAGCTGAAATGCTCACACAAAACTGGTAAGCAGCTTTTCTACTGAAACTGCTGTCTTAATGAAGCACAGCAGAAGCGTAGCCAGACCACATTATCCCAGTGTTTACAACAGGAAATACAGTTTACATGTATAGGGACTTTCTTTTGCTTTTACTTCCAAAAGAGATTAGAAGAAATTTAGTTGGCTAAAATTATCAAAACACGGAGTGCTGACTGCTTAATTCATCTACTTCTGATCATTCCTGAAGCGAGGGAGAAGTACTGTAACCTGAATAGTCCTTTCCCCCAGACTTCACTAAATAGAGTCGGGTACACAAATTTCAGTTTGGACAAAAGAAAAAAAAACGGATGCAGGGAACTACAAAAACCTCATCAACTCTATCAATGTGTGAGCAATACATCTTAAGCTAAACACAAAACTATAAAAAAAACCCCTTCACTTTTATAAAAAGAGGACAGGAGGATATTTCCAAAAGAACAGAAGCCAGAAGACCCAAGTTACTCACGAATTTGCCGTTTCCTACCAATGGCACAGCAGCACGTCAGAACACACGATTGAGTCTTCCCTTCTGTACTGTCTGTATCTCCTGCTATTCCCATCTCCACCTTACTCCTTTCCGGACTATTGAATTTAATTATGTTCCTCTTCAACAATTAACAGATCAAATATACTGACAAGTAATAACAGGGAAGGAAAACAGCACCGCGTTGATTAACTCGCACGGCTGCTAATCTATGCCACTAACCATGTTTCTGAACATTCTTATTTTGCTTATTTTCGTATATACGGTTTTGATTTCGTATGAAAAGGAGAACAAGAGTAGTGCAGAGGAAGGATCTTTCCCTAATTAATGCAAACATATATATTCCTCTAAAATTTAGTATATTTGATTAGATAGTCTGCCTCATATCCAGAGCATTTCTACCTTACGCTAGTTATACACAGGTTTTGACTTCTTTTTAAACATAAGTACATTCATTTCAACCAGCAAAGGGTATTATCTTCACATCCATATCATTTGAAGAAAAAAAAAACAAGCAAGCTCAAATACTATGCAAACAACCAAGTATATTTTTTTTTTATTTATATATATGTATATTTATAGAAAACTTGTTAAATATTGTTTTCACAAAGAATTTTAGATAACACTTTTGAAATGCCCCCTCAACACTTAACAAAAAAAATTTTAAAAATGTTTTGTGTATCTTCATAGGAGCATTTCACCAAAGACAGTAAGTCAGACCAATATTTGGCTGATAATTTAATCAATTATTTCACATGTAACTTCTGGAAGCTGATCCCAATAGAAAGACATGGTAAATCTAAATTAAAGTCTTTGAGTTAGCAAGAAAAAAAATTGACCCTGCTTACGTTAAAATGATCCTCTATCTTCTCACTGATTCCTCAAAAAAATCAAACCTTTTGTAGATTTCAACTCTTAATGCCTTAAATATTTGATAAGGAACTGTAGTTTTTTATTTTAATTAAGATATTGGTAAGAGAAACAGATTCTTTTTGATTATCTGTGTACATAAAGTATATTTCCTTATGTTCCAGATCTGTTTAACATATTGACATGATTGTGAATGCTAAGCAAAATCTCAGGAATCACTACCCTTTGCATAAAATATAATTCAAAACACTAAGGCTTTAAAAAAAAATAACAAAAACTACACAAGAATGACTATTCTCATGTGCATTAAGAAAGCTGCAAGCTTCTCACTAAGGCTTTCGGTGTCTGAAACCCTCAAACCATGCAAAATTGCACAGCAGCACTTACAGGATTCTTAGGCAGCAAAATGCACTGATCTGTTTAATTATCTGTCTCAAATGAACTATTAATAGCCAATATTGTTTAAATCAACAACAGGGATGTAAAATTTACCAAGATCAAAATGTTCCAGTTTGTTAGGAGAACCTCGAAATAACTGATGGTTAAATAAACTGGGGAGAGGAAAAGAAAACCTCTAATTCATTAGGGGCACTAAGATTTTATCAAACATATAGGATTAATCTCTATTGAATAGAACCATTCACAAATCAAAACTTACTCCACTTCAATACTTTCATGCAGTGCTAATCAATTACAACCTTTTCTAGTTCTTCAAAAATCCATGTGCTTTTAATTTTATTCACTGGTGGTCTAAAATATAATATTCAGGCCAAGCTAAGTCATTTTGTATTGCAACTTTGCTTTTTTTCAATAAATATTCATCTAGAGGTTTTCTTAGAGAGAACTGCTCATATGAAGACTGTGGTAATATTTTTATACTGTACCTCCTTGTTGAAGCAAAAGGTTAGGGGTTACCTAAATACCTCAACTGTATATACAAAAAAAGGAAAAGGTAAGTATTCACATGAAAAATCCAAAGGGACTATATTATTTATTTTTGCATTTCCTATGATTAATGATGCACCAGTGCATACTTGAAAACTGAAGTCAAAATAGGGTAACACCTCAAATTCCTTTACAAACTGTACAAATATCAAACTTCCATGCTGTATTAACTACTCTACCAGAAATATTTAAAGGCTCTGCCACCCCACATTAAGAGTATAACAATAATACTGAAATTCCTCTCAAGCAGTGTGATTTCTTGGTCACGGTCAGACTAATATTAATCTTGAAATTGCACCTTATACCTTTCTTTTTCCCTCAATTGCTTTTCAGAACGCAGTTGCACTTTTTATGAATAACAAGCAGCTCAGAGCAGCCTAAAGTAAATAACAAACAGCTAATACTGGATCCATTTAAGTATAAAGCAAAAAAATAAAGCAGTAAATAATTCTTGCAAGAGATGCTAACTATGCAGGACAGACAGTTCAAAAGAGCAAGCAGAAGCTAAGCAATAACCGTGTTTAAAGACGCGTCACACCTTGAGGCACACACCCATCAATGGGTAGCATTTGTCACAACTAAGAAAAAATTGCTTTCCAAAACTTCAGTTAACACAAGAAGCTGAAAACACAAGCAGAATTTGGTATTCTAAAATACGCAGGTCTAGCACACTCCGGTGGAACTTGAGCAGAGAGGGAAGGGAGGAATTATCCTGTGCTTGCCAGGCTGCAGAGGTGCTGAGCACCCACATTTCTCCTCCTTGGCTACTACAGGAGCCAACGGCAGCTGTCAGTGCTGGGTACCTCTTGAAAATTAGACCATGTGTATGTTTTACGCCATGTACCTAATAAAAATCAACATTGTATGTTGTAGGTGATGGAGTTGGTTCTGAAAACTCATTAAATACACTACATTAATAAGAATTACAATAAATTGCCATGTTTAATATGCCCTAGGGTATGTAATATTTTAATTAAGGCAGCCTCAAGATAAATAGTGAGTTTAAGATGGTAAAACCTGAAGCATTTTAAGGTCTTAACTTCGGTACTGAGAGAATCAAAGTTTCATACAACCAGTTAAGAAACTGCAATATGAAAAATACTCCAACTGTTGTTTTAAATATGAAAAGTTAATTTGTCTAAATGGAATAAATACAACGTTTATTCTGATACATGTAGTCAGAAATAAATTAGTAAACTGTGGGCTATTTCAAAGAGATTTTCCTTGTAAATTTTGCCAGACTTATGAATTAACCACAGATTTTCATCTGGAGACAGCAGACACCCACAAAGTGCAGAAAACATCTACCTCCTCCACCACAGAACCCCCACAAGAAACTACTGTTATTGACAAAATTAGTTTTTGCTCACGTGCTCTACAACAGCTTTAATTTCTATTGTACACATTTATTTCAGACTGCCTTCGAAAGCCTTATGGGAAACAGACTAAGGTCTATCTTCTGCTCTCAGGTGTTTTTGTTTTTAAGTTAATAAAGCTTAAATCTAAGAGCACGTTTCCTTACATAAACATGCTCTCTTCTACAAATAAATATAAGACCTGCCACTTAACATACTGAAAAGTACACCATAAAGAGAATATTTTAAAGATGAGCACAAAGACAAATTAAAGACTGGTTACTATATCATAAAACAGTTTAACACTTCCAATAAAAAAAAAAAAATCCATTATTCATGCATCTGTTTCCTGTATATATTTTTTTTTATTCTGCTTGTTACCATACTGTGTACTGTTCTAGCCTTCCTCATGTAGCTATAAGTTTCCTATTTCATGTATGAACTTGCCCCAGGAGGCAAAAAACCCCATAGGTTTTCTACTGACTTACTTTAACTGCTGAAGTCATTTTAATCAGAGCAATTAAATTATTCTGAACAACCTACTCCTTATTAAACATTTTTATTTACAAAAATTACTTTTAGCATAGCAAGAGATTAAAGGGAAAAAGACTATCTTTTCCTTTAAATACACACAGTGCTTTAAAAAATGAGGTATTTTCCTATCATATTTACTGCATTCTTAACAGTTTTCTGAAGTATTTTTTTCATCTCTAATAAAACTACCTTTATTTTTCATGCAAAGGCTAAAAGCAGTTTCTTTTGCTGTCTGTCTCTTAAAAATGCCATATTCATTAAGGTCAGGCAGTTCCGGAATTAACAATAGTTTTAAGTTTTAATATGTTATAGCTAAAAACCCTGTGGCAAAAATATTTTGGCAGGAATTCATTCAAATACGGTTACTATATTTCTGATAGACACTAGCTTATTTCACATATTATATTTCATCAGAATCACTAGCATTTCATACCGACTTAAAATTTATTATCATTCCTTTTCCTAAATAAGAAAAGTTAAAAGCTGATGACCTTACATACATTTATTTTCCCCAGAATTTATTTGAACCATAAGTGTGCCAAACCATTGTTTACTTATCCCTCATGGTCAGATATCTTACATCTAAATCGACTTTGTGGTTTACTAAAACAGAAAGGCAGAGCCACTGCCAGTTACATAATATTTTATTGTTCAGAGGAAAAGGACCCAGCCTCAATCCCAGTGAAAATCAAGTATAACCCCAGGAAGATGTGTTTGCCTGTAGATGCGTGTATATGGCCCCCCAACGGCCACTCACTGGGAGGGGTTCTTCTCAAAGTGGGTCTGGTGTAATGTCACCTTGCTCTGATTTCTTAGGAATCATTATTAATTGTTGAGTTTAACTTCTTTGTCAACACGTTTAATATACGTGACCCTACACATGTAAGCAAAAGACAGGGTAGTTTGGTGGGTTTTAAGGAAAAACAGTATAAACAGATAATGATGCTTAAGTAAGTTCACTTCCAAATAGTATAATCACCCAAAATATGTATTCATTTACCTAGAAATCAGAAAAGACAGAGTTAAAAAAGCATGATATTTTAATGTATCCATGTGTGGTATTAGAACAGGGTATTCTTTCTTTCAAGAAATGTTAATGAGCTGTGTATGTGCAAACATGCACATGTATACAGTTCAAACCTCTAATTCCTCCTCATTCATACTTACAAAATTGTGAAATTCTTCAAGTAAAAAATAAAAAGCAAAACCAGTAACAGTGTCAATGTAGAAAACGTTTCTATTAGTACAGTATTTTCAACCCTAACAGTGATATTTTAAAAGAGAACGTGCCACTACATTCAGATTTGCCAGCAGTACAGACACCCAAAAAAAGATTTACAGCTCTTCACGCATCTCTGCTAGGTCTGCTAATATGCAAGGCAGGAACTTGCAGCAAGGGTCTTGTCTTGATATTTGTAAGAATATCTATTAATGCTATTACAGTGCTCTACATAAATTGTTAGCGTTAGCAGTGAAATAATAGATGGCAGAAGCACTCATTTTAGAATACTTGGCAGTATTAATGAGGAAATAGACGTTTGGGAGTAAGTCTCTCAGTATCTTCTTGCTTCTTCCCATAGTCCCAAGAAGAGAGAAACTACTGTAGTGCACATTAGATTGGCCAATCTTAACTCACCTCAAGTTTCAAAGTGCAATCATACATTTTAGACAAATTAGTCGTATTTGTAGGCTGGCTGCTGGTTTTGACACAGTGCAATATATTTCTTATGAAAGTGAGCAAAAAAATAATGATATTTATGTTGAAAGAATTCTGAAGTGAAATGCAGAGCTGTTCTACAAAAAAAATATTAATTCACATTATTTTTATATTAATACTATATCAGTAAGTTAGTATAAATTACTGCCAACCTCAGTAACTTCCTGTCAACCTTCATGTAGGATCAGCAAGACTAATTTTGCACAGATTAAAGAATTAGGATTCAACAGAATTTAAAAGGCATATTAAGACCTAAACAACAAAAAATCTAATTCTGGAGACCATGTTAGAATTTGCTATTTTAATTTACCATGTCTCAGAAGGCCTTTAAGGTGAGCCGTAACACTGAACTGCCACAGGATCTGTGCCCTTGCTGCATTTTGTGTATAAATTCCATAAGCAACTGCTTTCATTCAAACGCATCATCTATTCAGCTGAGAATCCTTCACCTTCAAATAGAAACACTTTCAAGAAAACAAACAAAACAAGATGTCACGTTTGCTCTTTAACACCAAAGGGACACGTATGGTCTAGCTTAGTGAGCCCTTATGAACAAGCATTTGATGAATTAATGTTACTAGCTATTGTATAATGCTCAAGCACAGGAGCAGCTTTGTAATAAAGTCCGCAGTGTATTTACTTCCTAACACAATCTGCAAAACTTGTTTCCTCTGAGTAAAGACCGCCAGTATAAATTACCCATTAAGAGAGTTCATCATCTGCATTTTTCCAATCAGTGGTATCAGAGTTTAACTCTGCTGTGTTTGGTTATCTGCGGAAAAACTAGAGCCATAACAATGGCTGGTTTATTTAAAACTGACAGGACCAGAAAGCAGCAACTATTTACTTAGGCAGCGTACCTTAGTATACACCAGTAAAAATGTTCTCTTTTCCCAAAAGGATTTTCTGCATAAAGGGCATTCACTTTGCTTCCTTCCCACCCCTTTTACATCCAACTCTGTACATTCAAACCTAAGTGCTATATTTTTCTTGCTATTCAGTATATTTTTGTTTCCTCTTTTCTGATTAAAAGGTGTAAACAGAAAGAAAAAAAAAACCAGCAACCAGTAAAACAAATTCAAAGGGCACACTCTTTTTACCAACACTTTTATTAAAGAAACTACCATTCCGAAAAAGTCCAGTCATTTGTGGATAATAAAATAACACCATCTAAGTAGCCAAAAAAAAAAAAAAAAGAAAGAAAACCCAATTAATTTATCATCAAATGGGAAGAAATACATCTTCTACAGCACAAATCATTTTCATACTGTAGCAAGAACAGTTTCTTCCTGCTGCAACACTGTGTAGTGCCTATGCAAACATGAGAAAAACTTATTTCTACAGAATTTCAGGAAGAGGATCTAAAAATCATCGCCTGTTATTCTGTATAGCAATTAATTCAGTCATGGCCTTCTAATAGCTTGGGGTTCTAAGCTCATTAAAGTAGCATTTTAATATTACCTTTAAAAGCAAAAGCAAAATCTTAATTACAGTTGAGCCACCTACATGTGGATTAATACATCTTAAAATAAATGAAGAGAGGTTGTCCAGAGAGAAAGGTAAATTATTATAATACTCATTAGGTACAAAATACAGGCTTGAAAGAGCCTAACTGTATTTCTTTTAATTATAATATTAATTTACTAATTTCAAGGCACATGTGTAATGCACATGTGTAAAATCCATTTGATGGAGCCAGCTTACATATACACACACGAGCTGGAACGTTCCAATTCTGATCAAAGATGTATGTAGCCGGATGTGTGGTTAATTCACTGATCAAATTTTCACAACTGAAAAACATCTTGAAACACACAGTCCTAGTTACCAGCAGCGCATGCTTTTGACTTGATCATCAGAATTAGTTTTCATCGTTTTACATTTTAGGATAGATCTAAAAAATAATAGATTCTTTTTTTTTTTTTCCTTTAAAGAAAAAAGACAGAAAGAAAGAAAGAAAGAAAAACATAAAAAGACCCTGTTTTTCAGTTCTTCTTTCAGTTCTTAAGGCATTTTTAAAGGGCACAGTAAGAGTGAGTGAAATAAATATAAAATACCCATATGATCTGAACTCTAATCTTAGTGACATGTTCTTACAGTAAGCTCATGCTCCATAAAACCTATATAAAAATGTCAGGAGAGTAGATGCATAGCACATGCAAGCAATGTAAGACAAATCTGCCCTGTAACAATAATATACAATAGCTCCTCAATGTGCATGACAGATTTTAAAATGCACTAAACCTATAAAATAGTCTACTCTCAGACTTCAACACTGGCTACTGAATCAACCAGATGTATTGAATAAACACTACTTAATAGCTACTAAATTTTATCAGCTTTGTATAAAGTTAGAATTTCAACTAACAGTTGTTCGAAGTCTTCTACTATCACATTTAATAATCTTACTTTCCCACCGAACTGTCTAGGTATAGTAAATATATATGATATAATGGCTATTCCCCCTGATCAGATATGCATAAAATAAGAATAATTTAAACAAACAAATAAAGATACAGAGATGGGCAACAATTTCACTAGGCTCAACACTGCTTTAAAAGTTGTCTCTGGTTTTCTTCTTTACATACCTGGTTGTTATCAATTACTGATGTGTCTTCACCCCTTCTTGCTGCAAAACTTCCATTAAAACTTACAGCGCACACAGCACACTATTTGAAACCTATATAGATAAAAATACTCGGGTTTTTTTCAGTAGCCCAGAAAATCTGAAGGTTTTTTTAGGCTGACGATATCTTCATAGAAACACAGAACGACTGCAGACAGTAAGAAGCCTTTAGTAAGCCTTTTTGCTGCACCATAATAATCTGATCCAGAAATTCAAGGGTACCTTAAACAACGGGCTACCTGTTCTAGCCATGCTTAGGAATGTGGCCAAATCATTTTTATTGATTTAACCTTTATAGGAATGCTACATATCCTCAGAGCAAAACATTTCTAATGCATTTATAATATGATATACCTCTGAGAAGTTACGAAAAAGAAAAAACCAGAAATCTTATGACAGATAGGCTAGACCCCTCAACTATTATGCTTTTTCTCATTTAGTGATCGATAGACATTCGAGTGTTAGGAGTATTTTCTGAGTTCGTGTGTGTATTCACAGGATAAACTGAGAAACTGTAACACTCACAGAGGACAAGACTAATATCTGACCTGTCTTTAAGGAGTAAGAACTGGTGAACTGATAGCCAAAACTCTAAATACTCCTTTCATTCTAGAGTTACACATCAATCATGTTACCTGCAAACATATCAAGTTAAAACTTCCAGAATTTACAGTCTTTTTTTTGAATAAACTGAGCAGCATGGTAGTTATGTTCAGAGAGCTTACAGAAGGTGGTTTGTATATCTCACCAGAATTCTTAAAGAAGTACTTCTCAAATTCCCTCTTCCTCCAAAATCTATTTCATACATATTTCAAATCAGTAGTTCTTGATGTAAGATTTATATTCTATTATTTTGAAGCTCGGGTTAAAAAAAAAAAATGTGTATTTTAGTATTTGTTGTTCTTTGGAATGTTACAAACCACACTTGAGCATTACCAGGAGCTGCTTGTTTTTCAGAAAGTAAACTGTTCCGAGTTACTCCCTATGGTAAACTTCTTAACAGCATAAAGCAGAAGTGAATACAGTGACTGAAGAGGTAGTCAAACAAAAGCAAATATACTTATGCTACAAATTACATTAGTTATATTTCTTGTAAAGAAAATCAGAGGACGAGAGAGGTGTTTGGTCTGGGGTTTTTATTTTTAAAAAATTGAGAAAACCTCCTGATGAAAATTATTCTTAATCCTAATAGCTACTAGCATGACATTCTAGTATGTTATTCTTCACAACAGAAAGAAGCGTAGCCAGTTTAGGTGGGCAATACACAGTAACACAGAACACCTATTTTAGTAAGTTTTACATCTGTATTTTTTTCTAAAGACACCTAGAAACCACTGTTAAGGGCTCTTTCGTCTACAGAGAAACATGTAGCAGTCCTACAAAGAAAGAAAAATATTAGAACAATTAATTAGTGAGATAAGTGTCTAATTTTAGAACAATCAATTAGTGAGGTTAAGTGCCTATCTACACACATAAGGTAGACAAGTCAGTACATCAAAGCAATGTAATCAGAATGTACAGCAGATCAAAACATATCTATCTGCAAATTCTCACAGATACTTATTTTCCTTTCTTCGATAAAAGCTTGGCTTGTCTTTCAGAAAATACATCATTAATTTTGTTTCTTCTTCCACTTTTTCCAAGAAATGTGCTAAAGGTGAAGCCACACCCAAATATACAACACCCACATATAAAATATGCCTTGACAGGAGCCTTACACTTTGCTGAACGAGATGAAACCAAGACCTTCATGAGACATGCAGCAGTGATTTTTCTAAGGACAGCGTAGTTCTACCTT
This sequence comes from Todiramphus chloris collaris, assembly GCA_025345505.1. Lineage (NCBI taxonomy): Eukaryota > Metazoa > Chordata > Aves > Coraciiformes > Alcedinidae > Todiramphus > Todiramphus chloris. The sequence continues at coordinate 4,224,257 of JANVCC010000018.1, forward strand.
CATTCATGGTGCACATCAAGGATCTGACAAGATGAGTGCTCCCGTTTATGCAAACCCAGTTTGCTTTGCACTACAGCAGGCTGAGAGCATTCAATCAGTTATCACATGCAGACCAGAAACAGTATCCATGAATAAATAACTACTGACTCCAAACAAGATACTAGAAAGACCTCTGAAGCATATCAACCATCTTTACTTGATTTCAACTTACATACTTGTAGAATAAAAGCTAAAGAAGCAAGGGAAAAACAAAACCACCTACAAATTTTAGAAATAGAATAAAAAAATAGAATTAAAAAAAATTAAAATCTTCATTTGGACGATACACAGTTGAAAATCTTTGTAATGATCAGCCTGGTGCTGAGACCTGTATCTCTTCCACTGTTACATTACAGGACAAAACTTCCGTTGGCCCTTGCTATTGCAGTGCACCTTAGGGAAGGACATAGGTAATGCTGAAAAATAGTGGAATATGTTAGAAAGGCAGATTTTTACAGGCAGTGATGGAAAAAGATCTAGTTTAAATGCAATTACACTGATAAACCTACTTTAAGTATCACACTTTTTATATAGCATAATAGAAACCTTTGTACAAGAGGTTTTCACAGAATCAAAGAATGGTAGGGGTTGGAAGGGACCTCCAAAGATCACCAAGTCCAACCCCCCTGCCAGAGCAGGACAGAAACTAGAGCAGAGCACTCAGAAATGCATCCAGACAGGTCTTGAAAGTCTCCAGAGAAGGAGACTCCACAACCTCTCTGGGGAGTCTGTTCCAGTGCTCTGTAACCCTTACAGTACAGTAATTCCTTTCTTATGTTGAGGTGGAACTTCCTGTACTTGAGATTGAGTTTTATTAGCATAGTTATCCTGACAAACAGTAACATCTTTTGATGCTACAGAAAAGCTGCTCTGTACTGGCATGAGAAAGATCAGATGGTGGAAAACTAACTTCATGCTCTTAACCTGTAAACTCTTTCCTTTCCTGACTATTAACAAATGTCCTAGAAGGGCAGATCCACAGCCCTTCCAAGAACTCACTTTGGAAACCTTTTGCTCTGTTCCCATGGAACAGAACATGTGCACATTCACCTTCAAGAGCACTGGCCTCTGTGGCAGCTCTTTGACTAAGCCTGTCTACACAGGTTTGCCATGAAAAACTGCCTCCAGATTTTCAGTTCATAAAGGTTTTATGTATACATACATATATATATATACACACACACACATATATAGCCATACATATATGTCTGTAAAAAGCAACATACTTGACTAAAAGCCTGCATGCTATTAGAGGAGCAACTGTGGTACTTCAGGAACCCTAAAACTTGGTTGCAATGTTGGGAAAACAAAAGGACTCAAACAGGAAAACCGTACAGCTAAGGAAAAGCTATCCTGACACGTGACTGGTGTCACACAACAGAGAGAAGCACCAAAGCAATGCTTGTCCTTGGTGACATACACAGAGGGTTCTGGTGGTGGGAGCATAATGGGTCAGGCAATGCACACATTTTAGCAATGTATAATTTGAGTAACACACGTTGTTTTCATGGTATCAATTCTGATAATTCTACCACCTTTCCCAGTGGATTAATTTTTTGGTTTAATGATTCTCCCCACATTTTCTAATGGTGAGAGTAGTAGGAGAATGACATTTCACAGTCAAATATTTTGACTCTGGCAAACTTGTATCTTCACACCTGATACTACTGATCTAAGGTTTTGAAAGTAAGGAGCATAGGTCTGGATCCATTTTCAAATACCAGCTCTTGGCCATTGGTTTTCTCTTTCAAAAGTGTTTCTGAGCATCTTCACACTTTTCTACTATGCTGCTATCTCCACTATTCCTGACGGAGCAGGGCATAGCCCCTGCTGAATGTATTATGATAAAAAAGTCATATTCTTCTGCTTTCAAAAGTCAGCAAAAGAATACACCTACCTGACTAAAGGTTTTTCAGCTGTCTTATTTTCACATTGTAATGGTTACCCGGTGTGCCTTTTAGAGACCAGAGCCACCTGGAAATTCTAGACAACAAAAAAACCCACAACTCTATCCTTCATTTCTTTAGCAGGAATTTTGAAGATTATATTTTTGTTCTACATTTGTTCAGTGCCTACCCCAATAAAAATAGTGATCCGCAGATACGACCCTTATATGACAGCATAAATCAATAACAATAGAACTTTTATAAACAGCATCACCAGTTCAGCCTTGCTGAGCATCTGTTTTAGCCCAAAGCTGAGTCCTTCAAGGTTAACTTATTTTGATGTATATTTGAGAAGACTGTTCTAAAAAAGAAAAAACAACTTAAAAAGGCGTACCGATGACTCACATCATCAGGACTTGGTAATTTTGGTTCTTGCTGGAAAAGTGCTTAGCAAATATTGTCAGCAAAATGCTTCCATTTTCTTTGTGTAAGCATATTTTAAACCTGAAAATAGCAATGCTAACAATTGTGCCATCACCAAATATAGCTGTTCCCTGCTTTGGGTAGGATCCGGAAAGTATTTTCAACTAGAAAACTGGTTTGGGCTGCATAAAAAAACAAAACAAAACACAAACACCACCCAAAAAACAAGCAAACAAAACAAAACCAAAACAAGCTCAACACCACCAATCAGAAAGATTCAAAGCATTAAAAAATCTCACTGACTGACTTGGTTGTGTCAACAGCACAATACATGATTCTGATTTAAAGAGAGTCAATTATTGTGTTCTTTCTCAGCCAGTTTCCTAAAAGCAGAGTTTACACCATATATAAAGTACCATCCAGCACCTGGTCCTCACAGACCTATGCTCTTCACTGAAACCACTTCCACACCTGAGGTTCTAAACAAACTGAAACAGTCAACCCATAAACACTTGCAGAGTAGCAGGGCAAAAGGAAACCAAAATGGATTCATTAAGAATAAACGATTACATATCAACGTAACCGCTTCATTTCACAGAAAAACTTTATTAGTAAATACTACGCAGCAGAATCAAAGCAACTTGGCTTCAGAAAATACCTGATGCTGCCTACACATTATCCAAGGGAACTTGTAAACTCAGCAGAGACCCAATGTTGCAGTACAAAGCGTTGTAAACTGTAGCTGCTAACAGTGACTTCCTATAAAAATAGAAGATATTTGAAGAGTCCCCCAGAGATATGCTATGCTCAGTTTTGTTTAGGTTAATATACTCAGCCTAGATGAGAGGAAAGGAACCGTATGTATCGCAGTTTACTACGACATCAAGCTGGAGGATGCTTCAACATTTGGAAGAGGTCAGAAGTGTTCATCAGTTAGAGAATGCCCCAAACCAACAGGATTAAACAGACAAGCGTGAAAATGTAGACTTAGAGAATCATCTGTTCAAATAAAGGTGAATAACTTTCTCAAGAACTTAAAAGAAAACCAGTACATTAAGAAGTCAAACTAAACTGGTGGCAGGTATTCAACTCATTCTCACAGGCCTGCCATATAGAGAACAAAGTAGGAGAGGGCTTCTGCATATCTCGCTGATGAGAGGAGCTCATTGAAAAAACACTTTATTCTTTACTTTTATTTTCCTCCTGTTGGATACTATCTAGTAAGAGAAAAGGGGAAGAAATAAAATAAAACGTTAATAACAGTGTTAGAAATCTGGATCAATGTGAAAAGGTTAACAGAACCTGGTTAGTCATTATAAAGTGAATGATGATCAACTCTTCCTCAGTTTTGCAATGAAAGTCAAAAAGAAGCAAAGGAGGTGTAAGCAGACATTTTGAAAAACTCAGTAATTCCACGGCTAAGTTGCAACTGTGCCATGCATGCCTCAACAGGACACGACAGTCTGGATTTTCTGGGCCTTTTAGGGCTGCAAACCTATCTACATTGTTTCTAAAGCCTGCATCTTCACATATAGACTTTAAAACAATTAGAAAGTTGATGAAATACATCCTCCACATCCAATCTATTTTCATATTATATCCAGAGTCACTAACAATCATTGGTCCTACTCTCTCTACAATCTTGTACAACAAAAGAAGTCAGGTTATCACAGTTACCCTTTGCCTAGAGAAACAGAGGAGTATCAGAAAAGAAAAGTCCTGTGGAAATTAGCCATCAGTCTCCTTCACTAAAGGGTTTGGAACAGAGAAGACAGCTGGCTGTCAGGAAGGTTTTGGTAATACAGAATTCTTCCTCAGTGACCCAGATTGGAATAAGTGTATTCTTTAATTCTGTTCCAGCAATATACCTCTTTTATTCCGTGACTAATAAGTAATAAGCATTAATAAGGACAAGGGCTTTGGTAGGTAATCAGTTTCCACAAGAAAAGGTAGGATGGAAACCTGAAAGATGTGCTCAGGTGATCACATCTGTTCTTCAGTTGGTTATACTGCTCCTGAATGAAAAGGGAATGATTAACTTTCTATTAAGCATGTGTAAGTAGAGGTATGATAGAGTGTGTAAGGTGGTACAAGTTCAGATCCCAGTTTCCACCTATGGGGAATTTGCATGCCCAAAACCTAGCAATAACTTGTAGCAGAAAGTACCGTGAGTCTTGATATCTCTATATTTCAGTGAAAGGTTTTATTTATAAATAGGCCTTACTCAGTAGAATACTTCAGTACATGCACAACTACATGTACCTCATTCCCAAAGTCAATGCCAATATCCTGCTCAAAATCTGAACTCATCCAAATAACCTGCTCAGCCTGTTCTCAATGTGGGAAGTACACAAAAAGTGTTTCTAGTTCCCTACAACTGAATTTGGTAAGTGATGCACAACTAATTTTTAATTTGCAATTACAACAAAAGAAGTTGGAATCACTTACACGTTGCCCCCCACCCCGATGAGAGTGATATTTAAATTTCTGCAAGATAACTCCAGTCAAGTTCAAGTTTTAAACCACCTGAGTATTTACTCCACAAACAAAACAAAAAAAAAGGGGAGGGGGGAATATTTTACAAAGGTGCACATCTTAATTGTATGAATATACTGAACAGTGGGGTCCTTTTACATTACTAAAATAAAACTCAGAAAGTTACTGGGTAGGATTTATCCTGCTTCAGTACCAGGTAACAGCTGAACTGTCAGTCTAACTATGTAGTTGAGTCAGGTTTACAGCTGCCTTTGGTGTTTTTTTTACAGTCAGATGGCAGAAATGGCTGGAGGACTCTAACAGACCTCACTGCTGAGTGGTGCTGTGCAAGTTCAGATAAATTTTAAAACTCCTGGGGGGGGGGAAGAAAAATTAGGAAAAAAAGTGGTTTTCACTTATAGTAAAGGACTATCCCTTGTAAATTTTAACACAGTAGCACAGATATCTGAAAACTCACAGCTTTGCAACTTAATTACTTTCTGGGTTTTCAATTCTAAGTAGATTTGAATTAGTCTACCTCACTTTGGCTTATAAATCAGGTGGAATACTTTAAGATAGAAGTCCTGGACAAGATTTAAAAGACATGACTCCATCTCTTAATCTGAGACTGATTGCACCAAGCCCCAAAGTTAAGAAGATAGAGTCACACAGATCCCTCTATCAGTAGTCTCAGAAGACCAGAACTGAGACATATTGACAAGGTGAAAGACTGCACCAATTTATCATTACTTCTTTGAGAAAAAAATGCTTTGTCTTCCCATTTAGCAAAAAAATACACATCACTGATATATGTTGCTGCATGAATTACAAGCAAGTATATCAGAAAAGCATCAGTAATTTAAATTCTAACTGCAGTACTATGCACAAAAACTGAACTGCAGAGTTTTAAAGTGTGCTGACATTCACTCACTCCTTCAGGCTAAGAGACACTTCTTGAGGTTTTTTTGTTGTCTAAGTTTAAAAGTCCCTGCAATTAACTTTTCTCCCTCTTTGGCTGCAAGAGGTGAACTGCTCTCTGAATGTCTCAACTGCATGAGCAATAGCTATGTTCTTACGATCAGCACTAAAATATTCCCAGTAGCTTTGCTTGCACGCACAAGAAAGGAGCCTTTCACCAATCACAGAAGTAAGCACATGAATATTACCTCTTATGTACTATTAAAGTAGCAGCAGCTGTTCTTCATGCTTTTATCACCCCACATTTAAAGCAACAGAAGACTACAAAAAAATAGCAGTGACAGCTATCATCAGCTGGGGAAGATGTTAGCTTCTCAGTTTAGTGCATGTGAATTGTTAGCAATACCAGCTACCAACACTTGTATTTAATAGTAGATGCTTATACAAGAAACATGTGGCACACGTGGAAAGCCACATGGCAAGCTCACATGGAGCAAACAGTGATACAAAAGAAAGTTTAATTCCTATTTTATTCGTATTGAATAAAACAACTATCTTAATCTTCATTTGTGTTTGAATGGAGGAAATAGTGTCACCAACAGGAAAAAAGGTCAGACATCCATACATTTCACTACCTCACCTACATCCATCAGGCTAGAGAAAGCTTTATTAAAACTAGTAAGGAGAAGACAAGTCTCCATCAACACTAAATGGTGTCTGGGAGCTTCTGTCCCAGGCCTCAATTTTCAGTTGGTAGTATTAGGACTTCCCTGTTTCAAATGGAACATAATGATAAATCAATTAACATCTTTCCCTCAAACCCCATGTTGCTACGTAGAGAAGTCCTTATAAGAAAGAAATGCCTCGTATATAGTTCCTCAAGCCATGTTTAAGCCATTTTCAAAATTCTGGTCTACTGTTCTAGATTAAATATAAAAAAAAAAATGAAAAGCCCAAGCCACCAGCTTTTTATCTGTCTAAAGAATTTAAAAGACAAATATTACCATCCTAACCCCAACTCCAGAAATATAAGTTGACTTTGATCATTCAAACACTGCAGCACTTTTTTCAAAAATAATTCTGTAGTTCATTAGAAAGAACCCCTAGAGTTCCATCTCTCTGGTAAATCAATGGTGCATCTTTTCAGTCATTTGAACTATAGCAGGACCCAATAGATTGGGAGTTGTCACTTTAAAGTCAGCACTGGGCAGGTAACTAAAGCAGTATGTGAAGGGTCCTACCTGGGCAGGCAGAGCGGAAGATGCTGCCAGTGCAAACTCACAGGCAGAGCTTGTTTTAATACATTTCTTTCCAAAAAAACACTCTCATTTTTGAAGGAATAAAACTGGCATTTAACAGAGAAACAGAGAATACAGAATTTGCCAGCTAGCTACAAAGCCTTTCTCTTCCAAGTCACCAGATATGCATCTAGCCCTGTTTAACATGGATTAAAGCTGGTTCAGTTGAGGAGATTTTCAGTATTCACTACACAGGTCAACTTACTCTGAATTCAGTTCAGGCATAAACAGACTTAGAAATGCCTAGTCCAGGATCAACAGGATTTCTGTAACTCACATAATACTATTCAGAGACAATCAGCATTTATACCTCTACAGTTTTTGAAGTCAATATGCATACAGCAACATTTAGTTACAGTATTTGTATTACATGTTTCAGAGTTACATAAAATTCCATTGCCACAACTGATCTGATCACTCAAAAGCTACACTGCAGTTACTGGGATTTTAGTAGAAGCTTAGGAAGTTAACCAGAGAACAACAATATTTTTGGACATCAAAACCAAAGAAAAAGTCTATGGCCATTTCCATCTTCAAAAAGTTTATACTCCCTCCTAGTAGATAATACAGAGAAAACTGATTTCTTTTCTATCAAAGCTTGTAATATGAAGTCATGTGCAGTTCTATGGTTCTCAGTTACACAGTCTTTACAAAGACAACATATTAAAGTCTAAGTCAGTCATCACCCCCTTATATCAGCACACCACAACAAGAAATACTGCACAGCAATTCTTTATGCTACAGTGAAATCCTCATCACTGAGGCTGTAAATCACGAGACAGAGTTATTGGGCAGCCTTTACACCTTATCACTTTATTAGATTAAATACCACCACAGAAGCGAGATCTGGCTGTAATGCATCTACCAGTTACAGAGTTACACATTAAAGTTACTAAGAGAGGAAGAAAACACTAACTTCCTTAGGTAGCTTTTTTTGAGGGGTGAGGTGTGAAGGAAACATGTTCTCACAGATCAGCCTCTTCCTGCATGCTAACATTTTTATTCCCATGTCTCCTCCTAGATAACTAAACAAACAAATTAATATTAACTGGAAGTCAGCAAAATATTATGATTCTATACAAGCCTATACACGTGCACAGAAAGAAATAGAATTTATTTCAATTAAAACATGATCCCCCCCCCCCAAATGAAACAGGAATAGAAGGGTATTTTTTCATCTTTCCCAGTACTTTATCAAGTCTCCAGGTTTGCTGAAACTCGTTACTGAAAATTCCTTCATAGCAATCTTCAGCACTGTAACAGTCATATAAAATAAATTCCATTTTTAACAATAACACAAAATGTTTTATCATAATGAGAAGCAGGTCTGTAAAATAGTAATTAATGATATTTGTGCAAGCCCTCAAAAAATAAGAGACATAATAGATAGTGGTTTGTTGTTTTGGTGGTTTGGTTTTTTTGGGGGGAGGGGAGGAGGGGGATAACTTTAGATCTTGCTTTTTCAGGAAAATATGCAGAAGTACTCCGATGTCTACTTTTTATAATACAGATTTGCAGTAGCTTTGTGGTCGAGCAGAAAAAGTAATCATAGGTATGGAGTCACATATTAAACCATATTGAAACATACCTTCCATGAGAACTGTGTATTTTCTCTTAATTTGGCTAGTGAAAGGGACTTTCCAGAAAATCAAAATTAAATATTTATTAAGTTTAGATACTGCTTAATATTAAGTTCTAGTCTACATTTAAAAGGTTTTTTCCAGAGCAATTACACTACCTTAGCTATATTGGAAAAAGCAGTTCACTACTGCAGGATATAGCAGTTAAACAAAGTAGACCATAAAAAAGTAACATTTTTCTCATATAGTTGTGGAGCAACCCGATCTAAGGTCTGAAGAAGGTAGGTTGGACCAAATGACCTCCAGAAGTTTCTTCCAACCTCAATTTTTTTATGATTCTATTTTATGGTATTATTATTTAACTGGTACAGAAATAGTGCCAAACTGTTGAGAATGAGTGTGCGTGAACCCATGGAAATGAAAACCCATATATTATGAGCACACAAAAAAGCCCAGGCTGATCCTTCAGGTTTTTAGTTTCCTACTGATAACTCAGAATTTAAGAACTACACAACAACTAAAAAGTACAAGCTTGGTTTAGAAAGAAGCTACCTGATTTACAGAATTAACAGGAACCTTTTCTAATTCAAAAGTATAAACTTCTTTAATAGGAAAAATTAGGTTGCCATGAAACTCATTTGTTTTCTCTCACACTTAAAATGGCCAATTACATTTATTTATACCTTGTAGAACTCAAATGTATTCCTGTAAAGCTTTTTTTTTGTGGGTATTCCTTTGATCAGTGCAAGATAGCATCAGATGTCTATGCTATCTTGCTGTACTCCACCAAAAGCATAAATATGAGTACACTGGAGGCTTTACAGACAAACACAAGAGTCCAATACAGACTCATTCATAATGAAGCATTACTATAGCTTCAAAATGGACAGTCATGCTTTTATTTCAGGACCAAAACATACTCCTTCAAGATACTTTATCCAAATGACTCTGAATCATAGTTCAGGGAAAACAACAGGACTTGTGCTAGCAATCTAAAACTGGCACAAAATTAAATGAGTACTTAACACGTTGTCCTTCCCAGGGTCACAATTCAGTCTACTAAGGGTCTATAGTATTGCATCTTCCTTATCAGGGGGTCAGACTGTGTCATGGTTGTTGCCTTTTTAAGTAAGAAAAGACCCACTCATAAGCAAGCCAGTGCTTCTTCAGAAACACTAATTCAGTCTAGAAACGGAGGATGATTCAAAACCACAACTACTCAATTTTCTAAAAGGTTGTACAAATCATGTTGGGGGAAAGGGGAGAAAAACAATCTGAGCTAAAAATAAGTAACAAAGAAACATTATCATTCGGAGAAGGGTACATTAGGTCAGAAGCTGCTGCTTTTTAACACCATAAAGTGCTTATAGCTTTCTGTTCAAAAACTGAGGCAGAAAGAGTCACCAAATCATGAGAGCAATAATCTGTTTGCTCAGCATTTTCTGGAAAAAAAAAGAATAAAGAAAAAAGAAAAAAAAAAAAGAAAAGAAAAACAAACCAAAACCTTTAAGCACAAACTGCATGTTCTAGATAGTGTTTTGTTGGGGGTTTTTTTAAGCTACAATGGCTCATCATTGCTAATGTATTAACAAACTGACAACATTATTTCACAGAATAAATTAATGCATGCCATCAGACTGCTCTCCTTCTTGTCCCTTCCCTCAGTCAGCCACTAGTCTTATTGACATTTCTGCCATCTAGTTAGAACTGCTAAATTATTATTTACCATTTTTACTTTAGCCATTTCACAGGCACAGGAGGTGTGGAGGGGAGGAGAGGTTCCCTACTAATTACTGACAACACCTCAGTGCATCGTTACAGAAGGTGCTACAGAAACAAACAAAAAGATCAAATGCTGGGATCAAAATCTGAGATTTAAAGTAAACAATAATCAAAAGAGACAGTGAGATTTAACATGGGGTATAGTCTATATGTTACATATATCTAACAAAGTCACATGGAAGAGTAAGTAGAGTCATCTGATGGAAATTAAGAGTGTGATAGTCATTTGTACATTTATTTATATAAAAAAAAAAAGGATGGTGATACTTATTTATAAAGTGCTAAAAACTATGCCACAGGAGAAGTTATTTCATCTGTCATTATTTAGCTGGCTTATTCTAAGTCCTAGAGCCAGTGTGGGATTTGAGAATAAACTAATCACCTTACAGACCAATTTAGGAAGAACGTCACAATCTAAATTACTGTGTTGAACTCACAATGACAGAGAAAAACACAAACACATTTTTTTAACCACTAAGGGCTATCTTGTAATTCCAAAGAGACAGTCACGGACCAGGGGAGGCAGACTTCAGCATCAGTCCAGCAAAACTTGGGAAGGATTATACAACCTTTGTGCCTTATGGGGGAGGTAAAAAGAAAAAAAAAACCACAACAAACTACCTCCCCCCAAAAAAAATAACACAACCCACAAAACAAACAAACTTCAGTATTTCTCTCCAAAGCCACAGAGCAGATAGCTGAATGAACCAGAAATAGCACCTAGATGAGAAAGACTCTGAGTCAGCTACCTAGGACACAGCGCAATTTGCAATTTCCTTCTTCTAACTCTGCTCACTTACAGGCATTCTAACTATAAATTTTCAATAAATTATCTGATGCAACTGGAAATAATTCCATGGGGTAGAAGGACTTCACAAGAATGAAAAAGCCAATAGCAATTATCACATCCCTGCCGTTCGGTGTGATGAATAACGTTCTGTGACAACACTGCATAGTGACACGTACAATCTGTACTGTCAAATTAAACGTGACTAAAACAAATAAACCAAGATTACAAGTTATGCAAGCAGCTGCAGTTTAAAGACTTCAGTGGTTACGAACAGACACATCTGCCAGTTATGGTCATAGCTGTAGTTAAACTGGATTTTCAGGTTCAGTCTGCTAGAACCAATGTATTACAATTTATTGCACCAGGGGAAAAAAGAAGTAGAAAATGCTGAAGTTGATTAACATATTAGTTTATAGCTTAATCAGCATTTGGTTACACTATGTCTTAAGTAGGACAGATAACTTCTGAATTTTAAAATCTTTTACTTAGGTATTAGATGATACTTTAAAGCAACTTATCAAAACTTGAACCTAGAAAGTTTCAGGAATCTAAGCTCAGCATCCTGGAGCCATATATCTTATATTCAAAACAAAACCTCAAATATAGGAACTACCTGAGAAGTTAAATGTAACTCCAAACAAATTGAGTAGACCTATATGCACTGTAACCTCAGAGTAACTCTCCTCATACTTATCACAACTGATTTCACAAAATGTTCACAAATTTAACTGCAAAACCTACATTAATTTTGAACTGGCAGGAGAAAAATATAGCGCAAGTAGAGCAGAAATACAAGATATACATAACCCAGATTAATGCTAAGCTTCTGCTAATTTTGTTTATAGTAAAAACAGTTACCCAGATTAATCTCTCTAGTCTTTCCTCATGCAAACATCCTTCATGTGTTTGTTTTGCAAGATTGCTGAGGATGAATGTAATTTTGAAACTAGTTAAAGGAATGTTCCTTCATAAGCCTGTAAAGAGACTCAGCAATTTATTTGCTCTGTGTAAAAGACTGCCCGAATACTACTCTGTATGTTAATTAAGGTCCCCCATCACCTTTTGCCTCCTTCATAAGTAGGGGCAGGATACTCAACAAGGCACAAAAACCAACACACAAAACGAGAGAGAGAGCAGCAAGAGATAAACCAAGTGCATGTCAGACATACTTGACACTGGTAATGTCAAAGTCTTTCAAGTGAACTCTGCTGCTAAAAGGTAAAGTAAAACTGCAGTATTACAACATGGAGGTCTAAAATAACTACATTTTAAAATGCGGTAGAGAAACGTGGTAGGCTGGAAGAATGAATTTTCAAATAGCTTTTGAAAAACTCACTCCATTTTCAGCTCTTGCATCTTTTATTACCAGTTGTGCGAAGCCCATCAGGCCTCCTCAGCAAAATCCTGTTGCACTAAGCACTGGGCACAGAAGAGACTCTGCCTTTAAAAGCTTAAAAATATCACATCAGCAGCAGAAAGAGCTGCAGTAATTTCCCTCCCTAATGAATGTCCTTCCTGTACTCCATCCTACTTAGAAAACTAGGACCAGAACTAAGTTTTCCTTTTATATCTCATACCACTCTTGTCTGATGTGTTTAATGAGGTAGAGGAAAAAGCAACGCACAGTCTGATAAGGACCACATCTGCTGCCACTGCCCTTTGGTTGTCTCTCTACTGAAGGCAGGGGAAAAAAGATCTTCTATGGGTGTTTGCAGAGAAGGATTTCAGCTCAGAAGGCTAAACCAGTTATTTTTGAACAATGCAATCTCAGCAGAATTCTGGGTTCAAATATGGTAAACAAGTATGGGACAGAATAGAGAAATTCTTTACAATCCCAAATTACAGTTTGGTTAACCAAAGCACTCCGTCAGCTGGGTCATTACTGCTGTTTTCTTCTATATCATTCCAAATGAACTATCCAAAGTCAGATGATTTTTCTGATCAACTTCAAAGCAAAGAGGGATAAGCATACAACCAACTGAAGCCATAAGGTAACAGTCATCATAGGGTTATGAGAGTTCTACCATATATCATGATACAGCAAGATAAATTGTTATTAATATTCAACTCAAGCACATGCTCATTGTGTGTCACTAAATTATGGACCATTTTTTTTTAAAAAGAATCCTCCAGACTGTCTATTCAGCATAGCTTCCTAGTCACTATAATCATTTACTTGTTTCAAGTAGAATCAGAATCTGTATGTGCTCTGCATTCCAAGAAACCAAAGACATATGAAGGCCAACCCCCTAAAAACTCTCCTCTTTGTGAGGAAGAGCTGAACCTGGAAGAGGGGAATGGCAGCTCTCATATTTACACTTGTATCTGCCTCACAAGAGTGGGTCAAGCTTATGCATTTGGGTACAACAGGAAGAAAAAAAAAAAAAAAAAGAAGAAAAGCAAAATCACAAACACAAAATAATCAAGGTCATGGTGTAACAACTGCAAACTGGACTGACCAGCCCCAAACTCTGCTCTAGTTGCAGACATCCCTGCTCACTGAAGAGGGGCTGGACTAGATGACCTTTAAAGGTCCCTTCCAACCCAAACCATTCTATGATTCTAAAACACATTGTCACACAGATGCGAAAAACCTCATTTGTGTTTTGAGGACTAGGATAACAAACTTAGATGTTCATCAAAAACCAAGTAGCAGGCTGACTGTAACAGCTAAAAAGAATGACAAAGGTTTTGGACAAGAGCTAGAAAACAGACAAAATACACTTTAAAAGTTATCTTACTAAATCATATAATAAAACACTTTAGGTAAAATATTCAACAGTAAATCATGTCTTACAACCCATACATAATGCATATATTTACTAAAAAAAGAAATCATGTAATCTGAATGACTCAAAGTACTCAGATTATAATTATTCTGATATTCAAACCTGGATTAACATACAAACACAATGCAATCTGGCAAAGCACCACTGTCCAAATCACAACATTTCTTTAGTGTTATATATGGTATGTATTTCTTTAGCAACAAGGTGACTCAAGTACCAATAAGAAAATACTATTTTAGCGTATGTAAGAACTGTTAATATCAAACAGAATTTACATTCCTGTATTGGAAAACAAATTTAACATCTGGCACTTTGAATTTTCCAGGGTATTTTGTGCTGAACTGTAATCCAACTCAGGTCAGCAGGTGTTATCCAAACACATCAGTGGGAGAAAAGACTAGTTCAAAGATCATACTTTTGATAATTTGTTTCACATTCAAATATTTAGAATGTTGTTCCTTAAAAATGTTATCTCAGAAAGGATGATAAATTCTGAATAAGTAAAAGAACTCTTAAAAAATTAATTTGATTGACAAGGTTGCAACAAACAAGAAAAAAAACCCAACAGATTTTAAAAGACCAACCTAGACACTACACAAGGGACCAGAGGTCTAGAACCACTCTCTACTGGCCAGTTGGAACAATTATTGAATAGTTCAAATAGTCAAATATTATTTAAAATATTACAATGGGAATGATCATGAAAGTTGGCTCCAATACACAGTGAAGCATAAGAAATTATTACTGAAAGAGTACTTAGCTGAAAGCCTTCATGTTCAGCAACAGAGATGTTATTCTCCATAACATTCCATTTTATTATATACCCAGAAGTGTTTTGATGCAAAATTAAAAAAAGGAAATAAAAAAACAGTGGATACAGATCATTGTATTAATATCAACAGGGAAGTCTTTCATCTGTTTTAGTTTCTTACACTCTGCATACACGCAAACACACATTTTCACATCTCTTTCTCTTGTGGCAATTTGTGCAGCACAGTCAGTAGCACTAGAAAGATCAAAAATAGCAGGTTAATCTTAGGAAGATGAAATAACATAAGGAATACAGAGACAAAGCCCAACTCATTCCCCACCATGCCAATAGGCAATATGGGTCATGCCCCAGCAGTACTGGTAGTCAGTAGTTAACAGCTTTACAAATTTCTAAACACATTTTATCTTAGATAATTCTGTTTTAACAAATGGTAAGAGAGAAAATAAAAATAAAATTTTTAAAAATTCAACAGTAGGGAGATAGAGCTTTGTATCATCTATTGCTTCTGAAACCTGTAATTGTGATGCTTAGAAGCTGAAAATCATCAAAAGAATAGAAATGTGATTGAGTTTTCTTTAGAGCACAACTTGTCCACTAAAAGCAATGCCATAGATCCACAAAGTCAGTCAAAGCAAGTTTTTAACTTTATTTTTCAACTACTGCAGCCAGCGATATCCATAAATAAATGCAAGTTGTTTTTTCCACGCTCTGATAACTCAACTGAAACAAAGAATTTGTTCAAATTTGCCTTTTAGCATAAACTACCCAAAGAAACTTTTTTGTCACCAGAATTAGAAAGTTGTAAGCATCTGATAAAGCAATTTCAATAATGGAATGCAACTTTCTCTTTTGTATTCTCCTCTATGCACTGCCTACCCATACCCTTCTACATAGAAATGTTTAAGGTGTTGCTAGTGAGTTATAGCATTCACTATCCTTACAGCTTTTAATGTATCTCCAAGAGTACACATGTATGTATAGAAAAACATGACTAAATCATGATCTCTTCACCTGATGTAGCTGTGTTAAATTCAGGAAAGACCTTCTCTGCAGTTTTTTTTAGATATTGAATGCATTCAGATAGGAAATTTCATCTCCAAAATGATTCTTCATCACTTTCCCAAACTGAACACCAAGTTTGGATTGTTCTTACTACCAAAGTTCTTGTCCTACATTCACCATACCTGTACTCAGTATTAACTGCTTATTCTACCACTGCTTGCTGGAGAAAGAGACACTAAACAAACAGAAAACACTGGTTATGTATGTTATCATATGTAATCTCTACCTTAATAAAATGCGTTAATTCAACAGAACAAAACCACCAATGTGTTAACGAAACTGAAGCCTTTAGCTTAGTTTCCTTACTTGATTCTTGTAATATAGAGATGAACAATGACACAAAATGCACATACACACCAGCCCTTAAAAATGGAAAAGTAAAAGCCAGGAGAAAAAAATATGAATATTGAGAAAACATTCAAATACTTCAGTAAAAGGAATCCCATGAATATGCCCAGAATTGGGCAGATGTGTCCAAGGACCCTTAATGTAATAAAGATTTAAGATCTAGCCTTAATTCTTATCAGGTTTCTCCCATGATTTGCTACATGTTAAAAGAAAAAACAGATTATAAATAATGTATTCAAAAGTTTCATATTACTTTTTTATTTACAAGATCTCTATTGCACACTAACACAACATTGGAGTATATTAGAGATAGGCAAGAACTACAAGCTGGAGAAAGTTGAAGTAAGAACTGCACTTGAAATAACTGAACTGACTTTCACTGTCTGGAAAGAAACAATCAATTAGCAGCAATACTAAAATTTGATATTATATCAATGGATACTATTATTTTAATCCTAACTAGAGCAAATAAAATTAATACAGACTCACAGAATGGTAGGGGTTAGAAAGCACCTCTGGAGATCATCTAGTCCAGAATAACCAGAAAGTCTTGCATAAACCAAATAAAAACACTGTTTTCTCCCCTACCTCCACCATTAACTTTATCTTTATAACCTTGAAACATCAAATTTTGATTTTTGGTATGAAGCCTATCCTTACAGCTACTTAAAAAAAACCCATTTTATTTATATTTTATATATTCAAGTTACATATAAAGGGTGTGGGGGGAAAAAAAGCAGCTCTTAATGCACTTAATTCAGAATGTTACCAGACACAAATCCGGACATTGTGGCAGAGTATAGTTAGGTCTCTTAATTCAGTTTAAGTAATGTATTAAGTAACTTAAGTAATGTATTAAGATGAGGAGTCATGTTGCCACAAGCCTGAAAAATAAATATGGTCACCCCTTGAACTGTCTTTTTATAAAATTTTGCCATCAGAAGAGCATCTGCTTTAAGCCAATACTTGAGTTTTCCTTCCTACAGCTGTGTCCTCACAGCTACTTTCCAGCACATCATATTAATTCCAGTAACTTCAGGAAGCCTTTAAATGGCCCATCTCTGAATCCACACTGATGGTTTTCGAGGTATGGGCTTCAGCCCATAGGAACACCAAAAATACCAGTTCCTCACAAATTTGCATTTTGCTCTGAATTAAAGCTAAAAGCATCTTCCAGCAGCTTGCATTAGTGTGGTAAAAGAGCCAACCATTACCAATGATGCTGTGTGTCAATGCACAAAAGAATGCAGCAGACAAGACACACTCATATTAGTTTTAAATGTATATGTTTGCCATTAGAAAAATTTTACTCACATGATTTTTAGCAAGTATGCTGTTGATAAACTAATCTTCAGAGCCTCTGTTCCCTCTGTATATGAGGTTTCACAAGGGAAAAATGCCACACTGAACCAATAAAATCAGCTTCTCAATTAGCTGTAGACCAGAGTAATTTAGTATTTTAGTAATTAATTAAAATGGCGCAGAAAGATGAAGATATTTTACTGAGGGGCAAAAAAAAACAAACCCTCCTTCTTCATCTATCTGCAAACTGACCCACAGAAGTGTTTAGAACATCAGTTTCCAGAAATTCACTCTGTAAGTAGTGCTTATATTACAAAACAGATGATCTCAACCAAATTATCAATCTTAACAACTACTGTGAAATCATCATGGTTGTGATTCTACTAGGCAGAACTATAATTTAAATGCAACTGACCTAGGGTTAGCAGTTAGTCTGGAAACAGGCTGGAGATCAGCCAAATGCAGCTGTGTAAAACAAACCTCAGCAAAATGCACCAGACGTGCTGAAAAGGTTTTTTTTTTAATTATTAACACCTACTGCTGCAAGTTCTATGGCAGCATAATAAAATATCCACATACAACTAAAGGATGTGGGAGTCAAAGCAAAATCTACATAGAATTATGCTCTTTTAAAACATTATAAGATAAATATCAAATAATGGCAAGGTTTATTCATGTAAAAAGTGGCGCACAGCAAACTGACGTGTCTTTGGGTGACCTGTGACAGTGTGATGCTTTTATTTAACTCTGTATTCCTCTTAAGGTAATCAGCATATTATGTACCATCACCAGTTATACTTAATATAATAATGAACAACTTACTTAAATTATTAAAGTGAAGTTCTTCTCAATACTATTTGCACACAATACAGAATACTTTTTTTTCCCTGACAAACACGAAAAATTCTTCAAGTCCAAGTACATATTTTACATATTCTTAATGGAAAAACAGGATTATTTTATTTAAAAAAAATATACACATGTACTATGAAAAACTTACGTATTTCAAGACTGCTTTTCTGAGGTATTTTATGGTTTCCTTTCAAGACTTCTATACATTTCCTGCCTTCTCAAATAAATCAGAAAAATATTTGTGAGCTTATCATAAGAACACAATTCTACAAAAGGATTCAGCTCATTCCTTACTGTTTTTCTTCAAAAACAGGTGTAGCATATGTAATAGACATAGTATATGAATAACCTCCTCACCTTAAATGGGATTACACACAGGCTTAACATTAAACAAATTTAAGCATTCCGGGGAACTGAACCCTCATGCAACACTTAAGAACTGCAAATAAGCTAATCAAAGATACCACCTTTAAACTGAGAACACTTTTACCCACAGACTTCCAAACTCGTAGGCTATAACAGGATGTGATAGTCTCCTTCCTTCTGCCCTTTAAGTCCCTAAAATCCATTAGTCCATTTTTTTAACATCAGTACAAACTACCAAATGCCATTTTGGATGAGCACCCAATGTCCCCGTATGACTTAGTTCTCACAAGTTCATCTTCCTGATGCATATATTTTTTTGTTGAGAAAGGCAGGATAAGCTGAAGTTACTTTTCATATTACTCCAGATGGATGACAAGCCATAAGAAACAGGTGATCCTACTCAATTTCACAAACTAAGCAGAGATAATCTCTATTTTCTTTAAGAAAGCTGTTACCTTTTTTGCACTGTAATGCTCCAGCCTTTACTATTTCCCAGGATCCTAAGATGTCAGCATGGACTTGTTATAAATTGCTTAAATAGGAGAATCTGTAGCTTCCTAAACTATGTAGTTTAGGAAGAAATGTCAGCTTCTGTCAGAGCCTGGAAAATTCTCTTAAAGAGGTAACTCTCTTTCTTTTTGCAATCCTGGCCAAAAGAAACAGCTGTCCTTTTTTTTCTCCACATGGTTCATCCCTGGCACTTTATAATTTCAAAAGCTTCTCTTTTTTTCCCCAGAAAACAATAAAAATGTAACTTTCAATGTGCTCATTACATTCAAGGAATTTCTTCAGCTCCTACTAGTTTAATGGAACTGTGAAAACTGTTACTCTAAAGCTCAGAGGATCTGTTTGCATAGCTTTCAAAGTATAACTGCACCAGTTCTGAGCAAAAGGAAAATATCTATTCCTTCCATTTATATGGCCAACAATAACCTCTAGATTCTGACAGAATCATGTGTATCCTGGCGGGGAAGCTAGTTTCAAAATACTTTATCAGGAAGTCCACAATTAAATAACATGCAGGCTCCCAAGATACGGGACCAAATTGATGCACAGGCTTCTTTGACTCCAAACTTCACAGCTGCTCTTTTGTTTTTTAAGTACAGTTACAATTATTTTCTCCACCAAGAACAACACTTGTATTTTCCAGTGTAGGTGACTATAATAGATATGAACAATAACTGAACAAAATTCTCTTGAAGGGGAGAACTAGTATTTATTTGTCTATCTGAAAAGAACTCGCTACAGTGAACCACTTGGTTACTAGCAGAGTACTCACCGACTTTAGAAGATTCAACACACAGGGAACCATTCATTATCTCATTTACATTATACTGAAAAACACTCCAGTGAAAAGTATCCCATGCTCCAATTAATCTAGTGGTCTCTTAAGGATGTTTAACTGAAAACAAATTGTATCTTCTACTTTTTGACAGGGAATTCTTTGTAGAATTTAACAGAGGGAAGCGATTCCTTTCATGTCTGCTGTCCATATAGCAATTCAAATCAGAAATGGTTACATGACAGCGAAGGTGAATCTATGACACATGACAGGGCAATCCAGACAGTATTATTCTCACCACCATTTAATCCTCGTAAAATCCTCTGTCTCCTAAAAGTAGCAGCAAGAAGCCAGAGGGGACTGTTAGAACAGGTTGAGTGTGTGAAGCAGAGATGGTGGGGGACTTGGCACACGACATGGAGATTTACCATTTTTCTTATCTGACACTGTTATGTCCACAAACTTACCAAGACAAAAAAAAACAAAACAAACAAACAAAAAAAAAAACCACAACAACCAAAACCCACCTTTTTGCTGTTAAATTAAATCCTTTCACCAGTGCAAAGAAGACGTAAAACCAGAGAGCGTAACTAGTGTGATACAGCAATACTAAAATGTTAAGTATCTCCATTATGTTAAATAAGCCAAATGCAGTCTTTACGCAGGTAAATAATTATCTGTGGAGGCTTGAAATACTTTAACTTCTTTATGGTTATGGAAAGCAACTGGTAAGGAAAAAAATAAAAATCATATGTCTTTATAAAAAAGCTTTAACCAGAAAAAAAAAGTATTTATATAAAGCTTTAACATTTTTCACATCTTAATCTTCAGTGATGGAAAAGGGAATCTTTTTCTAATCTTCCACGATGGAAAAGAGAAGGAGGAGGGTGGAACATTTCAGATAAGACTATCTAAGAATTTTACCTCACTCAAGGTAATATATTAAAAGCCACATGCAAACAAATTTATAGATACTCAACTATTAATGACCTGAAGCAAAATGATCCAAAGCATAGTATCATGGTAACAATCATCAAAATTTAGTTACCCATCTGTGAGTCAGAAGGTAGATGCTGTAACTATTTTGATTTATGTATAGCTGATTAAAAATTAGTTTAAAAAAAGAAATAATAAAAGCAGCACCACAGTAAAAAGAGGCATTTAAATATTGAGTGTTTTCAGTGACCTTGCCAAAGTAAAGATCAGTAGCCCAAAACTCCCAGTTAAGTCCATCCTTCCTTACCTCATTCTATTTTAAACAACATCCCGACAGTCTTCCAGAGCCAAGACTTCAGTGAAAGAGAGCCAATGATTACCACTATCTTTTGAAACCATGGATTTATGTCTCAGTACTCTGGGACTAGCTTTCTCCATTTCATTTTCAACTCTGACAAATGAACTCAGGCAAAAATCCTTTAAGACAATTTTGCAAGATTTCATAAAGCAAAGCTCCCTTTTATGTGCAGCTGACCTCAGCAACTGGCAAATGTGCATCTTCTCCCCCCTGCTCCATAAGTAACATCCACAATCATATATTTTTTTTAAAAATGTATGATTTAGACATGAGGCACTACAGCCCAGCTCTCTATCTGCAGCCTTAGAGGCTAGATTTCTTTTAGCTCTAAGCTGAAATATTCTTTCAAGTGTTTGATAAATCAAGAGCATGACTCCGCACGGAAACAAGCACATTACTTTGCCTCTACCCCCATCCTGACAGTCTTGGATACATAGAGAAAGGGGGGGGGGAAATGCTGTCAAACTTTTTGATGGATGTGTTGCTTTTCCACAAAATGAAGATTCAGTCAGCCCACTGTAGTAGGTTACCAGTCAAGATAAAGGCTTCTACAAAAGGAATCTTTCCAATTATGTGAGAATCTTTAAGACTGACAAAACCCACCTGTTTAAGCAACATCCAAGGTTTTGTAAGCTGTGAACTACAAAATCATAGAAACACAGTTTCAAGCTGTGATATTCTAAGAATACACTGTTACTTTGTAACAACAAATACTATAGCTTTAAAAACTTTATTTCCTATCTGCCAAAACCCAGCTAATTACATGTGTTCCACATCTTCCTTTCATCAGCAGCATTATGACATCAGCATCCTATCTCTCGCTGTATTAGCACTGAAAGATTTTCATACAAAATATTTAAATAAGAGTGTATATGACAACAGGAAACTTAGCTTTCTTTGATGAAGGACTGAGAAATATAGGTCTCCACAGACTTCTAAAGTAGTATTAAAAAAAGCATTTCTTTACTCAGCAAGACTTTCTCTCCTTTCAATACAGAATGTGGTTTTTATTTATCCAAGCCACTTCTGAATGCTTTGCAAATCAGACGTAAAACACTAACAGTTCTACCACTAATACCTGCTCTTACTTCCCCCTTCACTCCTGTAGACACAGATCTAAGAAATCAACTAAAAGATGCATAAAAGAATGCAGATATTACTAGATATTTTGACTGGTTACTTACATCATACTTTGCAGTTCAGGTGTAAAGCTTGTCGATTTTCTTCCACTGCTTGAAGAGGCAACAGCTGACATCGGGCTAGCCACAGTGCTGCTCATCTGAGTAAACAAAGAAATGACAGCACTTACAATACTTTTTTTTTATTTTAAAGAGAGGACACACTGTAGAGGACACTGTTTCACACTAAATATTCAAAAGGGAAGAAAAGCTGTCTGAGGTAGACTTGAATGCAAAGGCTCTGCATGCCACAAGAAGCCTGAGACACTGCAGAAAGCGTAAGAGTTGGTGTTTACTGTAACCAATGTATAGGAAATGTGCACTATCTTTCAAAGTACTGTTTAGAAGTACCCTGGGAACACCAGTGGAAAAGTGTTAAGCTAAAAACACTGTTATTCTGGAATATGTGGTATTCATAGGCACCAGTATCTTGTCACCCACAACAACCTCTTTCTTGTATTCCTGAAGTATCTTAAGCACTAGTAAGCCACATCCACACCACTTCACTGAAACTAAGAGGAGTAAAATAGAAACTCAGAAAAAGCCAGATAAAACTTGACAAGCACTGAAGTCACAAGATTGCTTTCTAAAACAGCACCTTTATGTACATCTATTACTGAAGTCTTTAAAACAGAAATGTGTTAGCAAGAGCAGTACCTGAATATCAGCATAGTACCTTCAGTCATTTAAGTATTATCTTTATACAAAGTATTTTACAGCTTTTTTATACAAATTTCTCATGAAGAAATTCCAGAACAAACCCAGAACAATTCTACTTTTATTCTGTGAAGTAATTAAGGCATCTACATTTTCTTCTTTAATAACAGACAAGTCAAATGACTTTAAACAATTTCACTTTTAAAAATATCTTCATTTACTAAAAGATTGACAACATAAATACATAATAGGGAGTTTCATTTTTCCCTTCAAGATATATATATATATTTTTAAGAAAGAACTGCCTATGCTACAGAAGTTTCCTGATAAAAAGAATCCATTCCCACTACATATCTTCCTCTTCTAGCTTCCTGCACACTACTAACAGTTGAGCTGGACTGCTCATTTCTTGTACTATTAGTAGTAGTAATGACAATGAAAACTACATGTTAACATAGTTTGCTTTGCTGTAAAGCTACCAAAGAGGTCCTACCTTTCTCCACTTCTAAATTTTGAAGTTAAGACAGGTTTCTTTTCTAAAAGCAGAACCTAAAAGTCCATGACCAGATTTATATTAAACGCTATTAAAAGTGCTGCAATCAATCACAAATATTCTTCTCTGGTTTAAGAAAACTTATAATACTCTAAATACAAAGCATAAGATACCTTCAAAAAGTAACAAAAGAATTAGTGCTTTGAAAGGCTAATGCCATACAGCATATATATAAACAACAAAAGTCCATGTATTTAGACATAGGTTTATTTTTGCTTTTAATGCTTTCACATAGATTTTCACAGACTTCTGATCATCTTCAAGCAGACTCTAGCTTAGAACCTCCAAACACTTACACACATGTGTAACTTTAATCACAACTTTACTCCCACTAAAGCCTGATTTTAATCACAGTTACACAGCAGACCTAAGTGTTGGCAGAATCCTTCCATAATCAACAGTTGCCAAAGAGTCATATAATCTAAACAGTCAAATTAGGGAGTTTAAAAAGAAGAGGGGGGAAGGAAAAATAAAATATCTGTAACATGAAGGAAGGTGACAGTTTTTCTAAGAAGGCTCTATGGATATGTGGAAGGGAGTGAAGAGGAAGCTACAACGGTACCCACATACCAGGAACAGTCCAGAAATTCAGAAGTTTATACATATTTTACTGTTCACTATTTGATTTGGACTGATTGTGTTTCATTTTAGTAGCTATATATTTATATCCCATATGACAGTGCCAATATTCCTAAATATTAACTAATACACTGTAAATTCCATATTGTACCCAGACCCTAGAGAAAGTAGTCAGGGGAATACCTCAGTGAATACTTTCTAAAACAGCTGTAAAAAAAAAAAACCCTGAAACATACCAATCAGATATGCTTTAAAGTTTAAAAGCTAAATAACATACAAAGACTTCAGGGGGAGGGGGTTTAAGTTAGTTTACACTACGTCATTTTAAGCATATGGCTGTTCTCTTTGAACATCCATGTCAGACATTCTGCTTTGTCCATGAGGTTATTTCTGCTGGCTTACGAAGCATCCTCCCCAAATAAATAAATAAATTAAAAACAAAAGCGCACACACAAAAAAATATGGGACACAATTCCACAGTTGCCTCCTCACAGCATAGCATCTGTGATTCATGCACGTCCTACTTTGCAGTTAATACTTTCTAAGGTTCCTGTCCTCCAAATGGACAAGAAGAGATTAATTAAAAAAAACTTGACGGGTTGTAGATCTGTAGAAGTATCAGTAGGTTTGAGAGCTGAAAGCTTATCAGCTGCTGCTTCACTAAAAAACCTGGTCTTCCTATTGCAACCAAATGATTTAACTTTCAAATCAAGCAGGTGTACGGCGTTTTCTTGACATAAAAAAACCAACAGATTGTCAGGCTTCCTCAGACCCTTTACAATAATTACTTCCACAGCCCACATTTTGTTTGATGGTTTAGATAATTAACTTCTTTACACATCAAAGTCTCATCATCCGTATGTTCTATTTCCTTTCTTCCGGACATTAAAAAAAAAAAAATCATTCAAAAGCAGAAGCACTCTCAAATCAATTTTCTTCAATAAGTACAGCTAACATGGAACTGAAAAGCCTACTGTAATCTTCAATGGGTCAATATACTGTATTTGTTTTAGCTCCAAAGTGAAATGCAGCTGTTTGCCATATTCTACAAAATGAATTCAGATGTTCAGATTAGGTCACAGATTATTCCAACATGCTGCATTTTAATCATGAACTCTAGCAAGGAGAAGATAACTTCTCATTAACACTATTTGGTCTAGCATTTATGAGTTCCTATCCAAATACATTCAGCTTTTACAAACTCTTTACCCATAAGCAAAATATTGCAACCAAACATTAAAAGTTATATATATCATAAATATTTAAAAGCATCTACTGTAATCTCAATGCCTTTTACATTCAAGAGTCACAACAGATCAGTACTTGTTCCATATGAATCAGCAGAAGTTCTCAGTTGAGGGAAACAAATTCTAAGTCATTTTTCATCAGGTTTAGGCCCATCCTTCTCACTGAGGTAAGATACCTAGGCAGACTTTGATTTCATAGTCATCCTCAACACTCAAAACCACTCTGAAATTACCAAGCAGTGCTAGCTCACATTCACGTCTGTACAATAAATAAGCAACCTGGAAAACCCTATTTATTCAAGATCCAGATGAGGGACATGTAAGAAACTAAATTCTACTGCTTCTAAAACATAATTTTAATACACAGGCTGTACATTTAGCCTTTAACTGCTGACCAGCAACTCTCCAATCTACTTCATATCATTCAGGACCTACATAAACAGTCTTAGAACATACATCTATACACACACACACACACAGTCAACAAATTCATCTTTTGAAACACTAAGCAAATACTTTTGCCAATCATTGGCAAAACATGAGTAGCTAAGAGAAAGGTGCATCCAAACAGTCACTACAGAAGAGTCCACCAAAACATTGGTTCCATAGTTGATCTAAAAAAAAGGTTAAAGAAGGTATAGAATTATCAAAAGAGCCTTGTCCCTGCACACTTTTTTACACTGCATAACAAATTACAGCAGAATTCACTGTTATGACGACTTCATTCATGAAACATACATCTAATGTGGTTACTGCATCACTCCTCTTTTCTTGCCTTTCATAAATACATTTTGCATATAACCTGAAAACATGCAAAAATGTAAAGACTGAAATATTTTCATTTCTATAAACTCAAACAAAACAGGAAGGAAACAAAAGCCAAGATGACTATGGATTAACACAAAATTAAAATTAATGCTTTTGTTTTCACATAGTCTACTTCAGAGTAATTCAATTAACTAATCTGTTACCACTGAGTGTTTTACTGCATGCGTGGCCTCACCAGCAGACAAGAGAGCATAAGTTAACAGTCTTCTAGGGCTGAAGATATAATAACTAAATTAACTACAGGAAATACAGATTGGTTTTGTTAGTGCATTTCTTTTAAAAAACAAACACAAACCCATAAATCCTGTTGAACACATGCAAGACTGGCTAAGTGTATGCTCACAACTACAGAAACAAAAAATAAAACCAGAAAGTTTAAAACCCCAATAACTCATAACCAAATACTGGAGTACATACATTGTTTTGCTGATCACCCACCCTCCCAGTAACATGGAAGAATACTTCATGTTTTAACTTTCAGCTAAGTCCTTAAACTTTGCTGAGCTTCTCAAGCAGGCTGGAACTAGAAACACTCTAAAAGGTCTCAGATAAGCACAATGAACAGATGACCTAGATTTTAGAACAGATGAACAATTCAAAGTGAACTGTGAAACTCCATCATCCTCTAGCCTGTTCATGTCCAAAACTTCACTTTTCTCATGTGACAATTAAGAAACAGCTTTGCTTACAGGCAATAAGATAAGTAACTTCCACATTCCCTAAACACGGCCTCTTAAAAGCCAAGCAGATAAAGCAAAGGCACAAACTTTCAAGTAAGAGCCAGCATGATGAGAAGCCATCTGTGGGCCGGCAGTGACACATCTGCATCAGGTCTGCACACAATAATACTGTTCAAAGCTAGGGATGCAATCTCAGCTTTCTTTCATTTTTTAATTAATTAACAAAGTATCACAAAGTGGAATGCTTGCCCTACTCATCCTACGGATAACACATTACATCTGCTACTGCTGCTTCCATTTATTACCTGATAGACTAGATGCTTATGATAGCTTTATTTTAAAGGGAATACCAGAAAGAAATTTTCTTCTCATAGCTGTCAGTGCCCAGCCCAGCTTTCACCACCCAGACAAATAAGCATTGCATCTGTAACCATGACACTCTATCCTGGGACGACATGTGCTCCTAAACCCACACAAATGTAACTGAACATCATTCCCCCTTTCTCATTTATACGGCAACTCATTCATTCCCACGTAGAGGCTACAGAAGAAACGTTCTTGTCTGATGAAAGGTAAAGTAGATTTTCCAGTACACATAGGCATAGATGTTGAGCCTATGAATAAAGTGCATCTTACGGATTTAATCCTTAAAACTGTCCTATTTGACATCCCTGGAAATAAAATACTCCTTAATCTTCAGTTCTGTTATCTCCCAAGAAAGCATCTTTGTGCATTAATTTTGCCAAAGACCTTAAATGAAAGCAGTAGACAAACACAACTCTCTCTGGCTGACTTTGCAGGGAAAGAGAAGTCACTAACCAACTACAGCCTACAGCATAACCTTCCAACTCTACTCTGAGCAACAACCACTGTATTCTGCTTGCAATGACTCTGCGTGTCCTCATATTTTAAGCCATTAGTTGTCCATCCATGAGTTAGACATGACAGTTACTTAAGCTTCTTCAGAAACAGACCACAGAATGGTCTGGACTACTGAAAGAATATTAATACACAGATGTGACTGTTTATTTGAGATTGAGAAACACAAAGCATAATCTTACAGGAGAGGAATGCCTCCACATCTGGAGATGTTTACAAACACTACTCTCAGAGTTTCTATACTCAAGTCTAATCAGAGCTCTGTCCTTCCCCAGAAGTGATTTATTTATTTTTAACCAAGAAAGCAGGAAAATGAATCTAACTTCTATGTCCCTCTGAACTGAAAGCAATGAACTTTTTGCAGAACCCCGTGCCACATCTGGCTGCTCAAATTAAGCAAGAGTGACTTTTTTCTCCCTTCCTAAAAAATGGTTTTTTTAAAACACTGTAAAGACCAGACAACCTATAACAGCAAAGTTTCTATAGCTTCCAGAATCTGGCTCCTGTAATCATAACTTTTTTTGGACTAGCAATTATTTTTTCAAAATGCATTATTTTAGTAATGTTCTGAATCATACCAATTATTTAATAATTGTATAGACACACAGTTTAATGACCATGACCTTCCTGCAGTAACCACAATTATCAGTGAAGCAAACACAAGGTGTGCTTGCAAGTCTTGTGATAAAAACCAGCTTCGAGTCATTAGGAACTTAACTTGGCTCCAGCGTGCAAAGATGAACAGACCCCAAACTATAACTTACTCAGTATTTTGCTTTTTCTGAAGAGGAAAACATTCCAGATGTCAAAGTTCTGTCAGTATCTTTACTGCTCATTTGCTAAGATGAAAATCTATTAGTCATCACTGTTCCCATCTACCTTTAGTTCCATCTAAAGTAACTTAAATTTTAAGGGTTTGCTTATTCAGTTGGATTCCCTATAAAGCACAACCAACTGTACCCTTTTCTTACCAGTAACTTTAAACTATATTTTCTTGTGTATAATTTCTCTCACTAGACCCTCACCTGCCTTCATCTTTTCAACTCCTTTCAAGATGGCATTATCTTCCCAACCTATCACTTTGCTTACATCAATCTTCCTCCTTTCACATCACCCTGAGCTGTGTTTAGTTGACTATTTGAAATACAGTTAGTCATTTCATAATGTTGATCCACTCTGACTGTAATCGAACATTCTGGCACATCAGGATTTTTATACTTTGCCCCACTGCTGCCCTCAAGTTAGGGTGTTAATGTATGTATTAAAAGTTCCCAATCAAGAATGACTAGTCAAATACATAGCTGAGATTGCAAGAATTTTCTCTAATTCTTGTTGAATTATTCCTTCCCTCTCTGAAATAGCTGCTTGCCATCATGTCTAAATTCTCCAGAGCAGAAAAGTCTACCTCCATTGTTGCTTACTTACACAACACCTAACACAAGGTGAATTACAGGAAAAAGAGACACAGCTTTAGTATAAGTTACAACCACAAAAATTAGCTCTTGAGAAGAGGATCTAACAATAAGTCAGTAACATTCAGGACACCAATCCCTTTCAGAGATCTCACAGTCACTGATGACGTCCAGTCATTTCTGCTGAAATGTATTATTGTTTACTTGAAAATACATATTTTCCTTTGCTACTGAAGCACGTGATTTTTAAAAGCATTTAACATAGAGACAAGATGGAGAAACCATTTAGCATGGAGAGCTGTATCTTATGATTTACCTGAGAGACATTAACAAGAGTTAGGTCAGCCCCCAAGTGCTTCACGTGACCTCTTTCATACAAGCTCTTGGCATCTTTTTACTATTACTGTTACTGCTTCTATGACAGTTTAAGGAGCTGTGTGAACTAGAAAATTTGCAGTTGACTCTGTGCGTATCTGACTGTAATCAGACAGAATACTTCAAACGTATACAGAATACAGGGGTAGAGAAAAGCCAAAGGTTACTTATAAAGAGAAAGTTACTCTGCCGTAGTTTGCAAATGAACACTTACTAAGATTACTTCAAATTAACAATTATTACATGTAACATTATGAATGCCAAATATCTGAAATGCTGATTACAGATCTAATCAATAGCATTTTCAGTACCTTTGACATGCAGCTTTCTCATCAGCTCCAGGTAAGCTCTTAACTGAGTCACTGCTGCCTGGTTCCATGAGAACATAGGCCTGCTTAGTTTCCTTTTCTCTACACACTTCATATACCTACACATTTGGATATTCCAGAATTGCAAGAAAAGCATCAACTCAGTTAGCTTCTGTGGTATAATTACACTGCTTAGGTTTGGCCTCATTTCTTAAAACACCCTTGCAACGATGACCTAGCTAGTCTCATTGCTCAAGGGCATCCCATCAGAACAGCAATAACACCATGAACAGTGCTCAGTGTTACTCTAGACTGTTACATGTATGTAATTCTTAAAACACTCGTAGCTTACTAAATTACAGCTTGCTTATGCTGACAAGTTACTAATTGACTAATCAAATTTCAGACAGCGCCGTTCCATGTTATACAGAATTGAGCCCGTGAGAGTCATTCAGTTGATTATGACACTCAGAGGCTTATCAAATAATCTAAACACTGCTGAATTCTGTTAAATCTTAAGCAATGTTTCCAAATCCATATATTTGATAATCATGCTTATAATGCCAGAAAAAACATAGAAAGATTTGTTTTCTCTCTCAGCAACATGACTTTTTGAGTTTTTCCTTCTGACTTTTTATCATATTCTGGTTAGACCTCATGCTCTTCTTCAGAATAATCATGGCTAAGAATTTCTTTATCTAAATCAAAACTAATATTTCCACACTTCCACAAAACTCATAGACGAGGAGCTTTCAAAAAAACCATAAACAAACACTGTTACGGTTGGAAACACTACTTCTAACATCAGCATTCCCATCTCCACAGAAACAATACACAGGACAAAAACGAACCAATATAAAGTAAAATCCACTTTGCATAATAGAAAACATGCAAATACAAGCCTGTGTAAAGTCCACTAAAGTTAACAGACAGACACTGCCTTCCATGCCACTTGGATATGGCCAACAATGAAGGAAGATATGCAAAGAGGGATGAAAGGGAGGATGCACTTGCATAGGGCGCAGTGCCTTAATCCAAAGGGAAAGAGAGGCCTGTACCAAGAAACAGAACAATGTGGCAGTTAGATCAAAGCCTTCAAAAGCAAATTTAAGCATATCACCAATACCACTGCAAACCTTGAAACAGATTCACTCTTAGGAAATCCACTGTCTCACAATAAAATATTAGTGCTAATGCCATAGAGCAAAGGTGGTTCTCTATAATGTCAGGTTCTTACCTGACACATAAAAAGTAATAAATATTTTACATGTATATCGTGCTTTGCGGCCGTAGACTGACAAAGCTTTAATTTGTATAAATTCTAGGATTTTACAAGCAATTGATCAGTACATGAGATGTATAAAAATAAAGTTAGTAAGTGGCAAAACCACTTAAAGCCTACAGAGAGGTATTCTTCTGGACTAGCTATTATTCCCAGGTTTTTAGCAGTTATTAGTAATTTCTGTAAGGACTAATAATTTTGTTAAGGAATATTACAGGATTCCTATTAAGAAACCACCACGCAAAATAAAACAAATCCATTTCCTCCAGAGAAAAACTACAAAGTAGCGACATGACAGAATATCAGAGCGACAAGAAACCAACAATACCCAGCAGGAGGTGGGTAACATGAAATGAACAGAAAAGACAGAAAACAGGAGAAATTAACAATACCCTGCATACTGCAGGCCAAAGCCTAGACTCCATCAATACACATTAAAGTTGTAGAAGCGATTTCAAGGTTAGTTGAAAGCCAAGAAAATGAACAGGGCAGGGTCCAACGTGCCTAACAACACCACAGGCCATGAGAAAACCAACACAAGAGCGACACGCAGGAAAGGCCGCTCGCTGCGACCTCCCAGCAGCGAGCAACCCCCGATCTAGCACTTTCCACCCCAAAAAAACCCACACGGTTAGGAAGCTGTAGAGCTAGGAGCGAGCTGGCAGCTGGGTACCAGGCAGCACCGCTGCCTGGGTTGAAGGCAGGGCCGCTTCTCAGTATCTTGGCTTCGATACCAGAGCTTCGCGCGCTGCTGTCCGTACCCGGCCTCTCGACCTACGGAGCGCAAAACCGCGGGCATAGACGGAGAGTTAGCGGGACCCCCTCCCCACACCCACAGGCAAACCCCAGCCACCCCCTCCCGCCAAGCTCTTCACGGGTATCACTGGCGGGAACCTGCGAGGTTATTTCTCAAGGCCACGCGCACATGCACACACACCACCCAAGAGAAAGAAACTCAGCAGCCTTGCGAAGTTAGTTAACAGCAACACATTGTCTAATTGCGTGCCCTGGCTGGTGACTCACTCAACAAGCTCACCCCCCCCCCCCCCCCCCCGGGGATGGATGGAGAATGGATGGATGAGGAGGAGGCTGAGATGTGCAGGGGAGGAAGGGAAGGAGGAAGGAAGGAGGGTAGGAACAGCCTGGCTTGGTGGCACCCAGCTCCCCACCACTACCCCACCCCCGTGTGCGGCTATCCGAAAGGGGAAAGCAAGGGGCAGGCACTGAACCTCGTCCCTTCCCCTCCACGCGCTGCCTGGACCGAGGCAAGAAATGAGGGGGACGAAAAACGGCGGCTTCTCTCTCTCTCTCTCTCTCTCTCTCTCGCTCGATCACTCGTTCCCGCCCTCCGCTGCCGCCGCCACAGCAGCTGCGGCAGCTCCGGCGCTGAGGCGCACACGCTGCGACGGGGGGGCAAAATGGCGCCGCCCGCGCAGGGGAGGGACCGGTTCCGCCACACAGCGGCCGCGGCGAGCCGCCGCCTCCATCTGCTGTGTGGCAGCCCCGCGGCCTCCCAGGGCGAGGGGTGGAGCCGGAGAAGGCCGACTCTCGCCGCCGCTTCCTCCCCGGCTGCAGTTGCAGCCGCTGCTGTCAGCCCGCCGCCCGGTCGCTCTCCCCGGCCCGCCTCCCGCAGGTGCTGCCTGGCAGCTGAGGGGAGGGCCCGGCCCGCCATGGCCGTTCCCGCTTCCCGCTCAGCGCCGGGCGGTGCTGGAGGGTGGCGATGAGAGGCTTCAGGGCTGCTCCGAGGGCTGAAACCCGGGCAGGGTTGGGGAGAGGCGGCTCGATCCCCGGTAGCAGGGCGGGGGGTGCAGTCCCGCAGGTGCCTGGCCCCCGAGCAGGTGCCAGCGCGGCCTCGCCTCTGCAGCTACAGCACCGTAGGGCTGCGGGAGCACGGTACGGGCAGAGCTTTCCCCACGCCTTCCTCCACCTGCCAGCCTGTTCTGCCGCTGAAAAATAGCAGTGGGTCCTTGATGCAATATAGCAAGTTGTACTTCTTCAGCCGTATTATTAATCATAGAATCGGTTAGGTTGGAAAAGACCTCTTAAGATCATCAAGTCCGACCGTTAACACTGCCGAGTCCGCTGGTAAACCGTGTCCCTCAGCACCACGTCTACATATCTTTAAAATACCTCAACCCCTTCCCTGGGCAGCCTGTCCAGGGCATGATAACCCCTTCTGTGAAGAAATTTTCCTACTATCTACCCTAAACCTCTCATGGTGCAACTTGAGGCCAATTCCTCTTGTCCTATCACCTGTTCCTTGGGAGAAGAGAATGACCACCACCTTGCAACAAAATATGGTTCAAAAGCTGCACCAGGGAAGGTTTAGACTGGACATTAGGAAGCATTTCTTTACCAAGAGGGTGGTCGAACACTGGAACAGACTTCACAGAGAGGTGGACAATGCCCCAAGCCTGTCATTTCTGAAGAGGCATTTGGACAATAACCTTAACATTCTTCAACTTGATCAGCCCTGACCAAGCCAGCTGGACTAGATGGCTGTTGTAGGTCCCTTCCAGCTGAAATAGTCTACTCTCTACTGGGGTGGTTAAATGCATTGGGGTGGTTAAATATCTTCCATCTATAAGCAGGGCTTATGTTTTCTCTCTGATTCCTGACAATGTCGGCTTCCCTCTTCTTGTGTCCTGTCAGCTCAACAGGTTGATGGGGAAGGGCATGACTAGGCAAGCTGGATCATTTAACCTACCTTTCCTTTCTTCTTTGAACACTTCCTTTCATCTTTCAACCTTTTCTTTCTTCAACATCTCCTAATTGTAGGGTTTTGAGAGTTCAGTTCAGTCATTCCACTCATCTGCAAGTACACGTGCGTATTTGTTAGGAAACGGGCTGACCTGTGCCATGGCACAAACTGGAATTAATAAATGTGTTCAAGAGAGCTAAATGGAGTAACAGTGCCTTCTCCACCACACAAAATCTTGGTTTTCTTTGAACGTTTGCAGGGTGTGTAACTTCCAAAGTGACAGTCTGTCTTTTACTTTGCCCTTCTCAAACTATCTTTAATACAAACTGCAGAATTACTCTGATAATGTGGTTGAGTATGTCCAGTATGAACTACGGAACTTCCAGGAGTTTGAAGAGAGGTGATGTGGCTTGGTGAGGGACCTGAAAAAGCACTGACAGAATGTTTTCTGACAAATGTTTGTTGCTGTGCAAACCCCTTTTACCTGCAGTGAGAGGTTACCAGTTCAGACAGGATAGCAGTTACTGCCTGATGATGAGCTGGGCTGAC
Organism: Todiramphus chloris collaris; assembly: GCA_025345505.1. NCBI lineage: Eukaryota > Metazoa > Chordata > Aves > Coraciiformes > Alcedinidae > Todiramphus > Todiramphus chloris. The sequence goes on from JANVCC010000018.1 coordinate 4,258,743, forward strand.
GAAAGAACATTCCCCCTGTTGCCACTTCTACAGGCGGTAACTCCTGGTGGAATAATTAAGCAAGACAGATACCTACGGGCTTTGTAATCTTAAATCAATACCAAAAAATATTCTAGAAGAGAGGAGGAAAGAGGACTGAGGAACACAGCGTCCCTTCTAGTATTGTGCCTCTGTGTAGCTGCTAAAGTGCAGTGGCTGCTCCCTACTCGAGTCTGAATTCTTGCTATACTTCACAGAGGAGGGGAAAAAAAAAAAAATCCAAGTTTTTGCATTATACAGAACCAAAAAAGGGCACATACAAAATTCTTTTCCCTTTTCAGGTCACCTTTCAAATCATAAGGTCATTATAAACTGTCTCAGCACTTTTACAAACTGGAGCCTGCTCAAACCATAATGCTTACAAAGTTTCACTTTGAATAGGCCTGATTTTCTCTGTCATTTGTTTTCACTTTTTATTTCTCTGCAGAACATAAAAAGTCAGAAAAAGATTTTATTTTCCCCTACATAGCATATAATTTACATCAATCATCCCAGGAGGTCAGTACCACTGGGGTGTCATTTAAATACAATGAATATAAAGTAATGAAGCTCTTGCTGGAGTGGATGGCCACAATTCTCAGAGAAAGAGAGAGAGAGAGTTTCCAAAGCATGTGGAGAAAGCACAACGGGAGACCGAGTGAATTCATCACACCACAAAAATGTCTCCATCCTGTCGACAAAGTCATTAAAGGAAAATGAACCATTGTTACTCTAGATGCTTGCATTCCTTTGGCATAATAACCTCAGTATAGAAGCATTGGTGCAAAGAGAATTTGCACACACAAGAGAAAAAAAAAAAATCTACTTTAAAAAAAAAGAAAATTCAAGTATCCAGATTATGTAATGAAAAAAATCCTTCAAGCTCCAAAGAAGAGACGGAGCCTCTGCAGAAGCCACAACTAATAAGGAACCGTATGCAGTGGTACAGGGCGGTTTCTTTTCCTTCTGCCAGCAAGTCAAAGTAAATGCCAACACGGACAATTCTTTTCAGATAACCCACAAATTACACTCTCCTTTAATTACATGAATGTTTCTACCCTTTGCTGATCCATATCCATCCTGGTTTTTAAGATCCCTTGTTTAGATTTCTCCAGTACCATTTCCCTTTTCGTGTTTGCTTACTTCCAATGACTTTTTTTTCAGTCTCCATTAAAGCAATCAGTGAGGAATGCAGGGATTAGAAAGGTTTGCTGTGTTCAATTTTATTTAATTCTTTGGCAAAGAGAGTCCAAATAAGAGAAAGTGTCACAGGCATACAGCACATCATAGCATATGCCAGTTTCAGAAAATAGATGGTACTTCTGTGGATGTCCCTCAAGGAAATACCACTTTAGAGCAAACCACCATGCAAGCCCCGGTAAAAAAAAAAGTAGCGTTAGAAAGCTGTAGCACAAATCCTTCCCTTTATTATAAATTATTCCATGGCATGGCAAAGTCTCCTATTAATTAAACCAGAAACGTGCTAATTAAATTATCACCTTTATTGTCAAAACCATACAGGAAAGTAATACACAGAAATACATAGAATACTTTCACTATTTTTTTTTAATGCAAAAGCACTACAATGATTTCAGCAAATACCAAAAGGGAAATCTGTCCTTTATTTTTTGCAACCACACTGGAACGGGGATCCTACTGAAAAATGAGCTGAGTGCTACTGAGGGAACAAACACATGCCAGCAAACACCAAATCATACCTGTTAATTACAACAAATACGCTCACAGACACCAGCGAGCATGCTATTTATCCGTCATTTACAGCCACTGAAGGGTAGGGAAGTGCACTGGTGTGCTGGCAAATGTCCCAATTAATTGGGTGTGCTATTTATTAGGGTGCTGATTAAAGTGTACTCTGCAATATAATAGTCGAGTATGGAGTTGCCAACTCTTATTCACTCCTGGCTCATATGGATGAAAGCAGGAGAGTAGATTAGCACAATATGAAAATAATTATGTATTCTGTGCCAAAATGAATTTAAGGCAATTCCAAGGCTTGGAAATTAAAGACCTGGAGAAACAGAATTAGGTAGCACCGTGATCTTGAAGATAGAAGTTTGTGTTGTGTAATCCAGTTGTGACCAAGAGCTTCAATCTGTAATAGTCATTTGGCACGTGTTAACACTCCTCTCAGAAGCCAACACCACAGGCACACCCTTAAGTAAGCATCATACAAATGAAATAGAAAATTGGATAAAAGAAGAGTTTTGTTCCTGACTGATTTGAGTCGTCACTTGAAGAAAAACTACTCAGAGGGGTCCTTTTCCCAGCAACCAACTCCTTCTGCCCTGAGATTATAGCTTAAATAATGCTGGTTTGTTGTACGCTATTCAAAACCATGGCTTCCACAAATGAGGTTGGGAGTTTCCACACACAATCAAGGAAACTTATGCTAATAATTGTATATATTATCTGAAGCAACGCTTGAGGTTTGATCTCAACCAAGATAACTGCCAGAGCAAACCAAAATCATGATTTGTACCAGCAAAGAATTTCTTGGTACTTGTTCATTCTTAACTTACCTTGTTAGCACCAATGCAGGACCTGGACAGACGGTCCAACTGGCCATGATTATTAATGAACTTGTAAGTCTGCACATGCTTTCGTTCCTACCTATTTCCTACAGTGGCCACTGTTTTTTGGCAACATCCTGCATTACACCTCTATAGCCAGAGATATTCAAGGGTAACTTCGATGATTAGAGAGCTCCAGCCAAAAAAAAACCTGAAAACCAAAAATTAACTGAAAAACAAAAGAAATTAAGTCTTGGCACAGGGACTTTCTTGCAAAGCTGACAGTGCCCAAAAAAAATGCAGCTCTGAAAAGAGCACCCTGGCAGTATGCTAGATGTTCTGGTCACCTAAAAATGAGAGCAGGAAAGAGGAGGCAAAGCTTCAATTCTCCCAAGTAAGGGAAAGAGCCAACACTAGTAGCCAGAAACTCCTCTAGCTAGGGAGCAAGTAGCAGCTTTAGCTAAACATTGTCCATAAGGATCTCAAGGAACTCACTGAAGCAAAAGAACATCAAGAGACATTTATCACCTATCTAATCACACCTGACCATTAGTCTTGCTCTCCTGCCTGCCACCATTTAACTGAAACCACCGTACTGCACAAAATGCACAACCAAAGTAGCTTAACCCTTGTTAAACCAAAAGCATAGTGATTTCTGTAATAACAGCACATATTCTGGCAACTGAGATACCAGGACTAGGTTTCAGTTACATATGCAGTCACTAAAATTAGGTGTCTACATGTGGGTTGTGTTTAGGTTCCAATTATAGTTAATGAAAATCCAGTCAACATAATCAGTGCAGGAAAAAAAAAAACAATTTGGTTCATCCACAGAGAATAACAAAATCACAGCATGGTGGGGGTTGGAAGACACCTCTGGAGATAATCTAGTCCAACCCCCTCTGCCAGAGCAGGTTCACCTAGAGCAGGTTGCACAGGATTGCATCCAGGCAGGTTTGGAAGTCTCCAGAGAAGGAGACTCCAGAACCTCTCTGGGAAGCCTGTTCCAGTGATTGTACAAGAAGTTTTTCTTTCTGTTTAGGTGGAACTTCCTATTTTTCAGTTTGTGGCCCTTGTCCTATCACTGGACGCCACTGAAAAGAGCTGAAATGTTTTAGAAACATTGATAAGATCCCCTCTGTCTTCTCTTCTCCAGGCTGAACAGATCCAGGTCTCTCAGCCTTTCCTTGTAAGGGAGATGTTTCAGCCACCTAATCACCTTTGTAGCTCTCCACTGGACTGTCTCCCGTAGTTCCTTGTCTCTCTTGAACTGAGGAGCCCAAAACTGGACACAGTACTCCAGATATGGTCTCACTAGTGCAGAGCAGAGGGGGAAGAGAACATCCCTCAACCTACTGGTCACACTCTTACGAATGCACCCCAGGGAAATAGACACCTATCCAAAAGTAGACACCTATGTTGGGTCACTAGAGTGGCTCTCTAGAAGCCAGCAACTGCATTTACTTGAGTTGAGTTCAGTTATCTATGTCAAATATTCTGGGCTATATACGTATGCCTCATATAGGTCCTGAATCATATGTGCCAGCCCTATGGTGATTTCTTTGGTAGCCCAATGCATCTGTAAATGGCACTAAAAAAATTTAGGGAAGTGAATCAAGCCTTAGATCACTGTTGAGTATAACAGGAGCTTGAACAACTAGCTTAACTGTAACATTGACATTGTAGGCAACCAAATTTCAGCTCTCCTCTAGCTGTCATTTGTCCAAGGAAAAGAACATGTATGAATAGTTATTGTTTACTTAGATATACTAGTTGGAGCATTATGTTGCTTGAAGAAAATTTGCAGGCTTCTGAATCCTTTGTATCCTTAACAAAAATACATCTGGGGTCATTTTGCTGTGGAGAGCAGGTAGGATCCTCGGGTTAACCATTTCCGAATGACATGTTTAGGTTATTATGGAGTCCTGTCACAAGCCTTTGAAAGATAAGTGAGAATTAGCCAGAGCACTGAGCTTCTTCTGCAGAGGAAATATAAGCGGAGGACATTAGTTCTTTCTGGATTGCATATTAATATAATGAAAGTTTCCAGAACCAAGCCGTTCAAAACAGTAATTTCTTGAAATATAGGAATAGTGCCAGGAATTTGCATCAAATTACTCCTGGACTGCAGAATAAATAACATCAGCCACAGGTTGCTAAGGATTTAATTTCCTCAACGTTCTGAAACAAATTCATGTTATTTGACCATGCAGAGCAGGTAGAATGTTGAGTTCATGGATCCCCAACATTTTTTCTCCATTAACATGGGTGCCCGGTGGTGCTGATCTGTGTAGGTTAGATATGAAATACAAATGTATCAGAGAAGTTTTGTTGGGTGTTTTTTTTGTGTTGTGCTTTTTTTTTTTTTTTTTTTTTTCCTCCGAATAAATGTTTAAATATTTAGGGCCAAATTCCATTGCTAAACATATGAACACAGCTCTCTTTGAGTTCATTGGATTTGTGCGTGTGTATCTAAGAGCTGAACTTGGCCCTTACATTTTAGATTTTAGCACTAAGCGTCCAATGTAAAATAACGTATGATCTGTAACACGCAGGGAAGCAGTAAGACCTAGTTTTAAAGGAAGGTTACAATTATATGGTTCTGTCTTTCTTTTGGAGAATATTCTGAGAATATTCTTACCTCTTCTCTAAACAGTCTTGCTTTTGTATAAGGTGCTTCTCTGGAAGCTCTCTGTAGCTGGGAAACAGAGTAGGATACTTTTTTTCTTTCTTTGCTATTTCTCTCCAATTTTCATTCTGCCAGTTTCAACTTAGCATCATGACAGAAAAAATATTTAAAAATACTCTCAGACTAATTAATTAGATACATTTTATAAAAGATGAAAAAGTTAAGATGTTGATTTTAAACTATAGGCAGTGTGTTCAAATCAGCCAAAGGACATACCCGGTCACCCTTTCACCATGGCAGGGGGGTTGAAACTTGGTGATCTTTAAGGTCCCTTCTAACTCAAGACATTCTATGATTTTTTTCCAAGGAACCAATATTACAGCTGGGATCAGCTAAAACATTTTTCTGGGAATTGCAACAGAGCACCAGTAGGGAACTCTTGAATCTGGAGAGATTCTTTCCCTATTCTTGCTATCTTTTTCACCCCTCTGTTACACAGTATTTGTAAAGTATCTAGATTCTTGAGTGTCCATTTTATTTATAAGGCTCACATTTGCCTAATATGCAGGGCCAGGAAAGACAGGTACTTGTGCAGTATGAATGCCATAGGACATGCAGTCTGTCAGAAACCTGTACCAATGCCAAAAAAACAAAAGAGAGAATTCTAAAAAAAAAAAAAATCCTCCAAATATAAGTGCAGTGATTGACCAGTCCAAAATTTCTCCACAGTTTCAAAATTCCTCAAAAATTGCTTTCTCCCATATAATGCAGCTCTGGATTTTGTCATTATCAAAAAGTACTCTGACTGTTATCAACTCTGTGAGTGTACTGAACAGTTCATATATTTTAGTGGGTTTTGTGACAGTCAGGTTCTTCTTGGGGATTAAAGTTTCTGAGGGATGGAAGACTTGTGGAAGATTTCTTATGAAGTTCACCATCTACTTTAGACTCTTTTTTCTGTGGTAATATGCTAATGCTAATGGCATCCAGCACAGTAGAGAAAGACCTTGCCCAGGTTTAAAGTTTTACAGATGCAATTTTAAGTGAGAGTGAGTTGTGGGCTTCCTTTAGCCTTTTTTAAATAGATAGATGGATAGATTAGATAGATAGATAGATAGATAGATAGATAGATAGATAGATAGATAGACAGACAGATGAAACATTAATTCTTCTAAAAATCTTGTTCTAGTTGTGGCCAAAATAGTATTTTATGGCATTCATTGCAAAGGTCAACTAGAAGTTGTTCCGTACAAAATAGCATTTTCTCTTATTAGTTTGAAAATAACTTCTGCTTCAGTTTCCTTCCTCATTTGCTAGCCTATTCTTTGTGCAATTGCAAAAATAAATTCCACAGGAAAAAAAAAAAAAAAACAAACTTCCATTAAAATCCACTTATTTCATGATGCTTCCATGGAGCTGGCAATCATTAATAAATGTCTAAGAATTAAGAGATACCTGGTCCAGTCTGGTTTGGCAAAAAGAGTTTCTTATGCTTTTTCACATAAAAGCACAGAAGAGCACATAGTGTATGAAGGGTCTGCAAGATTCAGCATTGTATCTTATGTCATCAGCTTCATGTGATGAGAGTATTGATCACTTGCTTAGAACACGGGTATCTTCTTCCACTAACTGTTCTATCAAAGACAACTTTTCTTTAAATTAGACCGTATAATCTTAAAAATCATCCAGTTTCGATCATTTCTGTGGCCTTGGATCCCATATTTCTGTAAAGGATAACTGACAATGTATTAAAAATCCTGCTCATTATCTCCCATCCTGCAAGTGTACATCAGCATACAGAGTCGCGGTCCATGCTGACGCTGCAGACTTTGCACATACCCAGGTTTACAGAATTGGGACATTTATAGCACTGATATTTCAGTAGGCGTGCACCTACCCCAGACAAACATCGTGGTTTTGACAACTGTTGACAAAATCCCCACCCACTCTCTGCACATCTTGGAGTAGTGTTGAAAACAACTGTTCTTCCAGTGCAGGCAAAGTCAGTCGAGTTCAACACCTATTGTAACAAATTCTTCCATACACTCCAAGGCAAGTTCTGTGCAGGCAAGTTGTCCCATGAGCCCTTGACAGGCATGATATGCTACAGTAAGCAATAAACTTACGTGACCTTGTCCACACCGGTGCGGCATCCACTACTACTTGAGTGGATCTGAGGGTGGAAAACTATTTTTGACACCCCTCGTCAAAAGCAGATCATTTTTTCTGAAGAAGGCAAAGCCCCAGTGACATTAAATAGCCTATGTGTTGAAGTGTAGTGGGGTGTGCTAAGGCCATGGGATCATCACTCAGAGAGGCACTTACTTGCTTTAAATTCAGAATACTTTCATCGGTAGAATAGTATTTACTAAAGGTTGTACTGATGTTTTCAGATATGATGGTCTAAAGAAAATAAGCGCATATGTTGTGTGCATCTATTAAGTTATGTAGACTTAACAGATAATATCACAGTTCTCCTTTCAAACCAAGTAGAAATCAAGAGGGGTACCACTGAAAGCCACCGACTTACTTGTACATGAAAAACACTAATATTTGTGAAAACATGATATACAGACACTTAATAAAGTTCCTTCTTCTCACCTGATTTTCATGATTGCCTTAAACAATTATGTCTCTGTTGGATCCAGAGCATAAAATGGGGAGAGGCAGAGGAGCTGAGGAGTGCAATGGTAGGAGTGCATGGTGGGCAGTCAGGAGAACAAAAGTGTCTGTCCCTTTCTCATTTACTCTGAGATACAGGAAAAAAAAAAAAAATAGCTTTCAGACTTTAACTAAACATTTTGAACAAACTGAGAGCTGTTTATTTCAAATGTGTAAAATGCCACAACTTGCCAGTAAATGTAGCTAGGCATGCAAGTGCGTGCATGAAGATAACATACTAGTTACAAGAATTATAATTGTCCTATCATTATCTTTTCTTTCTTTCCTGAATCAGAGCGAATGTGCCATAATCTAACACGAATCTCACGATAAGTAATGTCAGAAATGTCACTTTTTTTCTTTTTCTTTTTTTTCAGAGCTGCCAACTGTCTATTTTAGACATAACATCAGCCTTTGCTGTAGCCTTCCACATAAAAGCAACACGAACAGTAATGTCTCTAAGCAAGCATGAATGATTGGCTTGCAGATTCTTTACCAAAAACGGAGTTTATTTACTCCACACAGGTCATAAATTTCCTTAGAAGAACTATCTGTGGTAATCTGCATGTGGTGTTTAGCAAATAGAGCTTTCCCCTGATTCCCTCAGTCTGTGTTCTTCAATTGACAAAAACAGTGGAAGATGGTTTTCTTGTTCCTAAGAATAGGAATTATTCTAGCTCTTTAAAATAGAGTGGAAATTAAGAGCTGAAAGACTTCACATATTCTTCAGCAAGGTGGGCATTTAGACATGGAAATGTGAAAGGGTAACGAGAATGACCCCAAGTAGCAAGTTACCTAAAGGCTTGCCTCTGCTTCTCTTCTGTGAAGTAGCACCTTATTGCATGAAGGCTCCCATTGAAATCAGTGGAACTGCAGGCAGAATGAGGATTTTCTTTCTTTCTTACCAATGGGGGAAAAAAAAAAGAAAGAAAGAAAAAAAAAAAAGGGGGGGGGGGGGGGGGGGGGGGGAGGGGGTTGTTAGGATCTGCCTTCTCTTGTAATGGGCTTTTATCTTCTCAAAAATCACGCTAACCTCAGGGTGCCAAGCACAGTACGTTTGAAAGCATTCCAAGGATGGGAAGAACTGCTCTATCTTCTCCACTACAAAGGGAAGCTTGGTAGTTATGCTGTGGTCTTCCAAGAGAGGTTTTGAATCTCCTTTGCCCCCTCCAAGGATGTCTCACTTGTTCCTCCTGGCTACTTCCAGGTTATGTCTTTCTTCTTACGCTTCAGTTAGGAAAACATTTGAGTGACCGTCTTCACGATGAGTTTTGCCATGAAAGGACAGAAGGATTTCTGCCTTGCTTTTCAGTATGTATAGCTTTAAAAAAATTATTTTACTTATTTATAAGATAAGCTGGAGTAACAGGTATTGCATCCACAGGTATTACATTATTTTGGTATTACATCACATAAGCTCCTAGTATCATAGTACTGCTAATACACCAAGGTTGGAGAATCTTATTCACATTTGAATGTCTAGTGTTAATGATGAAGAGTTTAATTACTCGCATTCCTCCTAGGGACTGCCCAGCATTTGAAAAAACTAGCTTTAAACTTACCATACTAATCATAAATGAATTATGAAGTGAGTTGTGGAAAAAAGGTCCAGAATTTGTACGTTATTATTTTTTCTTTTCTATCACTTCAAAACAGACTATTAAAAAAAAAAAAATCCACATAGAATTTTGACTTCTGAACTAAGAGTATAAGCCAGATTTCAGCCTGTAAGGAATTTTTATGGTTGAATTATAGACTTCTAAAAGACACAAGTTAAAACTGAACTGCTGACAGTCATTCTGATCATATTTTATAAGCTACTATTAACTGGGACGAGACCATAAAGGAGGAATAGATCCCATATCTATCTGCTGACTCTAGGGTTTCTTATCCTTTCCTCTAAACAGTGTAGCCTACTGTCAGGGAGAATATTGGTCAGACTAGACTGACTACAGATTCAATCCAGTCTAGCAAGCCCAGTGCTGTTATGGAGGCTTTGCAAAATTAGCTGCCAACTACTCCTTCTGTACTGAGCACGCGCAAGAAAAAACCTCAACAATTTTCAGCAGCTTCTAACTCGGACAAGTTCGGGTGGATCCTTTTGGTCAAGGGCAACGAAAGGAACTTACCTTTTTTTTTCCTTCTTATTCCTCTCCTAATTAGTAAAACTTCCCATCCCAGCTCTGAAATAGATATTGGGATGATTATAAGAAATTTTCAACTATTGTGAAACTATGTTTTCTCTCAATGCTGATCTTAGAAGCAGCAGAAGTAATTCTGCTAGAAGTTTCCAAAAAATTCAGCTTGAGGCACACTCAGAATTGAAAAGCTCATCCTGAACACTAGTTAAAAATTGGCAACGTTACGTGAGTGAAAACAAGGTCTTATACAGAAAAATGGTAGACAAGCTTAACTGCAGATACCACTGGCAGCGTCACCTATAATATTTTATTTCTGACAGATCTTTGTTTTTATTACCAGACAGAATCATTCCTGTGATGTCTAATGTTTTGTCATCTGCTCTTACAGCTTGTTTTGGGACTGAGGTTGTTGCATCCCATGACCTGGCTGCCAGCTCCACAACAGTCAGCTAAGGGATTGATCCTGTGTTATGCCCCACACACCAGTGGTCTGAAGGCCACACCTGATGTGGGACACACATATATTATGCTAAAACATGCCCAGGATGCTCAGCATTTTCAGGACTAGATTATGTCATACCATAAATACGATTATGTTCTTCATCCTCTGGTCTGGCCTGACTATGCATAGTTCATCTTTTGAGTGAATTTTCAGGAAAGAAAGGGCAGAAATAGACTAATTCTTATAGTTCCTCAAAGAGTGGGTTTGCTATGTCCGTTATGTTTACTCTACACTTGCCATTACTGTACGCTTTCTGCTTCTATTTCACTCCTGTAGACAGCATCTCCCCTTTCACTGTTGTATGTTTTCGTCATTTGTAGAGTAAGTTACCACTATTTGGTGGTTTTCTATTGCTTCAGCTTCAAGACTTATGTTAGGAACAAAGAATGTGATTTTTTTTTTTTCTGTCACACTATTGAGAACTGATTTACAATGGGAATCCTCACCATTACAACACTGGGGGAGTAAATGCAAGGATCTGGTGGCGTGCTTGTGGTTGGGAGCAGTAAAAACAACCTCTCCTATTCGAGACTAACTTATATCTTGTAGTATCTTCTGTGTGAGCTTTATGGAGCTTGTATCAGGCCAGAGTGCACTTCATTAGTCTCTTAAAAAACAGCATGCAAAATTTAGGGACTCTGCAAGGTTCCAAATGTATAAAACCCTTTTAATTACAAACAGTTTTACCACCCACTTTCCACACAGTTAGTCAAGAGAACCAGTTTTCACTGAGGACACCAGAAATAATAACCGTGAAGTTTCTGGCTCATGCTAGCTTTATATATTCTGAAATAATTAAATAATAATAATAATTTAAAAAAATTTAAGCTCTCATTTTTTAGCCTTTATATCTCTAAAACAATATCTTCATTTTATTTGAATTCGTTCAAGGAAAAAAAACACATTTTCCTCATTCTGAAATCAGTTACACAGATGTCAGGAGGAGAATTAATAGAATGGGACAAAGTCAGTGTTGCCATGAAAAAAAACCAGTCAGTTCCTAACTAAGAGGACACTAACAACTTTCTACAGTTAATTTTTAGTTTTCATGTTGCAAGCAGAAAGAAAAAAAAAGAGAGAAAAAAAAAATTGAAAAAGACCAGCCATACATTTTTCTAATGGAACTACACATTCAAGTTTTTACTGCCAGAAAGCCCAGGCCGAACTTTCTCTTTGCAATGCTGTTATAAGCTGACAAGCAGGGACACATTTCTTTGCTTCACAATGGTGACACGGTCGTTTGCTGCCTTAAACCTCATTGAAATGCCCGCGATTCCAATGGGGCATAAGAGGCTGCAGACAGAAAATACACCATTTAGGAAAAAAAAAAAAAAAATCAGAAGCAGTAACTATTGACTTTGTTGTTTGTATAACGTGCGTTTCACTGCATGCCACGGAAAAGCCAACAATTTCTCAGTAGTGACATGGCAGGTTTCTTACCAGCTTTTAGAGTTTTTCTCCTGGTATTACTGGCACACTTTAGAGATGCAGAGCCCTGCTGATCTTTGGACTTCTGAGAATTTAACACATATTTTTATTTCTCAAAAAGTATGTGGTAATAGTTAGTACCCCGTTTTTATACCAAAGAAAAATTACCAAAAGGCTTGTCTTCAGGTCACAGACCAAGTTGGCATCAAAATGTGAGAGTCTCAGCTCTTGGTCCTCACTTCCTACTGAAAATACTGTGTGAAAAAGTCCTATTCTCAAGATTGATTTTCTTATGTAATCATTTTCTAGCCTGTCCTTCAAACCTTTATGCTTATGTTTGCACTGGGGACTATAAACGCTAAAAACCAGTGCATGGTGCTGAAATATTAAATGCTTTCTACTAATTTCGTGACACAAAGAATCTTCTTTTATCTATGCTGTAAATCAATGAGGCAGGGACACAGTAGTTAAACCATAGTAGTCTATAGTCTGACTATGAATGCTGTAGTTACAGAACTCATTACCACATGCCTACTTAACAGACCAAATAACGTGCAAATCTAGAGCTACTATTTGTCATACTTAAGAAGAAGCAAAGAATAGCTGGGCAAACAGTCAATTTACGAGCAAAGCGAAAGTAAAGCACTGCCAAGAGACACTGGAGCTTATCTTGCCTCAACTGAAATGAATGGAAATTTGGGTGAAACCTTCTCTAGCATCAAGCTTACTTAAGATCGCACATTTTGGCTCGATGCACATTTCCACGAGCGAAGAAAAAACTTGGGCAAGGTAGATGTTGGAAAGAGAATATTGGCAAGTCCTTAAACTATAGTAATAATTGCTGACGCTGCTGTAGTCGCTCTGACTAAAAATACCCAATACAATAACAAACCCAGTGAACCCATTCACTTATTCCCGTTTCACAAAGGCTATTTACATACATAGAGAAGCTCAAAATAAATTCTGTGTTCATCATATTTGCAGCACATTCCAGCCCAGCAAACTGGCATCGAAACTATTTATTTAGGGAACATCATCCAGGTTAGAATCTTTCAAATCTGACATTTTTCATCTTGGGCTATATGGTGCTTGCGACGGGAGCGTGCTGGGCCCTTGTTTTATAAATGTAACAGTAAACAAACTCAGTGCTCTTTAAAACATTACCTTGTTGTCCAAGAGCAATATAATTATGGCTGTATTCATAACACAGTTAAAAGTGAAAAAGCTGAAAGACAACTGAAATTGCAGCAAATATAGCCGTAGTAATGAAAAACCTGTTCTTTTTTAAAGTGGATCCGAAGGTGTTTGCTAAGACACAATTTGTCATGCAAGCACATTTTTTCACTAACTTCCTACAATTCTCTAACATCTTAAAATATGACCCATTTTGCAACCAGTGCTAAAATTCCGAGAAGTTCTGAAATAAAACCCGAGGAAAGCCGAGCAGCAGGGTTGCTCTCCATTTCAGCCAAATCCAAGCCAATGTTCCAGATTATATAGATCATAATATAAATTACTCCTTTTTTTTGTTTGTTTTCCGAAAAGCCCCATCCAGCTTTTATGCAGGTCCATAAACACTACTGGGACTTTTATTAATTTGTCCATAACCATTTAAATAAAATTCTAGTGCTGTGAGCTGTGATCTCTTCCAGGCTGTACTAAGTTCCCGTTAAATGTGCAAATGTTCAGCAGAAAGATATTTTTGCACAGAGACTGAAAATCAGCTGTGCCAGATACCTGAAACTTTGTTAGGGTGTTCAGTGGAAAATTTTATTTCGACATTATAAATAACCGTGGACTATTTTAAGTGACCTTACACTGGTAGCTTCCCATAACTTCTTTTAGTTTATCCTAATTAACTTTTTATTTTATTTTAGTAGGAAGAGAGCGGACTGTAAAACTTTTAGTATGACTAATTAAAAGTGGAAATCTATCTTCTTGTTTGAAAGAAAATAAATCATAATCGTCAGGTTTATATAGTATTTGGATATAAGGCAACCTCATGCCTTCTCTCTAGCACCTTTGGAATGGCTCTGACGGAATGTGTTTCCTTTCCAGCTAAAGGGGTGGGGGGGCAGGAGAACCTACGGTCATAAATATTTTACAAAAATAATAATGAAAAAAATGCGTTTTCTGTATTGCAACTCCAGCAAACCAGAGCTTTTGAATATACTAGTCCTTGTAGGTGATGAGTAACTGTCCTTTGGAAATGCCTGCGGCCACTTTTGGGGAAAAGCAGACCTCTATGGTTGCCAAGAGGAGCGGGGTGAGCTCGGAAGGGGTTTGTGGTGTTATCCACAGCAATTAAATTATCACAGCGGGATAGAAAACTGCCACAGCCCCTCCAACGTTGGACCAGAAAAAAAAGAAAAAAAAAAAGGGGAGGGGGGAATAAAATGAAGAGGCCATAGATCCCTGTGAGACAGTGGGTCAGGGGCTGTTACTCCCCATCCTAACCGTGGGAAAGCCAAGAGGAATGGAGGAACAAGGGCAGAGCCCGGTACCCGGCGGGACGCGCCGGGCGGGCGCGGTGCGGAGCGGAGCGGAGGCGGGAGCCGCAGTGCGCGGAGCGAGAGCTCTCCCCTGTGACCGAACATCAGATCTTTTATTCTTCTTCTTCTTTAAACTCAAAAACGGAAGGAGCAGCGCTGCAGCCTGGCTGCTGCCTTTACACGCACCTTCCCCTCCGTGCAGAGCCGGGGGTTTCGCTCGCATAGGGCGGCAGAAATTGGAGGGGGGGGATGGAGGATGGTGATAGGAAGGGAGGTCCGCGCTCAGCCCGGCCAGCGGAGGGCGCGGAGGCTCCGCGGGGCGCGGAAACAACCGCGGAGGTGTCTACACACTCTCACACCCGTCCCACTCCCCAAACATCCCCCCCCAAACACACATTCCCCCCCCGTGCCGTGTAGGTGGGGGCTGCCGGGCTGCTTCGCGGTGCTTTTCGCGTAGGGGCAGGCGGGACAAACCTGGCTTTTCTGCTGGGTCAGGGTGCCGGTCTTAGGGTTTGCAAAGGCTGCGTAAAAAGGACACATGCGTGTGTGTCCCCCCCAGACAGACAGACAGACAGACACACACACACCACCCCGAGTCACACACAGGCGGCGAGCAAGGAGCACACACGCAGCGCCGACTTTTTACGAGAAGGTGGAAGTAGCAA